>CM059190.1:97158851-97836351 GCA_030323885.1 Branchipolynoe longqiensis | reverse complement strand
CCGCTCTCCATTTAGCTCTCTGCTGTGAGAGTTGCGTCCATGAGTCGGTCTTAATGTCTCTCAGCTTCAGGTTTCTCTTGATGGTATCTTTGAACCGGAGACGGGGGCGCCCTCTCTTTCTGTAGCCAGAAGACAGTTGAGAATAAAGGATCTGCTTTGGTAGCCTGTCTGATGACATCCTCATGAGGTGTCCAGTCCGCCGGAGATTCTTTTTGATAGGAAGATCTTCCATAGAGGGCAGCCCCATCCGTTCGAGTATTTCCTTATTCGTCACTTTGTCCTTCCAGGTTAGCCTCATGATTGAACGCAGATGTCGCATCATGAAGGCATGCAGCCTTTTCACCTGCTGTCTGTACACTGTCCAGGCCTCGGCTCCGTTATAGTAGGGTGGATAGCACGATTGCGCGGTAGATCTTACCTTTGACCCGAATGGACACATGGTGGTTGTTCCAGAGTCTCTGGCGTAGTCGGCCGAAAGATGCGCTAGCCTTGGCCATCCTCCTCTGTATCTCAGCATCAATGCGTCCATCACTTGATATAGTGCTTCCGAGATAGGTGAATTCCGGAACAGAGTTCAGCTTGTTTCCGTCAACCATGATCTCCTCCTCTCGGGTTCTTGTAGAGTTGGGTTGGTACAGCACCTCCGTCTTCTTGTCTACCGTTCGCTATATCGCTATAAAGGACGGCGAACATGACATGACCTATTAACAATATATATCTGATATATTAAATGGTGTTGATAACCATTGCTTAATGGTTAGTTGGTTGTTGCAGTTTTACGTCATTGCAACATTTAAGGTCATATCACCATGGGTACCGACTTGTGACAGTGCACACTCATGGCAACTTTTATTGTGCTGCCCGACTGGGACTCAGGGTCAGGATAATGTGACTGAGTGGGATATCGGGTCATGGTGCTGGTGGCCTGATTTACCAGTGTGGCAGCACTATCAAGTCGTCATGAATACGCACTGTCACAAGTCAGTACCAATCCTGATATGACCCTAGATGTTGCCAGGACGTAAAACTCCAACAGTCAACCAACGGAATCAAGAAGGGAGGGACACTGACGTCATGAGAAAAACATGTTGAAATCATGGGATTGAACAGCAAACCAATTCCTCATGGACATAGCAATTCAGAATACCTTATTTTGTGTAACTATTTAAGTGGTTTTTATTGTGTTTTTATTTTATAGAAAGCTGTGTATATTTACTAATAAAATAATTTTAAAATGGCTTCCATTTTTGTATTTATTATTATTGTTTCTTTCCTCCAGTAGCACCTATAATTAACTTTAATTGCTACTGTAATTCTATATTTAATTAGGACAGCTGGGCGAGTTCAGGTTTGTGTGTGTCGCCATAGATACCGTTAAATAGCTTTACCGCTTTAATGCCCGCCGCACACAATGCGATAATAGCGATTATTGCGCTTTATTAAGGTTGTCACGCTCGAGTGATTTCTAATTTCATTTCTCCTAGCCCATATGTGTGCCAGCGATATTCTTGGTACAATAAATCCTGCTTTCCAACAGCTGGCTTCAAAATGCTGACGCTGCATTAATTTAAGGGATCAATCAATCCACTCCCAAACTGTCATTTCTTTGGTTGTTGTTTTTTTGTGTTGTTTTGTAAGCTGCATAATGCAATGAAGCATCGGGTTTTCAAAACTAAAACAATTATCTAGATTTGATTTCATATATCTAATTGAAATACTGATGCCCTTATGGCCCTGTCACACTACGATGTAACGCGCCAGTGTAGGGACAACGTGAAAATAAATTTGACATTTAGAAATTCTCGGTGTAATATGAAAATACGGGCCCAATTTGGACGTCAATGCTGCGTAGTTGACGTGAGCGTAACGTCGGTATAGCGTAGTGACAATGAGTGAGGACAAATGAATTATTACTTGTCTCAATGTGAGGCTATCAAAACCCCAGCGTGCGCGATGCCAGCCTAGCGTGACAGCAGCGGTGGCTTAGCATCGAGCAGATGTGATCACGCCCACCCTAATGTCGCCATGTCCGACTCAACCGTTTTTTCTGATGTGAGTCGACGTCACCACACTGAGAGACTAGCGTCGCACTGACGTGAGTCCAGCATCGACAGCGTAATGACAGCGCGTGCTTGACGTGCTCGGCATGTGCAGAACGTGGGCCGACGTCAGGAAAAGCAAGGTCTTTATATACTCGAAGGCAACACATTCACACCACGTTCACAAAATCGACAACATTCTAAGGACGTCACAGACATTATGCACATGCTAGACGCTCGTCAACAACATCAACGACATCAGGACATGTTTGCGAAACATTCAAGCTACGTTAGGCGCATGACATGGACATGTTAGACCTACGTTGTGATACGTTAACCCCACGTTGTCTTAGCGCAGGCCGCACATTCCTTCCGCATGTGCGTCACTCTGATGCAATGCAATTTTGATCTAACATAGCCGACTCAGCGCTATCGCATGTCTAACGTCGGCGTAACTTGAGTGTAACGTCATTGCAACGTAACTGCATCACGTCGAGCTACGTCAAAAGTTTTGGACATGTCCGAAACCTTGACGCATGCCGCCGTAACTCGACGCAACCTGACGTCTCTCGACGTATCTCGAAGTCGGCCTAACGTAATCATGATGTAACCCGCTGTACCTCAACGTAATAACCAAAATTCACCTACATTGGCTCTCGTTAGCTCGTTACATCATAGGATGACACGCCTATTAGTCAATATATGTTGTCACATAGAAGGGAATACTGAGTCAATTTAATAGAACCTGTTTCTACAGAAGCCTATGGCGTCAGAATGTTGGCATGCTTACCAAAACTAAGTTGATATGTTTAGTCTTCAAATATCTCAAAGATTAGCCTTTTAAAATAAAAGTTACTTTAAACTAAAGTAATGTAGATTATGACATATTAATGTAGATTATGACATATTAATGTAGATTATGACAATCAATTTAACATATTTATCTAAGAAAAATGACAGAAACTTAACACCGACCTCGTGAGACTGCACAGCAGTGTTTGGCTTTTTAGTGCAGCTTTTGTTGGATACCATACCATGTACAATACCCAACTCAGTCATATGATTCAGCAGCTGAGCCAACTGGTTCTTGCTACTAACACCTGATGCCAAAGTGAGGTAACAACGAATACCAAGTAGTGTGTTTGGATGTTGTTGTTGTTGCATTTGTTGATCAAAAAGGGGAGTCTTCAATCGTAGACAACTGGCCTTTCTTATTAAAGTTGCAAAGTCCGATGGTTTTGAGCTTCTGTCATTTAAAAAATATTCTTTTTGGTAAATATGTTTATTCTGCTGAATAATTCTTTTGTCAGTGCCGAAGCACTGGTCTTCCAGCTATTTTTCAAGTCAGGATTTTCTGAGATAAATATATTAGCTTGTCCATTATACTCAACCGTACCTTAGTTAACTTTTGAGATATTTGGATGCAGAAATGCACAATTAATGTTGGCAAGCACGCCAACAAATTCAGACACCGTAGGCTTCTGCAGTAAGATCTTCTATTAAATTGCCTCAGTATTCCCTTCTATATGGCAAAACATATAACTTCACCAGTGTCTAACTTAGATATGTGGAATCAAATCTAGATAATTGTTTTGGTTTTGAAAATGTGATGTTTTCATTGGACTATGTTGATTTAATTTGTTTTATTTTGATTCGAACCCATTCCCTCTCCAAATTGGAAGTGGACATTATGCTACTAAGTCTTCAGCCTGTGTAACCTGTGTCAATAGCAGCTTAGTGAAAGAAATCAATTCACAAGCACAGAAAGCAAAGTGAAGGGCCAGGTCACATACATGTTAGTGGATGTAGTTGAAATTAGTTTAGGCTAACGTAGTTGAATGTAGTTGAACGTAGTTGAACGTAGTTGAACCTAGTTGAAAAATACCGGCATCCATACTTCTTCGTCATGCTAACTTGGTAATAACGTGGTTGGGCCATGAGTTCCAATTTAATCTTTGGACATGTTCAAAAGAGCACTACGTTAGAGGCTGAATTTGCATCCGTGATGCTAACATACTCTAGTGTACTCTCGCATACTCTAGTGTAGTCTAGCGTACTCTAGTATACTGTAGCATATGCTAGCATACTCTTACATAGTCTAGCATGCTCTAGTATACTTGAACGAAACCCTGGTCACATAGCCATTGGTGGACGTCGGTGAACGTAGTGGAGGCTAACATAGTGGAACGTAGTTGAACATACCGGGATCCATACAGTGATGTCTTTATCCGTACCATAATATATTTATCCATACCATAATGTATTTATCCATACCATAATATATTTATCCGAACTGTAACGCATTTATCCGTACAAAAACCTGCCGTACCTTAACATATTTCAACGTAGTTTAACATACTTATACCATGTTTGACCCACGTTTGCCTCCACTACATTCACCTATGTTCAACTATGTCCACTAACGTGTATGTGATCGGGATATTAGAGTTGGGAAATGCACCAAGTTTGTTTTAATCACAGCCTCATCTTGGAGACGCAATCGTGAGCACATGGAGAAGCCACATGATTGATAGAAGCATAATTAACAACGCCACCAATGAAGTGGTATGGCACAATGTATTACCTTTGGTGTTCAATCACAGATAGTAGAGGGCATAGATGGTTAAGTGACGTCACGAAAGCGTGATAATTATCTATTTTGCAGGCGTGATAATTGTCCACGTCATTCATATTCTATAGCCTAGTAATATGCCGGCCTTTACAGAAATAATTTGTGGGTGGTTTAATTTTGCATTAAACGGACATGATTTGTGATGCCTTAAAAATGCAGACAAATATGGCTATTGCAACATCTAAAGGCAGACAATTACGCACTAAGCATTCGAGAGAAGAGAAGAAGGGATGGAGCGTCTAAACTGTAAACATAATAATGCTAGCTCTAAAAATTATGTTACCCCTATCATCGCTCATTATCACACTCCCAATATTGTGGCCGTATTTACAGATTGCCAGCTGGGAGAGCCTCAAACAACCTCGCTTTGCAATCCTTATATATAAAATCGTTGGTTCAATCTGGACCCCTACCCTGGTCTGCCTAGCCTACAGCAGCAGTTATTCATTTTCTGAGGGTTCAATCCTTCCCCACCCACGTTAATGCTGCATACAGTCATCGTGGGTTAATGTTCTATCTGGAACTCAACCCAGGAATAGTCATTATGACATTTCCCGCACTGTGAATTGGTCGTAATGCGCGCATTACGCTTGATGCGAGGGAAGGAAGAGACCCTCCCCCCGCCTCACCTGCCGTCGCGCAGCTTTCCCGCCTACCCTGTCATCCGCCCCTCAGCTTTCTCTCACCCCTATCGCCCTGCACCCCTGCCGCCCTCGCCCGCCGCTTTCCCACCTCCCCCCTCGCCTTTCAGCTCCCTCCCTTATAAGGCCGCCCGCCGGCCGATGCGCGGAAAGGAAGAGACCCTCCCCCGCCTCACCTGCCGTCGCGCAGCTTTCCCACCTACCCTGTCATCCGCCCCTCAGCTTTCTCTCACCCCTGTCGCCCTGCACCCCTGCCGCCCTCGCCCGCCGCTTTCCCACCTCCCCCCTCGCCTTTCAGCTCCCTCCCTTATAAGGCCGCCCGCCGGCCTCCCTCAGGCACTCGCCCTCCAGCCGTCCTCCCTGCAGCATCGATTTCTTCTCCACCCACCCACCCAACTCTCTTCTACTGTTTCTACTTCTTTACTCTCCTCCGCTGGTGGAGGGCTCCTCGGCGC
This sequence comes from Branchipolynoe longqiensis, assembly GCA_030323885.1. Taxonomy (NCBI): domain Eukaryota; kingdom Metazoa; phylum Annelida; class Polychaeta; order Phyllodocida; family Polynoidae; genus Branchipolynoe; species Branchipolynoe longqiensis. The sequence continues at coordinate 97,830,584 of CM059190.1, read as the reverse complement.
CCCTCCCCTGAACTCCAAGCTCCCACGAGCTCCCTAGCATAAGTTATACGGTTCGCTCCTTCTGAGCTCCTTTTTTACTCTCCACTGTATTGTTGTTACCTTGCTCCTTATGAGCTGCTTATTTACTCTCCTGTATAGCTTTATGTTGTGAGGCGTACCAATAAACGCCTCTCTTTTCTCCACCTCTGCCTTGCCTTCTTCCTTTTCGCGCATCACACATATTATTCATAACATGGGAAATGCTGACATTGATGCAACCCACATAGTTGAACATTGCAGCAAATGTGAGTGAAATTTAATTGACATGTACATGACAATAAATAACTATATAAAAAATGAAAAAAGAAAAAAGAAATCCTAACCAACATCTACTTGCGCCTGTAGCAGTGGGCCCAAACTACAAACAGAACATGGATCCTCAAGATCCCAGTGTTACATAATGGATTTGACGTACTCCATCCGGGCACTGTCCTCACGTCACTTATTTACCCGATGCAACGCTGACCCCTCTCACCTACTCTCTCCCCTCCACTCCCACCCCACAACCCCACAACCCCACAACCCCACAACCCCCAGACCCCACAACCCCACAACTCCACAACCCCACAACCCCACAACCCCACAACCCCACAACCCTACAACCCCACAACCCCACAACCCCACAACCCCACAACCCCACAACCACACAACCCCACAACCCCACAACCCCACAACCTCACAACCCCACAACCCCACAACCCCACAACCCCACAACCCCACAACCTCACAACCCCACAACCCCACAACCCCACAACCCTACAACCCCACAACCCCACAACCCCACAACCCCACAACCCTACAACCCCACAACCCCACAACCCCACAACCCCACAACCCCACAACCCCACAAACCCTACAACCGCACAACCCTACAACCCCACAACCCCACAACCCCACAACCCCACAACTCCACAACCCCACAACCCTACAACCCCACAACCTCACAACCCCACAACCCCACAACCCCACAACCCCACAATCCCACAACCACCAGACCCACGCCCACGCGCCATCCACAAGCCAACAATTTTTATATTTTTTATAAAACATTGAATGGTTGCTTGCTTGTTGGGGTTTTACATCCTGGCAACATCTAAGGTAATATCAGGACAGCCACCGATATGTGAAAACGTGCACTCATGGTGACTTTATAGTGCTGTCCAACTGGGAGACCAGGCCACCAGCACCATGACCTGATATCCCACTCAGTCACATTATTGTGACACTGAGCCATCCAGTCCTTGCCCTATCCTAATAATGCCGAGCGCCTGGCTAGGAAGCGACAAGTATCAATTTTATAAGTCATTGGTTTGACTTGACTGGGAGCCAAACTTCCGATCTCCCGCACGCGAGGCATGCGCTCTACTGATTCGGTCACCGCGTACGGTAGGTGGAGATACAGGCGTATAGGAATAATAACATAATAAATATATGAGTACCCTTTTAAAATGTATATTCAGATAATGCACTATCTGGCCTATATAAATATATATATATAACTTTTGCTATTACAGTATAACCCCGTTAAACCAAGCTCGGTTAAACCAAACGATCAGTTAATCCAAACTATTTTCGGCGGCCTGGCAAAATACTACCATTTATCATATAACAAAAGTTGGTTAAACCAAAGTCAGTTAATCCAAATTATCGGTTAATCCAAACAAAATTGTCGGACCCCAGGCCACTCTGGTATGGTTAAACCAAACTTTCATGTGGTTATAAGGTCATCTGAGACCCCGCCAACTTTTTTATATGATAAATGGTAGTATTGCCAGGCCCCCGAAAAAAGTTTGGATTAACTGATCATTTGATTTAACCAAGCTTGGTTTAATGGGGTTAAATAACAATACTCAAAGTGTCCACATGCATTGTATATTACATGTGCAATACATGCTTACTCAAAGTCCAAGTGAAAGCTAAAGCTTGGTTAAACCACAGACCCTATAATACTAAGACGACTCACTCCCTATCTCTCCCATGGTAATGTACATTTTGCAGTGTCACCTTGTGGTGGGTTTGATCAGCCCGGCTGCTGGTTGGTGTTTCACATGTAAACACATACAATTATATTATACATGAGATAGGTAAGTATGAATACACATCAATATGAAATTGCTATGAACAAATACACATCATCATCAGCATCATCACTAGCATCACCATCATCACACATCTTTCACATTCATATACATTCATACATATAATATAGCACCTATTAAACCAAGAGAAGAGCCAGCGCACCAAGTGGTGGGTTTGATCATTTTGATTACACAGTACAGGCTGAGTGAGCCATCTTAGTATTATAGGGTCTTTGGTTAAACCAATGATCGGTTAATCCAAACAAATTTCTAGGGTCCCTTCAAGTTTGGTTTATCGGGTTTATACTGTATGATGATTGTGGTGGTGGAACATGTGTGGTTTGCTGATTAACACAATTCACACACATATACACACAATTGGAAATAATGAAAGTCTGGCAAAATAAAGCTAAGATTCCATATACACGGTATGCGGTATGCGGTATGCGAAAACTGCAAGAAATGGAAAAGCATGTAAATGCACAGTGGTGCTTCTATAAGACTGAATGTGAATGCAAATGCAGATGCAAATGCGGATGCAAATGCGAATGCGAATGTGAATGCGGATGCGAATGCGAATGTGAATGTGAATACGAATGTGAATGCGAATGCGAATGCGAATACAAATGCGAATGCGGATGCGAATGCGAATGCGATTGTGAATGGCATGCTGCATACCGCATATATGGAATCTTAGCAGGTGATGGTTGGTTGAGGCAACCCTGTCATGGAACCTCACAGCCGTTTCATATTACCTACCGCCTAAGGGAGAGTACTGGACGGAAAGTAGGTCATCAGGTCAGAGTTCGGCCTGAGCTTTATTTGCACAGGACACTCACGGCCATGCTGCCCGCCTTCCCACCGCAAAGTCACGGTCCTACCATCCACTCACTCGCTGATGTCACGCGACTGCCGAGCGAATCACAAGGTTGAGCCCCTCCCCCGCCCACCCACACCCACACGCGCCCACACATACGTTGCCACCCACTCACCGCGCCCTCTTGATCGTGTCACGTCAACGTTTAAAGCTGCATAGTCCGATGAAAACATCAAATTTTCAAAAACAAATCAATTATCTAGATTTGATTCTACATATCTAACTTAGATAATTACTGGTGCACTTAATAAACATTTTGTAATATGTCGGGGCTCGGCGGTCTGAACCCCAAACATTACTAGTCTCCACAGGTGTGTCGTGTCTGTCAGTTCCCACCTGTCGTTACTCTCAACAACTCATAAGGAATAAAGGAAGATAAGTCGCGCAAGATTGACAGTGAAGGGGTTGTGCTTTATTGGCATCAACCCCTGTTCATCTACTGGCAACCTATCACCCTAACTCCTTACCAACTGCCCACACAGATCCGCATGACTCTTGCTTGTGTATATCAGAATCAGTGGCTACAACCCATTGAACCTGAGTCCAATGGTTGTTGCACACAGCTGGGTGTCTTTGGAATAGATGTTGCTCGTTTGAGTGTAGAAAGGGGAGTCCAATGCTAGAGTGCCTAGCCAAGAGTTTCTCCAAGAGTGCCTAGTGCGGGGTCTGTGTGTCAGGTATAAGGAATGCAGTTGACTGGGCTCACACAGCCAGCCAATCAGACACCCTCTACAGCCTGGGTGGATGATGCCCTAATATGGGGCAGCTGTGACTTAACCCTAGCTGCAGGTGGTGTCCATAATGTATGCAATATGGCTGGGTGTACTTGTCCACCGGCCCCGTGGCAACAGGTAGTTGCAGACAGTTACAACACAAATATATCAATGCTTCTCTCCCTCAATGCACTCTTTATGGTGCATGAAGGGAACATTTCAATAATTATTAGCAGTCTCTTGAGTATGAACATCACATCAAAATCTCAGTCGCTATGTGTTATCACATTTCCACATAGGGACTTATGTCACAAAGCGAGTGGGGCACCCATTGCTTCTCTGTTACATAATCCCGGTCCCCACTCCGTCGCCCGAGAATAAAATGTTCTTTGCCAATATATAAATCCGAACCGAAAATCCGTATATTTTTACAATTTGTCACCATATAGAAGGGACTACTGAGGCAATTTAATAGAATCTCCTACTGCAGAAGCCTATGGTGTCAGAGTTTTAGCGTGCTTGCTAACAATTAATTTAGCACGTTTACACTTAAAATATCTCAAAAGGTAGCCATTTAAAATCAAATTTATTTCAAACCAAGGTAGACTATAACGTAGATTTTGAATACCGGCTACAGAAAGCTCGATGTCCTAGCCGAGTGGCTAGAGTATGCACTTCCCCGATGGTAGGTCGTGGGATCTAATCCACCGACAGAGTCAAACCAGAAACTTACCAATTTCATATATGTCGCTGCCTTGTTGACTAGTATTACTAGGGTATGATGAGGACTTGTTGGCTCATCCTGTGTGTAGGACGCAGTGGGGGGGGGGGGGGGCAACCAGATACAAATTACCGCCCGGCGGGGGGGGGGGGGAGCAACTCCACCCATGCGTCAGTCAGGAGGAAATCAGGAACATGTATTCCCCTCCAAGCGTTTATACTTGTATAATGCGTTATACATCACATATATATGATAACTGTGACCGCCCCCCAACCCCCCAATAAAAAAAGAATTATGAGTTATTAAGCGAAGGCACTGAATTCGTGGAGACTCGGTACATCTACTGGGTACCGGCTTATAACTAAGGTTTATTGGCAGTCCATAGACCCGTGATATAACACATGGTATATGGCATAATTTGTGTTGCTGTTGTAAATATAGTTTATTCATTGAATAAAGTCTTCCGTCAGCAACATGTCACTGATCTTCCAGCTGTGTGACAATGCATTTATTTACAATATAATATGTGGTCTGATATTGTCATCAGCAGCTAGCTCAAGTCAGCCGAAATAACCTTATTAATCGTTCCAAAACTTGCTTCTGGAATAGTTTGACTATTCACATATGAGATAAATACCTAGATATATGAGCCTGTCTCAAAAGGTGATAACTCTTCTTTTTTTTGTCAATTGTAACGATTGACACAAAACAGCACAGAAACGGTTACACTGAAAACACAAGGACAATTGCTTTAAATCAATATGTATTCTATTGGGATTATGAAATGCCATGTATAAAACAAATCAGTTTATCCTGAGCAAATGCATGAGCATATAGTAGGCTGATCATTACAATGGACAAAGTTTTGTCCCATATTGCTTAGCACCTTTTGAGACAGTCTCACATACATACATGTGTATTGATTATGCCATTACGTTGCTGAGTGGTTCGGTGTCTGGTTTCCCCTCGCAGGTTTGTACACCAGGGGCCATATGCAGGACGAGGTGTTAGCGAGCCAAAACGCGTTTAGAGGGGATTTCTGGTTTAGCGCCGAAAAGTCGCGATGCACAAGTAAGTGATAGGCCTAACACCGTGCGTTTAAGCTCCGCGACACTAACCCGGTTTCATAGGACGTTTAAGGGCGGTGTTAGCGTAAGGTTGTGCCCAAATCTATTCAATGCTGTCATATTTAACAGAATTACATACGCAATAAGTGAAATTTTATCAATTTAACCCTAAATTCGAACCCTCCTTAAGGCTACCGGCGCATTGGCGGCGATATTACTAGTTATATTTTTGAATCGACGAACGTAAAGTAAACAAATCGCCGCCGCCGCCGCATCGACGTCATTTTCCATACTGGTGGCGGCGGCGGTTTGTTTACTTTACGTTTGTCGATTCGAAAATATAACTAGTAATATCGCCGCCAATGCGGCGGTAGCCTTAAGGAGGGTTCGAATTTAGGGTTAAATTGTTCAAATTTCACTTATTGCGTATCTAATTCTGTTAAATATGATAGCATTTAATATATTTAAGCCTAATATATGGGTACAGATGCAGAGGGATTTCCCAAATCTATAAATAAAGTCAGGTTTAGCTATAATGTAAGTGTTACCCGCTCCCGCATAAGACTTGACACAGTTCCCGACGTCGGTGATAGCTAAACGGTAATAGGCTCTAACACCAAACCCCGCTAACACTGACTCCTGCATATAGCCCTGTTCTGTGAATTGACGGTGTTGATCTAATAGCAACACGTGCATGCATAAGGCTCTGCTGGTTGTGCCATTTGGTCGTTGTTGCTTGTGTCGTGGGGGTGATGAAAATGGGAAATATTGCACCTAGTTCGGGACTCGAATCCACATCTCTTTGCATTCCAGGCCAGTGTGCTAACCATTACACCACCCAGTCTCCCTGATATCACCAGACTACCCACCCCTACCTGTCTATCTGATTACTTGCCTGAGAGGTCAGTGCAGACTACTACATTCGTTACCCTGGAATTGTAAATCTTTTAATGCTTACAATTACATACATACAGGGAATGCAAACACATATACACACAGGGTAGGTTCAACAACCATACAGTGCATAGGTTGTACAGGATCCTGGTCACAGCACCAGTGTTGTGGGGGTGATGAAAATGTGAAATATTGTGCCTAGAGTGGGACTCGAACCCACATCTCTTTGCATTCTGGGCCAGTGTGCTAACCATTACACCACCTAGGCTCCCTGATATTACCACACTACCCACGCCTACCTGTCTATGTGGTTACTTGCCTAAGAGGTCAGTGCAGACTACTACACTTGCACCACACGTCCTTAGGGCGGATCCTGGTCAGCTTATTGAAGACTAGTATCATTGTGTGCCCACCAATCCTGGGTGTCACAAAACTAGGTCATATGAATGGTGAGTCAAGGAGACCAGAATGAGGGGAGGGGGAGAGGGGGAGGGGGTGGGCATCGCTACATACAAGCGTATCAATTCGTACTATCAGCAAAGCTAATGTGCACACAAACAGTTCTAATGACAGTATCAACTAATAATCTGTGCTGCCATGCTTTTTCAACAATGCGTTTATAACCTACTAACAACCAGACGGGATGGCCGATGAGTTGAGCGCCTGTCTCCCACTTTGGTAGATCGTTGGATTCGACCGACTGGTGGTTTGAACCCTGGTCGAGTCAAACCAATGACTTGAAAATTGGTACTTGTCGCTTCCTAGCCAGGCACTTGGCATTATTAGGATATGGCAAGGACTGGTTGGCTCAATGTCAGGATAATAAATATGACTGAGTGGGATATCAGGTCATCATGCTGGTGGCCTGGTCTCCCAGTGGGGCAGCACTAAAAAGTCACCACTGTCACAAGTCGGTACCCATCCTGATATGACATTAGATGTTGCCAAGACGTAAAACTCCAGCAATGACCCAATATAACCTATTAACTCTACCGCTCTACCGATTCCCCACCCCAACCCCACAGCCGCTAACTCTTTATGATTCTAGTATAAAACGTAGGGCACTATTTCCCCACACATACATACACGCACCCAGAATGGAGATTTAAAATAATTTTAAAATCCTTCGTTTACAACAAACGACAAAAAAAAATACCGTTGGCCATTGAGATAATGGGGGGTGGGGGGGGGGAGTTGGCACCTAGAGTTCAGGATTTGGGATTGAAACTCCACTTCCGGTCGGACACACATTAGATAGGAGCCGCCCCGCCTGTCCCGGTGAATGGTTCATTGTGGGAACAGCTGGAGACGTGTAGGAAGGAGGGAAGTGTCCGAGTTGAAGGAGAAGGAAAAGAAGAAGAAGAAGAAGAAGAAGAGGAAGAAAGAGAAGAAGAAGAAAGTAAAAAGAAAAAAGGTCTCCCTTAGCTAGTATGCTAAGTCGAGCGGAAGTCACCCGGACCGAGGTTTGTTGAGGGGCGACACGGAAGCGGGCCACTACCGGTTGGCTTGGTTTCCGTCACCCCAACCAGGGGGCAAGGGGAAACACCCCGCAATGACAGGTTTAACTCGGGATTAGTCAGAGCTTGGAGAGAAAGATGGCGCGACCGGAGTCGTATGCCTCTTCAACTATGTTTCTTCTGCTCTCCAGGAACACGCCCTTGTGTATATATTTCAGCGGTACAGTGAATGGTGGTTACAGTGTGCAGAGGTGGTGGCGCCACCATCGGAGCTGGGGTTGGGGAGACTGGAGCAGTAGATGACTAGGACAGACTCCATCAGTCCATGGAGCCTGAGTGAGTGATGAGGGAAAGGAGGGATATTCCACGTTATTATGTGAATTATAATGTATTATAATAATATAAATACGGAGCATGTACAAGGTTTATTCTATATGTATTTATTATTATTTATCAAATTTATGAGATTAGGAGTCGCGCACCAACCCCAGTGGGATGCACGAATGGTGCACCACCTGCCGGCGCCGGAAAATAGTGTCACTTCTATCACAAATTTACTTTGCGACGGACATGTGCTGCAGAGCGAGCACACACGCAGACACAGGCGCAGAGCTGACTGCTACGAGATCATGCATTGCGATATGTGCGGCACCGCGCACAAAGCAGATAAGTGTAAGAAGAAGAAAGGAAAGAAAGGGAAGAGAGTTGTGTCGGCAAGAGTAACAAGGTCTACGAGACAAACTATGGACGTGCCAAAAGTAGACTCGCAAGAAAGTTTGCCAGAAGTATGTGATAGAATGTCGTCGCTCACACTAGAGGAGCAGGAGACGTCCCTGATGAAAGAAATTAAAGAAATGGAGTTGGAGGAAAGAATAGCGGAGTTGCAAGAGCGAAGAGACGCTATAAATAGGAAGCGACAAGGACGACTGCAGACAAGCGGTGAGGGGCGGAGTCGCGGCACGACGCCGGTGAAGGACGAATGGCCGACGGCAGCAACGACCGGTGCAGCGTCGGTGCCGACGGGTGCCACCAAGGACGAACACTCCAGCTACGGGCTGGTGAAGCCGCGGCAGAGGTCGAGGACAAGAAGGAGTCGACGAACCCCCTCAGACTCCAGGAGCAGAAGCAGCAGCAGTACTCGACGGCTATGAAGTAAGTGGACTCTGAGGAGGTATGCTGTTCTTGGGAAAGAAGTAAAGAAAATGAACTGCTATGAACTGGTTACAGCCTCTATATGGTGGGTGTTGGATATACAGGGGGTCATGGTTAAAGACATAAGTGCATTCCTTGAACACATTTGCTTTATGTCCTCCAGAGCGCGACAGAACGATTTTCATGATTCGACTCATGTCGAATATGACAAGGACATAAGAAAACTAGCCGAAGTAGAGGGTTTTGCAGCTTTTGGAAGTAGTAATACCGGTATGGGCATGTTTCATTATGGCATGCATAACATGCGGCCAAAGAAGCCGGCGAACAGTTTGCTATAGGTGGAACAAGGAGGGAGGATGCAGTAGGGCAGACGAGAATTGTAATTTCGGCCATTGGTGTTTGAACTGTGGCAGTAGAAGTCATAAGAAGGTTAACTGCACAAAGGACTGACAAGCTAAAATAATTAGAAATGTTAGCTCTAATAACAGGAAAGTTCAATTGCATGACAGTTTAAATATAAATTGTGTTAGTGATAATGTGGACGGTATGGTCGGTAGTGTGGTGTGTGAGGATACGGAAAGCGTATCGCACAATACGGCGGAAAGCTTACACTTGGCACACCATAATACTGGTCTTGAATTGAATGTTAATCGTTTGCCTAATGGGACACGGTCAAAGAGTGAGAGTTGGAATGCTGCATGTGCTAGGCCAACAAGGCAATTATCGGCCACTGTTGGTGTTAATGGCAGTTCTTACGGGGTGAGTAAGCATGTGTTATGTGAGCCTCAGTCGGAACCAAATTATGTAGGCCAAGTTAGCAATTTAAACTCAATTGATGATAATGTGTTAACAGTTGCAAGTGCTTTGAATACACAGATAGTGTCTCAAAGGAGTGTGGATATTATTGACGCAGGTGAGACTAAACGCAAAAGCCAAGTTAACAAAATAAGGCGGAATTGGATTAATAACGATAATGTTAGTAAGGACAACAGTTTTTACGTTGAGACATTAAAAGGAGAAGACTACTGTTGGGACTTCCATATTAGAGAAAGCCAGGAGAGTGAGCTAACAATAATTAGAGTTACAAGTGATTGTGTTAACGGTACATGCAATTGTGTTCATAAAATATCCGGTAACCGAATGCAGTTACTGCCTTGTCGGTTTATAAGTGAGTTGTTCCTTCGGGGAGATTCCGACCCAGATTGGGTGTATATCTTATGGGGTGTACTTTTCGGCTTCCATGTCACCAATAGTGACTGTACGATAGAATATGATACTACGTTTAAGAAAATTCAGAGTAAATTGTATAGGGACATTATAACCCAAAAGCTGTTGGCGGAATTGAACCAGAATATGATCACTCGGAGTAGTCGTACCCCCCAGTGCGTTCATAATATTTTTTGTATTCCTAAGGAAGGTGGGGGAAGAGGGATAGTAGACTGCAGTAGGCCGTAAGATAAATCGGTAAATAAATACACAGATAAAGTTGCGTTAAAATTTAGTTATAAAAGTATTGACGATGTAGTAGACCACATGAATTATGGAGACTATTTTTCTACAGTAGATCTAAAAGATGCATATCGGGCTATTCCAATACACCCGACTGATAGGCCGAGGCTAGGTTTAGTTTGGGATTTTGAAGACGGGGAAGGGGATGGGCCAGTTTACATGTTAGATAACAGACTCTGCATGGGACTGTCTTCGAGCCCATTTGTCTTCTCGAAGGTGTCGGATTTCATTGTGAGGTGTGCGAATAGGGAGGGATTAGACAGAGTAATAAATTATTTAGATGATTTCTGTGTAGTATCCCCATCTTTTGAAAGCGCCGTAGAGCAGCAGAATAAGTTAATTGCTATTCTGCGCCGGCTAGAATTTCACATAAGCTTTAAGAAGCTAATTAGTCCCAACACTAAAATAAGATTCCTCGGGATATTAATCGACTTGGTACAGCTAGAGCTTACTCTTCCCGCTGATAAACTGGGAAAGCTAAGAAATAATCTACTGGAGTTTAGGGGGAAGCAGAAAGCAACGAGGAAGGAACTGGAGAAATTGGGCGGACTGTTAGCCCACTGCGCCAAAGTAGTGCATGGTGGGCGAACATTTTCACGGAGAGTCTACGACATGATGGGATCAGTGTCTCGGCCATACTATAAAGTTAGATTAAATGCTGGCTTCAGGGAGGACATCCAGTGGTGGATCCAATTTGCACACAAATTTAATGGTAAGGCATTAATGCTCGGCAAATTTGCGGCAGTAATATCTACTTATAGTGATGCTAGCAAGTGGGGGTACGGGGCTCTGCATGGTAATGACTGGTTGGTAGGTTGTTTCAATAAGCAGATGGAGAAGTGCCTTCATTCAGTGGTGGGTCACCACTATGACCAGCCTGATGATAAATTGAGGTCGGCTCACATTAATACTCAGGAGATGGGAGCGATTTATGCTGCTGTAAAGAGGTGGGGTCCTGCTTGGCAAGGGTCATCCATAGTAATGGTTACGGACAGTACAACAGTAGAATCGGCATTAGCCACAGGCAGGTCGAAATGCAAGTTAGTTATGCACTATTTGAGGCGTTTGTTTTGGTTATCTGTAAAATATAATTTTGTGTTCACAGCGGTGCACATTACCACTGAGGCCAATGTAGTATCTGACGCATTAAGTAGACTGGAAGATAAACATATGCAGGAAGTCATATATAAAGCGGATTGTGGGAAACACCTATGTTGTATTAGTTTATTTGAGCAATCCTTCTCTTTACAGAAATCGGTAGACTAAGAGCAGAACAGAAGGAGTTTCAGATGAAGTACTACCCGCCAAATTCGCAGGCTACGAGGGCAGTCCAAATTAATAAGTATTTGGCCTTTATAGACGAATTTTCTGGAACTCATATGCCTATTCCATGCGATGCATTACAGGTAGCATCATATGCTACTTGGTTAGCGAGAACAATGAAGTATTCATCAATTATTAATTATTTAAGTGCTCTTAACCATTTCCTTATAGAGCAGGGGTCTGTGCAGATAGATTATTCAGATTTTGTGGTTGCCTCTACCGTACGGGGCATTCGGAGGGAGCTAGGAGATACTCCTAAGCAGGCAATGCCTTTGCTTCCTAATATGCTTAGGTGCATCTTCTCATTGTTATCCAAGAGGTCGGGACATACTGCTTGGCGGGCGGCCGTTCTTTGTAGTTTCAGGGGAGGTGAAGGACGAATGTTACTTTCTCGGAGGCCATGATGCGTCGAGGAGACTTTAAGTTCTATCCTTGGGGGATGGTATTAAAAATTCGGAAGTCTAAGACTATACAATTTAAGGAGCGATCGCTAGACATACCGATAGCACAGTGTCCAGAGGTAGAGTTGTGTGCAGTCCATTGGACTGAAAAGCATTTTGCTGAACGGCCGGCCGCCAGTGATGATTTTGCATTCTTGTTGCCAAATGATGTAGGAGGTAATTCACCGCTCACATATGAGATTTACCAGTCGACATTGAGGTTGTTTGCAGGTCGAGTAGGACTTAACGTAGAACTGTTATCGTCACACTCTCTACGGAGAGGTGGATGCACATATTTGGCAATGTGCGGAGCCTCGATGGAGGAGATTCAAACCAGGGGGGACTGGACAAGTAATTCGGTTTTTGAGTATCTTAAAACCCCTTTGTCGGTGCGAATAATGAATGATATGAGAGTGGCAGCCAGGTTGGCGGCTGAAGGCTAGTGAGTTGGGTTGGAGGTACCTACGGTCTTTGGCATATTTATCAGTCCCCGCCAGAGAACTAAATAAAATAGAACTCAGCCCAACTCGTGTTGTGTTTACCTTCCCTGCCGTAGTGAATTTATGTGAATTATAATGTATTATAATAATATAAATACGGAGCATTTACAAGGTTTATTCTATATGTATTTATTATTATTTATCGAATTTATGAGATTAGGAGTCGCGCACCAACCCCAGTGGGATGCGCGAATGGGGCGCCACCTGCCAGCGCCGGAAAATAGTGTCACTTCTATCACAAATTTACTTTTTTGAAGGTGGGCATATTTATCAGTCCCCACCAGAGAACTAATAAAATAGAACTCAGCCCAACTCGTGTTGTGTTTACCTTCCCTGCCGTAGTGAATTTATATTCATATAATTCTTATAGACCTATTTCATATGACGTCGGCATAGGTATCTAGGTCAGTGCATGTGCCTTTTGGCTGCAGGACGACACACTGTCACACTGCAAAGTCAATGGCTATGAGCAATCTTCATACAGAAAATGTGAAATATCTCTAACACCACACCCCTTAGACACAAACCGCTTGGAACACATATAGAAAATATATTCAACGAATAGATTATATTAAATTTATAAGGTTACGGTTCTGCATTTCTATTGATTTTGAATAAAATAGACGTTTTGCACCACTCATACCGGCAAACTCAATGCATTGTCAATGGCCGTGAGCAATCTTCATACAGAAAAAGTGAAATATCTCTAAAACCACACCACCTAGACACAGACCGCTTGGAAGAAATATAGAAAACATATTCAACAAACAGATTATATTAAATTCATATGGTTAGGGTTCTGCATTTCTATTAATTTTGAATAAAATAAACGTTTTGCACTGCATGTACCGGCAAACTTCGTTTGGGGGTTACTACCTCAGTTAGATATGCCTAGATTTGCTGCTTTAGCTGGTATCCATGGTTTCATTGTTGATCAAGAATCCACAATTACTCTTTGATGAACATACGCCATCCATCCGCTTCTTAGCCCCCCCCCCCCCCGCCCCAGACTTGTATCCAAATTAACAGTGGATTGTTAATTAAATCATCAACCAATATTGCCATCAGGTTAAGGCTCCCCTCTCCAATCCCAACCCCCATCCCCCCAACCCCCAACAAAGGAAAAACACCAGAAATAACCCTGGCGAAGTCTGAAATTAATATAGAAGTTAGTCACATGATTCACACATGCATTTATTATTTGATTTCACTGTTAATTAAGCAAAGCAAATTGCAATCACGGAAAATTGGTCTGCCTCATTCCATTGCTCATTGCCTATCCTACTAACACCCAGCGTCAGGCTAGGTAGACAGAAGTAGAAATTGTGTATAACAGTTGGTTTGACTCTGTCAGGATTCATATCCATGACCTGACACATGGCAAGTTGACGCTCAACTCATTCGGCTGCTGTCTCCTTCCGGTAGGTAACATTAACAGATATGGACTGCTGGAAGAGTGATGAAGACGATGAAGATTTGTTTGTTCTTGTTTTATGTCCTAGCGACATCTAATGTCATATCAGGATGGGTTCCGACTTGTGTCAGTGTGCACTCATGGCAACTTTATAGTGCTGCCCCACTGGGAAATCAGGCAGCTGGCACCATATCCCAATATCCCACTCAGTCACATTATCCTAACACTGAGCTAACCAGTCCTTGCCCTATCCTATTAATGCCGAGAGCCAGGCTAGGAAGGAACAAGTATCAATTTTCAAGTCATTGGTTTGACTCGACTGGGAACCAAATTCCCAACTTTCTGCATGCGTGTCCCGTGCAGACGATGATGATGACGATGATGACAAGCCATACCGGAAGCTTCACTGAATTTGTGAAAGGGCATAGAGAGAAACCTTGGTCACGTGATCCAAAACATCCCACTCCTGCACGCGTCGATCACTGAGCAACGTGAATGTAAATTCATCCACGTGCGAAATAATAAATCCATAGAGCCGGGATTCGCTCAGACTGGAGTAGGAAACATTTAATTTCCTTGAGCATCGCTGCGCATGCCTCATCATTCGCCAGCAACCAATTTCTCGCTTTGCGGTAGCCATAACGTCGCCTATCTAGTAGTGGTGGAGCCATGGCAGCTTGCAAACTTCCGGTTCCGGTGTTTATCATGGTTATTTATAATTAGCGAAGGCGGAGAAATTATCTTTATTGAAGTAAATCAAGAACAGGTCAAGTATATATGTGTCATGGAGGGGGGGCGAGGGGGGCTGATGAAAATGCGAAATATTGCGCTTGGAGCGGGACTCGAACGCACATCTCTTTGCATCCCGGGCCAGTGTGCTAACCATTACTCCATCTAGGCTCCTTGATGTCACCACACTACCCATGCCTACCTGTCTATGCACCTCCTTGCCTGAAAGGTCAGTGCAGACTACTACACTCATCCTCCTGAAATTGTAAGTCTTGTAATGCTTACAATTACATATATACAGCCAAAGGACTTACATTATCATACACAGGGTAGGTTCACTGACTAAGAAATACATGGCTTGTACATGATCATGGTTACGGCAACCAGTGTCGTGGAAGGGGTGATGAAAATGGGGAATATTGTGCCTAGAGAGGGACTTGAACCCACATCTTTTTGCATTCCGGGCCAGTGTGTTAACCATTATACCACCTGGCCTCCCAGATGTCACCACACTACCCATGCCTACCTGTCTATGCGGCTCCTTGCCTCAGAGGTCAGTGCAGACTACTACATATATGTAACAGTTACCAATGAGTGCTGGTGGGAACACTAACAAGATCCCTCTCGAGAGTCAATTGTTCATTGTCTAATGGTAAGTGGGCGGGACTCGAACCTCTCAACCATACCCGTCTGTTATTAAGGAGAGGTGTGAGTGGGTGGGTGAATGAAAGCATGAGAAACTTTAACTTTTTTATTCTCTTGAAGATTTATACTGCCTATCATGGATAAGTCAGAATAGACTTGTTCTCACCATTAGACAGTTTGTTGATAGAAAGCCTGAGCCTACACTTGTACCGACCCAAGGGATTTTAACCTCCCACACCACATAGACATGGCCTTTGATGATGCTGTATGTTATACACAGCGGTGGAAATCCAAATTGGCAGAGGTGGGGGTATGGAGAATTGAACCACTGACCTTCAGATTAGTCAGACACTCTAACCACTCCGCTACATAGAACCTTAAAGTTACATAGTCTGATGGTTTTCACTTTCTGTCATTTTCTGAGATTAAAATATTAGGTTGATCATTAAAATCTCCCTAGCTTTAATTGTACGTAACCTTGATTTTAAATAACTTGTGGTTATAAAAATAATCATGTTTCTTCCCAACTACTGCTTTTGCTTTATCTGTGCCGCGCCAGCGATGATACATGATGTATAAGCCTCTAGTAAAGTCAATAGAAAACCACAACCATCAACGAATACCTTAATATAATTAGCAGCAATTTTATAGGGACACTTATATGATCATTGTCTATGGATTTTCAACCTGTTTACATCACTGTAAGTACACTGTACAAGCACCATCATTCACGGCTTAGACTATTTAGATCCCATCTGATTATGTAGATGCTGTCAATAGTGTCAAACTGAATAATTGACCATCTAATGTAATTTTAATGCTCTACAAGTTAACCTGTTATCTAGCTTATTATCAAATAATATAGAGATTTGCAATGTAAAAAGGCTCAGACCAGTGACCTTGCGCTGAGAAGAGAATTTGTGTTTGGTGTAAGCCTACATTAGTTGATTAAGCGGGGGGATATTTCAATCGCGGACGATTGGTCTTCCTCATTCCACTGCTCCTTACCCTATCCTAATAATGCCAAGCGTCAGGCTAGGAAGCAACAAGTATAAACTTTTAAGTCATTGGTTTGACTTGACCAGGGTTTGAGCCCATGGGTTCGAATCCCACCACCTACCAAAACGGCAGGCGGATGCTCAACTCATTAGACCATCCCGTCTGTATTCAGATGAATAAATTAAGTACAGCCGCCCCCCCCCACCCACCGCACACAAAAAGAATAACAAAATAAAGTAAGCCGACTAGGGCAATATTATAGTGCCTTCAAAGAAAGATGACACGCCCACTCATCTGGGTAGTGTGAAAGTACAACGTCTGAACACTTTGACTTCTGGATACTGAATGCTTTATTCCCCGTCCAGGGGTCTATACCTCCAGCACACTTAGTCATGTGACATCATCTCATTTGCATATATTACAGATGTATTTAGATGTCTAGACGTCTAGACGTCTATTACGCATATATCACAGGTAGCCTTGAATTTGTTCTCCTCAACGTGTAATCTGAAGCATGTGTGCATTTACTGCTGTCTCCCCTGAGTCGTCGTGGAGAATACGGCTATTTGAGCTGAAATCCATGAGCTAGGGTTTCATCCTTCACACTATTTTTACAGCTACATAATTTGGTTGATGCTTTTGTTTAGAACAATAGTTGATTAAACAGGGGAAATTTCAGTCGCAGACAATTGGTCTTCCTCATTTCACTGCTCCCCACTCTTGCACTATCATACTGTCGTGGGGGTGATGAAAATGGGAAATTTTGCGCCTAGAGCGGGACTCAAACCCACATCTCTTTGCATTCCGGGTCAGTGTGCTAACCATTACACCACCTAGGCTCCCTGATATCCACTACCCACGCCTACCTGTCTATGCGGGTCCTTGCCTGAGAGGTCAGTGCAGACCACTACAATACTAATACCAGGCTAGGTAGTGACAAGTCGTGACCTTACTATAAAAAGGTTCTATCTGACAAAATGGTGCTTTCGAGTTAATGAGGACTGAAGCTGTGTAACTGCATGATAGCAAAGCAGATAGAACAATATTATTTTTAATATATCTCAGTGAAAAATACCAGTTGAGAAACAGTTGTGTAACTGCCTGATAGCCTTTTGTAGATAGAACATTTATACATCTGTAACACCAATTTGCTCACTTTGTAGGATATAGAAACTTTTTATAGTAAGGTCACAAAGTATTCATTTTTAAGTCATTGCCTATTTATGGTACATCAGTTGTTTAAGCAGTGGAAATTTCAATCGTGGACGATTGGTCTTCCTCATTCCTTTGCTCCTTGCCATATCCTAATAATGCCGAGCGCCTGGCTAGGAAGCGACAAGTATCAATTTTTAAGTCATTGGCTTGACTCAACCAGGTTTCAAATCTATTGTAAAATGTCCCGATATTTAGACATTGGAGGATGGTGTGAACTAGTCTATAGTAATTACAATTGTTGTATAAAAAGGTCAATGGTATATACAGCCAGAGGCATTAAGGTATTATGTGGTGCTGGTGATCCTTTACTGAGTTGATATAAACATTATGTAGTTATAGATAGTGTGAGAGGGGCACTACTTTTAGTGTGACAGAGCCTTGGGAGCTCTGCTCACATACCCCCTCCCCCCCTCAATTGATATTTACGGACCACTGCACACCCAGACACAACAGGGCACTGTAGCCATAAACAACCAAGGCTTGGATACAGGCCGGTTGGATGTTCATTGGTTGGTTGCAGAATGCCTAGTGCTGATTCGAGGAGCTGATCAGGTGTGACAACCATCTTGGATTCATGAGACTATATAGTAATAAACCTGAGGGTGTAAGCTCTCCCTTCTGTGCACTTTCTACTCTACCTTTCTCTTGCCTGTAGTGATTTCATATTTAGCCTACCTACACAACCACAGCTGTCAGCCGTCGACTTTACACTATGACCCCATGATCTACAAACACGGGAGATGGAGCCTCTAACTCATTCGGCCATCCCGTCTGGCTTTAACTAGGAAATGATTCGAACCCGGGAGTTTGAATCTCATGACCTACTAATACAGGAGGTGGGCGCTCAACTCATTTGGCCAACCCATCTGGTTGAATAGGATGAACGCGTAACATTTTCTAAAACAAAGCATTTACCTGGATGTGTTGCTCCGAATCCAACAAGATACTGATATTACACAATTTTGTTTTCCTTTTGGTGATGGTGTATTTATGCTGCCCATAACGGTTAAGTCTAATGACTTGTTTTCGCTGCTAGACAGTAATAGTCTCGTGGTTCCCCTTGTGTTGTTACTTTCAGTTGTGTAGCTATCTACTGCATGCATTCTTTCTCCGTTTGTAAGCATTCTTTACTTTGAAGCCCTGCATAAATATTAAAATATTGATATTGCAAATTCAACTTAAAAAAAAAAATACCACTTACATATTCGAAGGCAACTGAGATCAAATTTAGACGATATAACACCGCTACATACATCTTCATCGCTTTTTGAGTAAATTTAATATACATAGAGGTGGTATCGGGAAAATTCAATTATTTAAAAAGTAGAATTCCAATTTGATTTGGCTCTGAGTGTGTTGCAATAAGACCTTATATTTTATTCATGTGGAAGGCACTTGCACGGTTTGAGATGACATTCATTAGACATCAAACACACATTAATCACCTTTCTCTTAGTGAATGCGAGCTTGGGGTTTTACATCTTAACAACACCTGAGCTCATAGAGGTTCGGTCATATTAGGCCATGTGTAATAGTTGAAACTTCACAGTGCGCTGCCGTCCTGATATGACCTTAGATGTTGCCAGGATGGAAAACTCCAACTACCAACCACAGTGCTGCCCCACCGGGATAAAGTTCTGTCGAAACTTTGAGACAACATCCCACTCTGCCACAATATCCTGATACTAACCCAACCAGTGATTGTCCTATCCTAGTAATGCCGAGCGCCTGGCGACAAGTACCAATTTTGTATGGTTGTGGATTGGTTCGGCCGGTGATCGAACCCCTTCACCTCCCGCACATGAATATAGGACCTCTTGTGCACACTTTTTTCTCTCTCTCTTTTGCTGGTAGTAGTACATTAGGTATGTTGACGAGTCAACATATTTAATTCGCGCACGAGGCAAGTCAACACTCAGCACGTGACCACCCCTGCACTTCCCATTCACTTTGTACCCGGCTCTCAGCAGAGCAACTCTAATTCACCCAGCCACCCAGCCCTCTGTTATAACTTATATAAGGGTTAAGTTCTGAGCTTAACTGTTATCTATCTGATCGTATGTTTCTCATCATGTTGCTTATCTCACTCCAGGCATTCACTCATCTAGAGTACGTCTAGCTACCAGAACACTAACTCCATACCTCAGAAGCCAGCCTTTCAGCCCATGCGGCATTGAACTCTTGAGCCAGTCTCATTCGCCTCCCACGGCACCTTATGTTAACATGACTGATTCATAATTGTTAATTATATTCAATAAATATTGATTAACAATCATGCCTTCTTCTCATGTGTCTGAGTGTCGCGAAGTAGCAGATTAGTTGATTAAGCAGGGGACATTTCGATCACAACAATTGGTCTTCCTCATTCCAGTTCTCCTTGCCCTATCCTAATGTCAGGCTTGGTAGTGACAAGTATAAATGTTAACGTCATTGGTTTGAATCCACTATGGTTCACACCCAGCGAGTCAAATCCCCAAGCCGGGAGGTGGCGCGCACAACTCATTAGGCCATCCTGTCTGAGGATGCGTTAATCAGCTGCAGAGATACAGGCATTTGAAGTTGCATAGTCCGATGGTATTGAGATGCTGACATTTTCTGTGTATAACTGACAGCGTCATCAAAGGTCAGTCACTCTCATACCATGCATATGTGTTGTGGCAGGTTAAAAATCCCTTGGGTGGGTACAATTGTAGGCTCGGGCTTTCTATCGACAAACTGTCTAATGGCAAAAACAAGTCTATTCAGACTTATCCATGATATGCAGTATAAATCTTCAAGAAAATACATTAGGTTAATCAAGTAGCTTTTTTTATTAAAAAGCTAACTTTAGAGATATTTGAAGTGCAACATTGCAACATTAATTTGGGCAAGCATGCCAAAGCTCTGACACCATAGCATTCTGCAGTAATAGGTTCTATTCAATTGCCTCGGATTTTCCTTTTGTGTGATGGCAAATGTTTACTTAGTACACCAGTATCTAAGTTAGATATGTAGAATCAAATTTAAATAACTATTTTGATTTTGAAAATTTTATGGTTTTATCGGACTATGTAGCTTTAACTGCTTTGAGATTACATAAAGATATCCTCGAAACAGAGAAGCACCTGTGTATATTTCACGGAAGTTAATAAATCTTTGCTAAAACAAACCAATTTGCACGGAACCGGAAACAGCTGCTGCGCACGCATCACAATGTGGCGGGCCAATAAATAGAAGAGACGCACACAGTAAGGCAATGCATCCATACATTGTTCCCTTGTGGCATGTTCCTTTGTTCCGTGTTCAATTGTGACCTTGTGACACGCCACATAGACAATGGGCATGTTCATTCTCGACATGACTGGTCAGTGTGCCATGCAGAAGGCCATACGGTCACTAGGTCCAACCAATGGGAATGGCCACTAAGCAAAACACAGGTTCATTGTATGTGTGGCACGTCACAAGGTCACAAGTTCACAAGTCAACACGGAACAAGGGAGCAAGCCACAAGGGAACAGTCTATGGATACACAGATTTAGACAGACCCAACGTTCGGCAAAATATGCCACAGACAGCGGCTGTGGAGGCCACCTGCCGGAAATTAGGCACGTAATGGCCAGCCTCGCTCTGGTCAGGGCCTATCAGTGCAAAGAGGTCAACGTCCGGTCTGACGTAGAACTGGAGATATAAACTGTGCATCCTGCTATCCCATACTTTATGAGGAGTTAACGCGACTATCTTGTCCTTTCTTTCCCTTTGCAGCAAGCTGTTGTTTACTGTAGATCATATTATACATGTGAATGTGTTTAGCATAATATCGATGGAATACCGGTGACCTGGCCCTGGGAAAAACGTTTTCACTAAATAACATGTAAATGACCACATTGAAAACCGATCCGATGGATATCCTATGCTCAAAATAATAATAATCATAACAGATGTCCCCCCACCCCTTTGTTTTCGTTAATAAGCATTTATTTTTCTATTCATTTGAATGCAATCTGTCTTCAGTAGCAAGACCTTGGTCTTCCGGCTGTACGTTACCTTCAATCATTTGTACTATTTAATTACAAGATTAACTTCATGTAATCATTCATATCACATTGGTATTACATTCAGCTAATCAAGTTGGCCTGCGTCACTCATGCGCTACGCCAACTTCGTGCGCACTGGGTGCACGTGGGCGCAATCTTCTCATACGTTGTGCAACATGTTTAACGGGCGCTAGTGGAACAGCCAATGCTAGGTAAATGCCGCATGCGCGAGAGGCACGTTAGCCACACGTTGCAGCAAACTTTTTTTTTGTTCTCATACGTCGACATATGTTACAACTACGTTGGACCGATGCTAAGCTTATGTCCACTACGTTGTGCTGACTTCCAACTTTTCCCCCAATGCGGAAAAGTTTGACACATCTCGACCTAAAAAAGTGATTTTACGCATTGGCGGCGCGCTTGCAAGATGCGTCCTAATGTGACAGGGCCTTTAGCTAACTGCTCATTCGCAATCCTTCCACATGACATCTGAACAAAAAACAAGCATTTCTCGCCGTGAATATGGCCTATACTGCCGACACAGCATAAAGCAACCACCAATCAATATCATCTTATTAGCAGAACCTGTGCATATTTACCAATAAACACTTACTTGGCAACCGGACGTGGTGGCCGAATCGGTAGAGCGCAGGCCTCCCATGCGTATGGTCGGGAGTTCGAATCCCAGCTGAATCGATGACCAATGACTTATAAAAACACTAATCTTGTCCAAATTGGACCTTAGAAAGTTCTGAACTTTCCTATCTAGATGCTATAATGCATCATAAACAAGCTGAACCAAAGTTTTAATTACTACTTACAGTTAATTAGCTTGTTGTAGACAAATTTTGCCGGAGCAACTCAACGAACATCCTCCCGTCGTGAGTTGTTTATGCTAATTGCTGCTTCCTTCTCCTTAGCCTGCGGTTAGCCTGAGGCTTTATACCGAGGTAAAATATATATATGGGTCGTTCTCAGAAACTGTGTACAACTTGAGGTAGTCTACTTAAAATGCATATTTCAAAGAAACCCATTATTGGAGTGTCAATATTTAGATTTCATCATTTAGCCCAATAATGTGGGAGATATTTTAGATCAAAAGTAAATGTTAATATTGTGTATTATGTATCTTATTGGGATGGATATAGCTAAATACATAGAAAATTACATCACTAATTTGTGACATTGTCAACAGCATTGAAAATGAAGCGTCACAAAGTTAATGAAAACCTCTGAACAACAGCTCATTTCACTTCAAATGGTCATATACAATGTCTTCATTAAGTTGAAGACATTTATTTCTATAAAAAAAAAATGTAAATTATGAAATAGTTAACCTTTTCTGGAGTCATTAACGTCGTAACATTTCATTTCCACTTGCAAGTACTATGAAACTCTGTATAAAACACTGACTACAGATACAGTACAGAAACTATTTTCACCATTTCACACTCTATGCATGGACCCAGTTATGGTATAGTAAAAGATAAATCCTGAAATTGCCCCTAAACATTGAAATTTGAAACTGTTACCTTGCTAATATTTTTTTGCTTTTCTCTTTAATATTCACAAATAAGACAAAACCATAGCAATGAGGTTTCAAATTATTATTACTACTGTTTATAAAGCAAGTGGCATGTGAAATGTCCTAAAAATGTCAAGTTTTGTGTGGAAAATATTTGATTTTGGAGTCAGATTGGTTTCCATGCTAGACTGCTATTTATTGGGTGTGAGCGTCATTTGACCTACTTAAAAATGCCAGAATATGTTTATTTTCAATTATTCAGATGCAAAAGGACATACACATTGAGGAAACTTGTTTATAGGACTTTGGTAGCGTTTTGATTTTGTGGTACTGATGTCACACTATTGGTACACAACTTCTGAGAACGACCCATATGTGTGTATGTTGTGTGCTCACTAATCAGTTGTAATCTATGTGGCATCAGACACCTGCCTGATTGCGTACTAATCCACGATGCAACTGTCATTGGTCTTCTCTAAGGGAGCGGGACCTAGCTCAGGCGGTAGAGTGTCCACCTGTGAAGGTGTGGTTCATCCGATCGATCCTGCTCAGTGGACTCATTTTCAGTTTGTGCTATTTTCCATTCCAACCGGTGGTCCACAACTGGTTCATCAAAGGTTGCGGTATGTGCTGCCCTGTCTGTGGGAAAATGAATATATATAATGATGCTTATCGGAAAGAGTAGCCTATGTGGTGGTGGCAGGCATTCCAAGGTGGCAGCACTATAAGGCATGATGAATGAGCATTGTCACAAGGTGGTACCCATCCTGATGTGACCTTAAATGCTTTGCTAGGATTTAACCCCCCCCCTACCCCCCACAAATATCCCGATCTATGCGTGATATACCAACGGTTCCAGAACCAACACATGTGACTTGTTCGACAAGTTTAAGATAAATCTATACACTTTCCTTCACATTTGAGGCGAGAGTGGTAAAGTGTCCACCTATGTAGCTGTCGGTCATCAAATCAATCCTTCTCAGTGTAACCATTTGCAGTGTATGCTATTTTCCGTTCCAACCAGTGGTCCACAACTGCTTCATCAAAGGTTGTGGGATGTGCTGTCCTATCTGTGGGAAGGTGCATATAAACGACCCCTTGCTGCTTATCGGAAAGAGTAGCCTATGTGGCAGCAGGGGGTTTCCTGAAAGAAATATATCAGAATTACCATATGTTTGACGTCCAACAATCGATGATGAAAATCAATGTGTTCTAGAGGCATCATTAAATAAAACAAGCTTTACTTTTCACGTCTGGAGAATCAGGGCGTTGGTGTGACTTGATGACAGAATTCCACCTCAAACTGACGGTGGCGCTACCTGGGGCAACAGTTGGTGCAGACCCTTAATTAGCGGGAGTCTGATTAAAGACCATTGGGAATAGACTTAAGGAAATCAGAGTTAGACAGAAGTTGTCATCCCTGCAGCCGAGCAATTTCACTAATCACGTCGGAGGTAAGGGTCAGATAATCAGTGTCATTGTAGTTGTTCAGCCAAACATCTCAGCACTGAAGATTTAGTCCCTTCACTGTCAGATTAGTTTGTTGAGGATTCTTACAGTGGGGATGGGAGATGGGGAGGGGAAGGCGAGGGGAAGGGGAGGGAAAGGGAAAGGAAGGGATGGGAAAGGAGAGGAGGGGAAGGGAAGGAAGGGGATTAGAGGGGAGGGGAAGGGAAGGAAGGGGAGGGCAGAGGAGCGGGAGAAGAGGAGAGAAGAGGA
The DNA here is from genome assembly GCA_030323885.1 of Branchipolynoe longqiensis. Classification (NCBI taxonomy): domain Eukaryota; kingdom Metazoa; phylum Annelida; class Polychaeta; order Phyllodocida; family Polynoidae; genus Branchipolynoe; species Branchipolynoe longqiensis. The sequence goes on along the minus strand of CM059190.1, from coordinate 97,805,555 downwards.
GGGGGAAGAGAAGAGGAGTGGAAGGGAAGGAACGTAGGGGACGGGAAGGGATGGGAAGGGAGGGCAAGGGAGGGCAAGGGAGGGGATGGAATGGCAAGGGAGGGGAAGGGAGGTGAAGGGATGGGAAGGGAGGGGAAGAGAGGGAAAGGGAGGGGAACCGAGGGGAAGGGAGGAAAGTGGAGAGGCAGAGAGAGGATCGAAGGGGCAGGAAGAGGAAGGGAGGGGAAGGGAGGGGAAGGGAGGGGCAGGGAGAGGCAGAGAGAGGATCGAAGGGGCAGGAAGAGGAAGGGAGGGGAGGGGAAGGGAGAGGCAGAGAGGGGATGGAAGGGGAAGGGGGGAATGGAGGGGAAGGGAGGGGAAGGGAGCGGACCGGAGGGGAGGGGAAGGAGAGGGGATCGGAGGGGGGAGGGCAGCGGTGAGGAGGGGGAGAGAAGGGAAGGTGAGAGGAGGGGAGGGGGAGGGGAGAGGAGGGGAAGGGATGTGGGGAACTCCAAAAATAGTGGCGTTCCATGAATGGGGTTGGCTTCATTAGGGGTTGGCACAGCTGCGAATAATCAGACAGACCACATCACATGGTCAGTCATTGGTCAACTCTTTTTTTGGGGGGGCGGGGCGGTAAATATGTTTATTCTGCTGAATAGGTCTCTTGTCAGTGCGAAGCACTGGTCTTCCAGCCATTTTTCAATTTATGGTTATTTACACAAACTGTATATAGAATAAGGTATACAGTAACTGTTGAGTACACAATTTGCAGCATGTAACACAATGAAACTCTGTAACGCAAAAGTTCTATAGCAATATGGTAACAGTAGTGTCATACAACTAGATCAATATTAGTCAGATCAATGTGAGTATTTACATAGTATTTAGAATGTAAGCAGAAGTTATCTTCTGTATTTAGTTGGTAAAGTTGTAGTAAGTTTTAATGTTCAGTTGCAGTTAGGCAAGCGGTATATACATGCAAGTTTGTTAGAAATATTCTAGTTTAAATCTAGTGTAGTTAGTTTTCTGAATTTATGAATTAAACCGGAAGTATCTAGTCACGTCCAGCATGGGGTGAGCTGCTCTGGAATCTACTAGAACCCAAAGTCTATTGCCTCCGTGTGGAAGCTCATTCTCCTTTCAGTGTAGCACAGTTTGATTAAACTTAAATTATATTGCAGACAGCAGGTGAAAAAGCTGCATGCCTTCATGATGCGACATCTGCGTTCAATCATGAGGCTAACCTGGAAGGACAAAGTGACGAATAAGGAAATACTCGAACGGATGGGGCTGCCCTCTATGGAAGATCTTCTGATCAAAAAGAATCTTCGGTGGACTGGACACCTCATGAGGATGTCATCAGACAGGCTACCAAAGCAGATCCTCTATTCTCAACTGTCTTCTGGCTACAGAAAGAGAGGGCGCCCCCGTCTCCGGTTCAAAGATACCATCAAGAGAAGCCTGAAGCTGAGAGACATTAAGACTGACTCATGGACGCAACTCTCACAGCAGAGAGCTAAATGGAGAGCGGCAGTCAAGTAATGAAAGCAGTCTTTGTCGCATCGCGACCGACAGCATGATGTTGATGATGATGATATTGCATGTGTGATTCAATAGTGTAGTGGTCTGCACTGAACTCTCATGCAAGAAGCCGCATAGATACCTAAGCATGGGAAGTGTGGTGACATCAGGGAGCCTAGATGGTGTAATGGTTATCTAGCGCACTGCCCCGGAATGCAAAGAGAAGTGGGTTCGAGTCCCGATCTAGGCACAATATTTCCCATTTGCATCACCCCTCCCCACGACAAGATCATATCAGATGGCTGGAATACAAATGCTCTGGTGCTAAATAAAACTACCATATCTGTATTTGCTGAATAAAATAACATTTACCAAAGACAGAAATACGGGCGTTCTCTCGTACTAGGGTGGGGGGGGGGGCTATCAGGCCACGCCCACAACGTGATTGGTTCGGGTCACCATTAGTCCCACGTGACTTCCGGCCGTACTGCGCATGCGCAGTTTAATATCTGCGCATGGGCACATGGGAAGCCCGAGCCATATGCTCATGATGACCTCTTTTCGTCGAACGGATGCGGTGGCCGAATCACTCTGGTGTGGGAGATCAGGACTGCGGTTCCCGGTCGAGTCAACGCAATGACTTCTAAAATTGATACTTGTAGCTTGCTAGCCTGGCGCTCGGCATTAATAGGATAGGGTGATGATTGATTAGTTCAGTGTCAGGATGATGTGACTGAGCGGGATATTGGGTCATGGTGCTGGTGGCTTGTTTTCCCAATGGGGCAGCACTATGAAGTTGCCGTGAGTGTGTACTGTCACAAGTTTGCACCCATCCTGATATGAGCGTAGATGTTGTCAGGATGTAAACCCAACAACCCACCAACTACCTTTTTACGTCAAATACAATCAGGTTTTGTTGTTACGATTCTTGATTAAAGTTGCGTAGTCCGATGATTTTGAGTTTCCTTAATTTTTGTAGATAAATCTATTAGGTTAATTGCTATAATCTACCTTACTTTCCTTTGAAGTAACTTTGCTTTAAAATGGTTAACTTTGGAGATATTTGAAGTGTAAACATGCCACATTTATTTTGGCACACTTTCCAAAACATTGACACCATAGGCTTCAGCAGTAACACCTTTCATTAAATTGACTCAGTATTCGATTATATGCAGCAATAAATGCTTAATAAGTGCATCAGTATGTAAGTTGGATGTGTATGTTATAATCTAGATAAGTGTGTAAATCATCATCATCGTCATAATCATGCTGTCGGTTGTGATGCGACAAAGACTGCTTTCATTACTTGACTGCCGCTCTCCATTTAGCTCTCTGCTTTGAGAGTTGCGTCCATGAGTGGGTCTTAATGTCTCTCAGCTTCAGGTTTCTCTTGATGACATTTCCAGATTTCATGAAAGCTGCCTGCAAAAGTGTTGAAGTGCTGCTGGCTTTTGCAAGTTACCAGCAGCACTCTCTCGGGGAGCAAATAGAGGTTTCACACCGGCGAGAACATGTCAAGACAGGCGCAAAACTATTTGTCCCTGCAGTGGCTGGTCGGGAGATGTTGGGAGTTCCATACATCAACGGCCCTTAATGATGCCACAGTGACATGGTTTTCTGTTTAGGGTTTGCTCCCTTAGCCTTCGGTTCTGTCAAGAACCTGTACCATAAGGCAGTGGTTTAGAACTCTGCAAGGCAGGGGCGTCAAACACCCTGAGGTATTGCTATACCTGCAATATCTGCATACCTATCATCAACCAATAATCAAACAAGCTTCTTTTACATAGCTCCTAATTGTCACCACTAACAAAGGTGACCTCTTTGATGTGACATTTAGGAAATGTGCCTGTGATCAACTCTAACAGCTGTCATTATGCGATTCATTGATATCGGGACACGGAGAGGTTGTGGGACGGGGGTGGGGTAGAGGGAGCAGGGGGAGTAGGAAGGGTGGGCAATGGGTGGTGAAGGTTGTGGAGGGTCAATGACATAATGCGCATTTGGAAGGAGGAAGGTGAGGGGGTGGGGGGGGGGGGGTGAAGGCTTCTGGCGCTGGCTGGTTGGGGTGTTGTTGGGAGTTGTACATCCTGGGCAATATCGAAGGTCATATCAGGACGGGTACCGACCTGTGACTCTGCACACTCATAGTGCCTTTATAGCACTGCCCCACTGGGAGATCAGGCTGCCAGCACCATGACCTGATATCCCACTCAGTCGCAATATCCTGATACTGAGTCAACCAATCCTCACCCTATCCTATTAATGCCGAGCGTCCGGCTAGGAATTGACAAGTATCAATTTTAAGTCATTGGTTTTACTCAACCAGGGTTAGGATCCTATGATCTACCAAAACGGGAGATGGACACTCAACTGATGTGGCTATCCCGTCTGGTCATATTGGCTATGGCAGTCAAAGTCACCATACGTAAAGGCGATTAGAAATGAACTCCAATACAGAAGGCTTCCCAGCGTTCTTTATACGTATATATATATATATATATATATATATATATATATATATATATGTATACATATATAAACATATATATACATATTTATGGTCAGTGATAAAACCTTTATCGCATGTAATAAGCTCTGCTGGGGTTCCTTTCCCCCCTCATGTGGGGTGGGGTGGGGGAGGGGGGCGTGATCAGCATGCAGCTTTCCCCCCCCCTCTTCTCGGGGATGTCTTCGCCACTCAGTCGGAAGCATTATAAATAATATATATGTATACCCATATATATATCGGGAGTGAGGGTTGGAGGGTGGAACGGACAAGAAAGGGGAGGTGAGTTAAGATAGATGGCGCCCCGGTCGGGTTATTTCAGGGCCGGGTCAGACCGGATGTGGCTGGCTGAATGCTCGTCGATGCAGCGATCGGTGCGGTGATTTCGGGCATTACTCATTCAGGGAGTTACACGTGCACCTCCTGCAGTGTACCTGTTAAGCCCCTTCACGTCTGGTAGATGCCCCGGTCCATCTGCCACTAACGGCGTTCTCTGTGGCGGAGTGGTTAGAGTGTCTGACTTTTTTCTAGGTCAGACTCCTAATCTGAGGGTCGGCGGTTTGATTCCCCGTGGCCCCAGCTCTGCCAATTTGGATTTCCACCGCTGTGTATAACTTACAGCGTCATCAAAGGCTGGTTGCTCTCATACCATGTCTATGTGGTGTGGAGGTTAAAAATCCCTTGGGTCGGTAAAAGTGTAGGCTCGGGCTTTCTATCGACCAGCAGTGGAATGAGGGAGACCAGTCGTCTATGACTGAAAAACTCCGGATGTCGCCACCACCCCACTCCGGTAGGGTGTCTCTGCACAAACTCTGTGAACCCCAAACCTGATATAAAATATTCTGATAACACAGCATTGGTGGGGAATGTGAAATGGTCTATAAATGAGTACAAATGGTCTATTAATGTAAATGATGTATAGGGCCAGGTGCATGAATCTATTTATGTAGTTGCTGGTGACTCTTTACTTGTAGTCAATAGTCATTGTGTATTAAATAGATAGTGTGAGAGGGGCACTACTGTTAGTGTTAGTGTAAGGAGCTCAAGAGCTCCACTCACTACCCACTCCCCCCCAACTGTTAGTCACGGATCACCACACACACACACAACAGGGCAGGTGCAGGCCAAACAGCCACAAGGCATGGTAGTGGTGGGTATATCACAGTTGCCATGAACTGACCAACTGACTTGAACCTCATTCTACATTGAACTTATTGTATAAGTAAAGAAATCCCATACTATGTAGTTGTTTATTGTGTTGTGAATTACACAGCAAATGCATATTACTCAGAGACAAAGTTAGGCACAAATCAACAGGTCGGCTCGGCTTGTATATTGCCTGGCACTGGATTAGCCAGTATGAAATGGACCAATGCGTAGAAGAGATTAGTTTGGAAGACTCTCCACGGGTGTCGCATGCAGACATCAGGAAAATGATGGGAAGAAATCAACCGAACAAAAACTAGATAATGGATCATTGTTTATTTGTTTTTGTTTCTTGAAGATTTATACTGCCTATCATGGATAAGTCTGAATAGACTTGTTTTCACAATTAGACAGTTTTTCGATAGAAAGCCCGAGCCTACACTTTTACCGACCCAAAGGATTTTTAACCTCCCACACCACATAGACATGGTATGAGAGCAACCGGCCTTTGATGACGCTGTAAGTTATACACAGCGGTGGAAATCCAAATTGGCAGAGGTGGGGGCACAGAAAATCTAACCACTGACCTTCAGATTAGAAGTCTGACCTAGAAACAAGTCAGACACTCTAACCACTCCGCCACAGAGAACACCACTTTGTTATTTATGTTTGCATAATAAACTATGTGGCATTAATATACTTTATATAAATCGGTGCGAGTGAGGCAGATAGTGGGGATTCGCGCGGTCACGTGACATCGCCCACCGTTAAAGTAGCATAGCTTAGAGCAGTGGAACAGTTATCCAAGGCGCTCAGGGCCTGGATAATAAGCAATGGTGAGTTCAACCGTAGCACATTTGCCAGTGTCCAGCAAGTAGAGAAACAATAAGGTTACTGAGTAGAATATATAATAAAGACGTTGCAAATTGATAATAAAGATAACTTACCGCCGTGGCTGAATCAGCTAGGTAGGGGTAGTGGGGTCGGAATAGACAATGGTAATCAGTAACAGATAGACAATCAATGTATAATCTGCATCCTAAATAATAGTTGCATCACAATTTATGCCTCAGATTTAAAAGAAAAATTCCTCCCGTGCGGAGACCAATCATTTGCTACCACTAGGAGCAAACGATTTGCCACCGCCTCTTGCGGAACTGGAAACGGCCGCGTCCAGCGTCCGTGGGGCGATATGTGCATGCATATCGTTGTAGATCTGCGGGTTAGCAATCCACGGGCTCTGTGCGATGACCCTGCATATGGGAGGGAACCTTATCGATCTTTCCACTTTGCAAAGGTTACAAAGGGAAAAGGCAGGGTGTGTCTCCGTTCTGAACACTCCGATAATGGCATGAGGTAATATGGACTCATTAGTCTGGGATCCACAACCAGAAAATGTGCAAATTAAGGGTTTTGATGTGACACCCCTGCTATAAAATTGTTGACACTTGGATTATGTCTATAGGGGTCTTGGACATCTGAAAAGTGAATTTGGACACTTTGAATGTATTGCGCAAATTCGGTAGACACCGTTTTTTTTACGATAGGCTGTGACGACACCAGCCGCCTAATTCCGGGGTACGGGAAACTAAATCTAGTATATCATCACAACGCAAGACTCTACTGCAACAAATTAGCACTCATTTTTTTGCTATGGATGTAGTCTAAAACAATAAGCAGAGTAGATTCTGATTGGATGAACCTCAAGGTCACTAGAGGTCAAAAGGTCGCGAAGGTTGTGGTATGGCAGAAATCCTGGACTTTCATCAAAGAAGTGCCTATTAATATACTGTATCATAAGTTTTTTCACTAAAATACTGATTCAATCAACTCCTTAGATGCCTGTGATGTTTTTAGGAAAGGGGTGTCAAGGCTCATATAGAATAAATGGTGTCCTGTAGACATATTTCTAAGTTATGTTTTGGAAAAATATCTAAAAACATTACTTTTTGACAGATCCATTTAAGTCAAATAAAATGTGCGTAATAATCCATTTATTTCAGCCATTAACTAATATAGCATACTAGGACAGGTCTAAAAGGGGTTTGTAAATTCTCCTAAAAAGAAATAATTTTCAAGAATGATATATAGCCACAGTTTTTAAATTGGTAAGTACTAGTAATAACATTTTAGTTCTAGTTCTAGCTACCAATAAGTGCCTGAATACAACCCACAGCATTGAATAGGCCATGACACCCATCAACACATGGAAAAATATACCATGCAGAATGCACATGTATACATGTGCGTTCAGTGCCTCTTATGTCTAGGGCAACTCAAGAACGCACATAGATGCGAAAATCGAGCAGCGAAATCTAATAGCCAGTGATGAATCAGGCAGATTCATCACTGGCACATGGCTGCTTGACAGGATGTTGGTGTTAGGCCTCTTTGAAGTTGGTGTGCGTTCTTGAGTTGCCCTAGTCGTTATGTAAAGTAATAACAAATGCAATAGTGACTTATCTGATTATGAGTCCAAATAATGAATGTTTAGTCTATACCCTCCTGTTCATTTGATTACGTCCAACCCCCCCCCCCCCCCCGCCCCCCACAGTAATTTAGTTTGTGCATCTTCTCTGACCGTGAAAGAATTGTGTGACCAGATAGTTGACCTGCAAAATGAATTAGATGAATACCAGCTATATTGTGAAGGGGATGATGTTGATTTTAATCTCCTCAGACACATTTTGAGTACATCATATCCTTTGGCAAAGTACTTGCGAACAGAGGTAAAAACAATTGTAAAACGAATGCATGCTGCTGAAGATAGAGAAATAGAGATATCTCATGAAACAGCATCTCGCCAGGTTCCAGTTGATTTGTACAATGTAATAGCATGGCTAATTACTGACAATGATGATAGCTTTGGCGATGATGGAAAAGTTCATCTTCCGGAAAATGACAAAGAGAATGTGTTGAACCTAGCCCAGGACATTATTGGGTATCTTGGTACACAGGTTATACCAAAACACATAGGAGTTGCTCTGCATATTCTCAAAGAAACGCACAGTAAAAATATTGTGACAATGTTAAACCGATTTTGTAATAGCATTAGCTATGCCAGTGCCCAACGTTACCTGACAACCACAGCTAATGAGGTTACTGAACGGGAAGAAAGAGAAGGTATTTTTATTCCGTCCAATGTTGTTCATGGTCAATTTGCGCAGTATGCTTTTGATAACCTGAACTTTCATTCAGAAACCGAGGATGGTGGTAGTCTTGATGCAACTACAAATATTATCTATCAGTATACAAATGATAAGGAGAACAATGTTGGGACTGGAAAAGTTCCTCTTCAGAAAACAAGACAAGTAACAATTAAGGAAGCTGTTAAATTTGAACCAGTTGTATGTAATCTATCACTGAAGGACCGAAAAGAGGCTAGATCGTTACGTGGTACAGAGATTAGCTGTGGCAGCAATATAAGCAGTGATGATTTGGTTGATGAAAACATTGTCTGGTTTCTACTTCGGATGTTCCCAACCTAGATGATGATAGGTGAAGATGAAAGTGTTTGTTGTACACCAAATTGGAATGCATTCTTTGAATTTTATTCCAGGAAACAGACACAGAAAACAAAAATTGGCTATGGTCCAATGTATCCTCAAACTCCTACAAATCCAGATGTTGTCAAAACCTCTCTTGACTACTTTGTTACACTGAATCTGAAATTGGGCCTGTCAAAGACTGTGGTAACATGTGACCAGGCAATATATGATATCATAAAAGGCTTGGTGAAAAAGGAGCCTGCCAGATATAAAGATGTTATAGTACGATTGGGCGGATTCCATATTGCACAGAACTTTTTGGGGACCATTGGTTTCTTCATGAAAGAAAGCGGCATTGAAGACGTACTAGTTGCAAGTGACATATGTGGTAGAGGAACAGCTAATAAAGTGATGGCAGGGAAGGACTATTATAAAATGGTTTGTTACCATTCCTTGCTCAGTGAGGCATTCTTTATGCTCAAGTGGGAAGCCTTTGAGCAATGGTTGTTGCAAGAAGATGAACTTGACTTACTCTCATCTTTGTCATCTGTGTTGGAATGTCTCACGGCAGCCTTTCAAATGAAGGTCAAAGACAGTGTTACAAAACTTGTTGGTGATATCACGACAATTCTAAGATTAGTTCAATCTCACTGGAAGAACTTTGAGAATACATTGGGTATAATAGCTCGGTTATGGGGAATGTATATTTAAATGATGCTCATTTTGAAACGTTATTATATCCATGCTGAAAGAGTTGGCATTTGGAAACAACATCTGCTCGAGGCACAAAACATGCTACCGTATACGGTCTGTTCTGGACATAGCAAGTACATGTCCTGTCTGCCAATTTATATAAGTGAAATGAATGACCTCCCTAACACTGCGCCTGAAGTACACAAGGAATTTGAAGCGGGTAATTTTGCAGTGCACAAGATGGATGGAGACTTTAATGGAGTATGGACCGACCTTGCATTGGAACAAACTTACAACAAGGAAGGGAAGACAAGACTATTCAAGGGCATTACCCATGCAGAATTAACAAGAGAGAAATACATAAAAACCATGCCATTCCTAACAGCGATCTCTGAGAGTGTGAAGCAGATGGTACATATGGAGTCTTCTCAATCAGATCATCATGAGAAAATGAATAAAGATGATATGGTAATGGTACTGAAAATCAGAGACACTGTCGCAGAGAAATGAGAAATCCGTTTGCTGCTTCCCTCACAGATGATAAGTTAGTTAACATTGCAACAGGAGAAATGCTTGTTTCAACACTACTCGTGGACGCCAACAAACTTGGGTTAGAGGCAATGACTGCTGCCAGCAAAACTGATGCTGACCAAATTATCACCCCTAAGATAATGACTTTTGCCACACAACAGAAGCAAGGCAAAAGAAAGAAGGACTCTGTAAAACAATTAATTTCTGAGGAAAGCTCGGTTACTAGGGCCCTTTGCTTTACACATGAGTTGAGTGAGGAGGCAAGAATTGAAGCCTTCAGTTATGAATGGAGTGACTATCCACCATCGTTATTTGAGCCAGACAAGACTGGGGGATTTACCATGCGCAAAGGAACTAAATCTGACTTTATAGGAACTCTTCAAAACAAGGTTAAGGATTCATGGGAACCAATGAAAGTGTTGCCTCCCTCCGAATCGGAACCGGTGTATGTTATTGATGCCATGGCATTCGTGCAACGTTTTCAGACCCTGGGGGCAAGTGATTTTGGCGAACTTCAGGAGAGGTACAAAAACAAGATTCTAAGTATGAAACCCAAACATTGTTCAGAAGTGCATTTTGTCGGCGATAGATGTGACTTTGGTTCAATGAGCCTAAAGAGTGATGAGCACCATAGACGGAAAATGGGAGCAAACTCACCGGAGTATATTCCTATTCATAACATGAAAATACCTGTGTGGAAAACATTCCTTTCAAACCCTAAAAACAAGGCAAACCTGCTCTCATACCTGTCATCTTCTTGGTCGCAGTCTGTATCCCTGCCAGATGGGTTTACCCTTATAATAGGAGTTAACGCAGAGGGAATATGTGTGACCAACAGCGGAACCAATGTGATGGAGGAGCTGTGCTGCCAAACACACGAGGAAGCCGACATGAGAATCATCGCACATCTTGCTAGCTGCCAAGACAGGAGCATATTTATTATGCACGCAACCGACACAGATATCATCATGCTTGCTATGTACCATTATCCTCAGCTTCCACACATTGTAAACCTATGGGTGGAAAAGAATGAACTCTTCCTGCCCATTCATGACTTGGTTGTGGAATTGGCGAAAGTGGTGGGAAAAAATGAAATGGAACTAACAGCCACATTACTCACTTCGTATGTCATGTCCGGCTGTGTCTTTGTGAGTTATCCATACAGAAGAGGAAAAAAAAGGGCAGCAATTGTAGCAATGCAGCATGTCGGTTCAATGCCAGCGTTGACAAATTTCGCTCATGACACTGTGTGCCTAGATGATACGTTGTACAAAGAAGCATGTGATTTCTTATGTGATTTGTACGGAAGGGCAGGATATTCATCTTTAGATAGATTACAAGCCAATTTATTTGCGTCAAGCAAACGGGACCTCCGCTCTCTACCTCCCACTGAAGATGCATTTCATTTCCACATTCTCAGGAGTCTTTGCAACATTAGCCTCTACAAACAGGCCCATCTAAGCAATCCACCTCTTCTCCCACCTGAACAGTACGGCAGATATATGGACAAAGGAAGATTAGTTCCTGTCATGAAGAGCAAGCCAAACAAACCTGCAGTGGCAAAACTGACGTACTGCAAGTGCAAGAAGGGCTGTTTAAGGAACTGTTCATGTGCAAAGGCCGGATCAGCATGCATTATTGCATGCACCTGCAATGGGGACCCAAACAAATGTGGGTGACTGACTGAAGACAACGAAAGTGATGAGGACTAGGTAACCAAGAACAAAGTATATTTTCTACTAGGTGTAGTTGTAATCGGAACATTATATGTTATTGTTAGAATGATGAACTTGGGATGACAACATATTGCTTATTAAGTTTTTTTTTCTTATCTCCAGATAGTTCAGACGTTTTCTACTGATAGTTTCACAAATAATAACAAAAAAACTATTGGATAATGAGAGTTATATCAATAAAATTTACGAAGGAAAATTCACTGAATTTGGCTTTTTTCTGAAATATCGCTTAGTAAAAGATGTACAGGGGGCCATTAGTTCTTTGCCAATCCTCACATCCCTTTTCTAAAATCATCAGGGGGATCTAAGGAGTTGACTGAAACAGTATTTTAGTGAAAAATCCTATGATACGGTATATTAATAGGCACATCTTTGATGGAAGTCCCAGATTTTGGGCATGCCACAACCTTCGTGACCTTTTGACCTCTAGTGACCTTGAGGTTAATCCAATCAGAATCTACTCTGCTTATTGTCTTAGCCTACATCCATACCAAAAGAATGAGTGGTAATTTGTTGCAGTAGAGTCTTGCGTTGTGATGATATACTAGATTTAGTTTCCCCCTACCCCGGAATTAGGCGGCTGGTGTTGTCACACCCTATCGTAAAAAAACGGTGTCTACCGAATTTGCGCAATACATTCAAAGTGTCCAAATTCACTTTTCAGATGTCCAAGACCCTTATAGACATAATCCAATTGCCAAAAACTTTATAGCAAGGGTGTCACATCAAAATTATTTTTCTGGTTGTGGATCACTACAGACTACTGCATGAGTCTGTGGTGGCTTTCCCACAGATGGTTCAATTTCTTTAAGTTTATTAATGTTTTCATCCCACTCATGTTGCCATTTGGATTTTATGTGGGTGGCTATTAGTGTTTTCAGATCAGAGTGAGGGATCAGACATGGTTCAAGATCACAGTTCAGGGCCTTCTTTGCAGCACGATCAGCTCGTTCGTTTCCTTGTATGCCGGCATGGCCAGGCCCCCAGCACAGGTGGATGTCATACCCATCCGTTATCAGTTGGTTCATTTTATAAATGACCGTTGCTAGAATAGGGTGATTCGTTTTCAGTCCAGTAACAGCTAGGAGGCACGAGAACGAATCACTGTATATAACATAGTTAGTGTGGTTGGATACCTAGATACACTCCAAAGCCAGAAGGAGTGCACAGGCTTCTGCAGTGAAAATCGAGCTCTGATCGGGCAAACGTACACCAAATTTTTCCCGTCGGCAGACTGCCGCAGCAGCTACCCGGCTTTGCTCTTTCGAACCATCAGTGTATATGGAGAGGTGGTCTGCAAACTGGCCTTGAATCTCTGCATGCAGTCCTTGGTACTCGAGTGGATGTGTCCCAGGCTTCCTCAGTTCTGTGAGTCGGAGGATAACCGATGGCTTTCTCAACGACCACGGGGGATGTTCTGGGACTTTGGCATCCTCCAACATCTCCAAATCCACGCCCAAGGCCTCCAAATGAGGTTTCATTCGGAGCATCAGTGGCAGGATGTAATTTGGCCTGGCTTCATACCTGGATTTGTCATGTTGCTCGAACAGACAATTGTGTGCAGGATTCAATGCATTAGTTTTTATCTTGACTACATATTGCATGGCCAGTTTGATTCTCCTGTTGTCCCAATGCCCTTCCTGTCCATAGAGAGGAAGGGCATTGGAATAGAGCGGAAGGGCATTGCAATGGTTGGTTGTTTGGTAGTTGGAGTTTTACGTCCTAAGGTCATATCAGGATGGATACCGACTTGTGACATTGCACTCATGGGGACTTTATAGTGCTGCCCACTGGGAAATCAGGCCACCAACACCATGACCGATATCCTACCCAGTCACATTATCTTGACATTGAGCCAACCAGTTCCTTGTTCTATCCTATTAATGCCGAGCACCAGGCTAGGGATCGACAGGTATCAATTTTGTAAGTCATTGGTTTGACTCGACTGAGAATTGAACTCCCAATTTCCCACACGGGGGGCCTGCGTTCTACTGATTCGGCCACCGCGCTCAGTCATTGGAATGGAACGGAAAGGCATTGGCAGAAGGGCATTGGAATGGCATGAGCTGAAAGCAGGATGGTGCGGAATGAGATGGCATGGTATGGAGTCAAATAGGGTGAAACCGAATGGCATGAAGTTCAATATCATCAACATCATCATCAAGCCCTTAACCGTTAACTGCGAAGGACATTTGGGACACCACATAATTATATTATGTCTTTGCAACCAGTTTTCTCAACCAACCAGTTTTCTGCAATGATTTAATATAAATAACATTTCACACGTTGGTGCCAATGTAAAGCATAGATACATTTCAGAATTCTTAAGTACAACTGGATTGTATTGCCTAATGTTTTAATATAAATAGCATTTCAAACCTTTATGTGAAATATAAAATGGAGTTTTATATAAATATTATAGTAATGGAACAGGAGTAGGTTAGATGTATGAAGACCTGTGGAAAGCTCTAGAACAAGTAGTTGAGCTGTATCGTTACCACTTGTGTGTGCATGTAAGTAGGGATAGTGGGTGCTGTGTAGGGGTTTATATAATTATAAGCAGGCCCTATATACCAGTGTAAAGCATAGACCAAATTTTAGAATTCTTATGTATAATTGGACTGTATTGTATACTATAGCTAAGTTTCTTATGCTAAGATTTGCTGTCATCTGTCACAAATTTAACCACATAGGCTGTCTTCAATTACTTTACCTACATATTACTTAAGGGGCTGTCACATTAGGGTTTTTTGCGGGAGTGTACGGTGGCGTAGGCGTGTTACGTCATATACGTCGGCTTACGCCACCATACGCCACCATACGCTATGCATACGCTATGCATACGCCATGCATACGCTATGCATAGGCCATCATGTACCGGCCTATGCCGGCCTATGCCATTGTACGCCGCCATACGCTTTCTCCCATCCGTCTGTCCAAATTTGTTTGTGCATGCTAAAAGAATCTTGACCTATGGGAGCGTATGGTTCATACGCTACTCATACGCTACTCATACGCCGGTGTACGCTCCTCATACGCCGGTGTACGCTCCTCGTATGCTAGGGGTGTGCCAGCGTAGGATACGCATACGCTCAACTTGCGCCACCGGCGTATCTCTAGCGTATGTAGCATACGCATAACCTACGGGTTACATATGGGAGCGTACTCCTAGCATATGCACAGTGTATGCACAGTGTATGCACAGCATATTCCAAGCGTATGCCATAGGTCTCGACATCAATCTTGACTCATACGCTACTCATAAGCTCATATGCTATGCATACGCTATGCATACGCTACGCATACGCTACGCATAGGTTCCATATGCCAATCAAAACCGTCAAAAAATGTCACAGCACGCTCTCATACACTCCTCGTACGCTCCTTGTATGCTCCTCATAGGTTACGCATATGCTCAAAAAGACCCGATAGGTCACCAAAGATCACGATAGCCCGGCACGCGCAGCTTTTTCCCATTTTCGACGTAGGTTTTCAATAAGGTCCCGCCATACGCCGTGACAGGGCCTTAAGACACACCACATATTGCATAAACTCTTATCTCTACGTGCATTTAATATATCACAACCCTAGGACAATTATATAAGTGAACGAGTAACGCTGAACCCACCTTTACCCATCCCTTCCTCCTAAACCCTTGCTGCTGTCCACTGGATACGAGTGCTGTGCTACTGCCGGACTGGAGTGATTCGGGGCCGCCCCAAAGATTTGTCATTTAATTGTTGTAAAGACATCCCCAGCTTCTACAACCGTTCTACCAGAAGATTAATCTTCAACCAAAGATTGGACCGATTTATCGGTGCCTCTCTATATTGCTGCAGTTCTGCAGCCGCTAACCGTCGTAAGGTTACAAACCCCCCGGAAGTCAAGTCAAGACTACAACCATTCTGTTGATTTTCCATGGAATAATTCCGATTGGCCCATAATTTCCGAATTGTGGTTGATCCGGCGGGGGAAGCCCGGGACGCCCCCCTTCCCACGCAAGCGCTCCTGCCCCCCCTCTTCTTCCCTCTGACCTGCATTCGGGCTCCAGCAAGACACCAAGCTTGTTCTTTTAGAATTCCCGTCTCCACCCACGCACTCCTAGGATCGTTAGCATCACAGGAGAGAAATATTAAAAAGGCACCCACGTTAAATAAGCATGCAGAGAACTTGACGCGCCACAGTGCAGAGAGGTAGGCCGGCGAAGCAAGCAACACGGAGACCGCCAACCTCCCCGCGAGTCGATCAGAGCGACTTGAATGGCAGCCCCCCACGCCACCCACGCCGCCGGCGAGAGAGTCTGCCCGCCCCAAGAAGCCCTCAGCGAAGGCCAAACAGGCGGACAGTATGGTGAGGATGCAGGCATCGATCGACGCAATCACAAAGCGCTGGTCGGAGCTGGAGAAACACGCCGCAAGCCAGAGACAAGAAATGGTGACTTAGAGACAGGAGATAGCAGTGCAGAGCAGGGTGCTCGCGGAAGCCACCGCCGCCCTGACCGCTGCCACCGCGAGGGCGAGCCTGGAGGGACGTGACCGTTCCTCCTCGCTTCACCACGCCTCCCCACGTCGCCCCAGGGTCGAATCACCCCCAACGTACCGACGCAGCAGGGCGAGAACACTCTCTCCAGCCTCTCCGAGCCCCACCCCCGCACCAAGACGGGACCGAGCCTTAGCACCAAGCCGCGACGGACAGTACAGAAGCCCGATGAGCGACTGGTCGTCCCCCTCACCGCCCCCGCGGCCCTGCAGCAGGCGCCACCGCGAGGACGCCCCGGCCCGCCGCCTCCGCCCCTCCGAGCACTGACAACACGACCAGAACGCGTACGGCAGGGGCGCCCGGTCGTCGGCCGAGGAGGCGGCGCGCCTCATCGTCGCAGCAGCGGACGGCAAGGCTACAAGCAGGAAAAAAGGTATTCCTGCTAAATATCTATTCCTATACGACCTGGTAGAGAGGGGGGATCAGGGCAAAGCAATTAAAAAGGGGGAGGCGACCCGGGAGGAATACACCCTGGGCCTGAAACACCTCCAGTACCAGCGAGCGTTCCCATCGTCGGCCTTGGAGGCTTTATCATGCCACCAGGAGATGGTGGCGCAAGACAATTGTTGGTCGTATGTATGCCTTGGTTGGTTGTACGTCGATACTCCGAGGAGATCTTCACTCGGATCGCGGACGGCCGACTCCCAGACGGCTGGCGGGACTCGGCTGCCGTTAACGCCGTGACGGTGGAAATAATCACCATGGCGAGCCACCTCATGTCCGCCCCGGCTGCCTCAAGCGACTCCCAGCCGGGAAAAACCCAGCACCAGAAGGCCGGCCAGGAGTCCCGCACGCAATACGACATTGTATCGAAGCCACTCGGCTTCCCTCCCGGGTTCCCCGGCCCTGCCGGAATTCCCGGGAACTCCCCTAATGAACGTCACGACCGCCGCTGGCCCCCGACCCGGCCGCCCGTTAGCCCTTGTGACATTGGGTTCGCTGGAACCAGCGTGCCACCGGCAGGGGGGTGCCCCCGTGGCACCCCCGAGTGACGTCACTGGTCCCACTGGTCCCGAGCGACCCGGCGTAAACAACTGCGCGCCCCCGGGCTTGCCAGAACAGGCGGAACCCCCCCAGCCATGCACTGCAACTCACACCGCCCCGCCCACCCCCAGCTATGGGAGCTTCTCAGAGCACGCACACACCGCCCGGATTACCTCGACGCCGACCACAACAACCGTTGCCGCCTGCAGTATATGCGACGTTACCGAGGCGGCCCACCGTGCCGGCCCGAGAGATGCAGATCAGAGCGAGCCGGTAAATCAGGTGCTCGACCACACCCTCCAGCACTCCTGGACCCCCGGGGCCGCCTGCGGCCCCTCCCCGGCCGAATACAAAGAGACTCTAGACGGCTTTTGGCCCCTCCTCTTGGGGGAGGGTTGGGCCAGGTACCCCGGCTACACGCCATGTCCCGGTCGAGTCGGAGCTCAACATCGAAGCCTGGCGTGAAATGCTATGCGGGCCCCCGGACGCCTCCTTAGCAGACCACCTGGAATTCGGATTCCCGGTGAATTACACGCGCCAGGGCCACCCACGCCGACCTTCCACAACCACTGCGAGGACCAGGCTTACACCCACCATGTCACGGCCTACGCGGAAGAGGAGCTCCGTCGGGGTGCCCTGCTAGGGCCCTTCGAGGTTCCCCCCTTCTCCCCCTGGGCGCAATCTAGCCCAATTATGACACGCCCCAAGTCGACCCCCGGGAAGCGCCGGATAATAGTCGACCTCTCCTTCCCCCCGGGTCGGAGCGTGAACTCGGGCATACGCCGGAAGGAGTACCTAGGCTGCCCCCATCATTACACCCTGCCGGCGGTCTCGGACATCGGCAGGCACATGACGCTACGAGGCCGGGGGGCGTTCTGCTGGTCGGTGGACGTCTCCCGGGCCTCAGGCAGCTGAGGGCGGACCCCCTATCCGACCCCTGTTCGGCATCACTGTCGACAACAAGCTCTACCTCGACATAGCCCTCCCCTTCGGCTGCCGGACCTCGGGTGCAGCCTGCGTGCACGTCACCGGGGTCATCTCGTGGATGCTCCGAGAGCGCGGCTTCTTAAGCCTCGTCTATGTCAACGATTTTGTGGGCTGCGAGACCTCATACCTGGACGCGATGCGGGCCTTCGACGCACTCTGAGACATCTGTGCCCGACTCGGCTTGGCCCTCGCCCCCGACAAGTCCTGCCCCCCGCCGTCCGGCTGGTCTGGCTGGGCATACAACTCGACACGGAGGCCATGGTGTTCCGCATCCCCGATGGCAAGCTCGGCGAGGTCCTGGCGGCCTGCTAGTGCTGGATGCCCCGCCCCACCCTGATGCGGAAGGCCTTCCAAAAGCTTGTCAGACGACTGGCGCACATCAGCACTTCCCTCGCCCGGAAGTTTATGTGCAGGATCCTCGCCAGCCTACGTGCCTCGCCCCTCTCCGAAAGAGCCAACGTCGACCCAGACCTACGGCGCTACGTCCAATGGTTTCGCGACTACGCGAGGAAGGGGAACGGCGTTTGGCTCCTCCCCCCTCCCGTTCCCCCCAGCTGGGTCATCGAATGTGACTCTTGTTTGACCGGCGGGGTAGCCTTCTCCCGAGACTACTGTTACTCGGAGGCCTACAGCGACACCATGATCGCGATCCACGAGCTCGAAGCCGTCAACCTCGTCATGGCGGTGAAGACACTCGGGCCCCCTGCCCTGGGTGGCTGCGAGCTTGTGGTCAACACTGACAACGCGGCCTCGGCCCTCGCCCTCGAGACCAGCCGCGCCTCCGACCCGACCCTGGGCGCGTGCGCCCGAGAGCTCTGGTTGGCGACGGCCCTGGGCTCCAATCGTCGTCCACCACAAGCCGGGCGTCGAGCTGGTACTGGCGGATGCTCTCAGCCGGGCCCACTCCTCCTGGGCCACCCTCCAAATAGTGCGGGATCATTGTCGGGATCTGGGTCTGGGTCGAATAAGAGTCTCGCACTCCCAGGAGCTGCTCTCTAACCGCCTGTAACTCTCTCTTCCTACCCAGATTACGATCCGCTGGAGCACGCCCACCTCATGACCCTGCACATGGCCGCCCTCGCCCCTGGGACATGGCGGGATCGAACCGGCCACATGAGGAGGTACCTCGAATTCGAGCGGGGCGTCGACCACCTCTGCCCCCTCCCCTACAACGTGGGCCAGTTCATCGCCCAGCTTCACCGCGAGCTGCCCTCCCCCGCCTCGGTCGCCAATGTGATCTCGGGCGCACGCGCCTGGCTCCGGGAGGCGGGTGGTGACCCCGCCCCTTTGACGCCCCCTTTGTGGTTCGCGTCTGCCGGGGCGGGGAGAAGCTCTTCGCCGCCCCGGTCAAGAGGGCATTCGCCATCAGTCCTGCCATGATTTGCATCATCTACAACCACATGAGGTCCCTCGGCCACCCTGGGGTTGCCCCCTGGGCCGCAGTCATCCTCGCTGATTTCACCTTCTTGAGGCAGTCCAACCTCCTCTCGCCCTCCCACGCCCCCTGGGGTGGCGGACACACCCTCCGCCGCGATGACGTCCGGCACGCCCAGGGCGGCCTCAGGGTCATGGTGTCATCCTTCAAGACCATCCGCTCCGCCGCTCAGGCGGTCTCCCTCTACGTGCCCACCCTCCCCGGATCACCCCTGTGTCCGGTCCGGGCCTGGGACCGGGTGGTCGCCCTCGTCCCAGATGCGGGGGACGCACCGGCCTTCCTAGCCCGGAAGAACACCGCCCTCACCCCGCACGACATCACGCCCCGCCCCTGCTCCGCGCCGCATTCGAGGCGGCCGGGATCCCTGACGCCACAAGATATACCCTGCACGGCCTGCGCCGGGGCGCGGCCCAGGCCTGCACGTCCAGGGGCGTGGACCTTTCGGCCATAATGGCCCAGGGGACCTGGGAGTCTGATGCCGTCCACGCCTACGTGCCCAGGCAGGTGACGGCGGTCGCCCCGAGAGCCCTAGCCCTGTGTTTTGGGTCGGCTCCCAGGCCTACCTCCTCAGGCTCCCAGGTCTCCCTTACACCATCCTCAGACATTGATCAGGTTGATTAACGGACATTTTACATCGACTCAGATTGTTAAACCTTCACGTGTACCACCTTGTTTCCCGAAATATAACCCTTCCCTTTCCTCCCACACCTGTCTCGGTCTTCCTCTGTCCGGATCGGCCCATAATTTCCGAATTGTGGTTGATCCGGCGGGGGAAGCCCGGGACGCCCCCCTTCCCGTGCAAGTGCTCCTGCCCCCCCCTTCTTCCCTCTGACCTGCATTCGGGCTCCAGCAAGACACCAAGCTTGTTCTTCCACACCCACTACCCTCTTTTTTACTGCCACTACGTGGGGGTCGGCTCCCGGGCCTACCTCCTCAGGCTCCCAGGTCCCCCTTACACCATCCTCAGACATTGATCAGGTTGATTAACGGACATTTTACATCGACTCAGATTGTTAAACCTTCACTTGTACCACCTTGTTTCCCGAAATAAAACCCTTCCCTTTCCTCCCATGTCTCGGTCTTCCTCTGTCTGGATCACCAGTCTTTGATTCTGCCGTTTCACACATAATCTCGATCATTCCCGCGAAAATTAATTTTTGTTTCTACAAAATTCCAAATAGGTAGTTCACACTGTCGATCTATTAATGTTACCGATAATGCTTTTTGAACGTATATAATATGCATATTGTAATTTATTTCAGTGCAGTTGTATGTCTTACTCATTCTTCGAATTGGTTATGTAAATTTGAGGGACGGAGTTTGTTTGTCGGGGTTTTACGTCCTGGCAACATCTAAGGTCATATCAGACTGGATACCGACTTTTGACAGTGCACACTCACGGCAACTTTCATAGTGCTGCCCCACCGGGAGATGATCCCTGATGTAACCATCATACCCACGTATACCTGTCTATGTGGCTCCTTGCTTGAGAGGTCAATGCAGACCACTACACATGTCTTACCAATTGCCGGATGGGATTTGAATTACAGTCACTTATGGAGATCAGCTACACCTGGATAATACTCATCCCATAATCACTCGTGCTTTAAATCCCATATCGTCCATTAATAACACACTTAATGTATTAATAACACATTTAATGTAATGATATTTCGAGAGTTTTTTGGTTTTTGTGTTGTTGTAAATATAGTTTATTCATTGAATAAAGTCTTTTGTCAGCGCCGTGGCACTGGTCTTCCAGCCATGTGGCAATACAGTTATTTACAATATATGTATATGTAGTCTGATATTGTCATCAGCAGCTAGCTCCAATCAGCTGAAATAACAATATTAATCATTCAAAGACTTATATATGGTATAGTTTGACAATTCACATATAAAAATAGTAATTATATGTTGTATACATACATACTTAGATATATACATGTGTATTGATTAGACCTTTACATTACGGAGTGGTTAGGTGCAGAGTTTCCCTTCATAGGTTTGTATGCCTGCTGTGTTGTGAATTGCATAATTATCATGTTGTTGGAGATACAATTTTGAGATGGAGTGTTAGTAGAATGGTTTGTTTATTCTGTTAGATAGAGTGTGGTTAACTTGTAAGGTTATACTTAAAAGGTTAATACCCCAGGTGTTTTTTTTTGACTACATGAAGTAGTTTGAGTAAGTAGGTTGTTAGTAATGATGGGATAAACTATGCTTGGAGGATTGTACATTTCAGTCATTTAGTAGTCTAGTACAGTCTTTATTAGTGTCTATGTTTCTAGCAATATAAATGTACCAGACTGATACACATTTTCTGAATTTGCTGGACAAATAATTTGTAAGGTGGATAACTTTGTTTGTTGGCAGCAGGTAAAGGAGCGCGTGGGGTGGTAGGAGGGCGGGTGGCCATAGGTGCTTATAATAGATAGATAATTAAATATAGCGACCTCATCACTAGGCCTGTAGAAGGGCCTGATTGGCTTGGTGAATTCTTACCAGGTTCTTGAATTTGATGAAGTTGGTATTCTGGTTTGAAACATCAATGGTTCAGTTAGGTAACAAACTTTCTTTAAAAATAATATCATGGTGGTTTTAATTCCTTTTACATGAATAATTACAAAATAATAGTCAATCATTCACTGCATTACACAGCTTCCACGTCCCGAGACATCTCAATCAAAAGGCAGAAACCTGAGAGGCCCAGCGTGAAAATACTTGTATTTAAATGAAGTCAGCTTCAATGGTGGATGCTGCTGGTTTCATGGCTTAAAGTTGCATAGCCCGATGGTTTTGAATTTCTGTATTTTTTTATGAGATAAATATATTAGATCGATCACTAGTATATATTTTACATTAGTTCAAAGTCACTTTTATTCTAAATGGTAAACTTTTGAGATATTTTGAGTGCAAACATGGAAAATTAGTTTTGGGAAGCTTATCAAAACTCTGACACCATAGACTTCTGCAATAACAGGTTCTGTTAAATTGACTGAGTATTGCCTTCTACGCAGAAACAAATGCTTAATAAGTGCATTAATTAGTATCTAAGTTAGATATGTCAAATCAAATCTAGATAATTGGTTTGGTTTTGAAAATTTGATATTTCATTGGACTATGCAGCTTTTTTCATGAAGATAAATTCCAACAGTTTCTACGTTAAACCAGTGTGGTCTGTTCTTTAATAGCAAATATAGCATGGAAAGATGGTCTGGTTAAAGTTGAACAGTCTGATGGTTTTGAGTTTTCTGTCATTTTTCTGAGATTAAACAAATTATAGTAAATTGATTGCTATGATCTATATTACTTTAGTTTGAAGTTACTGTTATCTTAAATGGCTAACCTTTTTTTAAAAGAAATTTGAAGGTAAAACATGTGACATTAGTTTTGGCAAGCACATCAAAACTCTGCCACCATGCCACCATAGGCTTCTGTGGTAACAGGTTCTATACACATTTCCGCAGTATCCCCTTCCATGTGGCGACACATTTTTGATACATGCACAAGTATCAAAGGAGGTTAGATACTTACCGATTTGGCCACCGTGTCGTTCTTGGAAACAATGTTTACAATTAGTCATGATTGTGTTTGTAACGTGCGCTAACATTCACCACGACACAGGCGTCAACATCTTCATTTATCGTCAGCCCACGTGACCAGAAGCTTCACAAGCCCATAATGCATCATGCGTAATGGGAACAGTCACTTCTTTATTACTCATGTGCCTCTGTAGTTCCTCACTCTGCCACTGTGGCGCCACCTGTCTCTACCGCCTTTGTTGTGTTTCTTTGTTGTTTTACGTCCTAACAACATCTAAGGTATGGCCAAAGTAACTGTTAGAAACTGCTTCGGTATGAGATGTTCTTGGTTCTTGGGCACATGAGTGCACACTCAAGGGATGCCTCTTTTATGATTTACATGCTGCCTCTGTAATTATGTGAAGCATTTTTTTTACAGATGCTGCTTTCCTTACCTTCTCTGACAACCAAATCTGTGAAGAGAGATCATTGCAATCTCAATAGTTTCCAGATGTCTCTTTTTTTATATTTGTGGTTAGGTGTGTAAAACCATTGAGAGAATCAACTTGTTTTGGGTATGTGTTGTATATTTTTTAACCGATAAAGATATGTTGGTAGCTATGTGAATTATTTATTCATAGCTCTCGGGCACAGAAGACGCCGAAACTGAGGTTGGGAAAACATGGCTTTTATTCGGGTGCCTCCGCCCCATCATCATCAAATATGTTGGTATGAGAGCAGTAACGGCCGACATAAGGTCATGGTAGATAATCAGTTTATGGAATGAGATGTAATATGCGGAACATATGATAACATAAAATAGCAATGAAATGTGTTTATATGAGAAGAGAACAAACAATTTAAAACGGGTGATGAGACATATTAATAACAAGTATAATTATACATGATTAAATTATAATATGAATAAGGGGTTTGTAGATGTGGTCAGTCGGAGAGGCTGTTGCAGATGAGGTGGAGTCATGGGCTCCAGATTGTGCTGTGATATGATTGGTTGTTTGGTGTGGAGGTGTGTATCAGAGTTGGGTTTGTGATTGGTTGGCATGGCGGTGAAGGTGAATAGTGTGTGTGTGTGTGGAAGCCCCCTCCCCTGCCGGTTGGTTCCCATTGAGGACACTTGACCCGACTTGACTTTACCCGACCTCACTTTACCCGACCTCAATTTTCCTGACTTCACTTTACCCTACCTCACTTTACCCTACCTTACTTTACCCGACTTGACTTTACTCAACCTCACTTTACCCGACCTGAGTTTACCTTACCTGAGGTCGGGTTGTGTTGTTGTTTGTTGTTGTTTTACATCCTAGCAACATCTAAGGTCATATAAGGACGGGTACCGACCTGTGACAGTGCGCACTCATGGCGACTGTATAGTGCTGCCA
The DNA here is from genome assembly GCA_030323885.1 of Branchipolynoe longqiensis. NCBI lineage: Eukaryota > Metazoa > Annelida > Polychaeta > Phyllodocida > Polynoidae > Branchipolynoe > Branchipolynoe longqiensis. The sequence goes on along the minus strand of CM059190.1, from coordinate 97,781,083 downwards.
AACTGGAAGACCATGGTGCCATCACCATGAGCTGATATCCTGACAACGAGCCAACCAGTCCTTGCCCTATGCTATTAATGCTGAGCGCCAGGCTGGGAAACGACAAGTATAAATTGTTAAGTCATTGGTTTGACTCGACCAGGGTTCGAACCCACGACCACACGATCTACTAGCATGGAAGACGGACGCTCTAACTCATTCGGCCATTCCGTCTGGTAGGTTCCTCTATTGTTTGGGAGCTATGGCTATACCAACACAGTACTATCATGGACAATTCAGGAAATTAGATATCATGTTTTGCTTTCTAGGGATCTATTCCAATATGAAAACATCCCAAAACTCAGTGTGCCACAACCATATTTGTGAACCTGCACATTAATCCTATATAAAATTCGAACTTGGTAATTGAACCGGTGGTCAAACAGGTACTATAACCACCATATCCCTAACGAGCTAAGCTCTCCAAACTGTGTATGATCAAATCTGGGTGATGCCTTGGTTTTGGACAAATCTGATAGGATTATCTAGCTTTAAAAAAATGGTGCTGCACTGGGACCCGTATAGAAGAAGCCAGACTCCTTAGCTGCAGTTGATGACGATAGAGCCTTCCTAGTGTCCATCAAATGAAATGCTTAGATATTCATGACTTGGGTAATGGGTATAGCTGCTGCTTGTTCGGGCATGCATAGGCATGGCTCGCGTGACCAATTCACCATAACTTCATACATAATCTATTTCTCTTTTATTATTTAAAAAGAAAATTGTTCGGTGGGCGGGTGGATGGAAAAAGTATTGTTTACTATCTCTGAACAATATGTTGTCCACATGGAGTTACTGGTTATTTTCGTCACAGGAGAACTTTCCGTGCATGCGTAGGCATACATAGGCATGATATAGGCATGCATATGCATGCATATGCATGCATAGACATGCATAGGCATGCATAACCATGCATATACATGTATATGTGTGCATAGGCATGCATCTACATGCATATGCATGCACAGACATGCATAACCATGCATATACATGCATATGCGTGCATAGGCATACATATACATGCATATGCATACATATACATGCCCATGCATGCATACACATGCATGGGCATGCATAAACATACATATGCATGCATAGGCATGGATATACATGCATATACATTCATAGGCATGCATATACATGCATAGGCATGCATATGCATGCATATGCATGTCCATGCATGCATACACATGCATGGGCATGCATAACATGCATTCCCATACACATGCATGGGCATGCATACACATAGATATGCATGCATGAGCATGGATATACATGCATAGGCATTCATAGGCATGCATATACATGCATAGGCATGCATATGCATGCATATGCATGTCCATGTATGCATACACATGCATGGACATGCATACACATGCATATGCATGCATATACATGCATATGCATGCATATGCATGCATATGTATGCGTATGCATGCATATGCATGCCTATGCATGTATAGGCATGCATGGGCATGCCTTGCGGGACGATGACTTGTCCACTGTAGATAATGATGCAAGTCGTCTGCTCTTGTTCCTAATATGTATGACGGGCAATGCTCCAGTGCTAGTTCAATGAACGCTGAGATGGAATAGTGAATAGCATTCGCAGAAGACAATTGAATGAATTCCATTTGCAGCAGATGATTTTCACTGGCAGCACACGACAATCTGCACTTGGCGATTTTCTCTTCTCCGCATTAAATTGTTTCAATGTGCATTACGGACGGAGTATTGTCTCGGGCTCCACTTGCTTAATTCTATAAGGGGTTGCCCTCTTACCAACATCTGAGGTCATATAAAGCCAGCCACCGACTTATGTCAGGGTGCAGTGGTTATGGGTTTATAACCCTGATATGAGCTTATAGCCTTTGTATGCCATTTCAGCGGTAGCTATATATATCAAGGGAGAGCTGTAAATTAATTGGTTGTAATATTGTGTGATTCAAACCCATGGATTCGAACCCTGGTCGAGTGAAACCAATGACATAAAAATTGACACTTGTCAGTTCCTAGCCAGGCATGCGGCATTAATAGGATAGGGCAAAGACTGGTTACCTCAGTGTCAGGATAATGTGACCTGAGTGGGATATTGTGTCATGGTGCTGCTGGCCCGATTTCCCAGTGGGTCAGCACTATAAAGTAATCATGAGTGTGCACTGATACAAGTCGGTACACATTCTGATAATGACCTTAGACGTTGCCAGGACGTAAAACTCCAACAAGAAACCAACCAGTATCACTACCCAATCTCCAACCTCCACCCCAATAAAAAAAAAAACAACAAAATACAACAAACATTCCACAAATATACCCCATATAATTTCTATTGTCAACAGGAAATCTATCAGTGCCATGGGGGGGGGGGGGTGATGAAAATGGGAAATATTGCGCCTAGAGCGGGACTCAAACCCACATCTCTTTGCACTCCGGGCCAATGTGCTAACCATTACACCATCTGCCTGATATCACCACACTATCCATGCCTACCTGTCGGTGTGCTTACTTGCCTGTATTAATCAGTTCAGACTACTACACTCGTCCCCCTGGAATCAAGGAATTGTAAGTCTTTTAATGCTTACAATTACATACATACAGGCAATGCACTAACACATACATACACAGGGTAGGTTCAACTACCATACAGCAGATAGCTTGTACAGAATCCTGGTCATGGCGCCAGTGTCATGGGGGGTTTATGTTTGTGGAATAACGTATGGAAATTGTGAATAAAAAATGTCTAAATAATGTCTTTAAATGTCTTTTGAAAATGTCTGGAAATGTCTACAAAATGTCTACAAAATGTCTACCCACTGACATTTCGCTGGGTCGTGGAGTATATTCTTACTCTCGGACAGGAAGTGTGTTCAGGAAGACCCGACCGGTGACCATGGTAACGCGGCACGGCAATGTGTCATGGCGTGACGGGCGAAAAATGGACACTATCGGGATCCGGGTCCACGGTCAGGCATGGTCGGAATACAGTCTGAACCAACACACAGCGTCCCAACTCCTTCCTTCCAACCCGCCATCCGGCGCCAATTTGTAATACTGTCGTCTGCCTAGATCTGCGGACCAGACGGGATGACCGAATGAGTTGAGCGTCCGTCTCCTGTTTTGGGAGATCGGGGGATCCCAACCCATGGGTTTGTAGGTTCGAACCCTGGTTGAGTCAAACCAATGACGTAAATATATACTTGTCGCTTCATAGCCAGGCGCTCAGCATTATTAGGATAGAACAAGGACTGGTTGGCTCAGAATCAGGATAATGTGACTGAGTGGGATACTGGATCATGGTGCTGGTGGCCTGGTCGCCCAGTGGGGCAGCACTATAAAGTCGCCATGAGTGCGCACTGTCACAAGTCGGTGCCCATCCTGAAATAACCTTAGATGTTGCTAGGACGTAAAACAACAACAAAGCCTAGATCTGTAAATTGTGTCTGCTCTCACACCAATTCACCTGTTGTCTTTGTTGTGTTCATGGACACATCTGTCTTGATATGACCTTGGATGTTGCTAGGATGTAAAACTCCAACAAACCTGATGGACACGCGCAGGGTTTCGGTGTCGTCTGCTTTGCAATGAATGCTTACAACAAGTAATGCCAAATGTCGTTTGATGCAATTATTTCTTCGACAGACAACATTTCTTGATTGATTCATACTTTTCCTGAAGATTTATACTGCCTATTATGGATAAGCCTGAATAGATTTGTTTTCACAATTAGACAGTTTGTCGATAGAACCCCCAAGCCTACACTTTTACCGACCCAAGGGATCTTTAACCTCCCACAACACATAGACATGGTATGAGAGCAACTGGCCTTTGATGACGCTGTAAGTTATCCACAGTGGTGGACATCAAAATTGGCAGAGGTGGGGGCACAGGGAATCGAACCACTGACCTTCAGATTAGGAGTCTGACCTAGAAAAAAGTCAGACACTCTAACCACTCCGCCACAGAGAACACCACAAACTAAGTCGCAGGGGAGTCACAGAGGGAGGTGGGCAACCTATATGTCCTCGCATCCTCTCCATTGGTTAAGTTGGTTGATTATTGGATGTTACCTCCTGGGTACATGAGTATCGACTTGTGGCAGTGCACACTCATGGTGATTTTACAGTGCTGTCCCACTGGGAGCCAAGGTCACCAGAACCATGACCCGCGATCCAACTCAGTCACATTATCCTGACACTGAGTTAACCAGTCCTTGCCCTATCCTATTAATGCCGAGCACCTCGCTAAGTATCAACACATATCAATCTTCGGCCACTACGCCCGGTTTCGTTACTTGATGCAATATAAATGTGCAGTCCCAGAATGTCATCATCATCATCATGCTGTCGGTCGCGATGCAACAAAGACTGCTTTCATTACTTGACTGCCGCTCTCCATTTAGCTCTCTGCTGTGAGAGTTGCATCCATGAGTCGGTCTTAATGTCTCTCAGCTTCAGGTTTCTCTTGATGGTATCCCTGAACCGGAGATGGGGGCGCCCTCTCTTTCTGTAGCCAGAAGACAGTTGAGAATAGAGGATCTGCTTTGGTAGCCTGTCTGATGACATCCTCATGAGGTGTCCAGTCCACCGGAGATTCTTTTTGATCAGAAGATCTTCCATAGAGGGCAGCCCCATCCGTTCGAGTATTTCCTTATTCGTCACTTTGTCCTTCCAGGTTAGCCTCATGATTGAACTCAGATGTCGCACCATGAAGGCATGCAGCTTTTTAACCTGCCGTCTGTACACTGTCCAGGCCTCGGCTCCGTATAGTAGGGTGGATAGCACGATTGCGCGGTAGATCTTACCTTTGACCCGAATGGACACATGGTGGTTGTTCCAGAGCCTCTGGCGTAGTCGGCCGAAAGATGCACTAGCCTTGGCCATCCTCCTCTGTATCTCAGCATCAATGCGTCCATCACTTGATATAGTGCTTCCGAGATAGGTGAATTCCGGAACAGAGTTCAGCTTGTTTCCGTCAACCATGATCTCCTCCTCTCGGGTTCTTGTAGAGTTGGGTTGGTACAGCACCTCCGTCTTCTTGATGTTAATTTTCAGGCCAAACTTCTTTGATGCATCGGAGAAAGCGTCCACTATTTTCTGGGTCTCTTCAGCAGAGTGGGCAACCAGTGCACTGTCATCTGCGAATAGTAGCTCTCTCGCCAGTATCTGAGTAGTCTTGGTCTTCGCTCTGAAGTATGCGACATTGAATAGGTCAGCGCTGTGTCTGGACTGTATATAGATGCCATCCCCCATGTCTCAGAAAGCCTCGTCTAGCATTCCTGATAGGAAGATGGAGAAGAGCGTGGGGGCCAGTACACAACCTTGCTTGACCCCATTGGTAACCCCGAACGATTCCGAGACTTCCCCTCCAGCACTAATGTTCGCCATCATTCCTGTATGTAGAGCCTCGATCATAGTTGTGAACTTCTCTGGGCATCCGTACTTCCTCAGTAGCTGCCATAGCCCGGTCCTCCCGACTGTATCAAATGCCTTAGTGAAATCGACAAATACCATGTACAGTGGTCGGTCCGTCCTGCTCAATGCACTTTTCTTGTAGCTGTCGGAGACAAAATATCATATCCACAGTGCTCCGGTTACCTCTGAAGCCACACTGTGACTCCGGAACTACACCAGGTGTTATGTGAATAGATAGTCTGTTGAGTAGGATCCTGGCGAAGATCTTCCCTGCTATGGAAAGAAGAGAGATTCCTCTATAGTTCCCACAGTGTGTTTGATCACCTTTCTTGTAGATGGTTACAATGCTGGCATCCTTCCATGCTTGGGGTACAGAACCCTCCTCCCAGGCATTGGTGATTAGTTGGTGCAGTCTGTTGAGCAGATTGTCTCCTCCATGCTTCCATACCTTGGCAGGAATTCCATCACCCCCAGGTGCTTTGCCATCTTTCAGGCTGGCGATTGCTCTAGCCATCTCCTCTAATGATCCTAATAATAATAACGGACTGGTGTTTCCGCGAGAGAATATCAAATTTGAAACGAGTCGGGCAACATGTTATATCGTAACTGGGTACAAATGATTGGAGCGCCTGTGGAGGGGCGGCCCGAGTTAGTCGTGCAGACGCAAGCTGGATCATCGTCAGCACCGAATGTAAACAGTACGGCTAATCTAAGTAGGTCAGGTCGGCTGATAAGGCCGGCGAGCAGTTTAGATCTTAATAATAATATTCTTACTAACAGGAACCATTATAAAGCCGGCCAGATATTACACAACTTATAGCCTATTTACAACTTAGTTAGAAGTATTATGGCCCTGTCACACTACAATATATTGACCAATGGCTGAAATGGTCCCAATATTTTGAGATTCGTCTAACTTTTCGACATGAGAGGGCTAAGTTAGATGTATACATCATCATCATCCTGTTGGTTGTGATGTGACAAAGACTGCTTTCATTACTTGACTGCCGCTCTCCATTTAGCTCTCTGATGTGAGAGTGATGTCCATGAGTCGGTCTTAATGTCTCTCAGCTTCAGGTTTCTCTTGATGGTATCCTTGAACTGGAGACAGTTGAGAATAGATACATTTCATGAAAGCTGCCTGCAAAAGTGTTGAAGCGCTGCTGGCTTTTGCAAGTTACCAGCGGCACTCTCTTGGGGAGCAAATAGACGTTTCACACCGGCAAGAACATGTCAAGACAGGCGCAAAACTATTTGTCCCTGCAGTGGCTGTGAAAGTAAGATGTCTCAACAACTCGAGTTCTGGATACTGAATGGTTTATTCACGGCGTAGGGCACGCTTGACGCGCCGGCTAAACTTTCCATGACGTCATCTCATTTGCATATCTCTTTGTCCCCAACTCTGCATATCGTTAACATATATTAACCACAAGTCTAGACGTCTACTACGCATATATCACAGTGGTTGGTCGGGAGATGTTGGGAGTTCCATACATCAACCGCCCTTAATGCTGCTACAGTGACATGGTTTTCTGTTTAGGGTTTGCTCCTTTAGCCTTCGGTTCTGTCAAGAACCAGTACCACAAGGCAGTGGTTTACAACTCTGCAGGGCAGGGGCGTCAAACTCCCTGAGGTGTTGAAATACCTGCAATACCTGCATACCACAGGTATACATACCATATACATAACGTACTGAATGTATGCCGAATGTATGTCCAACCTATTGCTAGTGTATGTCTGGCGTATGTATAGTGTTTACATACCATATACACAATGTTTGCTGAACATTTGCTGAACGTATGCAGAACATATGTCCGACCTATTGCTAGCATGTGCTAGCGTATGAGAGCGTATCATATAATGTATCAGAGCGTATGGCCAATGTTTGGCCATCGTATGACTAACATGCCTCCTGGCAAAAAACACTTGCATATGCTCACGCAACGTTTGCAGAATGCCAGGGAAGGTTATATACTTGATTCGTTCCCCAGAAGAACGCTGTACATGTTACATACATCAACAAACGTTGGAGTAATGACAAACAAAGGTTAGACATACATTAGACATACAGTAGAAATTTGGTATGTTGTCATACGTTGTCAATTTGTTGTCAACACATTGACTCTACATTACCACTGGCTCTCCGTCAGACTAACAAAAGTCAACGTCTATGTATGAACACTGTACCTCTAACGAACGTCTAACGTACATCAACGTGTGTCTAACATATGCATAACATATGCCCGACATAACAGCCATACATTGTAGTGCATCAAAAGTTTTGTGCATGCACAAAACTTTTGCGACCCCTTGACGAGCGACGCCATATAATGATGAACATCGACGTACATTGATGTATACCAACATACTCATAATAAATGCATAACATCCGAGTCATGCATATCATCGTAGACCTATGTAGTTGCCCAAAATCACCTACATAGGCACATGTTTGTGCGATGCATCATAGTGTCACAGGGCTATTAAAGAATGCAGAAATATCATTATTCATCAGTGAAAACAATCTTACCCAAATGAAATCTCAAGAAAACGTGGTAAATTTTGAAAAAGATTAAGCTTCAAATCGTGCTCCCACATTTCAAACTAACTGAGGTTACATTCGATCGTGACACTTGTACAACAATATTAAGTTGTCTTGGATATATATATATATATATATTATCCAACCTCTAAGCTGACCACATACCAGATCATCCTCTCACAACGAATGTTTAGAGGTATATCCGAAGGGTGTACGGCGCACTTTACAACACACATTCTGCTAATATCGCCCACCGAAGGTGATAATGCGCGCCAGTGAAACTCTTTCATTTTTCGTCAGCCACGCCTCCTCCCCAATGACCAGACGGCATGGCCAAATGCCTTGTATGTCCATCTTCCGTTTTGGTAGATCGTGCAAGAACCCTGGTCGAGTCAAACCAATGACTTAAAAATGAATATGTGTCCATTCCTAGTCAGGCACTCAGCATTATTAGGATAGGGCAAGGACTGGGTTGGCTCAGTGTAAGGATAATGTGACTGAGTAGGATATCAGGTCATGGTGCTGGCAGCCTGGTCTCCCAGTGAAGCAGCACTACAAACTCACCATGAGTGTGTAGCATCACAAGTACTGTTGATAACCGTCCTGATATAATCATAGATGTTGCCAGGACGTTAAACTCCAACAACCAACCATGGTGAAGACGTAAAACTCCAACATCCTCACAAAGAATTTGTTGATGACCGCAGACCAGATTATCATCTTACAACGAATTTTCAAAGGTATTGTCGAACGGTGTCCGGCCGGCTTTACAACAGACACCCATGCTGCTAATATCGCCCACTGAATGTGACAAGGCGCTTCAATTCTTCGTCGGCCATGCCTCCTCCCCAGTCTATGGAGAAGAGTTTCAAAGCACCCCCCCCCAACACCCTACAGGAGTCGTCTGACATTGTCCGGGCACAGTTACTGTCCAGCACAGACAAACTGTAGGTCATCTCATGGTCACGAGCGGACGACACTGTCGAAGAGCAATCAATGACTTCTCCTTCAGCGTCCCACCAAGCATTGCGTGGAAGTTTCATGTTCAATAATAAAAAAGCATGTTAAATCAAAGCAACGACTTATGAAATGTATCTTTGTCACTTCCGAGCCTGACGCTCGGCATTAATAGGATAGGGCAAGGACTGGTTAGCTCAGCGTCAGGAAAATATTGACTGGGTTGGATATCGGGTCATGGTGTTGGAGGCCTGGTCTGTCAGTGGTAAAGCATTGTGCATGTTGACTGGAACATGGGTAATTGGATACTCAAACTCATATCCCCTGCCATGACTCTACGACTCTTTTCATATACTACACATCTACTCAAACAATGAAACCTGAACTGAGCCGTCAGTAATCTTTACTTCTTTGTGAATTGTTATCACTGACTGGCGTATTCCCTAACCTTGGGTTTATCTCTCCTGGTGTAACTCTTTGTTCTTTCTTATTGACACTGGTGCTGCCATCTACTGTAGATGCTGTGATTGTTCGCATCCCACCACCTACCGATTACTGTTATGGTGCTGTGACCAAGGCAATTTTTGCCTTCTTAATTTTCATATCTAAATCTTATTGATGGAAAATTCCATTTCCCCTTCATAGTTTGCACTACTAGCACCACCCTTGTGCCTTTTGGAACTAAAATGAAATGACTGGTGCCCAAAGTCCGCTCCCGGCCTATTTAAGGCCACCCTCTGCAGACATTCTCACTTCGACAAGGAGCAGGGAGGACACACTAAGGACAAGACCGGCTAGATACTTTTAATTTACCATCCCACCCACCCCACATGTTAATAGGGTCCCACATCTTAGGCCTTTCATTTACACAAGATATACTTACTCATGAACGTTAAAATCGACATGTCAGGGGAAAATAAATACCAACTTTTAAACTGATATCATGTTTGTGTGGTTCAATTATAAAGTTGCCATGAATGCACACTGCCACAAGTCAGTTCCAGTCCTGATATGACCTTATATGTTGCCAGGATGCAAAACTCCAACAACCAAATAACGAACCTAAATTGAGATAGCAATCCTTTTTTCATCCCCACTTTCCTTCCCCCTTCAAAATCAACCGCCCGCTCCTATTGAGTTGTCCTGGGTTGCACCTCAATTTACATAGCTATATCTACATGTACATTATTCAGATCCCCGACTAAAAAAATAAATGGACAACGGGACGATGGGACGACGTCCACCCAAACAGTCCATGTAATTACAATAGTGCATGATCCTAAATCACACCCTTCCCTACCATAACTGCCTTCGCCATACACTTTAGGCATGAGACAACAACAACAAAAAAACACCAACCCACCTGCCCTTGGGAGGCAACATACTCAGTAGCTGTCCCAGAAACCATCACTCTCCCCGCACATAGTCAGGCTTGGCTGGCCGGCGAGTCCACCAAAGAGGATCCACTCACTTTGTGCTTGGAGAGTGGATTCCGGAAGTGGCCTAGCGGCAGTAGCGCGCACTTGCGCGGGAGCCCTCACCCCCCCCCCCCCCCGCTCTCACGCCCCCCGCGCGGCCGCTGGCGGCCATCGAAAGGTTGACCGGCCATTATTCACCTACCCTGTGTGTGGTACAATCGGACGCCGATAGGAGCAACAATGGCGCTCAGTATGGCGTTAAGGCGAACAGCGATATGCTCTAAGCCCCCCCCTCCATCCGTCCCCCCAGCACCCCCCCCACCCCCCCTCTCCTACCCTCCTACCCTCCCCCCTACCCTCAGAAGCTCCCAGCAGTAGAGGGGAGAGGGCGGCATGTGGGATTCGGGATGCGGAATGCGGGATTCGGGATGCGGGATGTCGGGATGTCAGGATGTCGGGATGTCGGGATGTCGAAATGTCGGGATGTCGGCATGTCGGGATGTCAGGATGTCGGCATGTCGGCATGTCAGCATGTCGGCATGTCAGCATGTCAGAATGTCGGGATGTCGGGATGTCGAGATGCCGGATACAGGATTCGGGATGTCGGGATGCGGGATGTCGCGATGTCGGGATGTTGGGGTGTCGGGATACCGGGTGCGGGATGCGGGATGTCGAGATGCCGGATAGAGGATGTCGGGATGCCGGGATGTCAGGATGTCGGCATGTCGGCATGTCAGGATGTCGGCATGTCAGCATGTCGAGATGCCGGATATAGGATTCGGGATGTCGGGATGCCAGGATGTCAGGATGTCGGCATGTCGGCATGTCAGGATGTCGGGATGTCGAGATGCCGGATACAGGATTCGGGATGTCGGGATGCGGGATGTCGCGATGCCGGGATGCCTGGGTGTCAGGATACGGGGTGCGTGATGCCTGATGTCGAGATGCCGGATACAGGATTCGGGATTCGGGATTCAGGATGTCGGGCTGCAGGATGCGGGATGAAGAATATCGTGCCTGAGGCTGGCTGGGGTGGGATATGACTATGAGATGGAGTTGCCACGTAACGAGGGTGACAATACCAGTGGAAAGAAGAAGGTTGATTTAAGGTTGCATAATCTGTATGTTTTTTTGGTGTTTATAAAAATGTTAAATAAATATGTCAGATTGATCATTATAATCTAACTTACTTCAGGTCGCAGTGGCTTTTAATTAAAATTACTAACTCGCAAAATAATTGAAGAATAGAGATGCAACATTAATTTGAGCATGCTTGTCAAAACATTGACAGGTTCTATTAAATTTACTTAATATCTCATTCTATTTTATAACAAATAAGGATTAAGTCAACCAGTGTATAAGTTGGATATGTAAGTGCACATTTTGATGGATTTAGTGTATTCCTTTAGAAAATTCAATAAAAACACTTGTGTTCGGCTTAGGATTATTTGAGTTTTACTTTTTTAGCCTTCGATAGTCTGTTAGTTTTGAATTTATATCATGGCTTTTAGGTTTTTTTTAATTATTTTTATTGAGGCTGTATTTATACTGTCCATAGCATATATAAGCCTGGGTATTCAGGCTTGTTTTCAATGCTGGCCAGCTGTAGTGTTGGTGTTATCTTATCACACAGTAGCTGCTGATAAGGTATTTGATTGCCTGCATTTCAGTAGCAGATAGATAGTTGGTTGGTCTGGTTAGTAGCCTAGGTTAGTTTTTTTTTAATTTTCTTGGCATATATGTGTTTTATTTGTTCTACTCTTAGTACTAGACTAGCCTACTCCTATTTACATATCATAGGCTTGTACGTAGCTGTCTGGTGTATATTAGGTTGATTATTATCACGTAATTTATTGAATTTAGAGTAACTCTTAATACAAATTGCTAATTTAGGAGATATTTGTACTGAAAGTGTGAGAATGAATTCCAAAAGCTGACCAAAACTCCTGTAGTTCAAATCCAGTTGTAACTAACCCAGCTGTCCATCTTGCTATGGCTACCTGATGTACTGACCTATTAATAATGGCAAATTGGAACCTAACTAATTTACCTGCACCTGGTCTCTGGAATGAGTGCAAGCCAAATGAGAACCTATTATTTGTAGTATATTTCCTTTTGTCTGGATTGCTCTAGATCAGATATTCACCACAAGTCGTCAGGAGTTCGATTCCCGTTAGTGTCAAACCAATGACTTACAAAATTGGTTCTTGTCGCTTCCTAGCCTGGTGCTCGGCATTAACAGGATAGGACAAGGAATGTCTGGCTCAATGTCAGGATAATGCGACTGAGTGGGATAGTGGGTCATGGTGCCAGCGACCTGAGGTCCCAGTGGGACAGCACTATAACGATGCCATGACTGCGCACTGTTACAAGTCTGTAGCCATCCTGATATCACCTTAGATGTTGCCAGGATGTAAAACTCCAACAACCAACCAATCAACCACCTGCACCATGACGCGATACCGCACTCAGCAACATTATCCTGCCACTGAATCAACGACTCCTTGCCTTATTATACTGAAGCAGAGATCAATGCAGGATAGTTGCAGACATCAAATTTATAAATCCTCCACTTGACTCAGTCGGGCATTGATCCTATGACTTTCCAAATGGAAAAAAAGTGGAAAAAAATGGAAAAAAAGCGTTCTATTTAAAAAATGGAAAAAAAGTGTTCTATTTACCAAGTCTATCATCACTTCCGGCCATCACTTCCGGGCATCACTTCCGGTCATCACTTCCGGCCATCACTTGCGGTCATCACTTGTGGTCATCACTTGCGGTCATCACTTGCGGTCATCACTTGCGGTCATCACTTGCGGTCATCCACTTGCAGTCATCACTTGTGGTCATCACTTCCGGCCATCACTTCCGGTCATCACTTCCGGTCATCTCTTCCTGTCATGACTTCCGGTCATCACTTCCGGTCATCACTTCCGGTCATGACTTCCGTTCATGACTTCCCGTCATGACTTCCGGTCATGACTTCCGGCCATCACTTCCGGTCATCACTTCCGGTCATCACTTCCGGTCATCAGTTCCGGTCATCACTTCCAGTCATCACTTCCGGTCATCACTTCCGGTCATCACTTCCGGCCATCACTTCCGGTCATCACTTCCGGTTATCACTTCCGGTTAAATACATATATATTTGGCCATTGTCCACGGGAACCAGCCAATGACCAGATACTCATTTGATTTCATATCAACCATTTAATAAAAAGCCAATAATTAAATTCACCTCATTAATTGCTTGCATGTTTTAAACCTGAGTGATTTTTGTCGTTGATGACATGAACTACGATTGGATCGGCGCTTATTGCATTTTGGAAAAGAGCTATTCATATCTTATACCCCTTTCACACTACGACGTAACGAGCCAACATGAGCCTAACGTGGTAATTTTTCGTCATTACGTTGACGTACGTTGGGTTACGTTATGATGACGTCAGAATGACATTAGAATGACGTCGAGTTACGTCACATTACGTCGTGGTACGTCGAGTTACGTCAAGGTTTTGGACATGTTCAAAACTTTCGATGTAGCTTGAACATAAGGGTTTACGTTCGCCGTATGTTCTGTTCACATTCAATGAACGTCAATGACGTTAAATGGATGTTATTAAAACGTTAGTCACTACGTTCAACTATGTTGCACTATGTTGCACTATGTTGACCCACATTAAACCCGGTGGAAACGTCCACGCGGCGTAATGGGAACATCAGGATAACGTCAGGATAACATCAGGAGAACGTACATTCAACGTTTTGCCATCAGGTCACGTAGTTCTGGCGATGGAATAACGTTCATAACGTTCCGTGAACGTAATGAAGTTGACCTCTCTCGTTGAATGACGGTATTACTACGCTTTACCGACGTTACGATCTCGTCCACTATGCTGCATCCACGTTCAACTTGTGCCCAAATTTGCATACTACGCCGAGAAGTTCAACGTTCTTCACATTCTCCCTACGTTGACGTCATTACGTTGTAGTGTGACAGGGCCTTACGATGATGGTGCACTCATTACACATATATTGCTACATAGCGGGGCAAATGCAGGCAAGCCAGCGATTGGCCGCAATAACGAAGAAGTACAATAATAACCAGACGCGATGGCTGAATGAGTTAGAGCATCCGTCTCCTGTGTTGATAGATCGTGGGATCGTGGGTTTGAGTCAAACCGATTACTTAAAAATGTATACTTGTCGCTTCCTAGCTAGGCGCTCTGCATTATCAGGATAGGGCAAGGGGCAGTGGAAAGAGGACGACCAATCGTCCGCGATTGAAATTTCCCCTGCTTAAACAACTAATGTACCAACAAAACCCGCCAAAAACAATACTACATAATGATAATAATATTTGGGGATACACTCCGCCTATTTATATCCTCATAAGAGATTATACATCCTATATATATGTCTAGCAATAGCTTATATACAGGATTTTATAATGCATATATTCATTTATATATTTGAAGAGTTCAGGTGCAAAAACCAACAAACCTACTTTAGTTGTTCTCCTTAAAATAGTATTTGTTGTGCTTTATATGTCTATCAATTTCATCTTATTCTTTTCGTTCACCTTCAATTACACTTGGAGTCCAGTTCTCGAATTTGTCTCCAAGTGTCATATGGCTGTGTATGCGTGGTACCATGATTTGTTAGGGTGCGCCTTGCGGCCTGCTACCTCCGACTTCAGCACTTGAGGTTTTCTGTTAGGGTTACCTCACCCTCAGCTCCTGATCAAAGGACCTACCTTTGGAGCACAAGGGGCTTGAGCTAATAATGCGGCTCTTGCTCGCATGATGTACATGTCATGGGACACATGAGGTATTTCAATGAGGACACCAGTGCCAACCAGTTGCCCACTCCTCGTCCTGTTAGGATCATCGCCAGTTGGTCCGGGGGTGTTTATTCGACTGGGCAAGCCCACCTTATTTCACAGCTAACCATATTGAAAGGCCATGTCGCTATCCGCCACCTGCAACCCGCTGGGTTGGGGATGGTCGCCCCGGGGATGATCGCCCCATAGCCCAGATATCAATTTCATATTGGGTAATGCATTAGATAGGGGATATGTTGGTTTCTACAAAAGAATGGATTTGATCATCGCAGTGATCACAGCTTCAACTCAAACCTGGTAATCATGCTTTCATTTCGGCCCGAATGGACTTGCTCGCTTGTTATTCTGCAGAACACATACACTACTATATGAAACATCCACAATTGAGTATCGATATTTTGTTAGTGATGAACTTATCTACCCTGCTCATAACGGATAAGTGTGTTAACACTTGTTTTCACCGCTTGGCAGCACTAATCCAATTTTTATTTAAATCTTATGAATTTAGTTTCTAGTAATAATTTCCGTTTACAGTGTAGGAATATACTAAATTAAATTGTTGGAGGTTTGATTAAAATGTGTATCTCCATTTTGGGATTAGCATTTACATGGTTTTGCACCTTCAACTCTTCAAATGTTAAAACATGTAGATATGTGCATATGTATAGTTATATATATGTACTATGTGATTTATTATGTGGATATAAAGGTCACTGCGACAGAAAGGTAACAAACATGAGTTGGGCTGAGTACTATTTTTATTAGTCTCTGGCAGGACTGATAAATATGCCCACCAACAAAAATCGAAATTCAGTGAGAAGTGAGTCCAATATGGCGCTGTACAGGTGGCGCCCCATAGGCGCGCGTGCCGAAGGAGGTTGGCGCGCGACTCCAACTCAACAAATAACAAGTACGGACAATAATAAATACAATTAAACCTATATGTGAGCTCCGTTATTTATATAATTATAATGTTATTATAATGCACATAAAGGTCACTGCGACAGAAAGGTAACAAACATGAGTTGGGCTGAGTACTATTTTTATTAGTCTCTGGCAGGACTGATAAATATGCCCAAAACCTACCAGGTCCCCAACCCAACTCAAACAATTTCATCCGCTAACCTTGCCGCCACTCTCATGTCATTCATTATCCTTGTAGTCAGTGGTGTTTTTAAATACTCAAACACTGCATTACTACTCCAGTCTCCTCTCGTACGTATCTCCTCTAACGAGGCACCACACATTGACAAGTACGTGCATCCCCCTCTTCGTAAAGAGTGCGATGACAATATTTTGAGTGTCGACTGGTAAATTTCATAAGATAACGGGAAATTCCCTCCCTTATTATCCGGCAACAAAAACGCCCAATCATCACCTGCGGCTGGCCTATCCTCAAAATGTTTTTCAGTCCAATGGGCTGCACATAGCTCCAAGTCTGCACAACGAGCTATAGGAATGATTAAAGATCTTTCTGCGAACTGAATTGTCTTCGAATTACGAACCTTCAAAATCATCCCCCATGGGTACATTTTAAAGTCCTTCCTACGGAGCATGGCCCTTGAATGAGTCACATTCGACTTCCTCAACAATCCCCTGAAGCTACAGAGGACAGCCGCCCGCCAAGCAATATGACCCGAACTAGTCGATAACTGAGAAAAAATACTCTTCAACATATTTGGCAATAATGGCATGGCCTGTTTAGGTGTATCTCCAAGCTCCCTCCGAATCCCTCGCAACGTAGAAGAAATTATAAAGTCCGAATAATCAATAGCTACCGCTCCATTTCTTTTAAGAAAATAATTTAGTCCACTTAAATAATTAATAATCGAGGAATACTTCAAAGTCCTAGCCAACCAGGTCGCATATAAAGCCACCTGTGACGAGTCGCATGGGATGGGGGAGTGTGTTGCGGAAAATTCCTCCACAAAAGTCAGATATTTTTTCACCTGCACCTCCCTAGCCGTCACAGAGTTAGGAGCGTAGGAGTTTAGTTGGAATGCCCTCTGCTCATCTCTAAGTTTATCGATCCCTGTAAAGAGGATGGCCGTTCAAAAATAATACCACAGCATAGACATTTATCACAATCTGCTTTATGTATGACATCCTGCATATAACGATCATTCAATCTACTCAATGCATCCGTTATAATATTCGACTCACTTGCAATGTGCACTGCGGTAAATACAAAATTATATTTTATGGATAACCAAAATAGCCTTCTTACATAATGCATTATTAGCTTGCATTTCGACCTTCCTGTCACTAACGCTGACTGTACCGTGGCACTATCCGTCACCATAACTACCGAGTCCCCTTGCCATCCGGGTGCCCATCTCTCCACCGCTGCATATACCGCCCACATTTCTTGTATATTAATATGGGCATCTAACACTTTACTCTCAGGTTGGTCATAGTGGTGACCCACCACCTCCTGTAACTTCCTATCGACTTGCTTGTCATAACATCCAACCAACCAGTCAATATCGTGCATAGCCCCATATCCCCATTTGCTCGAATCACTATAAACTGACTTTACTGTCGAAAACTTTCCCATCATCAAGGCCTTCCCATTGAATTCCTTGGCAAAGCAACTCCACCAATTTATATCTTCTCTGAATGCCGAATTCAGCCTGACTTTATAATATGGACGAGCTACCGTATTTATTAAGTCGTATACTCGACGAGAAAAAGTTCGCCCACCGCGCACTACTTTGGCGCAGTGGGCTAACAATCCCGCCAACCTCTCTAGGTTCTTTCTGGTTTCCTTCCTTTTCCCTTTAAAGGTTTCCAAAGTAGCACTTAATTTATCCAACTTATCTTTAGGAAGTGTTAACTCCAACTTTACAGAATCAACCATTATACCTAAAAATCTAATCTTCGTATTCGGACTAATTAACTTCTTATAACTTATGTCGAATCCTAATCTTCGAAGAAGACTAATCAATTTATTCTGCAAAATTACAGTATCATTGTAAGTCGAACCGATGACACAAAAATCATCAAGATAATTCACTATACGACTCACTCCCTCTCTAATTGCACATCTCCCTATGAAATCTGAGACTTTCGAAAAAACAAAGGGGCTTGATGATAATCCCATACAAAGCCTATTATCCAAAAGGTATACGGGCCCCCTTCCATCTCCAAAATCCCAAATTAGGCCCTGCCTAGATCTATCTACCGGATGGATAGGAATAGCGCGATATGCATCTTTTAAATCTACAGTAGCCAAATAGTCTCCTTGTTCTATATTATCTATCACATCATCGACACTCTTATAATTAAACTTCAAAGCTACCTTCTCCGTGTAATTATTAATAGATTTATCTTTTGGCCTACTGCAGTCGACTATTCCTCGCCCTCCAATCTCTTTAGGGATGCAAAAAATATTGTGAACGCATTGAGGTGTTCTTTCCGTTAAACTAATTATCTCCCGGTTCAACTCCAACAACAACTTTTGCGTAATAATGTCTCTGTAAAGCGTGCTACCGATCTTTTTAAAAATAGGTTCATAATCCACTGTACAGTCGATATTTGTAACGTGGAACCCAAAAACTATCCCCCACAAAATATAAACCAACATCTCACAAATGAAACGACATGGCCTAAGTTGCATCCGATTACCTGCTATATAATGCATACATCTGCACCTACCATTTCCACAGTCACCATCAACACAAATTACGACTGGACTACTATGGGGATATTCTTTAATATAGAAGTCCCAACAATTATATTCTCCCCTTATTGTTTTAACATATAACATGTCATTTTCGTTAATACTCTCATGATTAATCCAACATTGCCATATTCTGCTGACTTGACTATTTAATTGAGAAACCTCAGAATTAACAGCAGAACTTTCATTTATTTGCTTATTTATCCTACTTTGACCTACTGCCTGGGTATCACTAGTACATGCAACTTCATTTAGTATGACATTGGGATTATTATCGTTAACTTGGCTCGCACCTTCTGGCTCTATTTGCCCACAATTAGTTAATTGCACACTCAATGTATTTTGAACCCGATTAGGTAAGCCCACTATTTCATTCGTGGGCGCCGCACATGTAACCTCCCTAACAATTGGACGCGAGTAATTAAATTCATGACTATCATGTAGTTCACTCTCGAGACTATGCTGCTTCAAGTGTGTGCCTATAGGACTTCGCCTTACAGTATCGTCATTAAAACAAGAACCCGACATACCATAATTCACTGTACTTTTCAAAACTAACATGGGATTAATATTAGAATTAGCAACATTACTATCGCTTCCCATCGTCTTGCTATGTATTACAGACACATTCCCCTCTTTATTTGCGGGTTTGATAATTGACCTAACTCGTCAGTCTTTAGTACAGTTAATTTTTTTATGGCTTTTACTGCCGCATTTCATGCACCAATGACCATAATTACAATTGTCATCACTCCTACTGCAACCACCTTCTTTATTCCACTTGAAGCACCCAGTCTTGCCCTCTTTTGTGTAAGCTGTTGTTCTACGCACATTATTCGACTGTTTTTTCGACCGCATGTTGTGCATGCCATAGTGGTACATTCCCAGGCCCGTGTTACTACTACCAAATGCTGCGAACCCTTGTATCTCTGCTAACTTACGAACGTCTTTATCGTACTCAACATGTGTCGAGTCAATAAAATCATTTTGTCGAGCTCTGGACGCCATAAAGCATATATGCTCAAGAAAAGAGCGATAGTCTGCAATAGTTAAATCTTGTATATCAAGGCACCACCTAATTGAAGCCGTGAGTAATTCATAACAGTTCAACTTTTTCACTTCTTTCCCTAACACAGCAAACCGTCTGATACTCCACTTACTTCGAAGTCGTCGACTACTACTGCTGCTTCGACTCCTTGAATCCGACGGCGTGCGCCGCCTCCGCCTTGTTCGCGACCTATGTCGAGGTCTCGACACACCGTATCTTGAGTGTTCGTCCTTCCCGCTTGTAGCCCCGACCCCTGCACCGGCTACCATTGCCGGCAGCCATTCGTCTGTCATGGCCGCCTCCACTCGCTCTGTCGAGGTCACCGCCGCAGTCGTCGTCTCCTGCAACTGTTCGTCCCCTGCTTTTTGCCGTTCCAGCCGTCTTCTCTTCATGAGTGTTCGCTTCTCTTGTAATTCTATCACTCGCTCCCCCAACTCCATGTCCCTTATTTCTTTCAAAAGCGAAGTCTCTTGCTCGCCCAACGTTAGTGACGACATTCTCTCCAAAAATTTCAGGTGAACTCTCTCTTGAGTCTTTTAGACTCTCACCTGTTTGTCCAGCCGAAGCACGTGTAACTCTTGTCGATACTAATTTCTTCCCTTTACGTCCTTTCTTTTTGCATTTGTCCGTCTTGTGCGACGCACCACACAAATCGCAATACATTATGAGCTCTCGACACACACGTCTGCCTCAATCGAAATTCAGTGAGAAGTGAGTCCAATATGGCGCCGTACAGGTGGCGCCCCATAGGCGCGCGTGCCGAAGGAGGTTGGCGCGCGACTCCAACTCAACAAATAACAAGTACGGACAATAATAAATACAATTAAACCTATATGTGAGCTCCGTTATTTATATAATTATAATGTTATTATAATGCACATAAATAATGGCAGCCCCTTAATGTTTCTCTCTAACCACCTTAAAGCTGCATAGTCCGATGATGCATCACATTTTCAAAACCAAAATAATGATATGGATTTGACTCTACATATCTAACTGAGATATTGATGCACATATTAAGCATTTATTGCCACATAGAAGGGAACACTGAGACAATTTGATAGAACCTGGTACTCTGAAGCCTATGGTGTCAGAGTTTAGGCATGCCTGCCAAAACTAAGTTTGCATGTTTGAATTTCAAATATCTCGAAACTCATCCATTTAAAATCCAAGTTTCTTTAACCAGAAATAAGGTAGATTATAACAATCAATTTAATATATTTATCTCAGAAAAATGACCAAAACGCAAAACCATCGGACTATGCAACTTTAACTTCCATGTTATTCACTGTGGAGCGGGCATTCTCTCCTCCCCCAATCTCCTACATGCTGTGAGCCAACTTTAACTCTGCTCACATTCAAAAGTATGTTCGTATTGCTATCTGCAGACTTGCGCCTAGAGTTTGTGTTTGTTTCAACCCGCGCCCATAAATACAGACCCGTTTTACGGCAGGTTGATGTCACCAATGTGTGTCCTGTGATCTGCTTATCACCAGCCCTTACCCCCCAGCACCCCCCCCCCCCTCCACCCGGCCACCCACCTCCACCCACCCACCCACACACACACACAGGCGTAGATGCACAGGCTTCCCCACAGGCGGCGCTGTTTGTAATGAGGAGGAAATCCCCCAGAGTCTGCATTCAGAGTGATGTACCAGCCCCACCATCCCACCACCCCACCACCCCCATCTCATTCCCTCATCCCCCGTCCTGATATGACTTTAGACGTTGCCAGGACGTAAAACTCATCCAACTACTCAATCTACACTCATTGTTTCACCTCAACCCCCACCACCATCCTCACCCCCATTTTGACTTCCCCCATCCCACCCCCGTAAGCACACCATCCACACCATCATCACCCCACCTCAACCCCACACCCTACCCTACATCCCCACCTGCACCCCACCACTCAAACCCCACCCTCACCCCATCCTCCCCATCCCAGCCCCACTCAACTCCACCCTCGACTCCCACCACACGCCAGCCCCTCCCCACCACACCCCCACCCCACCACAACCCCGCCCCACCAACCCACACCCCACCCCGCCCCACCCCCCACCCTGCCATCAGCTCCATCCTCACACCCATCCGCACATCCACCCTCACCCCATCCTCACCATCCCCATCCCACCCCAACCTCCACCCACACCCCATCCTCACCACTCCTCACAACACCTCCAGCACTCCTCACCAACCCATCCCACCCAGGCACACCCCACCACCTACCACACCATCCTAGCACCCCCCCCCCCCTTCGAACCAATCCTGGTCGACTCAAACCAATGACATACAAATTGATACTTGTCACTACCTAGCCTGGCGCTCGGCATTAATAGGATAGGGCAAGGATTGGTTGGCACAGTGTCAAGATAATGTGAATAAGTGGGATATCAGGTCATGGTGCTGGCACCATGGTATCCCAGTGGGGCAGCACTATGCAGTTGCCATAAGTGCGCACTGTCACAATTCAGTACCGGTCCTGATATGACCTTAGATGTTGCTAGGACGCAAGACAAACACACAAACTGTACCGTGAAAGTACAAACACTGAAATATTTGACAGCCAAATCATCGTTAGGCCGTTAGCATTATGTCGAAAAACCCATTACTAGCAGAACATCTTGTTAGTGCGCCCAAAAATGGTGACAGGCCTATATTATATACTATTAGAGAATGCGGTATTGCCTGCAGTGTTGCCAACTCTCACGAAATTCCTGTGAAAGTCACAGAAATTGAAGGTTCTGATCAGTCACCTCATGAGTCACGGATCAGCCCAAAAACCCATTTACAAAATCGTAACACCAGGACAGTGTATAAACATGACATAGTAACTAATAATATAATACATACATTTTGGGTGAATAGCATAAAATAAATCTTTCACAAGAAACAGTATTTTCTAAAATGGCTTATTACGTACTACCTGTTGCAAACTGGTATACAGGTATTGCAATACCTTAGGGAGTTTGACGCACCTGCCCTGCAGAGTTGTAAACCACTGCCTTGTGGTGCAGGTTCTTGACAGAACCGAAGGCTAAGGGAGCAAACCCTGAATAGAAAACCATGCCACTGGACGGTTGATGCATGGAACTCCCAACATCTCCCGACCAGCCACTGCAGGGACAAATTGTTTTGCGCCTGTCTGGACATGTTCTTGCCGATGTGAAACCTCTATTTGCTCCCCAAGAGAGTGCCACTGGTAACTTGCAAAAACCAGCAGCACTTCAACACTTTTGCAGGCAGCTTTCATGACATGAAACCTGAAGCTGAGAGACATTAAGACCGACTCCTGGACATCACTCTCACAGCAGAGAGCTAAATGGAGAGCGGCAGTTAAATAATGAAAGCAGTCTTTGTCACATCGCGACCGACAGCATGATGATGATGATGATGATGTTGCAAAAAGTAATACATGTTTACTACATGTACATCATATACATGACCAGTGAGAATGCAATCGTCAGCGTCCGTCTCCGGTGCTGGTAGATCGTGGGATCGTGGGTTCGAATCCTGGTCGAGTCAAACCAATGACTTAAAAATTGATACTTTTCGCTTCCTAGCCAGACGCTCAGCATTATTAGGACAGGGCAAGGCCTGGTGTGCTCAGTGTCAGGATAATGTGACTGAGTGGGATACCAGGTCATGGTGCTGGAAGCCTGGTTTCCCAGTGGGACGGCACTATAAAGTCGCCATGAGTGCGCACTGTCACAAGTCGGTACCTCTCCTGATTTGACTGTAGACGTAAAACAACAACAAACAAACAGTCACAAGACTTCTTTTGTGCTTTTCAACCCGGCATAGTTCTGTACACCAATATGGCACACAATACATTTGTATTTGTTGGTCTTTGGTTTAGATGATACCAGCCACTACAGTAATCACAACAAATCAATTCAACAGTTACTTTCGGTTTGAGACAGTATGGACTATCAGAGAAGGCCCCTCCCCAAGCTTGGTTCCGCGCCATAGTCCACGGCCATGGCGCGTGCCCAAGCTAATGCCTCCTCCCCCCCCCCTCGCCCCCCCCCCCCACGGCGATGATGAATGCTGATTGGTTGGTTGCAGCTCTGCGAAGAACATTACTGGTGGCTGTTATTCGCAGAGCAGCGCAGAGCAGCGCAGCTCTACGAGTAGCCAGTCCGATGGCCAATACCATTTATTAATCCGGGAGCCAAAGGTGTATATTTTTCCTAACGTTGTTTTGTCTGATACATTTATTTGTCTGCTGATAATTTATATCTGACAAATCCATAACGACATCCAGATGGGTGTGGAGCTCTCACCTGTGAGCAATTTACATCACACCGGAAAATCCAATATGGCCGCCATCATGATTAGAATATTTATTGAAAATGCTATATCTCCTGAAGTGATGGAGACAGAGAATTAAGCCCCAGTCACATAGCCATCAGTGGACGTAGTTGAACGTAGTGGAGGCTAAAGTAGTTGAAAGTAGTTGAACGTACCGGCATCCATACTTGTTTGTGATGTTAACTTGGTAATAACGTGGGTGAGCCATGATCTCCGATTTAATTTTTGAACACGTTCAAAAGAGCGGTATGTTGGAGGCTGAATTTGCATCCGTGATGCTAAAGTACTTTAGCATATTCTAGCATACTCTAGCATACTCTAGCATACTCTAGCATACTCTAGCATATTCTAGCATATTCTAGCATGCTCTAGCGTACTCTAGCATACTTGGGCGAAGCCCTGGTCATATAGCCATTAGTGGATGTAGGTGAACGTATTGGAGGCTAACGTAGTTGAACATAGTTGAACATAGTTGAATGTACCAGCATCCATACTGTAACATATTTATCCATACCGTAACGTATTTGTCCATACCAAAACCTGCCATACCTTAACACATTTCAACATAATTTAACATACTTACACCACGTTTGACCCACATTAATCTATCCTATGGATCACTACGTCCAGTAACGGCTATGTGACTGGGCCTTTAATGTTGGTGTCAAATGAATCATTTCAAACTGCTTATTTATTTGTATATGTAGGTGTAGACGAAAAAGATCCAATATGGCTGCCAAATATATGAAATATATATATAGACTGATCCCAGAAATCAAGTAATGTTGGGACTCATACTTACTTGGATGGGTGACCGCCAGCCTGGGAATGCAAAGTGATGCAGGCAGCTTCATCGTACTAGCTTATTGAGTTTTATACTACAACCTACTAAATCAGTAGTGGATAAGTATCAACAGCAACATGTGATCATAATAAGATTGCGATAACAAAAATTGGCTCTACGGCTTAAATCTATCAGTGTCATGCCGAAGCCCATGGTATGCACGCGCATTAGGCGCCCTCTTTAGGACCCCACTCGGGACCAGGAGTCAATCAAATGTCACCGGATATAGCTTTTACGGCCCCGTGTTGACTTCCGGTCGCCACGATGAGTGCGAGTACGAGGAGCCGACATGCTCTGATTCACCCGGCTGTGCTCTGATTCACACCGCCGGGCCTTCCGTCCCAGCATGCCTAGTGCCAACTGCACCGACTCTGCCATAAGACTCTCTCCCAGCATGCCTAGCGTCAACTGCACTGACCATGCCACAAGACAGTCTCCCAGCATGCCTAGCGCCAACTGCACCGACTCGGCCATAAGACTGTCTCCCAGCATGCCTAGCATCAACTGCAGTGACCTGGCCACAAGACTGTCTTCTGGCATGCCTAGCATCACCTGCACCGACCCACCCACCAGACAGTCTCCCAGCATGCTTAGCGCCAACTGCACCGACTCGGCCATAAGACTGTCTCCCAGCATGCCTAGCGCCAACTGCAGTGACTTGGCCACAAGACTGTCTCCCAGCATGCCTAGTGCCAACTGCTCCGACCCACCCACAAGACAATCTCCCAGCATGTCCAGCGCCAACTGCACCAACTCATCCACAAGACAATCTCCCAGCATGTCCAGCGCCAACTGCAGTGACTTGGCCACAAGACTGTCTCCCAGCATGCCTAGCGCCAACTGCACCGACCCGCCCCAAGGCTGTCTCCCAGCATGCCTAGCGCCAACTGCACAGACCTGGCCACAATACAGTCTCCCAGCATGCCTAGCACCAACTGCACCGACCCACCACAAGACTCTCCCAGCATGCCTAGCGCCAACTGCACCGATCCTGCCACAAGGCTGTCTCCCAGCATGCCTAGCGCCAACTGCACAGACCTGGCCACAATACAGTCTCCCAGCATGCCTAGCACCAACTGCACTGACCCACCACAAGACTCTCCCAGCATGCCTAACGCCAACCGCACCGATCCTGCCACAAGGCTGTCTCCCAGCATGGCTCTTTGAAACATGTGAGGAATAATTGAAGACATATTCTAGGGTACTAGCAATTATGTGTTAATTAAAATGAGCCATAATTAAACCCTATCCTACTTCTCCATAGGGAAGTATTATATTTCCCACCCTCCTGCCTTTGATTTGTATTTCACAGAATAACTTCAGAGTCACCGATAGCTTTCTCCTCAATTTCGTTGTAAAGCGATAGAATAAGATGAGCATTTAAGATAAATTTTAATATCAGCCCCTTTTAAAATCAACATAGAGTTCGTGTTGCTTGTCTCAACCATGTGAGCGTATATTACAGTGTTCCTTTGTAGGGACATGTGTTTTTTTTTTAAAACAGCCGTATTTTGATCCGCATGGTGTGAGTTTCTTCACAAAATCCACGTATTCTACCACACCATGCCTACTTGGCTTTGTTTATCTTCGAACTGATTAATTAAGCTGTGAATTCACTGGAAGCAAAATCTCTTCTACACTCATACAAATGTTAACTTTGAACAAAAGGCTTGTCAATAACAATGGGAAAACGCAACACATCATTGATTATTGGAACATTATCGGATCATTTTGTGATACACTAACTTTGACTAAAACTATTAGGTACAATATCACACTCAGGAATTCCGATGTCCCATTTCATAGGTCTCCCATCGGTCTCCTCCTAGTCACGTTGGTCTCCTATCGGTCTCCCCCTAGTCTCCCATCAGTCTTCCATCGGTCTCCCCTTGGTCTCCCCTTGGACTCCCCTCGGCCTCCCCTAGGTCTCCCATCAGTCTCCCATCGGTCACAATTTGGTCATCCATCAGTCTCCCATTGGTCTCCCCTCGGTCTCTCATCAGTCTCCAATAGGTCTCCCATCAGTCTCCCATCGGTCTCCCATCAGTCTCCCATCGGCCTCCCATCGGTCTCCCATCGGCCTCCGATTGGTCTCCCATCGGTCTCCCAGCGGCCTTCCATCGGTCACCCATCGGTCTCCCATCGGCCTCCCATCGGTCACCCATCGGTATCCCATTTGTCTCCCCACAGTCTCCCATTAGTCTCCACTCGGTCTCCCATCGATCTCCCATAGGTCTCCCATCGGTCTCCCATCGGTATCCCATTGGTCTCCCTTCGGTCTCCCATTGGTCTCCACTCGGTCTCCCATCGGCCTACCATCGGTCTCCCATCGGTCTCTTATTGGTCTTCCATCGGTCTCCCTTCGGGCTCCCATTGGTCTCCCATCGTTCTCTTATCGGTCTCCCATCGGTTTCCCATCGGTCACCCATCAGTATCCCATTGGTCTCCCCTCGGTCTCCAATTGGTCTCCAATCGGTCTCCCATCGGTCTCCCATCGGCCTCCCATCGGTCTCCCATCGGCCTCCCATCGGTCTCCCATCGGTCTCTTATTGGTCTTCCATCGGTCTCCCATCGGCCTCCCATCGGTCTCCTATCGTTCTCTTATCGGTCTCCCATCGTTCTCTTATCGGTCTCCCATCGGTTTCCCATCGGTTAATTAGAATCCATGTTTGGACTGCCATACTGCAAGGTCCAGACACTCGCACTGCCACTGTTGTGTGTATAAATGATTGTTTGTTTGTTGTTTTACGTCCTAGCAATATCTAAGGTCATATCAGGACGGGGTGTATACATGATCTTATTGTCGAGGAACATTTCCTGTTGTATACTTCTTTCAAATTTATAAATGTTTCCATTATCCACTCTTCCGATCTTTTTTGCACCCTTTCTATTTAATTGTTTTAATCAACTTAAAACCGAAATTGAATTCCCAGAGTATATAAAAAGCTGTGTTTTTGTGCTTGTTTTTATTTGGGGGGGGGGAAGTGCGGCGGGGGGGTATCTTGAAACGTCTTTCATTTCTGCTGCCTTCCCATCCGGTCGCTTTTTCTCCGTGCTCTTATATTCACTCCTCTGGACACGGGGCCTGACCAACAAACCGACTAACCAGACGTGATGGCCGAATGAGTTGAGCGTCCGCGTCCCGTTCTGGTAGGTCGTGTGATTCTAACTCCGCGGTTCAAACGATGGCCGAGTCAAACCAATGACTAAAGAATTGATACTTGTCGCTATCAAGCCTGGCACTCTGCATTACTAGGATAGGGCAAGGAGCAGTGGAATGAGGAAGACCAATTGTCCGTGATTGAAATTTTGACTGCTTAATCAACTAATGTACCCACAAAAAACAACTCCCGCTGGCTGCAACCAGAAGAGAGATCCTGTATTGTCTCCGACTAGACATGCTGGAAGCGGCTGCCTGTTGCCAGTCCCCGGAGATGTTACATACGGGTTAGCTTGGGTCTAACCCAAAGCAATACCCCATTAATTTTTCTAAGTTCGATATGTGGAATCAAATCTAGATAACTGTTTTGCTTTTGAAAAGTTTATGCTTCTTCAGACTATCCAGCTATAAACTAAAAGTCTTTGGTTTCACTCAACCGATATTCGAACTCGTGAAATCCAAGTGCAGGATAGAACGCGTGTCCTACCGGCTAGGCCTTCATATTTGATAAGCTACATGAAGTGATATCCGCTCTCCTTGTGATGATGTGTGTGTGTGGGGGGGGGGGGGGGGGGCTGGTCCTGTCCTATCTGTCTCTTACTGCACAGGCTGGGAGCTGTGATGCTGAAGATTTATGACCTATCAACTATCACGTGACACGTCCCCTGCGTCTCCCACATACCCTTCTTGCTACCCCAACCGGAAATTAACCCAGCAGCGTGTGCTTTTTCAGAAGCTCTGCACATCACGATGTATTCAATGAGAAAGCAGGGATAATTTCAATCACAGATAATTAATCTTCCTCATTCCACTGCTCCTTGTCCTGTCCTAGTAAGGCCAAGCACCAGCCTCGATAGTTGT
This sequence comes from Branchipolynoe longqiensis, assembly GCA_030323885.1. Lineage (NCBI taxonomy): Eukaryota > Metazoa > Annelida > Polychaeta > Phyllodocida > Polynoidae > Branchipolynoe > Branchipolynoe longqiensis. The sequence continues at coordinate 97,751,964 of CM059190.1, read as the reverse complement.
GTGTTATCAGTTTTTAAGTCATTGATTCGATGCAGCCACAGTTTCAACCCATGAGCAGCCCCACGGGAAGTTGGCGTTCAACTCATTCAGCCATCCCGTCTAGTGAAATTGGACATCCCATGTGGTCCTCATTAACTATGATCATGCATTAAAAGATGCACCATGTATGTACAACATACATGAGCTATTTCCTAGTTAGTATTACCTTGCGTTCGTTGGTTGTAGGAATGTTACGTCCTGGCTACTTCTAAAATCATGTCAAGACGGGTACCAACTTGTGAGAGTGTGCACACATAGCGACTTTATAGTGCTGCCCCACTAAAAAATTAGGCTGCTGGCAACATGATCAGATATCCCACTTAGCCACATTATCCTGACACTGAGCCAACCAGTTGCGACGCCCCGAGACGCTGGTAATGACGTCATGAGTTGCTAACATAATCAAGTTAACTAGATGGCCCATGGTGTGATGGAATTGGCTTGAGGAATTACTGACACCGGACTCAATGCGAGTGCCTCACGATTTGCTCTGGCTTAAAGTTGCATAGTCCGATGGCTTTGAGTTTCTGTCATTTTCTGAGATAAATACATTAAATTGATCATTATAACCTACTTTACTTTAGGTTGAAGTAACTTTTAGTTTAAATGGCTAACTTTGGAGATATTTGACGTGACAACATGCCAAATTAATTTTGGCAAGCACGCCAAAACTCTGATGCCATAGGCTTATGCAGTAACAGGTTCTATTAAATTGACTCCCCATGCCCTTCTTTGTGACAACAAATGCTTAACTGGTGCAGCAGTATCTAAGATAAATATGTAGAATCAAATCTAGGTAAGTGTTTTGGTTTTGAAAATTTGATGCTTTCATTGGATTATGCAACTTTAATTGTCAATGAATTGCCAGACGCGGCTACAAAAGATTTACACTAACAATAAACATGCAGTAATGGCCATAGCACAGAACTATTGCTGGTATTGCTGGAAAGTGTTATTTGTCAGACTACTTAATGCCCTCATATATACATGTATATATATATATATATATATATATATATATATATATTCGCAACTAATTACAGTATCCTACTCATCGACTGGTCAGGCCTTCTGCCTCGCCTGGTGCTGCCACCTGGCCTCTTTTTCTACGCCTGGCTCTGCCTCACACCTGTACAACTCGCTGTACACACACACATGTAAGCCGAGTACATTACAAAATGAAGAAGATAAGACAAAGTAGTGGGTTGAGATAAATATATTCTCTGGCATAGGGAATATGATGCCGTAGACACACACACTCATTCTCGGATGCGAATGAACAGTGGAGCGTCCCAGTTTAGGATCGTGCCAGTGGTGGCGCCACTGGCCACGTGAGATGCAGGGGCGGGGGAAATCAGTAATAAAGTAGCAAACAACCATATAATTCCCTTCCGTGCCTTTATACTCGCATAATGCTTATACATAATGTATATAGAACACTACAGAACAGAGCCCTGAAAATCTGCCTCAGAGTAGACAAGCTGCACCCTACCTATGACATACACAAAAGAACCAAAGTAAAATTGCTAGAAAATAGGAGAATAATTCATTTGAAAACATTAGCATATAGCTATAGTCAAGACAATAAACTCCTAACAAAACCACAAAGGGCAACTAGAGCAAATAATACGCCACTACTAAAGCAGACCAGAAGCCAAATAAAAGCTCACGAGAGAAGCACGCTGGAAATGGCTGCCAAGGTGTGGAATGCCCAAAGACTAAAGGAACGACAAATTCCTGACCTAAAAACATACAAAAAATATCTGTGCAAAATAAGGCTAGGAAACCCCCACTAAGCTGCACTGCAAAGGGGCGGCCCACCAGTGAGACGCCCCAATGGAAGGTAACCATACCAAAAGCAGCCAGATAGCACACCACACAACTACATACAAGCCTATGATATGTAAATAGGAGTAGGCTAGTCTAGTAATAAGAGTAGAAAAAGTAAAACACATATATGCCAAGAAAATCCAAAAAAATTAACATACACTACTAACCAGATCAACCAACTATCTACCTGCTACTGAAATACAGGCAATTAAATACCTTATCAGCAGCTACTGTGTGATAAGATAACACCCACACTACAGCTGGCCAGCATTGAAAACAATCCTGAATACCCAGGATTATATGCTATGGACAGTATAAATACAGCCTCAATACAAAAAAAAATATATATATATATATATGTGAATGTCATATATATCTGCGATGCAGCTTTTGATTACTACACTTGCTCTTATGATTCATTACGCCTTAATGTCAGGTATAGAGCACAGAGTGTGTAGCATAGGACTGGTGAATCGCCAAGCTGAGGCTAGATCATATAATACAGGTGTGTAATTTATAAGCACTTATGGGAGAAAGGACTTGAAGAAGGTAAATGTTTATGAATCTTAACAAGTCGGGTTACCCGGGCGTTCGTTGTGTCAGAGGAGGAGGGCAGCGCGCCGCCATCAACGTGCTCGCTGTCGTTTCATATAATATATATAATGTATATATACATTATATACACATAATGTATATATATATATATATATACATAATGTATATATACATACTAGCGGAACAGAACTAACGACATCCACCATCAAAGGGCACTGCAACTATAACCTTAATTAAATATGAAATAATACAGCATTCCGCGAATGTAGGAACACTAGTGTAGTTCATTACGTTAGGAACATACATTTATCCAGAGCAGACGACATTTAATCAAAGCAGACGGCATTTAATAAGAGCAGACGACAATTAACCAGACCAGATGTCATTTAATCAGAACAGACAATATTTAAACAGAATAGACTGCATTTAATCACAGCACACAACATTTAACCAGAACAGATTGCAATTAATCAGAGCAGACGACAATTAACCAGAACACACCACAATTAACCAGAACTGACAACATTTAACCCGGACAGATGACAATTAACCAGAACAGACAACATTTAACCACAACAGACTACATTCAATCAAAAAAGACAACATTTAACCAGAACACACAACATTTAATCAGAGCAGACGACAAGTGACCAACGAATGGTGAATGGTGCTGGCAGCATCAGGCTGCACTCAGCCGGGCGTTCTGCTCTGCTACTTCCGCACTTGGAGTCACTGAAGCGTGGAACACGGACCTAATATAGGCGCCAGAGTCAAGTCTGCACCCGTGACCTCACAGTCAATGAGGGGGTCTTGTGCTATATGGTCCTCCACGCGGGATATCCAACTTGGCTTTGTTTACACCTGCGAATAGAAAGAAAGTATGCCCATTTGCGATCGTCATCGGGTAGATATATGTATGCTATATCAGCTACTGTTTTATTTGTTTGTTGTTGTTTTACGTCCTAGCAACATTTAAGGTCATATCAGGGCGGGTATCGGCTATTAATATGTGAATATAAACAAGGAACCGTTCCATGTGTGATGTGATCTACAGTTTTAGGCAGGGGCTTTTTTATAGCTCATGCTTACCTGTCCGCACTAAGTTGGATGGTTGGTAGTTAGAGTGTTATGTCCTGGAAACATTTAAGCCCCAGTCAGACCTCACCGGATTGAGGAAACGGACAGAAACCGGACACTGTCCGGTGAAATACGCCAATGTACAGTTTATATATGGTACCCATCCGACGTGTCCATTCTATCTCCGGTGGTGTCCAGCAGTGTTCAGTACACGTTTTGAACATGCACAAAACTTGTACCGAACACCGCCGGACTGACTTGTACGGTTGATGTCCGTTTTAAGTCCGTTTTGTCCGTTTTGTCCGTTTCATGTCCGGTACCCATCCGTTACGTCTCCGGTTTGCTTCCTGCAGTGTCCGTTGACGCTGTTTAAAAAAATTAATTTTGTTTAATTAATTTTTGTATTGCGGGAATTCGGTCAGTATATGTTTTCTGCGCGTCCGTGAACAATTCGTTACGTCCGTTTGACATTCGGTTTTCAACCAGTTATTGTCCAGTGGCTATTCGTTAATGTATGTTCCTTGTCTGTTTAGCGTTTGTTTCATACAGTACATTTCGGTACATTTCGGTACATTTTGATACCGAACACCACCGGACTAGAGAAATCTTTGTCCAGTAGTGTTCGGTACTCAGTCCGGTAAGGTCTGACTGGGCCTTTAACGTCATATCAGGATGGGTACCGAGTTGTGACAGTGCACACTCATGGTGACTTTATAGTGCTGCCCCACTGGGACATCAGGCCACTGGCACCATTGCCCACTATCTCACTCAGTCACTAACCAGTGCTTGCCCTATCCTATTAATGCTGAGCATCAGGCTAGGAAGCGACAAGTCGGCCACCGCGTGTGGTCAGTACTAAGTAATAAAAGGCTGATTAATGTTAAAGGGGTGAGAATTCACCAGACAAATGTCACCTTGAAGAAATGAATGTGCTTGTATGTTTGTGGTAACAATTACCGACAGTGTGCATTCATGGTAACTGTATATTAAGGACCCACTGGGAAACTGGGCAACTGGCATTATGACCCATATATATTATTCAGTCACATTATTCTGATACCAATCCAGCCAGTCGTTGGCATATCCTATTAAAGATTTATGTCTAGCTCTCTCTCCTAGCTAATATTGTTCAGAACACTTCTGTCATCATCATCATCATCATCATCATGCTGTCGGTTGCGATGCGACAAAGACTGCTTTCATTACTTGACTGCCGCTCTCCATTTAGCTCTCTGCTGTGAGAGTTGCGTCCATGTATTTCATGAAAGCTGCCTGCAAAAGTGTTGAAGTTCTGCTGGCTTTTCCAAGTTACCAGCGGCACTCTCTCGGGGAGCAAATAGAGGTTTCACACTGGCAAGAACATTTCAAGACAGGCGCAAAACTATTTATCCCTGCATTGGCTGGTCGGGAGATGTTGGGAGTTCCATACATCAACCACCCTTAATGCTGCCACAGTGACATGGTTTTCTGTTTAGGGTTTGCTCCCTTAGCCTTCGGTTCTGTACCACAAGGTAGTGGTTTTCAACTCTGCAAGGCAGGGGCGTCAAACTCCCTGAGGTATTGCTATACCTGCAACACTTCTGTATATGACCACAAATGGCTTAAATGTGCTACCTGTGAACCATGCTATTCACATTTAGATCTATAGATATACCATGCAGTACCATATAATGCATATTCACTGAATGCGTGATACTTTTATCGAATTATACTTTTATTATTCAATAAATAAACTACATTTAGTCAAAAATGTGGTATATAATTACAGTAAAACCTCTCTAACTGACCGCCTCCACAGATCGACCACTCCCCTATATCGATTGCTATATTTGGTCCAAAACGATTGCCCGTACAATACTATTGTAACAATAGAAAAACTCCCTAAACCGACCACCTTCCTAAATGGACCATTTAAAGTCGATGCCATAGTCGGTCGGATTAGGGAGGCTTTACTGTAGTTTAATTAAAATCGTAGACAAAAATAGGGTAAAGCCGGGGCTTTAAGATGCACAATAGAGAGATATGGGGGTTTCAACCACCCTATCATAGGGGAAGGGAATAGGGATAGGTTTTGAGGGATTATGGGTAATGTATGACTACAGGGAGGGGGACGGGTCATATGTATGTGTAGTGGTCTGCACTGACCTCTCAGGCAAGTAACCACATAGACAGGTAGGCGTGGGGAGTGTGTTGATATCAGGGAGCCTAGGTGGTGTAATGGTTAGCACACTGGCCCGGAATGCAAAGAGATGTGGGTTCGAGTCCCGCTCTAGGCACAGTATTTCCCATTTTCATCACCCCCACGACACTGGTTGCCGTGATCAGGATCCTGTACAAGCTTTCCGCTGTATGGTTGTTGAACCTACCCTGTGTATGTATGTGTTAGTGCATTGCCTGTATGTATGTAATTGTAAGCATTACAAGACTTACAATTCCAGGGGGACGAGTGTAGTGGTCTGCACTGACCTCTCAGGCAAGTAACCACATAGACAGGTAGGCGTGGGGAGTGTGTTGATATCAGGGAGCCTAGGTGGTGTAATGGTTAGCACACTGGCCCGGAATGCAAAGAGATGTGGGTTCGAGTCCCGCTCTAGGCACAGTATTTCCCATTTTCATCACCCCATGGCATATGTATACATGATGTGGATCTCAACATTTGCTATCCACAATATGAATGAGAAGTCAACTCAGTAATGCAAGTTACATGTGTTTTATTGAACCACCTCACGTCAGCTAAAAGGGATCGGTTTAAATTTCACTCGATCCCGTCCCCTGAGTGTATTTACATAGTTCACCCCAGGCATTGTCAAGGAGAGCTTGCGTGCGCACAATATCTGGAGCGATGTGCCTTTGATAGTAATTACTTCATGAGCAATACTAAATTCATGAGTAATTAATAAAGGTTAAGTTTAGTTAATTGAGATAATTAAATTAAGTTATGAGTTGTATAATATGATGTATAAATCGGCCAAGCCAATATTGTCATTTAGTCATTCAGTAAAATATTCCGATTTACGGCATTGAAGGGAATTCAAATGTTCTATTACTGATCAGTGTACGTGACCAGACACATGTATGTATATATGTGTAAGGGCTGGTGGTGCCTGAGTGGGATGTAAATAGACATAGCGGTGCTGGCAGGCCTGGGTGTGAGTGCACTCAGGGCCTACCCCCTCTGCTGTGTAGGATCACCACACTCAGGGTTAAGTTTGGTGGTGGCCATGGTGGCCATACAGCTTGGTGGTGGTGAGCAGACCACTGGTAGCCATCGGGACCAGGAACGCTGGATCCCTATTGGTAGGGCCAAGAATGCTTGTTTTCCATTGGAGGAAAGGGGTGGGGTGATACTCTACAATGGACCCATGTAACCATATAAATAATACACCAGAGGGCTGGACTCTCTCTTCTTCCTTATGCCAGGTACACACCTACCGTTTATCCGCACCCACCTACCGTTTACGATCTAAAACTGCCCAAAAGTGGGTAGGTGTGCGATACCCTAGCACATCTACCGATTGCGATTCGTGACTTAAAACTCAGTTTCAGGGCTAAAACTGCTTGCTTGCGATTACGATTCGCGATTCGAAAAATGAATCGGCCCGTTTTCAGTCGTAAGGTCATCGCGAGTTTTAGTGCGCGAATCCTATATGGTCGGTGTGAACATGGCATTACACTTTATACTCTTCCTTTCTCTTTATCTGTATTGATTTCACGATAGCCTGCCTACACAGCCACAGATTCGAGCCGTAGACTTTACAATTTGATGTTATTGTGTTATCGCCTGCACTACAGTCGTTCACTTCATGCACATGGCCTGACACTCGTTAAAGCTGCATAGTCCGATGAAAACATCAAACTTTCAAAACCAAAGCAATTATCTAGATTTGATCTAGTTGTCTAACTTAGATATTAGTGCACTTATCAAACATTAGTCACCACATAGAATGTAATACTGAGGCAATTTAATAGAATCTGCTACTGCAGAAGCGTATAGTGTCAGAGATTTGACATGTTTGCCAAAATTAATTTTGCAGATCTGCACTTCAAATATTTCAAAAGTTAGCCATTTAAAATAAAAGTTACTTCAAACTAAAATATTGTAGGTCATAACGATCAATCTAATATCTTTATCTCAGAAAATGAGAAAAATCCGAAACCATCAAACTATGCAACTTTAGATAAGCTAGTTCATGATTTGTCCACTACTCTTGCTTTTGTCGACTACTTCCAGAAACCTTTGCATGCCGATACCAACCAAACAGGTGTGCTCATATGCCGAGACAGTAAGCAGTACTGTTTGGAAGCAGAATAAGGATAAGGGGGCAAAGAAGGAATTATTCGCACTGTTCCAAATGTCGGGAATACACAATTGCGGAGAAGAACTTACAGATTAACTTACAGATCCTCTTCTGACTGATCTAAGTCCTATTGGACCTCTAGTGCCAGCTCGTTATGGTAAAAAAGAACAATTGTTTTTGCACATATATTGAGGTGAACGGAGCCCTGAAGTCACCTAATTGTGAGTGTCCTCTCCAATGTGTATCCAGCCTTCTCTCAAATTCTTCTACCATTGGCGCCCCAACCACTTGGTCTGGAAAACTATTCCATGGCTCTGTCACTCGGAAGAAAAATGAGTGTTTCCTGACCTCAAGACTGGGCCTGTCCTTGAAGATCTTATACAGATGGTCTCTGGTGTTACTGAACATTGAAGAGGTCGGCAACACCTGCACTACAGTACTGAAATAAATTACATTGTTTAGTATAGAATACTAACTTCAAATAATAAAAAAACAATCAGACATAAATAATCAAATTAATATAAAACAATTGTTTAAAGAAGACAAGATGTTGATGATATAATAATAATAATAATAATAATAATAATAAAATACTCCTAACAAAATCTAATTAAAATTATTAAGAATAACAACATTAAAAATAGTGAATTTAACAGACTGAATATTTTAAATAAAGATGTGCTACAGCACAATGTTGGGAGAGGGGGTAAATCATTTTTGTGCCAAACGTAAACTCTCCGAGGAGAAAACCTAACACGCCTCCCGGCGGTGCAGCATTATCGGCGGTGAGCTGCTCACCAAACAAACCGCCACCAGTCGATGGTTACATGCGTGCCGCAGGGAATACACGCAAAGCATGCCGGCAAGCAGCATCAGCATAATGCACAACCACAGAGGCCGGCCCTGACAGGGGGTGGTAATCATAGTATGGCGGATGGGTCCTCGGTCCCTGAATCTACCACTCCTCCGTTGAGTATGACGAAGGGGCTGCGGAATCTGGACCTCACCGGCCCGAGCTAGAAACGCGATTGGGTTTCGTGGTGGGTTCCCTTTCTCAGCTGCGGCTCACACCTGCTCACAACTGCCTATAACTGTTCACAACTGCTCACACCTGCTCTAAGCTGCTCACACCTTCTCACGACTGCTCACAACTAATCACAATTAATCACAACTAATCAAAACTGATCACAACTGCTTACAACTGCTCACTGCTATTCACAACTGCTCACAACTGCTCACACCTCCTTACACTGCTCATACCTGCTCTAAGCTGCTCACAACTACTCACAACTTCGCACGACTGCTCACAACTAATCACAACTAACCACAACTGATCACAACTGCTCACACCTGCTCACAACTACTTACAACTGCTCGCTACTGATCACAACTACTTACAATTACTCACAACTGCACGCAACTGCTCGCCACTGCTCACAACTTCTCACAACTAATCACAACTACTCACAACTACGCACAACTACTCACAAGTACTCACAACTACTCACAACTCCTTACAACTGCTCACAGCTGCTCACAACTGCTCGCTACTGCTCACAACTTCTCTCAACTAATAACAACTACTCACAAGTACTCACAACTGCTCACAACTGTTTACAGCTGCACAGAGCTATTAACAACTACTCACAACTCCTCGCTACTGCTCATAGCCTCTCACAATTGTTCACAACTGCTCACAACTGTTCACAGCTGTTAACAACTGCTCACAACTGTGCACAACTGTGCACATCTGCTCGCACATGTTCAGAACTGCTCACAACTGCTCATAACTGTTCATAACTGCTCACAACTGCTCACTTCACCTCATAACTGGTCTAAAATATTCACACCGGCTCACAACTGCTTACAATTGCTCAAATCAGCTCATAACTGCTCACACCTGTTCACAAATGCTCATAACTGTTCACAACTGCTCACAACTCTTCACAACTGCCCATTGCTCCCCATAACTGCTCACAACTCTTAACACATTCTCGTATGTTGTCACAAATGATAGTATATACTCACATATACTCACCCATGCTCACAATTGCTCATATGTGCTCAGAAATGCTCACGTGATATCAAGTACCCCATGGGAGTTGGGGGTATCCATACTCACAACATTCAATCATGAATCTTTCTCATTTCACTGTTCCGTTCCTTATCCAGTCATGGCGAGTACCAGGATAGACAGCAAGAAGTACAAAATGTAAAATCATTTGTATCAGCCTAGCTGGGATCTCGAACAAACGACCTCAAGGGCAAAAGGGAAGTGGGTCCTCTAGGCGCTCGTCTATTTTGTGTCGGAATATCAAATATGTCAAATATCTTTTCTGAATAATATGTTCTCTTCTGTCAAAGCTATATCGCTAAAGATAGTAATATTAATTTGTCTAGTCAACATAGAGGAAGTGGCTTCACCGCTAAAGAAATCTTCATGATACATCCAGTCATGTACACGAATTATAGCATTGATAAACATTGGAAAACAAACTCATATTGAACTGCAAAGCAAGTAAGAATTTCTATTTATATTTCGCAAAGTGTCTGAGGTTTCACAGATAGATTCATTAAAAATACCATCGGAAAACAAAAATTATATTGAGTTTCAAATTAAGTCAGAATTTCTATTTCTATTGCTCAAAGTGTCTGAGGTTTCAAAGGTAAATTCTTTTAAAATAACCCAAATCACCGTAGATTTAGGGTTTGAGTCCATTAAATCTATCCTTCAATAATAATGCTATTTAATGAGGGGAATATTACAAGAGGTACACTTAACTATTTCATGGAAGGAGATATTTCTCAATGATAGGTGCTTGTCACTTCCTAGCCAGGCGCTCGGCATTATTAGGACAGGGCAAGGACTGGTGTGCTCAGTGTCAGGATAATGTGACTGAGTGGGATAGCAGGTCATGGTGCCGGCGGCCTGGTTTCCCAGTGAGACAGCACTATAAAGTCGCCATGAGTGCGCACTGTCACAAGTCGGTACCCGTCCTGATATGACCTTAGATGTTGCTAGGACGTAAAACAACAACAAACAAACAATCTCAATGATAGTCATAACAGTGGAAAGAGTTAGTGAATATGACGGCATTAGTCGTGTTGAGATACTTTGACGCGCATTATCGGATAACTTTTAGTAAACTGCACCCCGAATTCCAGACAGACGCTCGAACATGCAACCCAGCAATCCGTTACCGGAAGTGTGGGTGGGTGGAGGGCTGTGGTGCGGGGTGTGTGGGGTGCCTACGGGAAGTGTGGGGGTGAGGGGTGAGGGGGAGGTGGGGGAAAAGCGATGCATAAGCAGAACCACCAAAAATGGATGCGGTATTTTTTTGTGTAGTTCTCTTTAAAGCTGCATAGTCCGATGAAGCATCAAATTTTCAAAACCAAAATAATTATATAGATTTGACTCTTCATATCTAACTAGATATTGATGCACATATTAAGCATTTATTGCCACACAGAAGGGAACAATGAGACAATTTGATAGAACCTGTTACTGTTGAAGCCTATGGGGTCAGAGTTTCGGCGTGCTTGCCAAAACTGAGTTTACATGTTTGAATTTCAAATATCTTGAAACTTATCTTACTTAACCTGAAATAAGGTAGATTATAACGATCAATTTAATATATTTATCTCAGAAAAATGACCAAAACGCAAAACCATCGGACTATGCTACGTTAATGCAATGGCCTATCAATAGTCGGAGCCACAGACACAATCGTAACGCACTCATTAGTTAAAGTTGCATGGTTCGATGAAGCATATTTTTGTCAAAACCAAAGCATTTTCCTACATTTGATTAAATATATCCAACTCCGAAACTGCTGCATTAGGTAAGGTTTTTCGGACAGCTTGCGCAAAATAATCAGCAAATTTACCACCCCATCTCTTTGGACACCTACTTTGAGAGAGTCATCAAGGAGGGACACCATGAACCAATTAGGTCAATCTCATGGCCTCTTTTGCCTTGCCCTCATTCCAACCAGGCTATATTTGAATTAGGTCATTTCACATCACGTGGTCATTGCGAAATGTAAATAGCGAGAGGCGTGGGCGAGTAGGTGGCGCCACACGGGAGGTGAGGTCATATCAGTATCATCATCATCATCATCATCATCATGCTGTCGGTCGTGATGCGACAAAGACTGCTTTCATTACTTGACTGCCGCTCTCCATTTAGCTCTCTTTTCATGAAAGCTGCCTGCAAAAGTGTTGAAGTGCTGCTGGCTTTTGCAAGTTACCAGCAGCACTCTCTCGGAGGAGCAAATAGAGGTTTCACACCGGCAAGAACATGTCAAGACAGGCCACAAAACTATTTGTCCCTGCAGTGGCTGGTCGGGAGATGTTGGGAGTTCCATACATCAACCGCCCTTAATGCTGCCACAGTGACATGGTTTTCTGTTTAGGGTTTGCTCCCTTAGCCTTCGGTTCTGTCAAGGACCTGTACCACAAGGCAGTGGTTTACAACTCTGCAAGGCGAACATCATATTAGTAGATGACCTCAATGAATAGAGGTAACCAGCCGATGACATAGTGGCTGGAGAGTACATGGGATCTTTCAGCTTATTATACTCGTATAATGGCTTATGCATCATATATGGTAGTCCCACTACACTGGATTTTTTTTTCTTGGAGATCTATACTGACTATCATGGATAAGTCTGAATAGACTTGTTTTCACCATTATACAATTTGTCGATAGAAAGCCCAAGTCTACACTTTTACCAACCCAAGGGATTTTTAACCTCCCACATCACATAGACATGGTATGAGAGCAACTGGCCTTTGATGATGCTGTAAGTTCTACACAGCGGTGGAAATCCAAATTGGCGAGGTGGGGGCATGGGGAATTGAAACAGCCACCTTCAGATTAGGAGTCCGACCTAGAAAAAAGTCAGACACTCTAACCACTCCGCCACAGAGAACACATCTGCCCATGGAAGCGTCGCCCCTATGGCCACCACGGTTCTTTTGGGCCTTTGGCTGTGACCCGCCTGGTGCGGATAACCTGAAATTAAGTGTACACTGGGCCTCATTCCCCGATCCTACTTCTGTTGCTATGGAGAATGTGCTTGTTCCAGTACATGTGATGCCAGCGCCACCTTTTACTAGCAAATCATACCTTATATTTCTACCGATATAGAATGAAAACCAGCATTTTGTACATAGTATGCATCAATAAGCACTGGGATTATGTAGAGTATCCATCACTAACTTGCATTAGTACTGGCATGGGAATGGGGGTGGGGCTGGAGGGGTAGGGTGTGGGTGGGGTAGGGTTGCAAACTATGGAAAACTTCATGCCTAGACTGAGTATGTAATATTTAATATATGCCATATGTATTAAATATATTATAGATTATATATGAACTATCACACATAGAAAGAATATAAAGAATAATTTATATAATAATATAATATATGCAATATGTAGTGTTATATATATAATACAAAATAATATATGCATCATATGTTATGTATTATATATATGTAAATATTGTATTCATCTAAATACATATTTTGTCAGCGCCAAGGCACTGGTCTTCCCGCAATTGAAGCGATCACTATTGATTCGTACATGGTGATGGATATTATGTTACTTTTTACTCATTACTATCTAGCAGCGAAAACAAGTCATTAGACTTAACCACTATGGGCAGCATAAATACACCCATCACAAAACAAATATATATATATATATATATATACAGTAAATATAGTCTGTATGTTTATTGTTTTCTATATTCTATATTTCCATGGTGCCTGCAAAAAAACTACCTCAGTGCAGCCGCACTATGAAGCCTCAAGGAATGTTCAATCTCCCATGTCAGTAGACCTCCTCTCCCCAATATAACCTCAATTCCTCCTAGGACATAAAACCCCAATCAACACTCACTCTTGCAAGAAAGGCCCAGGAACCAGACCTATGCAAGTTCTATGGGTATTAGTGAGTGTTGTCAGTCCAGAAGAAATCAAGTATTCCCAACAGTTCTGGCTGGCATTCTCATAATTCTCTCTCTGGACACCCGATGTCAGCTAGTAGTGTATGTTCACCCTGAAGAAGCCTTGCCCCACCGACCGGCTGATCTTTGCACTGCAGTGTCGGGTGCTACAACCGTATCGAATCCTCACCCCATTACGGGCCTCGCGTGCGGGAGATGGGGAGTTCAATTCCCAGTCGAGTCAAATCAGTGACTTATCAAATTGATACTTGTCGCTTCCTACCCTAGCGCTCGGCATTAATAGGATCACCCATGGACTGGTTGGCTTGGTGCCAGGTTATTGTGACTGAGTTCGATATCAGGTCATGGTGCTGCCAGCCAGGTCTCCCACTGGGGAAGCACTATAAAGCCACCATGAGTGTGAACTGTCAGAAGTCGGTATCCATCCTGATACGGCCTTAGATGTTGCCAGGACGTAAAGCTCCAACAACCAACCAACCAACCAATCTTTATGTAGCATTTGTCAATGTTAAAACCATTTGTCAATGCCTCAAAGCTCATGTAATACCTGTAATCCATTCCCTAGATGACGTCACCGATTATGGCCATTTGAGCTCCATCCAACCGAGTTTGTAGCGACAGAACCGCGCAGGAACATTGGGTTGAATGACCGGGGAGCGTTTATTGGTCATTCACCGCCACTGCCGGAGGCAGAGGGGAGAGCAATGCACACACAGACCCCTCCCTAGCCAATCCTAAATACTCACTCTCACCGGCTCTCATTGGTTGATGTCCAACAACTCCACAGCCAATCATGCTCCACCTCGCGCTGGTACTGTTCATCACCCTATGAGGCCAGTCACCCTTGCCACACACACTTTTCCACCCATAGACCCTTACCTCTGCTTAATTAGGTTGTACAGACGCTGAATCAAACGAAATGTACTGTCCTCTGCGGTGTCCTCTGTGGCGGAGTGGTTAGAGTGTCTGACTTTTTTATAGGTTGGACTCCTAATCTGAGTGTCGGTGGTTTCATTCCCCATGCCATCACATCTGCCAATTTGGATTTCAAACAATGTGTATAACTTACAGCCTCATCAAATGCCAGTTGCTCTCATACCATGTCTATGTAGGGTGCAGGGTTAAACATTCCTTGGGTCGGTAAAATTGTAGGCTCGGGCTTTCTATCGACCAACTGTCTAATGGTGAAAACTAATCTATTTAGACTTATCCATGATAGGTAGTATAAATCTTCAAGAGAAAAAAAGTTATATATTTATCTCAGAAAATTACAGAAACTCAAAACCATCGGACTATGCAACTTTAACATGATTGTAAAATTGAAGCCCTCTGGACATACGTGTGAGCTATATGTGATGCATTCTTATATCTTCCCTACAGTTGTATTGATCAAAATAGTAGCAACATATCATCTATGGACCAGTATTATTCTTTCAATTGAATATATTTAGTTAAACTTGCATAATACGGTGAAAGCCTAACATTTTAGAACCAAAGTATTTGTCTAGAATTGATCCCACATATACAAAATAATTAAGATCCTGGTGGATTCCTTAAATATGTATTCCTATATGGAAGGAATATTGAATAAATTTAAGAAAATGTGACTGAGTGAGATAACAGGTCATGCATGGTGCTGCAGCTTGGTCTCCCAGTGGGACAGCACTATAAAGTGTGCACTGGCACAAGTCGGTACCCGTCCTGATATGACCTTAGATGTTGCCAGGACGCAACACTCAAACAACCGGCACTTCCGCCGCACGATTGCCCAGTAAACAAGGCACCTGCAGCTCCACCTATATCGTATTATTGAACTAAATTACCCCACCTTTCGGCCAAAAACTTTAATCTCGGCTATAAAAGCGACTGATCGCTGTAGATATTTCACTTTCGACACGGGAGCCATGCAGACAACAACTGCCTAAAATTGCCATCCCACCCACCCCACAATAAGAAGTGGATATAGGGTTATAAGCGTGCCAAAGCCATCATCGACATCACATAACTACCCAAGAGAGTGTACCGATGAAAGAACTAAAATTGTAATAAAGGGCCATAACTATATTTGCTGTGTTTGTGTTTCTAATTAAGGTACGCACCTTCCATTCAACCTGAATGCAGCTTCTCAAAATACTTCTACATGGTTCAATACCCACTCTTCCTAGCAGACTGTTCAAGTTGCATACTCTTATGGCTTTCATGTGTTTTTTGTTTTAAAAAAAAAAAAATGTTTTTCTTGAATATTTATGCTGCGTATCATGGATAAGTCTGAACAGTCTTGTTTTCACAATTAGACAGTTGGTCGATAGAAAGCCCGAGCCTACACGTTTACCAACCTGAGGGATTTCTAACCTTCAACACCACATAGACATGGTATGAGACCAACTGGCCTTTGATGATGCTGTAAGTTATACGCAGTGGTGGAAATCCAAATTGGCAGAGGTGATGGAATGTTATGCCATATCTTTTAGATAGATATAATAGAATGGTCATTGTAATCTAGTTTCAATTAGTTTTAACTAACTTCGGACACTTTTTAAGTGAAGAATACTAAATTAACTTGTTCATGCACATTAAAATGACCCAGTAGATTTCAATGATGATAAGGTTCTAATACTAATATGTCTTCTATAAAGCGATACATGTTTAAAGACTCGATCCGATATCTAAATTTGATATGTAGAATCAAATCTTGGTAAGTGTTTTGTTTTTTAAAAGGTTGCCGCTGTCATCGGACTATACGGCTTTAATATTCAAATCTTGGTAAGTGTTTTGTTTTTTAATAGGTTGCCGCTGTCATCGGACTATACGGCTTTAATATTCAAATCTTGGTAAGTGTTTTGTTTTTTAAAAGGTTGCCGCTGTCATCGGACTATACAGCTTTAATATTCAAATCTTGGTAAGTGTTTTGTTTTTTAATAGGTTGCCGCTGTCATCGGACTATACGGCTTTAATATTCAAATCTTGGTAAGTGTTTTGTTTTTTAATAGGTTGCCGCTGTCATCGGACTATACGGCTTTAATATTCAAATCTTGGTAAGTGTTTTGTTTTTTAAAAGGTTGCCGCTGTCATCGGACTATACGGCTTTAATATTCAAATCTTGGTAAGTGTTTTGTTTTTTAATAGGTTGCCGCTGTCATCGGACTATACGGCTTTAATATTCAAATCTTGGTAAGTGTTTTGTTTTTTAAAAGGTTGCCGCTGTCATCGGACTATACGGCTTTAATATTCAAATCTGAGTAAGGGTTTTGTTTATAGAAAAGTGTATCCTTCCCTCAGACTGTGTGGCCTTTAATGGAATATAAGGAACGCCCATCAAATAATGTATTCAATACGCGTAGGGAATAACCCAGGGATATCAATTCAGCAGCTCTTTAAACACTGTGTGGCATATAACGTGCACAGAATGGAAAATGCCTGAATCACAGGCTCATGAGGTTAGTCTCATGGGGCTGTCACACTACGACGTAACGACGTCAACGTAGGAAGAACGTGAAGAACGTTGAACTTCTCGGCGTAGTATGCAAATTTGGGCACAAGTTGAACGTGGATGCAGCGTAGTGGACGAGAACGTAACGTTGGTAAAGCGTAGTGATACCGTCAGTCACGAGAGAGGACAACGTTACTACGCTCACGGAACGTTATGAACGTTATTCCATCGCCAGAAGAACGTTACATGACGTTAGCTATGTAATGAGACGTTGAACGTGCGTTGAATGCACGTTCTCCTGACGTTTTCCTGACGTTCTCCTGACGTTTTCCTGACGTTCTCCTGACGTTCCCATTAAGCCTCGTAGGCTTTTGCACTTGGTTTAATGTGGGTCAACGTAGTGGAACGTAGTTGAACGTAGTGAGCAGCGTGGAAATAACGTCCGTTTAACGTCATTGACGTTCACTGAACGTGAACAGAACGTACGGCGAACGTAAACCCTTACGTTCGCCCTACGTCCAAAGTTTTGAACATGTCCAAAACCTTGACGCAACTCGACGTAACACGACGTAATGTGACGTGGCTCGACGTCATTCTAACGTCATTTTGACGTCATCATGACGTAACCCAACGTCATGACGAAAAATGATCACGTTAGGCTCACGTTGGCTCGTCACATCGTAGTGTGACAGGGGTATCAGATGGTTCAGGCATTCATTGACATGACCAACCCCCACCTACCCGCGATACAGAATTTGATATCTATTGACTGTCTGTCCCAGCCATCAAATAATCCCCATGTCAATGTCCACGCTGGAACACGGTTGTGGAAACCAGGTTGGTTGGTTGGTTGTTGGAGTTTACGTCCTGGCAACATCTAAGGTCATATCAGGATGGGTACCGACTTGTGACAGTGCACACTCATGGTGACTTTTATAGTGCTGCCCCACTTAAAGTTCCAATACAAAGACCACGTTACCTTCATTCCTATGAGCCTCCACTCTCATGAGCCTTTACTACGATGAGCCTTCAATCCCATGAGCCTTCACTCTCATGAGCCTTCACTTTCATGAGCCTTCACTCGCATGAACCTTCACTCCCATGAGTAGTCACTCTCATGAGCCTTCACTCCCATGAACCTTCATTCCTATGAGCGTTCACTCCCATGAGTCTTCACTCCCATGAACCTTCACTCCCATGAGCCTTCATTCCCAAAGTCTTTCATGCCCATGATCCTTCACTCCCATGAGCATTCACTTCCATGAGCCTTCACTCTCATGAGCCTTCACTCTCATGAACCTTCACTCCTATGATCCTTCACTCCCATGAGTCTTCACTCCCATGAACCTTCACTCACATGAACCTTCACTCCCATGAGTCTTCACTCTCATGAGTATTCACTCCCATGAGCCATCACTACCATGAGCCTTCACTCCCATGAACCTTCGCTCCCATGAGCCTTCACTCCCATGAGCCTCCACTCCCATGAGCCTTCACTCCCATGAGCCTTCGCTCCCATGAACCCTCCCTCTGGTTCCCCTTCATTCTCATAAGCCTTCACTCCCATGAGCTCTCATAGGCATTTACTTCCATGGGGCTTCACTCGCATGAGGCCTCACTCCAATGAGTCTTTACTTCCATGAGCGCTCACTCCCATGAGCTTTTAGTTCCATGAGCGCTCACTCCCATGAGTCTTCACTCCCATAATCTCTCACTCCCATGAGCCTTCAATCCCATGAGCCTTATTTTTTTCTTTTTTTTTTGGTCCATTAGTTGTTTAAGTCATAGAAGACTGGTCTTCCTCATTCCACTGCTGGTCGATAGAAAGCCCGAGCCTACACTTTTACCGACCCAAGGGATTTTTAACCTCCCACACCACATAGACATGGTATGAGAGCAACCGGCCTTTGATGTCGCTGTAAGTTATACACAGCGGTGGAAATCCAAATTGGCAGAGCTGGGGGCATGGGGAATCGAACCGCCAACCCTCAGATTAGGAGTCGGACCTAGACAAAAGTCAGATACTCTAACCACTCCGCCACAGAGAACACCCTTCTCAGTATTCCCTTCTCAGTATGTTAATTAGCTAAATATAATCAAATCTAGATAGTCGTCTTGGTTTTGAAAACTTGATGCTCTAAGCCTTCACTCCCACCCAATCAAAACCCGTCTAACTCTCCACCCCGATTCCTTTCACACCACAACCCAAGAGCTTCAAATGTATGCCTTAGTATTAAAAACTATCCATTCTGGGTATTTTTGTGTTTCCTGTTATTCTCACTAAAACAGAAAAGGGAAGATTTATTAACAACAGAAGACTGATTTTCTGGTGGTGAAGTTAACACCGTTGTCACTGTTTGATAAGGTTTCTGAGAGCTCAGCCCATCACTCCCCGTCGTTGCCCTGGTTAGGATAGCTGTCACTGTCAATAAGGACATGCACTATTTAGGACTCGCTAACACCATAACCCCATCCCTCCCCCTTCCCCTCCCCCTTTCCCCCTGCCCTATTCGTCTCCTAACCCTCTGCATCCCCATCCCCTCCCCATCCCTTCCCCATCCCCTCCCCCTCCCCCCCGTCCCCTCCCCGTGTTCTACCCCACCCCATCCCATCCCCTATCCCTCCCCCGCCCCTCCCCTCCTTCTACCCCATCCCCATCCCATCCCCCTCAAGCTCCCCTCACCGTCTCCTAACCCTCCCCATCCCCCATCCCCATCCTATCCCCTATCCCTCCCCCTCCCCTCCACACCTCCTGGCACCACCCACCCACCCACTCCCCGTCGCCCTGTTCGAACAATTGAACGTAGTTGAACGTAGTTGAACGTAGTTGAACGTAGTTGAACGTAGTTGAACGTAGTTGAACGTGGTTGAACATAGTTGAACGTGGTTGAACGTGGTTGAACGTAGTTGAACGTGGTTGAACGTAGTTGAACGTGGTTGAAGTGGTTGAATGTGGTTGAACATGGTTGAACGTGGTTGAGCATAGTTGAAAGTGGTTGAACGTAGTTGAACATAGTTGAACGTGGTTGAACATAGTTGAACATGGTTGAGCATGGCTGAACATGGTTGAACATGGTTGAACGTGGTTGAATGTAGTTGAACATACCGGCATCCATACTTCTCCGTCATGCTAACTTGGTAATAACATGGGTGGGCCGTGAATTCCGATTTAATCTTTGGACATGTTCCAAAGAGCGTATTTGCATCCATGATGCTAACGTACTCTAGCATACTCTAGTGTACTCTAGCATACTCTAGTGTACTCTAACATACTGTAGCATACTCTAGAGTACTCTAGCATACTCTACCATACATGGACGAAGCCCTGGTCACATAGCCGTTAGTCAACATAGGTGAACGTAGTGGAGGCTAACCTAGTTGAATCTAGTTGAACATAGTTGAATGTAGTTGAACGTACCGGCATCCATACCGTAATGTTTTTATCCATACAGTAACGTATTTATCCATACCATAACATATATATCTGTACCCTAACATATTTATCCATACCCTAACATATTTATCCATACCATAAAGTATTTAACCGTACCAAAACCTGCCGTACCCTAACATATTTGAACGTATTTCAACGTAGTTTAATGTACTTACACCACGTTTGACCCATGTTAGCCTCCACTACGTTCACCTACGTTCAACTACGTCCACTAATGTGTATGTGACCGGGGCATTACACTAGCGCCATCTGGGCATGCTATATCCGATGGATAAAGCACGGGCAGGGAAGGGTGGTGGTGCAGCAGGCTTTGCCTGCAACCTGCGAGTATGGAAGGACCCACAAGTGCCTGTCACACAAGGATGAGGCAAATCAACCATGAATGCACCATATTGGCTTCTTAATCAGCAACATAAACACACATACAAACCCATGACTACAACAGCTTACTAGCCGCATATGAAGAGTCCAGGGCCCGTATGCATGGAGCGGTGTTATCGACACAAAACGCGTTTATGGCGGGATTTCTGGTTTAGCGCCGAAAAGTTGGTATGCATGGAGCAGTGTTAGGGCTAACACCGAGCGTTTAAACTCGGAAATTCTAACTCTGCTCATAGCAGGTTTACAGCGGTGTTAGTGTTAGGTTAGTGTCAGGATGGAACCCAAATCTACTCAATGCTATCATATTTAACAGAATTACATACGCAATAAGTGAAATTTAAGCAAATTAACCCTAAAAACGAAGCGATATTAACGCAGCAGCCGCATTGGCGGCGATATTAATGGTTATATTTTCGAATCGACGAACGTAAAGTAAACAAATCGGCGCCGGCGCCAGTAGGGAAAGCGACGTCGATGCGGCGCCAGCGGCGATTTGATTACTTTACTTTCGTCGATTCGAAAATATAACTATTAATATCGCCGCCGTTACGGCGGCAGCATTAATATCGCTTCGTTTTTAGGGTTAATTTGCTGAAATTTCACTTATTGCGTATGTAATTCTGTCAAATATGATCGCATTGAATAGATTTGGGCCTAATATATGGCTACAAACGCAAAGGGATTTCCCAAATCTATAAATACATTCACATTTAGCTAACACTCACCGTTTAAGCGCCCATGCATACGGCTTGACATAGTTCTCTACGACGCCGATAACCGGAGATAGATACCCGGAGTTAGAGGTATAACACCACACGCCGCTAACACCGCTCCATGCATACGGGCCCAGGTGCAAAACCACGTAAACGCCAATCCAAAAATGGAGATATATACATTGGAATCAAACCTTCAAAACATTATTTGGTTTATATTCCTATTATTTTGTTCATTGCTCCGTAACCATAGGATCATATGAAAAGTGGAATTAGTAAGAATTACATTTATTTTCAGGAAAACATCTTTTATTTTAACTATATTTTTGAACTGGCGTGTTTATGGTTTTGTGTCTGAACTCTTCATTTTCTTTTATGTGGTACTTTTCTTCTTTTTGGGGGATCAATTTCTTATTTTTTGTTGGTACATTTTTTGGTCGTTGATTAGCTGCCTCCGTACACCATGACAACGCCTCTCACTTAAGCCCGATCTACACTAGGATCATTTTTGTCCCTGTCAGCTCCACCTCCACCAAAATCTACACATGGTTGATTCATCATTGTCGCTGCCATAGTCTTAAGGCCAACTCTACACTGGGATCACATGTTTGAGTACTGATACTATTAAATACCTGCTCACTATTTAAGCCAAATCTACACTGGGTTCATATGATTGATTAATGGAACTATTATGTCACTGCTGCCTACTTAAAGTTGCATAGTCCGATGGTTTTGAGTTTCTGTCATTTAGCGAGATAAATATATTAGGCTGATCATAATAATCTACTTTACTTTAGCTTGAAATGACTTTTATCTTAAATGGCTAACTTTTGAGATAGTTTATGTACAAACATGCAACATTAATTTTAGCAAGCATGCCAAAACTCAAACACCATAGGCTTCTGAAGTAACAGATTCTATTAAATTGACTCAGTATTCCCTTCTCGCTGGTGACAAATGTTTAATAAGTGCATCAGTATGTTAATTAGCTAAATATAATCAAATCTAGATAGTCGTCTTGGTTTTGAAAACTTGATGCTCTAAGCCTAATCTACACATCGTTCATTATGACAACCCTATTAAGCCAAATCTACACTGGGTTCATATGATTGATTAATGGAACTATTATGTTACTGCAGCCTCCTTAAGCCAAATCTACAATAGGTTCATGTGATTGATTAATGGAGCTATTATGTTACTGGGCCTCCTTAAACCAAATCTACACTGGATTCATATGATTGATTAATGGAGCTATTATGTTACTGCTGTCTGCTTAAGCCAAATCTACACTAGGTTCATATGATTGATTAATGGAGCTATTATGTTACTACTGCCTCCTTAAGTCAAATCTACACTAGGTTCATATGATTGATTAATGGAGCTATTATGTTACTGCTGTCTGCTTAAGCCAAATCTACACTAGGTTCATATGATTGATTAATGGAGCTATTATGTTACTACTGCCTCCTTAAGCCAAATCTACACTAGGTTCATATGATTGATTAATGGAGCTATTATGTTACTACTGCCTCCTTAAGTCAAATCTACACTAGGTTCATATGATTGATTAATGGAGCTATTATGTTACTGCTGTCTGCTTAAGCCAAATCTACACTAGGTTCATATGATTGATTAATGGAGCTATTATGTTACTACTGCCTCCTTAAGCCAAATCTACACTAGGTTCATATGATTGATTAATGGAGCTATTATGTTACTGCTGCCTGCTTAAGCCAAATCTACAATAGGTTCATGTGATTGATTAATAGAGCTATTATGTTACTGGTGCCTCCTTAAACCAAATCTACACTGGATTCATATGATTGATATAATGGAACTATTATCTTACTGGTGCCTACTTACGCCAAATCTACACTAGGTTCATATGATTGATTAATTGAGCTATTATGTTACTGCTGCCTGCTTAAGCCAAATCTACACTAGGTTCATATGATTGATTAATGGAGCTATTATGTTACTGCTGCCTGCTTAAGCCAAATCTACACTAGGTTCATATGATTGATTAATGGAGATATTATTTTACTGCAGCCTCCTTACGTCAAATCTACACTAGGTTCATATGATTGATTAATGGAGATATTATGTTACTGCTGCCTGCTTAAGCCAAATCTACACTAGGTTCATATGATTGATTAATGGAGATATTATGTTACTGCTGCCTGCTTAAGCCAAATCTACACTAGGTTCATATGATTGATTAATGGAGATATTATGTTACTCCAGCCTCCTTAAGTCAAATCTACACTAGGTTCATATGATTGATTAATGGAGCTATTATGTTACTGCTGCCTCCTTAAGCCAAATCTACACTAGGTTCATATGATTGATTAATGGAGCTATTATGTTACTACTGCCTCCTTAAGTCAAATCTACACTAGGTTCATATGATTGATTAATGGAGCTATTATGTTACTGCTGCCTCCTTAAGCCAAATCTACACTGGATTCATAGGATTGATATAATGGAACTATTATGTTACTACTGCCTACTTAAGCCAAATCTACACTGGGTTCATATGATTGATATAATGTAGCTATTATGTTACTGCTGCCTACTTAAGCCAATTCTACCCTAGGTTCACGTGTTTGTCAAATAACACAATTCATCATTGATATCTACTAACACCCTTTCTACACTGGCTTCAACCAGGGCGTGCTTATATCAGTTTATAATACACTACAATGCATATTACAGAGATGCTATTATTGGTCCTTATCTACCTAGATAATTGCTAATCATTTCCAGTTATACCGGTATCCATAACTAAAATTGCATAGTTGGTTTTAAGTTTCTGGCATTTCTTATAGATACCTGTATTGGTGATCATTATAATACGCCGCCTTTAGTTTGAAGTAACTTTTATTTCTGTCCTTATGGTGCAGTCACACTAGGACGCTTCTCCCTGCGACCCGTCAGCGTTGAAAATAAAATCTTGCGCATCAAGAAACGTCCAACTTTTCGGCGGTTTGGGGAAAAAGTTTGGCGTCAGCGCGGCACGTTATTCGCGCGCGGCCAACGGGTGTCGACGTGTGAGGAAAAAAAAAAAGAAGTTTGGCGCGACGTCTTCATATGGCCTTAGATGTTGCGAGGGTGTAAAACAGCAATGGCACAGTTTGGCGCAACGTGTGGGAACGACCGTTCCGTGCGCATGGCGACTGCCTAGCATTCCCATAACGATATTCCAGTGATGCCGACGTACTTCTGACGTCGCCATAATATTGGAACCCACGCGTTTACGCACGCTGACGGTTGTTTTTTTTTTTTACATGCTTAAAACCTTGGGCAACCGGGAAAGCGCGCCGACGTTGTCCGCCGACCATCAACATCAAGGATAGTGTACCGACGTGTACCGACGCGCTCATAACGCGCCACCAGCGCGTCCAGATGTTTCACTTATTATCGCCCAAAATCACTACATGTTGCCGTATCGCCGGCGAGAAGTGTCGTAGTCTGACTGCACCAATACTTTGAATGCAATTTGCCTCCCAATGGCCAAACTTGGTTGGGCTCTTGCCATACATTTGTTTCTAATGTAAATTGCTGTGGACTTATCGTAGCAAATATTTTACTTTCGATAAAATCCTACTTTGTGTATATGCATTCATTTACCTCCTCCCACCTTCTGCCGGGTAAGCTGTAGCTGTGATGCAGCATGCCGGGTCACAGTCTCCATCCTTCCTGACCTACCAGTGGAACTCAGAACACGCTAGGTCCCTATGTCCTCTGACCGCGCCCTAAGCCCTTCATACTGTATGCTCACAGTCCATGGACATTACACATGGTTGGGCGACTCTACAGGACCGGAAGCGGAAAGGATCTGATATGATTCTTCAACGGTAGAACACTGGCACCCAGCCACATGTTGGCTGGTTGGTTGGACGGTTGTTGGAGTTTTACATCCTAGCAACATCTAAGGTCATATCAGGACATGCACTGAATTGTGACAGTGCACACTCATGGTAGCTTAATAGTGCTGCCCCACTGGGAAATCAGGCTGCTACCACTCAGTCACATTATCCTGACACAGAGCTAACCAGTTCTTGCCCTATCCTATGCTGAGCGCCAGGCTAGGAAGTGACAAGTATCAATTTTATAAGTCATTGGTTTGACTCGACCGGGAACCAAACTCCCGATCTCCCACACGCGAGGCCCGCGCTCTACCAATTAGGCCACTGCGTCCGGTACCCCATCATAGTGTTCTGTGAAGCAACCAGCGACAACTACGTCAATACTAATGTATGACGCATACATTATGCTAGTCATACACATACTGCTACTGCAGTTTGCGATCAAATTCAAGTGAGGAGTTCAGGTGCAAAATCATGTAAACACCAATCCAAAATTGGAGATAAACATTGGAGTCAAACCTAAAAAAGGTTTCGTATTATTAGGAGCGGGCAAGGACTGGTTGGTTCAATGTCAGGATAGCATGACTGAGTGGGATAATCAAGTCATCGTGCTGGCAGCCTGATCTCCCAGCGGGGCAGTATTATGAAGTCGCCATGAGTGTGCAATATCACAAGTCGGTACCCTTCCTGATATGACCCTAAATGTTGCTAGGATGCAAAACTCCAACAACTAACCAACTTTTCTTTTCGGTTCTGATATTCGTGTAGGAGAGAACCCAATTGGGTTTTATACAGTATAACCCCGTTAAACCAAACTTGAAGGGACCCTAGAAATTTGTTTGGATTAACCGATCATTGGTTTAACCGAGCATTGGCTTCGACTTTGACTTTGAGTAAACATGTATTGCACATGTAATATACACATGTATGTGGACACTTTGATTATTGTTTTTTATGTACATACAGTCTAACCCTGTTAAACTAAGCTTGGTTAAGCCAAACGATCGGTTAATCCAAACAAATTTCTAGTGTCCCTTCAAAATACTACGATTTATCATATAAAAAAGTCGATGGGGTCTCAGATGACCTTACAACCGAATGAAAATTTAGTTTAACCATACCCGAAGTGGCCTGAAGTTTGACAATTTTATTTGGAGTAACCGATAATTTGGATTAACCGATTTTGGTTTGACCAACATTTTTATTTTATAGATGGTAGTATTTTGTCTGGCTGCCGAAAAAAGTTTGGATTAACGATCCTTTGGTTTAACCAAGCTTGGTTTAACGGGGTTATACTGTAATAGGAACATCGATTCAGAATCCAGTGCATGTCAGACGGGATGGCCGAATGAGTTGAGCATCCGCCTCCCATTTTGGTAGTGTCACTTATAATAACTAATACTTAATATTATAGACTAGCTAATATAGTGAGGAGAAAAGAGAATTTGGAACATCTTCTATTCTTAGTAAAGAAGGCAAGTAACGACAGACAAAGATGTACTTATAACATCTATTCTCAATTACAAAGTGTACAGTTGCATAGAAATTCTCAATGGTCTGATATGACACTCACACCTGTCTGTGTGGTCCATATGAATGATAGATACACTCACACATGTCCATGTAGTCCATATGAATGGTAGATACACTCTATCCTCTTGGTGCTTATTCCATGTCTCAGTTGATGAGGTGTTGATGGATATAGATTATCCACTCTATAGAGTCCTAGTTGATGAGGTGTTGATGGAGATAGATGATCCACCGTATAGAGTCTCAGTTGATGAGGTGTTGATGAATATAGATTATCCATGTCAGGCTAAGCAGCAGTGATGTAGGAAAAGGCAGACACAACAGTCACCAATCCTCCTGATGGCTATTGGTCAATGTTGTAGAAGCTCAGCAAGTTGAATCCATCCCACAAGCTGTAACTAGCCAGATCAGGTTCCAGGCCTAACTGACTTGGAGATGTTGATGCCTCAATGTCTAGGAGTAGAGTGCCGAGGCTGACTTGACTTCTGGGGTGTTTGTAACCTTATGACACTTACCGACTGTAGAACTGCAGCAATATAGAGCGGCACCAATAAATATGTCCAATCTTTGGTTGAAGATTAATCTTCTGGTGGAAGGGTTGTAGAAGCTGTGGATGTCTTTACAACAATTAAACGATGAATCCTTGGGGTGGCCCCGAATCACTCCGGTTCGGCGGTAGCACGGCACTCGTAGACAGTAGCAAGGGTTTAGGAGGAAGGGACGGGTAAAGGTGGGTCCAGCGGTTCCAGCAACAAGAACCAAGCCAGAGAAACGATAAGGTAAAGGGCCCCACCCACGCAAACAACTCCCTCGATCAGGGGGAGAAGTAAGCCTGGGAGAGAAAAATAAGGGTAGAGTATAGGAAAGAGAAATGAGGAGAGTTGAGTCAAAGGACCATGTCTATTTGCTCTATGGTGACCAGCCGGTGAGCCAAAGACACAGACAGAGTAAGAGTTGAGAGTGAAATACTGGCAGGCTCCCCCTCCTGGAACTCTTTTCAGACATTATCAAGGAGGAGCAAGGCCAGCAGAGAGGAGATAGAGAGAGGTGTGGATGAAGTGCGGTCCGGATAGCAAGTGCTGCAACTACCGGTAAGGCAGCAGTCTCCATGTATGAAGAAATGGGAAGGTCCAAACATGTGCTCCGTACATTCATGTTACAGTAGATCATGTAATCGTTCATTCAAACCCTGGTCGATACTTGTCCTTTCCTAGCCTGGCGCTCGGCATTATTAGGATAGGGCAAGGAGCAGTGGAATGAGGAAGACCAATCGTCCACAATTGAAATTTCCCTTGGTTAATCAACTAATCTACCCCCCCCCCAAATATAAAATGTTACGGACGTATCAGTACCTAAACATGTGACAGTGTAACTCAGTAGTCAGCTATCAAAGTGAGTAAATATGCACATGTCAGGATGAGTAGGAACATGTTAATGTAGGTAACTAAACACGTGATAGTTTGAGTAACTCAGCTTGCCAGGTTCAGTAGCTAAGCACATGTCTGTATCCATAACCTATCAGTATCACACGTCTGTGTGAGCAATGCCACGTGCCAGGTTCAGTAGCTAAGCACATGTCTGTATCCATAACATATCAGTATCACATGTCCGTGTGAGCAATGCCAGATGCCAGGTTCAGTAGCTAAGCACATGTCTGTATCCATAACCTATCAGTATCACATGTCTGTGTGAGCAATGCCACATGTCAGGTTCAGTAGCTCATCACATGTCTGTATCCATATCCTATTAGTATCACATGTCTGTGTGAGTAATGCCTGTGCATGTCAGGGTCAGGAGCTAAGAAAATGTCAGTATATGTGACTAGGCACATGATAGGGTGAGCAACTAAGCACATGTCAGTGGGTGTAACTAGGCACATTACAGAGTCAGTAACTACACACATGTCAGTATCAGTAATTAAACACGTGTCTGTGTGAGTAAGTCAGTCCATGTCAGGCTGGGTAACTAAGCACATGTCAGTAACTGTAACTAGGCAAAGACAGGTGCAGTAATTAAATACATGTCAGTATCAGTAACTGGGCACGTGATAGGGTCAGTAACTAAACACATGTCATTATAAGTAACTAGGCACATGTCAGGACGAGGTACTAAGCACATGTCAGGACTAGTAACTAGTCCTGACACGTGCTTAGTTACAATGCCAGTAACGAACTGCCAACATTATGATGACAGGGTCAGTAACTAAACACATGTCATTATAAGTAACTAGGCACATGTCAGGACGAGGTACTAAGCACATGTCAGGACTAGTAACTAGTCCTGACATGTGCTTCCTTACAATGCCAGTAACGAACTGCCAACATTATGATGACAGCGTCAGTAAGTAAACACATGGCAGTATCAGTAACTAGGCACATGACAGGGGCAGTAACTAAGCACATGTCAGTATATGTAACGAGGCACATATCAGGGCGAATAACTAAGCGCATGGCAGGATGAGTAACTGACCATATCAGGTTAGTACCTAAGCATATCACAGTTCATATGCGTGCCACTATGACCAACTATTCCGCTTAGCATCATGCCTCATCACCACCTTTTGTTCCACCTGGGGTAGCGTGTATCCAATTATTTCTCCTGAATATAAGGACGCGCTGGGCAGCCAATATTCTACGTGCATCTAGACACACGTCTATTCTTACACGCATACCTCCAGGCTTTGAACACTGTCTCTCGAAGGGATAACAGACTAGCCAATTAAAATTTGATCCTGATGTATGTGTGTATATTTGAGGAGAGGAGGGGAAGGCCATCACATAATTATTATATTCTAGAATATTGTCAGATGAATTCTTTTTTTTGTGGGTTTTGATGCATTTTCTCAACATTTGTGGTTGAATGAAGGCATTGGTGTTACTGGTTATTTATATACTAGCTAAACCAATACTATACTATTTAGGTTCTGTACCCTGTACACCTTTTGTGTTGCTAAGTAAATCCGCCGTTGTGTTCTCTGTGGTGGAGGGGTTAGAGTGTCTGACTTTTTTCTAGGACAGACTCCGAATCTGAATGTTGGTTTGTTCAATTCACCAAGCCATCAGCTCTGCCAATTTGGATTTCCACCACTTTGTATGACTTACAACATAATCAAAAGTCAGTTGCTCTCATACAATATGTCTATGGGGTGTAGGAGGTTAAAAATCCCTTGGGTCGGTAAAACTGTGGGCTCAGGCTTTCTCTCTAGCAACTGTCTAATTGTGAAAACAAGTCTATTCAGACTTATCCATGATGGGCAGTATACATCTTCAAGAAAAAAGAAAGTATGGGCTTTACTTGATTCAGCAAAATATATTAGAAACAATAAATACGATGACAAATTTGAAATCCGTGCAGCTAATAACAAATGCATAATGATGATTGATTGCTTGATTGCTTGCTTAATGGTGAGGTTATGCAATGTCAGCCTAAAAAGGCGATATTCACAATCAACAAAAGTGTGTAGAATTTATTCAGTTGCACTGCTTTCTTTTCTCAAGAAATTAAAAGCCCCAGTCACACTGCAGCTTGCGACCACTTTGCGACCACTTTAGACCAAAGAACCCACGATCACCAGTGAGGCCCATACCTTGGCACCCATTTGTAAAAAGGCTAAGGCTTGAACCTGTGGCTGTGTAGGCAGGCTATAGTGAAATCAATACAGACAAAGAGAAAGGAAGAGGATAAAGTGTAAAGAAGAAGAGAGTCAAGCCCTCTGGTTTATTATTTATATGGTTACATGGTTTCATTGTAGAGTATCACCCCACCCCTTTCCCCCAATGGGATACAAGCATTCTTGGCCCTACCAATAGGGATCCAGCATTCCTGGTCCCCATAGCTACCAGTGGTCTGCCCACCACCACCAAGCTGTATGGCCCCATGGCCACCACCAACCTTGACCTTTGAGGGTGGTGATCACTATCCCAGCAGACGGGGTAGGCCTTGAGTGCACCCACACCCAGAACTGCCAGCACCACTATGTCTATTTACATCCCACTCCCACTCAGGCACCACCAGCCCATACATATATATATACATACATGCGCCTGGTCACGTACACCAATCAGTAATAGAACATTTGCATTCCCCCCTATGCCGTATATCAGAATATTTTACACATTGTTCTGGTCACAAGGACGTCACTGGTGACTGGGTTCTTTGGTCTAAGGTGGTCACAAAGTGGTCGCAAGCTGTAGTGTGACTGGGGTATAACGCATGTCAAAATACGGCACAACTTATTTCAAAATATTGGTTGGTTAGCTGTTGGGATTTTACGTCCAGGCAACAACTAAGGTCATATCAGGACGGGCACCAACTTGTGACAGTGTGCACTCAAGGTGACTTTTTAGTGCTGCCCCACTGGGAGACCAGGTCACCAGCACCATGGCCGGATATCCCATGCAGTCACATTATCCTGACACCAGTCATCCAGTCCTTGCTCTATCCTAATAATGCTGAGCGCCTGGCTAGGAAGTGACAAGTATCAATTTTAAAGCCATCGGTTTGACTCGACTGGGAATTGAACTTGCGACATTCCGCAAGGATGACCTGCGCTCTGCCGTTTCGACTACCACGTCCGGTATGTCAAAAGAAATGGGAAATGATGAAGAAGGTGATAGTGATGATGATTATGATGATGAGATGAGTTAAGTGTTGATTTTAAGTCCCTCCTCCGTTATCTTGATGCTTTATTCCACCTTTTCTTATGGGTATTTATTTAGATTTCTATTCCTAGCTGCAGCTTGCTGGACTTCCCCTTTTTTTGGTTTTCGCTTCGCTTTCTCATCGTTCACCTGATGTCCCCAACGCCTTATGTCAAGAAGGACTTGAGAGAGGATCGATGCTCATCAGTCATTGGCTGAGAAAGGTCAGCTGAGCTGAGCAAGCTGGCTCAATGTCTTATGCTTCGTACACACTGACCAACCCTTGAGATAAATAAATATATGTGACCATCGCTCTCTAGGAGCGGGACGTAGCTCAGCCGGTAGGGTGTCCACCTGTGAAGGTTTCGGTCATCCTACTGATCCTGCTCAGTGGACCCATTTGCAGTTTGGGCTATTTTTTGTTCCAACCAGTGGTCCACAACTGGTTCATCAAAGTTTGTGGTATCTGCTGTACGGTCCGTGGGAAAGTGCATATAAAAGATCCCTTGCTGCTTATCGGAAAGAGTAGCCGATGTGGCAGCAGCAGGTTTCCTCCAAAGAAATATGTCAGAATGATCATATCTTTGCCGGTCAATAGCCGCTGATAAAATTTAATGTGCTATAGAGGCATCATTAAATAAAACAAGCTTTACTTTTTTTCTGACTTTAGCGACCCCTATCATTGGTGAATTCCTGCAAATAATTGTCCAATTAATAAACTCAATTTGCCCGACACCAGGCTGTCCTGCGCAATGAGAGGACACCTGCCATGTCCGGACAATATTTGTCTGAGTGCAACATTCTGCTTTGAAAATGGATCCCGTGGTGTGCATGGGTTAAAGTTAGGCTCCACATCAATCCCTGGACCAATATTATGTTGAACTGTCAATATATATATATATATATATATATATATATATATTCACGGTCTCTGATTATATCCAGAGACCACCTATATATCTACATTCTCTGCTATATCCTGGACTAGTGCATGGTCCTGTTTCAATAAAGTGCTGCCATCTGGTCGAATTCATCTGTACCATTATGTGCCAGACCATATCAGTGGAACTATCTAATGGCAGAGTTAACAACACTCGTGGTTACATGACTCAAAATGGATGCCACTCTGGTCAAAATGACCAAAGTTAGTACAAACCATCGAAATTAATATGAAATAGATAGAGTAGACACACAAAACCATGCTATTAACAACCCAAACATTGTGAAGCATCAGCGGAGTACGATGATGCACGTTGGCAGCCCTGATTGACAGAGGAGTAGCGATCAGAATGACCATAAAACGTAACCACCATTGAATATTAAATATTAAATATAGATACTTTGGTAACACTGGAACTACTATGGAAATGCTGTTATTCCTTTGAGGGCCATGAAAGCGACTGTTCATTTATGGTGGTTGTGTTGACTGCGGATTGTTTGGACAGTCATATCCCACACCCACCCCAATCCCCCACACACCCACCATCATCCTCCCCCATCCTGTAGCACATACTGTCTGGTCTCACCCTATCTATCTATTGCTCCAGAGTCTACAGTGTACTACAGTTGTACTAGCTTGTACGGGACATGACAAGCAAACAAGGACAATTTGGTCATATGCTCCGGGCTGAGGTATATACTAGTCAGGATCATGAAAAGATGGCAATTGGGGGAAGTTGTCAGCATCGATCATTGGATATCGGCGTCAAACAGTATAATTATAGTTTATCATTGACAGAGGTATTGGAAAGTCCTTAAATGTATCCTGAATGTAAAGGTAGAGAAAACGCAACAACCTTATTTGTTTCTAGGATAATTTAATATAAAACGAAGAAATGCACCACACTTTAAGAATTGCGACACTGACGTCTGTTAAAGTTGTCAGCGTCCAGCATTGGATGTCGGCGTCGATCGGCATACTTATAGTATAGCATTGACAGAGGTGTTGCAAAGTCCTTAAATTTATCCTGAATGTAAAGGTAGAGAAAATACAACAACCTAATTTGTTTCTAGGATAATTTAATATAAAACAAAGAAATGCACTACACTTTAAGAATTGTGATGCCGACATCTTAAATAAACCACCAATTGGCCCATTTTCGTGAGGCTGACTCATATATACATATCCATATGAAATGAAATATGCAATGCATTAAATATAATGCATACTTTATCATGTATGATGCATGATTTATAACTTATGATGCATGATATGCAACATATATAAAATATAAAATATGATATGTGATATGCCATATATGATATGCCATATATGAGATATGATATATAATACATGGTATATAATGCATAACATATAACATGTAACATATATCATATGGTATATATCATATAACATAACTTATAGGATATAGCACATATCATACAACATATAGCATATTTCATATAGCATACAACATATAGCATACATCATATACCATATACCATATAACATACAACATATAGCATGCATCATATATCATATACCATTTAGCATACGGCATATATATTATACCATATAGCATACAACATATACCATAGTTTATATAGCATGCACCATATAGCATAGATCACATACCATATAGCATAAAACATATAACATATAACAGACAACATGTAGCATACATCATATATCATATACCATATACCATATAGGAAACAACATATATCATATAGCATACAACATATAGAATGTAGCATGTAGCATATACCATATCACATATAACATAGAGCATATAACATAGAATGTAGCATGTAGCATGTAGCATAGAACATACAGCATACATCATATCACATATATCATATAAAATAGAGCATACAACATATACCATATATCATATAGCATACATCTCATAGCATATATCATGTAGGATGTAGCATGTAACATCCAACACGCTACATGCGACATGCAACATTTATAATTATTTGGGACTGCATTAGTGTCATCATACATTCTGCAACTGCCAATGTGTGATAATTAATATATATTTGGTGTAAGTATGTGAAACAGAAATGAATGTTAATTTATTGATATAATTCACCCACGGAAATGCGTGGTTGCCATGTAAAGCCTCGACTGCGGTATTTGCATAATGATTAGAAGAGCTAATGATCTCGTGATAAGATAAACATATCGGTATCAGCATCAGATCAGTATTAGCCTGTGTAATTTCTATGAATATGGTATTCCCTTGACATATTCAAAACTAGATATGAGGTGAAATATATCAGTGTGTAGTTTCTATGTACGAGATAAGAGTTGATAAGGACTAGCATTAGTATGACACCGGGTCATTTATATGAATTCAGTATTCTCTCGATTGTTTGATTGATTGATTGATTGGTGGTTTCTTTCCGCACTGTCCGCAGCATAGGCCATATTCGTGGTGAGAAATATTTGTTTTTTATTCAACCATTGCTTTTGCACAGAATGTAAAAGCATACAATCCAGTATGTGTCAATAGACAGTTATTATGAATTTAAAAGCCTACATTTTATATAATTTGTGGCCAAGGGAAATACACTTCTAGACAAAAGGCAAAGGTTATATTATTATTTGGTTATTTGAATTGAAACTGGGCATTGGCACGATTAATCATCACCAAGAGACATGCTATTTCCAATCAAATACCTGTTTGTATGTACTGAATTGTCATAAACACATGGCACTAATAGAAGGATTTATTTAATTCTAGGATAATTTTCCATATACAGAAACACCTCTCGAACCGACCACTTCCACAAATCGACCACTCCCCTATATCGATCGATTTATTTGGTTCCCAACTGATTGCCCATACAATACCATTGTAACGATGACCAACAAATCCCTAAACCGACCACCTCCCTAAATGGACCATTTAAATTAAAGTCGGTCCCATGGTCGATCGATTGAAAGAGGTTTTACTGTATATAAACTGTTTGTTTGTTGTTGTTTTACGTCCTAGAAACATCTACGGTCATATCAGGTTGGGTACCGACTTGTGACACTGCGCACTCATGGCGAGTTAATAGTGCTGCCCCACTGGGAAACCAGGCTGGCAGCACCATGACCAGATAGATATCCCACTTAGTCACATTATCCTGAAACTGAGCCAACCAGTACTTGCCCTATCCTAATAATACCGAGCGCCAGGCTAGGAAGCGACAAGTATCAATATTTAAGTCATTGGTTTGACTCGACCGGGATTTGAACCTACAAACTCATGGGTTCGGATCTCCAGATCTCCCAAAACAGGAGACGGACGCTCTGCTTATTCGGCCATCCCGTCTGGTCTAACTGGGCAAATGTGGCAGGGACCAGTTTGGTTTGAAGGCTGAGGGGAGTGGTACCAGACTGCTGCTGTCAGAGGTTCATTAATAACGCCCGCTTCCGTGCTTTACCTACTGATATAGTCTGCATAATTCCTACTCACGATACTGCATTCGACTGAGCGCCACGGCCTAGTCGCTAGAGCGTGGGCCTCGCGTGCCTAATGGCCATGTCACACTATGACGTAACGACGTCAATGTAGGGAGAAAGTGTAGAACGTTGAACTTCTCGGCGTAGTATGCAAATTTGGGCACGAGTTGAACGTGGATGCAGCGTAGTGGACGAGAGCATAACGTCGGTAAAGCATAGTGATACCGTCATTCAACGAGAGAGGACAACGTCATTACGCTCACGGAACGTTATGAACGTTATTCCATCACCAGAAGAACGTTATGTGACGCTACATAAATCATGAGACGTTGAACGTATGTTGAATGTACGTTCTCATGACATTGTCCTGACGTTCTCCTCACGTTCTTCTGACGTTCCCATTATGCCGTGTGGGCATTTCCACCTGGTTTAATGTGGGTCAACATAGTGGAATGTAGTTGAACGTAGTGAGCAGCATTTGCCGAACATCCGTTTAACGTCATTGACGTTCACTGAACGTGAACAGAACGTACGGCGAACATAAACCCTTGCGGTCGAGCTACGTTGAAATTTGTGAACATGTTCAAAACCTTGACGTAACTCGACGTAACACGACGTAATGTGACGTAACTCGACATCAGTCTAACATCATTATGACATCATCATAACGTAATCCAACGTACATCAACGTAATGACGAAAAATCACCACGTTAGGCTCATGTTCGCTCATTACGTCATAGTGTGACAGGGGTATTTGATTGGCAGTTTGGTTCCCGGTCGAGTCCACTCAATGACTTTAAAATTGATACTTGTCGCTTCCAAGCCTGGCACTTGGCATTAATAGGATAGGGCAAGGACTGGTTACTTCAGTGTCAGGATAATGTGACTGAGTGGGACATTGTGTCATGGTGTCGGTGGCCTGATTTCCCAGTGGGGCAGCACTATAAAGTGTCCATGAGTGCACACTGTCACAAGTCAGGACCCCTCCTGATATGACCTTAGATTTTGGCAAGACGTAAAACTCAAACAAACAAACAATCAACGATACTGCATTGAAGATGTCAGCCATTGTTACTGCTTCAGAATGAAACAGCTGTAGCTCATGTTTATCTTCAATCGCAATCATCGTGATTAGTCCAAGTAAAATCTAGATGCACTAATTATTGCCCACAACTGAACAGCCTCACGTGAAATACAAACAATTCATCACCCCAGTTCCTGTTCAAATCCAATCTAAACATCTTATGAATCTTGGAGGCACATCGTTTTTAAAGCCCTGGTCACATACACGTTAGCGAACATAGTTGAACGTAGTTGAACGTAGGATAGATTAAAGTGGGTGAAACGTGCTCTCACTACATTAATCTAGGTTAAGGTATGGCAGGTCATCCACCTAATAGTACGGATAAATACGTTACCGTATGGATAAATACATTACGTTACGGATCCTCGTATGCTATGGTACGGAACCCGGTACGTCCAACTACGTTGAACTATGTTGAACTACATTACCCTCCACTATGTTCAACTACGTTCAACTTCGTCCACTAATGGCTATGTGAGGACGGCATAATGGCCAAGTTTTGTGCTGGTCAAAGTATGCTAGGGTACGCTAGAGTATGCTAGAGTACAGTAAGGAGTATGCTAGAGTACACTAGAGTATGCTAGAGTATGCTAGAGTACGCTAGAGTATGTTATCATCACAGAGGCTACATCTGCCTTAAAAGTAATGCTCTTTTGAACATGCCCAAAGCTTAAATTGGAACTCACGGCCCACACATATTCTTGTCATGTGCTCCTCATGGAGAAGTATGAATGCCGGTATGTTGCACTATGTTGAACTACGTTGAACTACCTTAGCCTCCACTACTTTCAACTATGTTCAGTAACGTGTCTGGGCGTAATCGATTAATCAACTCGGGTCACCCGAGCCACTTTTTGGCGCATGCGCACATCTTACAGACTAGGGTTGAATAAACGAATACGCTTCTCCGTGCTTGGGGTGAAAAAAATGGTGGCTTAATCTAAAACCTAATTATTTGTTTTAAAAACCAATATAAGTACATCAAAATAGGATTTAAAGTATTTTAGGATAGTATAAGCTGACAATCTGGGTTATTTTTTAAAAAGCATTAAAACAACGAATAGGACTTGTAGTGGTAGCTGTTATCCTACAGGTACCAGCTCAGGTGTGACGTCATCGTTCCTAGCAAACCCCAGCCAAGAGGTGGGTTACTGGCGTCGGGTCGTTTTGCACAAGGCACGTGTTTTTGTCGACTCCACTCGCGGTGTTCGATTTGAAATTCTGATGACTCGGGTGACCCGAGTCGCCCGGGTCGTGTTAATCGGCAGCACTATAAAGTCGCCATGAGTGCGCACTGTCACAAGTCGGTACCCATCCTGATATGACCTTAGATGTTGCTAGGACGTAAAACAAGAACAAACAAACAGATCATTATATCGTGTGATATGATCTGGAGTGCCCCCCCCCCCCTCACCCTCCTTCATAGGGCGTAGCACTCCACTCACTCGGAAGATTAAAATACAGATGCATATATATATATATATATATCCTTATTGTCGGTTGGTTGTTGGAGTTTCCCATCCTGGAAACATCTAAGATCATATCAGGACAGGTACCGATTCATGACAGTGCACACTCATGGCAACTTTGTAGTGCTTCCCACTGGGAGACCAGGATATCACCATGACCTGATATCCCACTCAGTCACATCCTATCCTAATAATGTCAAGCATCTGGCTAGTAAGCGACAAGTATCAATTTTCACGTCATTGTGTAAAATGGCTAAAGCTAGAATATGTGGTTGTGTAGGCAGGCTATAGTGAAATCAATACAGACAAAGAGAAAGGAAGAGTATAAAGTGTAAAGAAGAAGAGAGAGTCAAGCCCTCTGGTTTATTATGTATATGGTTACATGGGTTCATTGTAGAGTATCACCCCACTCCTTTCCTCCAATGGAAAACAAGCATTCTTGACCGAACCAATAGGGATCCAGCATTCCTGGTCCCATGGCTACCAGTGGTCTGCCCACCACCACCAAGCTGTATGACCCCATGGCCACCACCAACCTTGACCTTTCAGTGTGGTGATCACTATCCCTGCAGAGGGGCCCTGAGTGGCCTCACACCAAGACCTGCCAGCACCATTATGTCTAATTACATCCCACTCAGACACCACCAGCCCTTACATATATATACATACATGTGCCTGGTCACGTACACCAGTCAGTAATAGAACATTTGCATTCCCCCCTATGCCATATATCGGAATATTTCACAATTGGTTTTATTCGGCCAGGGTTCGAACCGGTGTGTTCGAATTCCACGATCTACCAAAACGGGAGACGGAAGCTCAGCACATTCGGCCATCCCGTCTGGTCCTCATTGTCAATCCCGGGAAATCCGATCTACTTAAAGCTCAATGGGAGGTGAGTACTTCCGGTTCAAGCAATAGACCTTTTCCGGTGAGCTTCTATCACATCATTTGTTATAAACACTGCCATTAGAGGGTATGTTGGTTTTGGAAATCTTATATATAAGGCATTTTGCACCGGTCAGATGGCCAACTGACATTTCACTGAATGGACATTTCAGCAATGGACATTTCATCGAATATCTGACTGAATAGACATTTGACCGAATCAACAAATGGTATTTTTAATGTTGTTTGTTATTTTTATTTCTTCTTTTCAATGTTTTTTTAGTGTTTTTAAAAATGTTGTTTGTTATTTTTATTTCTTCTTTTCAATGTTTTTTTAGTGTTTTTTAAAATGTTGTTTGTTATTTTTATTTCTTCTTTTCAATGTTTTTTTAATGTTTTTTAGAATGTTGTTTGTTATTTTTATTTCTTCTTTTTAATGTGGCTTGTTATTTGTATTTCTTATTTTTAATGTTGTTTGTTATTTGTATTCCTTGTTCTGAACTATTTTAAAATTAATGCTGATTGTTTCTTACTACTAACACAGATGGGATGGCCGAATGAGTTAGAGCGTCCGTCTCCCATGCTGGTAGATCGTGGGGTCATGGGTTCGAGTCCCGGTCGAGTCAAACCAATGACTTTAAAATTGATACTTCTTGCTTCCTAGCCAGGCGCTCGGCATTATTAGGATAGGGCAAGGACTGGTGCGCTCAGTGTCAGGATAATGTGACTGAGTGGGATACCAGGTCATGGTGCCGGTGGCCTGGTTTCCCAGTGGGACAGCACTATAAAGTCGCCATGAGTGTGCACTGTCACAAGTCGGTACCCGTCCTGATATGACCTTAGATGTTGCTAGGATGTAAAACGACAACAAACAAAACTACTAACAGCAAATAGGTCTTAGTCTTTGATAACATGTGCATTCAGTGAAATGTCCGTCAGTGAAATGTACATCAGTGAAATGTACATCAGTGAATGCCCCTCAGTGAAATGTCCATCAGTGAAATGTCTTTAAGTGAAATGTCTGTCAGTTAAATGTCCATCAGTGAAATGTCTGTCAGCGAAATGTACATCAGTGAAATGTACATGAGTGAATGCCCCTCAGTGAAATGTCCATCAGCGAAATGTACATCAGTGAAATGTACATCAGTGAATGCCCCTCAGTGAAATGTCCATCAGTGAAATGTCTTTAAGTGAAATGTCTGTCAGTTAAATGTCCATTAGTGAAATGCCTGTCAGCGAAATGTACATCAGTGAAATGTCTGGTAGTGAAATGTACATCAGTGAAATGTCCATCAGCAAAATGTACATCAGTGAAATGTACATCAGTGAATGCCCCTCAGTGAAATGTCCTTCAGTGAAATGTCCATCAGTGACCTGTCCATCAGTGAAATGCCCTTCAGTGAAATATCCATCAGTGAAATGCCTGACAGTGAAATGTCCATCAGTGAAATGTACATCAGTGAAATGTCCATCAGTGAAATGTACATCAGTGAAATGTTTGTCAGTGAAATGTCTTTCAGTGAAATGTACCTCAGTGAAATGTCTGTCAGTGAAATGTACATCAGTGAAATGATCGTCAGTGAAATGTACATCAGTGAAATGCCCATCAGTGAAATCTCCATCAGTGAAATGTCTGTCAGTGAAATGTCCGTCAGTGAAATGTACATCAGTGAACTCTTTGTCAGTGAACTGTTTGTCAGTGAAATGTCCATCAGTGAAATGTCCCTCAGTGAAATGTCCATCAGTGAAATGTCCATCAGTGAAATGTCCATCAGTGAAATGTCTGTCAGTGAAATGTCCATCAGTGAAATGTCTGGTAGTGAAATGTACATCAGTGAAATGTCCATCAGTGAAATGTCCTTCAGTGAAATGTTTGTCAGTGAAATGTACATCAGTGAAATGTCAAGTAGTGAAATGTCCATCGGTGAAATGTCCATCAGTGAAATGTCCATCAGTGAAATGTCTGGTAGTGAAATGTACATCAGTGAAATGTACATCAGTGAAATCTCCATCAGTGAAATGTCTGTCAGTGAAATGTCCATCAGTGAAATGTCAAGTAGTGAAATGTACATCAGTGAAATGTCCATCAGTGAAATGTCCATCAGTGAAATGTCTGGTAGTGAAATGTACATCAGTGAAATGTCCATCAGTGAAATGTCAGGCAGTGAAATGTCCATCAGTGAAATGTCTGTCAGTGAAATGTCCATCAGTGAAATGTCAAGTAGTGAAATGTACATCAGTGAAATGTCCATCAGTGAAAT
Organism: Branchipolynoe longqiensis; assembly: GCA_030323885.1. Taxonomy (NCBI): domain Eukaryota; kingdom Metazoa; phylum Annelida; class Polychaeta; order Phyllodocida; family Polynoidae; genus Branchipolynoe; species Branchipolynoe longqiensis. The sequence goes on along the minus strand of CM059190.1, from coordinate 97,710,074 downwards.
GTCCATCAGTGAAATGTCTGGTAGTGAAATGTACATCCGTGAAATGTCCATTAGTGAAATGTCTGGTAGTGAAATGTACATCAGTGAAATGTACATCAGTGAAATCTCCATCAGTGAAATGTCTGTCAGTGAAATGTCCATCAGTGAAATGTCAAGTAGTGAAATGTACATCAGTGAAATGTCCATCAGTGAAATGTCCATCAGTGAAATGTCTGTCAGTGAAATGTCCATCAGTGAAATGTCAGGCAGTGAAATGTCCATCAGTGAAATGTCTGTCAGTGAAATGTCCATCAGTGAAATGTCAGGCAGTGAAATGTCCATCAGTGAAATGTCTGTCAGTGAAATGTCCGGTAGTGAAATGTCCGTCAGTGAAATGCCCATCAGTGAAATGTACATCAGTGAAATGTCCGTCAGTGAAATCTCCATCAGTGAAATGTCTGTCAGTGAAATGTCCATCATCGAAATGTCAAGTAGTGAAATGTACATCAGTGAAATGTCCATCAGTGAAATGTCCATCAGTGAAATGTCCATCAGTGAAATGTCTGGTAGTGAAATGTCCATCAGTGAAATGTCAGGCAGTGAAATGTCCGGTAGTGAAATGTCCGTCAGTGAAATGCCCATCAGTGAAATGTACATCAGTGAAATGTCCGTCAGTGAAATCTACATCAGTGAAATGTCCGTCAGTGAGATGTCCGGTAGTGGAATGTCCATCGACCAAATGTCCATCGACCAAATGTCCATCGACCAAATGACCGGGACTCCTTTAGCACAGAATATGCTGCACAGTGAGCTACAGGAGTTGCTCCACTGACGATTGATTGGTTGTTGTGAAACAAAAATAGCCAGCTCATAAAAGCGCCACACTCACAATAAAGAGTTCTTATTTTTCTTTCTCTGCCCCCTCCCCTTACCTCCCCCCCCCCCCCCGCACACATTTCCACTAGACTAGCCGATATTACTCTGAAGCATGCTGCAACGCATTAGAGCACTTTGTTGAGTACACAACGCGCCCTGCTACGGTGTCCGTGACCATTGTGTGTTGGGCCTGTTGTGGCTGGGTGTACATGGGAGGCCAGGCCACCAGCACTATGACCTGATATTCCAAATTCAGTCATATTATCCTGACACTGAGCCAACCAGTCCTTGCCTTATCCTAATAATGCTGACTGACTGGCTAAGAAGCGACAAGTATCAATTTTGGAGTCATTGGTTTGATTCAACCAGGGTTAGAATCCATGGGTTTGAATCCCACGATCTACCAACACGGGAGACGGACACTCAACTCATTCGGCCATCGTGTCTGGTACTGTCGGTTGGGATCCATGGTGTTTTGGATCTACTTCGGTTCGTCTCCATGGTGTTTTGGACCTACTGTCGGTTGGTAGCCATGGTGTTTTAAACCTGCTGTCGGTTTGTCTCCATGGTGTTTTGGACCTACTGTCAGTTGGTATCCATGGTGTTTTAAACCTGCTGTCGGTTCGTCTCCATGGCGTTTTGGACCTACTGTCGGTTGGTATCCATGGTGGTTTGGATCTGATGTCGTTTGGTATCCAAGGTGTTTTAAACCTACTGTCGGTTGGTATCCATGGTGTTTTAAACCTGCTGTCGGTTGGTATCCATGGTGGTTTGGACCTACTGTCGGTTGGTATCGATGGTGTTTTAAACCTACTGTCGGTTGGTATCCATGGTGGTTTGGACCTACTGTCGGTTGGTATCCATGGTGTTTTAAACCTGCTGTCGGTTGGTATCCATGGTGGTTTGGACCTACTGTCGGTTGGTATCCATGGTGTTTTAAACCTACTGTCGGTTGGTATCCATGGTGTTTTAAACCTACTGTCGGTTGGTATCCATGGTGTTTTAAACCTACTGCTGGTTGGTATCCATGGTGTTTTAAACCTACTGTCGGTTGGTATCCATGGTGTTTTAAACCTACTGTCGGTTGGTGTCCATGGTGTTTTGGACCTACTGTTGGTTGGTATCCATGGTGTTTTGGACCCACTGTCGATGGGTGTATCCATGGTGTTTTGGAGCTACTTCGGTTGGTATCCATGGTGTTTTGGACCTACTGTCGATGGCTCTGTCCATGGTGTTTTGGACCTACTTCGGTTGGTATCCATGGTGTTTTGGACCTACTGTCGATGGGTGTCTCCATGATGTTTTGGACCTACTGTCAGTTGGTATCCATGGTGTTTTGGACCCACTCTCGATGGGTGTATCCATGGTGTTTTGGACCTACTGTCAGTTGGTATCCATGATGTTTTAAGCCTACTGTCGGTTGGTATCCATGGTGTTTTGGACCTACTGTCGGTTGGTATCCATGGTGTTTTGGACCTACTGTCGGTTGGTATTCATCGTGTTTTGGCCCTACTGTGGGCGTGCCCTGTGTTTTGGGGACTGGGTCTTTTAATCTCGGTCTGGTACCACAACCAGATCCATGACGTGAATTCCTAGTGAGGCTGGGAATTGTAATGCTCCAATGTGGGCAGTCAGGCAGCCTTTGCAGTTCTACTTCCAGTCCCAAATAGGCCAGACCGGATTGCCAAGTGAATCGGGTGTCCGGCTCCCGTTTTGGTCGCCCCCCCCCCACCACACCTCTACACACTCCCGTACAAGTTACGGAACTCAGCGATACCTCACCACACCGAAGGTGCGTCAAGTAATTAAATGTAGTTCGAACCCTGGACGATTCAAACCAATGACTTATCAAATTGATACTTGCCACTTCCAGCCTGGCGCTCGGCATTAACAGCATAAGGCAAGGAAGGACTGGTTAGCTCAGTGTCAGGATAAGGTGACTGAGTGGGATATCAGGACATTCTGTCAGCAGCCTGATTTACCACTGGGGCAACACTATAAAGTGACCATGAGCATGCATTGTCGCAAGTCAGTACCCGTCCTGACATGACCTTAGATGTTGCCAGGACGTAAAACTCCAACAAACAACCAACTGCACACGATTGTGACGTACCATGACGGATACTTCCTTTTGCAAATTCAACAAAGCGGATGTGGGCTCACGCAAACCGGAAGTGGGCTCACACAAACCGGAAGTGGGCTCACGCAAACCGGAAGTGGGCTCACGCAAACCGGAAGTGGGCTCACGCAAACCGGAAGTGGGCTCACCCGATTACCTAATGCACCCATTTTAGACAAGCGCAGTGGCACGAAACAACAAGACCGGATGCGGAAGGCGAATTGTTAGAGTGCAGGCTTCCGGTGCAGTAGGTCGGGGGTTCGAATCCCAGCCGAGTCAAACCGATGACTTACACAATTAATGTGGCACCACCTAGCCTGCTGCTTACCATGACTAGTGTAGACTGGTAGAGCAAGGACTGGTTGGCTCAGTATCAGGATTATGTGACTGAGTGCGATATCAGGTTAAGGTGATGGCGGCCAGGTCTGCCAGCGTGGCAGCACTATAAAGTCTCCACGAGTGCACACTGTCACAAGACGGTACCCATCCTGATATGACCATAGATGTTGCCAGGAGGGTAAAACTCCAACATGAAATGAACAAACTAACAAAGCACTGTATAATTGTCATGAGTCTGCACTGTCACTAGTCACAAGTCAGCACCCGTCCTGGTATGACCTTAGATGTTGGTAGAACGTAAAACCCCCCAAAACAAAGTGTCCTTTTCAAGCAACGTTTAGTGGCCCACCGCTCACAATGCGTCATCAAGGCTGCGCTTACATGAAACATGTATTTGATCAGCTGCCTGTGGTGCCTGGGTGGAACCTGGAATTTCTGAGTAATCCACCCGCCCACCCACCCACCCACCCTCCTCCTCCCACCTTAGTGGTATTTATTTTAGGGGGTGGGAAATATTGTATTCATTTGAACACATATTTTGTCAGCGCCATGGCACTGGTCTTCCAGCCGTTGAAGCGATCACATTTTGTTTGCACATGGTGATGGGGAAGTGGAATGCGCTGCATTGTGTGCAGCACACCCCATTCTGAACATTAAAAGTTGGGGGAGCAGCCGATGTATTCTTTTCCCAAGGATGCTCTTAGAGCCATAAGGACCGCGTCTGGTAACACAGAAGAGAGATGTTCTCTTCTACCTGGAGCAGAGACATGGAACAACGAACTGTACTCCAATTACCTCCCCAAAGGAGGCCTTTTCTTTTTCTTTGTCCTCCCCATTTTCTGTTTGCTGAGATCCATCATCAAACCAGCTGTAAAAGTGGTGTCCCCTGTGGCGGAGTGGTTAGAGTGTCTGACTTTTTTCTAGGTCAGACTCCTAATCTGAAGGTCGGTGGTTCGATTCCCCATGCCCCCACCTCTGCCAATTTGGATTTCCACCGCTGTGTATAACTTACAGCTTCATCAAAAGCCAGTTGCTCTCATACCATGTCTATGTGGTGTGGGAGGTTCAAATTCCCTTGGGTCGGTAAAAGTGTAGGCTCGGGCTTTCTATCGACAAACTGTCTAATGGTGAAAACAAGTCTATTCAGATTTATCCATAATGGGCAGTATAAATCTTCAACAACAACAAAGTCCTTGGGCAGGGAGGGATGCTGAGGTTGTTGCTCACTTTGAGGAATGATGATTCGGGGTAAACACCGGTATGTGTATATTGTAGGTCATCCTTCTCGATATGGGTTAGGTTGCCTTGAGGTGTATAATATTGTGCACAAATTATATCAATGTGTTCAATATACTCTCGGTATATCTAGTTTGTGATGTTGTAGCCTTCTCGATATGGGTTAGATTTCCTTGAGGTGCATAATATTTTAGGCACATTATATCGAGTATTCATAAGTCAGTCTCATGAAAATAAGCCAATTGGTGCATGGGGGAAAGACGTTGGTGTTGACTATTGGATGTCGGCGTCAAACCGCATACTTATAGTTTAGCATTGACAGAGGTGTTCGAAAGTATTTAAATTTATCCTGAATGTAGAGGTAGAGAAAATACAACAACCCTATTTGTTTCTAGGATAATTTCATATGAAACATAGAAATGCACTACACTTTAACAATTGCGATTCCAATATCTGTTAAAGATGTCGGCATCGACCATTGGATATTGGCGTCTAACGGCATACTTATAGTTTAGCATTGACAGAGGTGTTCGAAAGTTCTTAAATTTATCCAGAATGTAACGGTAGAGACAATACAACCTTTCTCATGCAGGAAACATTGATCCAGAGTATTTTGGAGATGCATTCCCACTCTTTTGTGCATTTTGTTATTAAAACCACCAATTGGCCCATTTTTGTGAGACTGACTCATATCCAGTTTGTGATGTTGCAACCTTTTCGATATGAGTTAGATTTCATTTAGGTGTATAATATTGTGTATACATTATCTCGGCATGTTCAATATACTCCCAGTATATACAGGTTTGTGACATTGTAGCCTTCTCGATATGGGTTAGATTTCCTTGAGGTGTATAATATTGTGTACACATTATATTGACACGTTCAACATACTCCCATTATATCCAGTTTGTGACCTTGCAGCCTGCTCAATGTGGGTTAGATTTCATTGTGGTGTATAATATTGTGTACACATTATATCGGCATGTTCAATATACTCCCACTATATCCAGTTTGTGACGTTGCAGCCTTCTCGATGTGGGTTAGATTTCATTGAGGTGTATAATATTGTGTACATATTATATCGAGACATTCAATATACTTCCAGTATATCCAAGTCTGTGACATTGTAGCCTTGTTGATATGGGTTAAATTTCCTTGGTGTGTATAATATTGTACACATATTATATCGACATGTTGAATATATTCCCAGAATATCCAGTTCATAAAGTCACAGCCTTCTCGATATGGGTTAGATTTCCTTGAGGTATATAATATTGTGCACACATTATGTTGACGTGCTCAATATACTCCCATTATATCCAGTTTGTGATGTCATAGCCTTCTCGATATGGGTTAGATTTCTTTGAGATGTATAATATTGTACGCACATTATATCGACATGTTCAATATACTCCCATTATATCCCAAGTTTGTGACATCTCTCAATACATTCTGTATTATATTGGTGGAATCCAATACTAATCATTAAAATTGTTCATGGAGGAGTCAGCTGTGCACAATTACATCAGGTCAACTCCATCAAGGCCACCTGGTGAAATACAATAAAGAATTTCTGCCGATTAGTAGATACATTACTGCTGGAACCTGCATTGTTGCCGATCTCCCTCTACAACGACTAGCCTACTAGGCTAGATACCTGATAGATACCTGCTAGATACCTGATAGATACCTGAGTGGAATGATGGTTATTATTGATCTAGTATTACTCTTTACCCACAATGGAAATGCCATTTCTTAAAGGTACATAGTCCACTAGTTTTGAGTTTCTGTCATATTTTGAAATTAATATATTAGGTTGATTGTTATAATCTACGGTACTTTAGTTGTGTTTTTTTGGTCCATTAGTTGTTTAAGCAGGGGAAATTTCAGTCATAGACGACTGGTCTTCCTCATTCCACTGCTGGTCGATAGAAAGCCCGAGCCTACACTTTTACCGACCCAATGGATTTTTAACCTCCCACACCACATAGACATGGTATGAGAGCAACCGGCCTTTGATGATGCTGTAAGTTACACACAGCGGTGGAAATCCAAATTGGCAGAGCTGGGGGCAAGGGGAATCGAACCGCCGACCCTCAGATTACGAGTCTGACCTAGAAAAAAGTCTGACACTCTAACCACTCCGCCACAGAGAACGCCAGTTTGAAGTCAGTTTTATATTAAAGTTGCATAGTCCGATGGTTTTTGAGTTTCTGTCATTTTTCTGAGATAATTATATTAAATTGATTGTTATAATCTACCTTACAAGTTACATCAATTTGAAGTAACTTTTGTTTTAAATGGCTAACGGTTGAGGTATGTGAAGTGTAAACATGCCACAATAATGTTGGCAAGCATGCCAAAACTCTGACACCATGGGCTTCTGCAGTAAGAGGTTCTGTTAAATTGCCCCGCCCATTCGATGCGGCAACACATTATTAATAAGGGCACATATATCTAAATTGGATATGAAGAAAGATTTAGTATAAATAACAGATTTCTACTCAAAATAATTTTAATTCTCAATAATTCCACTTTTCATACGATCGCATGATTATGGGGGCAATGACGAAAAAAGTATATAATATATATGTCTTTTCTTTTAACTTTTTGAAGGTTTGAGTCGAATATTTATCTCAATTTTTGGATTGGCGTTTACGTTATTTTACGCCTGAACTCTTCATATGTAGAATCAGATATTGCTAAGTGTTTTGGTTTTGGAAATGTAGTGGTATCCTCGGACTATACAGCTTTAAATGGCTAACCTGTGAGATTTTGAGGTCGAAACATGCCACATTAATTTTGGCAACCATGCCACAACTCTGACACAATAGGCTGCAGCAGCAACAGGTTCTATTTAATTGCCTCGGTATTCCCTTCTATACAGCAATAAATATGTTAATAAGTGAATAAATATGTAAATTAGATATGCAAAATCTAAATTTAATGTAAATAATTGTTTTGGTTTTGAAAAATGTATGCTTCCCTTAGAGTATGCAGCTTTAAACAATGGATGAACAGAAGAGGTAATATTTGCATAAGTATGCTATATAAATGTACATAGCACGATCATGTCGACAGTGTTGCTTTAGTTCCTTATTGAAATTAATCTGAAGCACTGATATGTTTCCAATTTGCTTTAATTTATATCTAAAATCAGTCAACAATAAGCACGCGCATGCGCACCATGCAGTGAACGCCAATAGTTTTCTGTGAGAAAAAAAACTACTCAAAGAATTCTCCATGTTGTCAATTCACTAGCAGACGACATTTTAGTAATAGCGGACGACATCAAAGCGACTGAAAGTTCACTGGATTATATGTTGGCGCGGTGAAGCTTGTTTCCTTCATTATCGCCCACCTTTCCCACCACATCCGCATCCATTAGCAGGGTCTCTTCCTTACACGGTAAACCCTCTCTAAATCGACCGACCATGGGATCGACTTTATATGAAGAGTTCTTGCGCAAAACCACGTAAACGCCAATCCACAAATTTAGTTTAAATAAAAGATTTGTCCGCAAAATAATTTTAATTCTCACCAATTCCACTTTTCATGCGATCATATGCTTATGGGGCAATGAAGAAACAAGTATAAATATAAATTCTTTTAAACTTTTTGAAGGCTTGAGTTCAATGTTTATTTCCATTTTTTTATTGGCGTTTATGTGCTTTTTGCTCCTGAACTCTTCAAATGGTCCATTTAGGGAGGTGGTCGGTTTAGGGAGCTTTTCTTTATCGTTGTATTAGTGTTGTATTGACGATCGTTTGGGATCCAAATAAAGCGATCGATATAGGGGTGTGGGCGATTTGTGGAGGTGATTGGCTAGAGAGGTTTTACTCTAGTACATTTCCTGCGACACCTATAACCGCGTGCCATCTGTAACAGACGACAATCAGACGCGGGCAACTGGAGTGAATTCTGCTTAAAATTGCATAGTCCGGTCGTTTTGAGTTTCGGTCATTTTCTGAGATAAATATATTAGGTTGCTCCTTATAGTCAACCTTAAATCAGTTTGAAATAACTTCTATTTTTTAGATATTCAAAGTGCAACCATGCAAAATTAATGTTGGCATGCATGCCAAAACTCCGACCCATCCTGATATGAACTTATATGTTGGCATGATGTAAAATTCCAAAAACCAACCAACCCAAAACTCTGAAACCAGAGGCTTCTGATATAACATCTTCTATTCAATTGCCTCAGCATTTCATTCTGTGTAAGCACACATGTTTAATAAGTGCACTAGTATTTAAGATTGAGATGTAGAATCAAGTCTAGATAATTGTTTTGGTTTTAAAAATTTGATGTTTTCATCGGACTATGCAGCTTTAATATGGGGCAGGCGAACACCGCATCAACTCGATCATAATTTGAATAAGATTTCTTTTTCCAAATGCCACTTGCTATTTAAATGGCAGTGCGTTTTCTATTAAGATTCGTATTTTAGCTGGAACTGAGAAACTGTCTTTGAATCGTGGAGGAGTGTGACGTAGCTCAGGTGGTAGAGTATCCACCTGGGAAGGTGTCGGTCACACTATTGATCCTGCTCAGTGGACCTATTTGCAGTTTGGGTTATTTTCCATTCCATCCAGTGGTCGACAACTTGTTCATCAAAGGCTGTGGTATGTGTTGTCGTGTCTGTGGGAAAGTGCAAATAAAAGACCCCTTGCTGCTTATCGGAACGAGTAGCACATGTGGTAGCAGCGGGTTTCCTCCAGTGAAATATGTCAGAATGACCAAATGTTTGACGTGCAATAACCGATGATAAAAGCCAATGTGCTCTAGAGGTGTCATTAAATAAAACTAGCTTTACTTTGAATTGAGCAGTTATCATCGTGAGACCAGTAATTGAAGGGGTTTTCGATCGGTCCACATAGACAATACCATGAGTCACCCAGCTCACCTAGATATTGTTTCAGTCTGATCAAAGTGTGCAAGGTCAATTGACCTTTTGGACCTGAGCGAAAGTAAGTGGAAAATCTCTTCCTGTCTTCAGCAGGTTTGTGTTTAGCCTCCATGGAAATATTTCCGGTGTGCTTAATTTGCCACACGACCAGTTCCGGGCAGCCTTTGCTAGAAACTGTGTTCTCTGTGGCAGAGTGGTTAGAGTGTCTGACTTTTTTCTAGTGGTTTTCTCTGTGGCGGAGTGGTTAGAGTGTCTGACTTTTTTCTAGGTCGGAGTCCTAATCTGAAGGTCAGTGGTTCAATTAGCCATACCCGCACCTCTGCCAATTTGGATTCCCACTGCTGTGTATAACTTGCAGCGTCATCAAAGGCCAGTTGCTCTTGTATCATGTCTATGTGGTGTGGGAGGTTAAAAATCCCTTGGGTCGGTAAAAGTGTAGGCTTGGGCTTTCTATCGACAAACAGTCTAATGGTGAAAACAAGTCTATTCAGACGTATCCATGATAGGCAGTATAAATCTTCAAGAAGAAGAAGGTTGGACTCCTAATCTGAGGGTCGGTGGTTCGATTCCCCATGCCCCCACCTCTGCTAATTTGGATTTCCACCAATGTGTATAACTTACAGCGTCAACAAAGGCCAGTTGCCATCATACCATGTCTATGCAGTCTGGGAGGTTAAAAATCCCTTGGGTTGGTAAAAGTGTAGGCTCGGGCTTTCTCTCGACAAACTGTCTAATGGTGAAAATAAGTCTATTCTGACTTATCCATGATAGGCAGTATAAATCTTCAAGAAAAAAAAGAAGAAAAAAAAAAGAAACTATCATGCTGAGTACCAGCTATTGGGAGTACCAGTCAGACCATACAAGTAGGAGGTGTGGACTGGAGGGGAGCAGGAGGTGGAACGGCTGCAGGAGCGAGGGTGAAGGTGGCGAGGTAAGGAATGCAGGGGGCGCCACCGGCGTAGGCCTGCGACGTGGGAGACGGGGTGAGGGATGAGCCAGGAGGGAGAGACAGAGGGGTGGAGGAGAGAACTCCCCCGCTGAGAATCAAATGCAATGCAAGCATTAGTGGCGTTCTCTGTGGCGGAGTGGTTAGAGGGTCTGACTTTTTTCTAGATCAGACTCCTAATCTGAAGGTTGGTGGTTCAATTCCCTGTGCCCCCACCTCTGCCAATTTGGATTTCCACCGCTGTGTATAACTTACAGCGTCATCAAAGGCCGGTTGCTCTCATACCATGTCTATGGGGTCTGGGAGGTTAAAAATCCCTTGGGTCGGTAAAACTGTAGGATCGGGCTTTCTATCGACCAGCAGTGGAGTGGAGTGGGGAAGACCAGTTGTCTGTGACTGGGATTTCCCCTGCTTGGGACAACTAATGTACCAAAAAAAAAAGAAAAAAAGAGAGACAAATAAGTGTTCACACTTCCTGTCTACCATTCGCTATATCGTATATTACGACCAAACCTAGCAATGCAAAATATGAACAACGTTATGTCTGTAGGACGTACACTCAACATGCGCATACGATTATATCGGTTTGCTTGTTTATTGGGGATTTATATCCCAGCAGCATTTGGTGTCAGACCAGAACTGGTAGACCTACTCACTGATTTGTGACAGTGCAAACTCACGGTGAATTAATAATACCATTGCCCCGCTGGAGGTACCTACCCTGTCACCATAATCCAATATCTAACTCAGTCACACAATGTCCTTATGGCACAGGGCGTGATGGCCGAATCGGTAGAGCGCGGGCCTCGCGTGCGGGAGATCGGGAGTTCGCCACTCATGGCGACTACATAGTGTTGCCCCACTGGGAAATCAGGATGCCTGCACCAAGACCAAATATCCCACTAACGGACTCAGTCAGATTATCCTGACACTAAGCCAACCAGTTCTTGCCATATCCTATTAATGCCGAGCACCAGGCTAGGAAGCGACACAAGTATAAATTTTGTAAGTCATTGGTTTGATTCGACCGGGAACCTAACTCCCGCTCTCCCGCACGTGAGACCCGCGCTCAACCGATCCGGCCACTGCGTCTGGTCACATGAGAATGATGTAATCGGCCAAATTGATATGGTTGTGTGGCGCGCTTCTGTCAGACACTCGCGAGATCTCGGGCTCCGGCCTGTATCCGGTCGATGTCAATTAGATGCGCGTGCCTCAGGAGTCCATTGATGAAGGGCGCGCCGAGAACCAGCCGCGTGAAATTACTTCCGGTCCCGAGTGGTAATGGCGTCGCCGCTTCGCTCAGCCGTCACATGTCGGACAATAGGTGGCGCCACGGGAGGCATCTATGGAAGGGTGTCTGGAGAGAGCTGGGAAATGAGCACCGTATGCATGTTACGCTAGTGATGATATCATTTCCAATAATTAACATACCCCCCTCACACCCTAGGAATGAAAATAATTATCTTTTTTTTCATGATAAGGGAACAGACATGTATTCAGCTCTATTATTACAAAAAGAAATGAAAGGTGTTCCGATTTTAATTTTGGATGACCCATATCACACTTTGGTGCCCAGTTTCAGAGAATGACCCATATACATATGGACAAAGGAAGTATGTGGATATATATATTATATGTATATATGTATACATACACTCTATGTACACATTTGTGTGCGGTGTGTGTGGGTTGTGTGTGGTTTTGGTGAGGTATGTGGGGGCTATATGAGCTGTATGTGTGATGTGGGGCTCTATGTGTGATGTGTGCGGTGTGGGTGGGTTGAGTGTGGGTTGTGTGAGGTGGGTGTGGATTATATGAGCTGTATGTGTGATGTGTGAGCAGTATGTGTGATGTGTGAGTTGTATGTGTGATGTGTGCGGTGTGGGTGGGATGTGTCTGGTATGTGTGGGCTCTATGAGCTGTATGTGTGATATGTGAGCAGTATGTGTGATGTGTGAGTTGTATATGTGATGTGTGCGGTGTGTGTGGGTCATTGTGGTTTGTGTGAGGTGTGTGTGGGCTGTATGAGTTGTATGTGTGATATGTGAGCAGTATGTGTGATGTGTGAGTTGTATGTGTGATGTGTGCGGTGTGTATGGGGTGAGTGTGGGTTAAGTGTGGGTTGTGTGGGTTATATAGGTTGCATGTGTGATGTGTAAGCTGTATGTGTGATGTGTGCGGTGTGTGTGGGTTATGTGATGTGTGTGGGTTATGCGATGTGTGTGGGTGATGGGATGTGTGTGTTATGTGATGTGTGTGGGTTATGTGATGTGTGTGGGTGATGTGATGTGTGTGGGTTATGTGATGTGTGTGGGTTATGTGATGTGTGTGGGTTATGTGATGTGTGTGGGTTATGCGATGTTTGTGTGTTATGCGATGTGTGTGGGTTATGTGATGTGTGTGGGTTATGCGATGTGTGTGTGTTATGTGATGTGTGTGGGTTGAGTGATGTGTGTGGGTTATGCGATGTGTGTGGGTGATGGGATGTGTGTGGGTTATGTGATGTGTGTGGGTGATGTGAGGTGTGTGGGTTGAGTGATGTGTGTGTGTTATGTGCTGTGTGTGGGTGATGTGATGTGTGTGGGTGATGTGATGTGTGTGGATTATGGGCAGTGTGTTATGTGATGTGTGTGGGTTGAGTGATGTGTGTAGGTTATGTCATGTCTGTGGGTTATGCGATGTGTGTGGGTTGATGCATATGTGTGGGTTATGTGAGGTGTGTGGGCCATGTGACGTGTGTGTGTTGAGTGATGTGTGTGGGTTATGGGCAGTATGTGGGCTATGTGATGTGTGTGGATTGAGTAACATGTGTGGGTTATGTGAGGTGTGGGGTTTATGAGCGTTGTGTGGGTTGAGTGATGTGTGTGGGTTATGCGATGTGTGTGGGATATGTGATGTGTGTGGGTTATGTGATGTGTGTGGGTTGAGTGATGTGTGTGGGTTATGTGATGGGTGTGGGTTATGTGATGTGTGTCGGTTGAGTGAGGTGTGTGGGTTATGTGATGTGTGTGGGTTGAGTGATGTGTGTGGGTTGAGTGATGTGTGTGGGTTATGTGATATGTGTGGGTGATGTGATGTGATGTGATGTGATGTGTGTGGATTATGGGCAGTGTATGTGTGCTATGTGATGTGTGTGTGTTGAGTGATGTGTTTAGGTTATGTCATGTGTGTGGGTTGAGTGATGTGTGTGGGTTATGCGATGTGTGTGGGTGATGTGATGTGTGTGGGTTATGTGATGTGTGTGGGTGATGTGATGTGTGTGGGTGATGTGATGTGTGTGGGTTGAGTGATGTGTGTGGGTTATGTGATGTGTGTGGGTTATGTGCTGTGTGTGGGTTATGTGCTGTGTGTGGGTGATGTGAGGTGTGTGGGTTATGTGATGTGTGTGGGTTATGTGATGTGTGTGGGTTATGTGATGTGTGTGGGCTATGTGATGTGTGGGGGTTATGTGATGTGTGTGGGTGATGTGAGGTGTGAGGGTTATGTGATATGTGTGGGTGATGTGATGTGTGTGGATTATGGGCAGTGTATGTGTGCTATGTGATGTGTGTGTGTTGAGTGATGTGTGTAGGTTATGTCATGTGTGTGGGTTATGCGATGTGTGTGGGTTGAGGCATATGTGCGTGTTATGTGAGGTGTGTGGGGTATGTGATGTGTGTGTGTTGAGTGATGTGTGTGGGTTATGGGCAGTATGTGGGCTATGTGATGTGTGTGGATTGAGTGACATGTGTGGGTTATGTGAGGTGTGGGGTTTATGAGCTTTGTGTGGGTTGAGTGATGTGTGTGGGCTATGTGAGGTGTGTGGGTTATGTGATGTGTGTGGGTTGAGTGATATGTGTGGGTTATGTCATGTGTGTGGGTTATGCGATGTGTTTGGATTGAGGTATATATGTGGGTTATGTGAGGTGTGTGGGCCATGTGATGTGTGTGTGTTGAGTGATGTGTGTGGGTTATGGGCAGTATGTGGGCTATGTGATGTGTGTGGATTGAGTGATGTGTGTGGGTTATGTGAGGTGTGGGGGTGATGAGCGTTGTGTGGGTTGAGTGATGTGTGTGGGCTATGTGAGGTGTGTGGGTTATGTGATGTGTGTGGGTTGAGTGATATGTGTGGGTTATGTCATGTGTGTGGGCTATGCGATGTGTGTGGGTTGAGGTATATGAGTGGGTTATGTGAGGTGTGTGGGCCATGTGATGTGTGTGTTGAGTGATGTGTGTGGGTTATGGGACGTATGTGGGCTATGTGATGTGTGTGGATTGAGTGATGTGTGTGGGTTATGTGAGGTGTGGGGGTTATGAGCGTTGTGTGGGTTGAGTGATGTGTATGGGATATGTGAGGTGTGTGGGTTATGTGATGTGTGTGGGTTGAGTGATATGTGTGGGTTATGTCATGTGTGTGGGCTATGCGATGTGTGTGGGTTGAGGTATATGAGTGGGTTATGTGAGGTGTGTGGGCCATGTGATGTGTGTGTTGAGTGATGTGTGTGGGTTATGGGACGTATGTGGGCTATGTGATGTGTGTGGATTGAGTGATGTGTGTGGGTTATGTGAGGTGTGGGGGTTATGAGCGTTGTGTGGGTTGAGTGATGTGTGTGGGCTATGTGAGGTGTGTGGGTTATGTGATGTGTGTGGGTTGAGTGATATGTGTGGGTTATGTCATGTGTGTGGGCTATGCGATGTGTGTGGGTTGAGGTATATGAGTGGGTTATGTGAGGTGTGTGGGCCATGTGATGTGTGTGTTGAGTGATGTGTGTGGGTTATGGGACGTATGTGGGCTATGTGATGTGTGTGGATTGAGTGATGTGTGTGGGTTATGTGAGGTGTGGGGGTTATGAGCGTTGTGTGGGTTGAGTGATGTGTGTGGGCTATGTGAGGTGTGTGGGTTATGTGATGTGTGTGGGTTGAGTGATATGTGTGGGTTATGTCATGTGTGTGGGCTATGCGATGTGTGTGGGTTGAGGTATATGAGTGGGTTATGTGAGGTGTGTGGGCCATGTGATGTGTGTGTTGAGTGATGTGTGTGGGTTATGGGACGTATGTGGGCTATGTGATGTGTGTGGATTGAGTGATGTGTGTGGGTTATGTGAGGTGTGGGGGTTATGAGCGTTGTGTGGGTTGAGTGATGTGTGTGGGCTATGTGAGGTGTGTGGGTTATGTGATGTGTGTGGGTTGAGTGATATGTGTGGGTTATGTCATGTGTGTGGGCTATGCGATGTGTGTGGGTTGAGGTATATGAGTGGGTTATGTGAGGTGTGTGGGCCATGTGATGTGTGTGTTGAGTGATGTGTGTGGGTTATGGGCAGTATGTGGGCTATGTGATGTGTGTGGATTGAGTGATGTGTGTGGGTTATGTGAGGTGTGGGGGTTATGAGCGTTGTGTGGGTTGAGTGATGTGTGTGGGCTATGTGAGGTGTGTGGACTGAGTGATGTGTGTGATGTGTCGGGTGTGTGTGATTACACATGTAAGTGGGGGCCGTAATTCACTACTGGAGTTCCTGCAGGCCACTTCTCCCTGGTTCCATTCAGGGTATCGACCCACCACTGGTCAATAAGGTGTTCTACCCAACGGACAAGCCGGCTTCGCCCCAAACAGATGATGGGGCACAGTACGAGTGGAAGGCGCAACGCTACTATCACGTCAAGTAATCAATGTAATCAGGACTGTGCTTGCCTCTGTAGCAGCACATAATTGACAAATCTATGACCTCCATTAAGCAAACCCAAACAAAAACCCAAAGCACCCAAAAACCCAAGCGCACCATGATCATATGACATCCATCTGACAGCCAATCACAAGCCACATATCATGTCTGAACATATTTATTTTAAAGCAAGGTTTGTTTTATTTAATGAAGCCTCTAGAGTGAAACATAATTATGGTCATTCTGACATATTTCTTTGGAGGAAACCCATTGCCGCCACATTAGGCTACTCTTTCCGATAAGCAGCAAGGGGTCTTTTATACACACTTTCCCACAGACAGGACAGCATTACCACACCCTTTGATGAACCAGTTTTGGACCACCAGTTGGAACGGAAAATAGCCCAAACTGCAAATGGGTCCACTGAGAAGGATCAATAGGATGAGCAACACCTTCACAAGTGGACACTCTACCGCCTGAGCTACATCCCGCTACAATAATTCTTAAACAATCAGATTTGTGTGAAATGACAGCGAAAAGAATTATTATCTCAGATCGAATTTTGAAATGGTTAAATTTGTGTCAAATGATTTAGCTCAGAATTGTCCACACCAAACAATGGTAAATTGTACAGGAGGCGATATGGTTCAGTTATTTCTATGAAGTGTAAGATGTGTTTGTGCCTTATATTGCTGAAGAGATTGTGCAGGTTATTTATATAAAGTAATTACTGATGCAATGCCATGATATTCTAGGCATTCAAGTAGTACGTGTTGGACTGTTCGTGGGTGTTGGGGGGGGGGGGGGAGGGGGTTCCCCCTTGAGTTGTATGAATGTTATCGTTTAATATATTGTTAATATAACATAAATCACTGGCATATTCTGTTGTAAAATATTAACATCCATCACTGTGTGAAAGAATTAAGGTCAGCTAAAGGAGAATACTTCTCTGGACATATACATGTCGAAGACTTTGGCTGACCCCTATATATATATATACTTTATAGTAGAAAGTACTACTGTATGGAACTGCGGCCTGGACAGTGTACAGACGACAGGTGAAAAAGCTGCAAGTCTTCATGATGCGACATCTGCGTTCAATCTTGAGGATAACTTGGAAGGACAAAGTGACAAACAGGGAAATACTCGATTGGACATGACTGTCCTCTATGGAAGATCTTCTGATCAGAAAGAACCTCCAGTGGACTGGACATGTGATGAGGATGTCAACAGACAGGCTACCAAAGCAGATCCTCTATTCTCAATTGTCTTCTGGTCAGAGAAAGAGAGGACACCCTTCTCTCCGGTTCAAGGATACTATCAAGAGAAACCTGAAGCTGAGAGCCATTAGGACTGACTCATGGACATCACTCTCACAGCAGAGAGCTAAATGGAGAGCGGCGGTTAAGAAATGAAAGCAGTCTTTGTCACATTGCTACCGACAGCATGATGATGATGATGATAGTAGAAAATAGTTGCTCTATTTGTGGGTGATTTCTTTCAAAGTAAATAACCTACCATAATGACCAAAGTACTTGGTAGTTGGTCTTTTTACTATTAAAAATGCAACCCATAATGAATTGCAGCAATGTATCTGTTAAACTAAAACATATTAATCAACGCAATTCAATTTAATACTGAGTTGAAATATCAGGACATGGTCCTGGTGGCATGGTCTTCCAGTTGGGTAGCACTATTAAGTTGTAATCAGTGTGCACTGTCATAAGTCAATACTCCTCCTGATATAACCTTAGATCAAATTCAAACCCTGGTCGAGTCAAACCAATGACATAACAATTGATACTTGTCGCTTCCTAGCCAGGCACTCGGCATTATTAGGATATGGCAAGGACTGTTTGGCTCAGTATCAGGATAATATCAGCTCATGGTGCTGGTGGCCTGGTCTCCCAGTGGGGCAGCACTATAAAGTTGACATGAGTGCACACTGGCACGAGGTGGTACCAGTCCTGATATGACCTTAGATGTTGCCAGGAAGTAAAACTCCAACAACCAACATCTAGCGCCCTCCGTTATTTGTGGCGAACGCGCTAGCAGCCAGTGGGGTGGGGGTGGGGGTGGTGTGGGGGTGGGGGTGGGGTGGGGTGATGGGTGGGCTGGGGGGGGGAGGTGTGCATTTATTTTGCAAAGCTCCGTCACCAATGTCTACTAGCGAACTGCCTAGATAGGCTAGATTGGTTGGTTGTTGGAGTTTTACGTTCTGGCAACATCTAAGGTTATACCATGACAGGGGGGAGGAGGCTAGATCATGTAGGGAGGTGATGGTATGGTAGGTGGCGCCACCACGTTGATCCTCCCAGGCCGTTGAATTACCAATGTTGTCAGCAGACATGTAGCGATAGGAGGAGGGTGGGTGGGTATGTGATTGATTGTCGGTTATCACCATAGCAACAACTTTGACGTCATCTCCAGACGGGTACTGCGTTAAGGTGCTACTCTACTAAGTTATCTCACCTCATCCCACCTCATTATCCTGAAATCTTACCCAACGAGACCTTGCACTATCCTAGTAATGCCAATCGCCCGGGTGGAATGGGGCATCGAGAAATACTAAATAAATGGGATTTTTCTCACTGAAATGCAGTACCGCCACCACTATGATGATCTCACACTCAGCCACAGTATTTTGACACTGGACTAACCAATCCCTGCCCTCTCATATTACAGTGGCCCAACGCCAGGAATGATAGCACCAACAAATACCAACGTTTGCAAGTTTAGACCTTTCTGACCTGGTTGCCCTGGTTGCCGTGGTTGCATTGGTTGCCGTGGTTGCCGTGGTTGCCGTGGTTGCCGTGGTTGCCGTGGTTGCCGTGGTTTCCCTGGTTGCTCTGGTTGCCCTGGTTTCCCTGGTTTCCCTGGTTGCCCTGGTTGGCCTGGTTGACCTGGTTGACCTGGTTGACCTGGTTATTTGGTTGACCTGTTTTACCTGTTTAACCTGTTTGGTGTGGTTGATTTTCTTTATCTGATTGACGTGTTTGACGTGTTTGACGTGTTTGATGTGTTTGACGTGTTTGACGTGTTTGACGTGTTTGACGTGTTTGACGTGTTTGACGTGTTTGACGTGTTTGACGTGTTTGACGTGTTTGACGTGTTTGACGTGTTTGACCTGTTTGACCTGTTTGACCTAATAGACATTGTTGACATGGTTGATCTGATTGACCTAATTGACCTAATTGACCTGATTGACATGGTTGACCCGGTTAACATGGTTGAGCTCATCGACTACACTGGCTGGTGTCAGTTTAACAAAGCAATAGGGTCCATTAATTGCATTATTGTGACGTATGCACCTGAAGTAATAAGGCTAATTTCCTCATGAAAGCCAATATATTATGGCGAAGACACAATGGGATTAAAGCTGCATAGTCCGATGAAATATCAAATTTTCAAAACCAAACCAATTATCTAGATTTGATTTTTACATATCAGTATCTAACTTAGATACTGATGCACTTATTAAGCATTTATTTCTGCGTAGAAGGCAATACTGAGTCAATTTAACAGAACCTGTGACTGCAGAAGTCTATGGTGTCAGAGTTTTGGCAAGCTTGACAAAACTAATTTTCCATGTTTGTACTCAAAATATCTAAAAAGTTGACCATTTAAGATAAAAGTAACTTTGAACTAATTTAAAGTAGATACTAGTGATCGATCTAATATATTCATCTCAGAAAAATTCCAAAATTCCAAACCATCAGACTATGCAGCACTGGGATGGCGTGAACTGTTCGAAGTTCAGAGAATAGCCTCAATGGGTGAACTACTAGATACTGATGGCGGTCCCTTTAATACGATATTAGTGCTTGCTTATTGAATAGAGGAACCAAATCTTACGAATTTGAGATATGCAAACAGAAAATGTATCAAGACCAATATTGAGTAATGACGTTTAATTAAAAGCTACATAATTTGAAGGAAAACAAACATACATTTTTCTACACCAAAACACATACCCAGATCTGATCCTGCTTGTCCAACTCAGATACGAGTGCACTTATTAAGTATTTGTTATTGCATAGAAGAGAATGTGAAGTCAATTTAATAGAACCAGTTACTACTGACGCCTATGGTGATAGTATCTTGAAATGCATGTTAAAGTTGCTATGGCAGGTTTTTTGTATTTCCAATATCTCCAAAGTTGAACATTTATAATAAGTCCTTACTTCAAACTAATGCAAGGTACATTATTAATATCAACCAAATATATGTATTTCAAATAATGATAGAGACTCTAAATCATTACACAATGCAACTATTCGATTTAATTAGTTATTGATTAAACCAACAAGCACGCCATGCCATTATTTTTTCTGAATATTAATTAGTTAATATAATTAACATGTATGTTATGTATAACGCATTATACACGTATACATTCTAGGGGAACATATACTTCTCACTATATTCCTCCGTAGACGCCCCCGCCCCCCCCCCCCTCACTAGCTGTTGGGGTAATTGTATACGGGTGGCCCCCCTCGCGCCGCACACACTGGAGGATTTTTTTCGATATACAGTAAAACCTCTCTAACCGACCACTCCCCTATATTGATCACTCTATTTGGGTCCCAAACGATCACCCATACAATACCATTGCAACAATTAAAAAAGCTCCCTGAACTGACCACCTCCCTTAAGGGACCATTTATAGTCGGTCCCATGGTCGGTTGATTTAGAGAGGTTTTACTGTAATTTTGATTTGGGCGGATATACTATAATAAGCCTGTAGCAAGATGCCGATAGGACCTCATATTCCCAGGTGGTCACCGATCAAAATACTCAATGTTGCTTCATATTGATGATGCCCACTTGTCTAATGTCTTCGTCTAATTACAGTGAGCGGCGCATGCACATCGACGGCGGGCCAGAGCACCTGAAGAAGAAGAAGAAGAAGAAGAAGAAGGAGAAGAAGAAGGAAGGTTCCGTTTCAATCAAGTCAGTATCTATCACCAGCGAAAGATCAACCAGCGAAAGTTCCTGCCTGCGCTGCGAAGTAGAAGGAGGAAGAAAGGTCCTAGTTCAATCAAGTCAATATCTCACACCAGTGAAAGATCAACGAGTGAAAGTTACTTCCTACGCTGGGAAGTACAAGAAGGAAAGGAAGGAAGGTCCTAGTTCAATCAAGTCAGTATCTCACACCAGAGAAAGATCAACTAGCGAAAGTTCCTTCCTCCGCTAGGAAGTACAAGAAGGAAGGAAAGTCCAGGTTCAATCAAGTCAGTATCTCACACCAGAGAAAGATCAACCAGGAAAGGTTCCTTCCTATGCTGGGAAGTGCAAGAAGGAAGGAAGGTCCAGGTTCAATCAAGTCAGTATCTCACACCAGCAAAAGATCAACCAGCAAAGCTTCCTGCCTAAGTTGGGTACTTCCTGGCTTTCCTTTCAAACTTCAAAATGGCGGCTGAAAGCTTGGCAGAAGTGCTCATCCATCTGCATCCGCTGAATGCATCGTTCTCCCCACCACCACCAGGGCTGCACTATGCCCACTTCACAACCGCCTTGTCGGCAATCCAGGCCAGCATCGTCAACGGGACAGACATCAGTAACGACGGCGGCTTGACGGCGTCCAAGGCGCCGCCGGCCGTCGTCGTCATCAAGTCCCTGGCGATGGTCGCCATCATGTTCATGGCGGTCGCTGGAAACCTCCTCGTCATTACTTCGGTGTTGCGCTTCGAGAAGTTACGCATCATCGCCAACTGGTTCATAGTGTCGCTCGCCTTCGCCGATCTTCTCGTCGCCATCCTCGTAATGCCCTTCAGCGCCAGTCAAGAGATCGCTGGGCGGTGGGTGTTCGGAAAGGTCTACTGCGACATCTTCAATGCCAACGATGTCCTCTTCTCGACTGCTTCGCTGCTGCACTTGTGTTTCATCAGTATGGACCGCTACATCGCAATCACCGACCCGTTCCGCTATGAATCCAAGATGACCCCGCGTCGGGTGGCCATCATGCTGTTATGCGCTTGGGGTGCTTCGGCGATGATCTCCCACATTCCGATCCACCTGGGTTGGTACACGACCGAACAGCAGAAGAAGGATATGCGATCGGCCGTCGAGTCGTGTAACTTCGTCGTCAACAAGCCGTACGCCGTCGTCTCATCCTTCATCTCCTTCTGGACTCCGACCATCGTCATGGTCTTCACCTACATGAAGATCTTCCGCGAAGCGCGTCGCCAGGAGAAGCAGATCTACCTTCTCACCAAGCACCAGGCACCATCACTTGAACACCTCGCTGCCAACTCGGTGCACAACGGAGGCGGAAGCGCGTCCGCAACCACAAACGCGGCTGGGACCACGACCGCGACTGGAAATGCCAGTGGAAGAGGTAATGAGGCGAAGCGGAAAGCGAATGTGACACGCCGCCTTACACAGGACCGCAAGAAGATGAGGCGGGAACATAAAGCTGCTAAGACGCTGGGCGTCATCATGGGTGCCTTCCTGTGCTGCTGGTTGCCCTTCTTCCTCTGGTACCTGACATCTTCGCTGTGCGACCAATGCTGGACCCCGCCAGTGCTCGTGTCCATACTCTTCTGGATCGGTTACCTCAACTCGGCCATCAACCCAATCATATACGCCTTCTTCAACAGGGACTTCCGGTTTGCTTTCAAGCGGCTGCTCCGTTGCCGCCAGCTGCGCCGCTGCTGCTGCTTCTTCCGGTTCCGGTCACGCTGTCACCGGCATGGCCTGGAAGCCAACGCGCTTGCACAGTATCCCCAGCAGCCAGCTTCTGGGAAGGGCAGTGAAGGGCAGGGCGCGGACTGCGAACACTCATCCGCATCTAGTCCGCGAATGAAGCGCTTCTATGACACTGTTGAACAGCCGTCCTTGTAGGTGCGCGGGTGGGTGGGTGAGTGGGTGGGTGAGTGCGTGGGTGAATAGGTGGGTAGGGTAGTGTGTGTGAACAGGCTTTCTTTCGCAAAGTGAATTAGGGCTGGAATCTCACACTAACAAAATGCTTTCCCTAAATTATAGAAATGTTATTATCATCATCATCATTATCAGACGAAAGAAAACGAATTTGGTGTCGATGCTATCAATATATTGAGTTCAAGAGCATTTCTGTTAGCAAATAAGAAATAAGAATTATAAAGAAAAGATATGTTCTTAGGTGAAGAAGGGGAAGTGAATATGTGTAAGTGTGATTTGTAACTGTGCATAATAGTTTTGGTTGTCATTGAATAGTTTATTAATTAATCTGCACATTTGGAAAATAAATTGCTGTTAACTAGTTGGAAGTGTGACGGTGTGAATGGGAAGCACTATCAGGCAAGGGGAAACCTTTTCGCAGGTCCGATTTGTGGGATATTCATATATTTTTCTTCTGAAGCAGTGTTGGAAATCAGGAACTTGTAATTAATTACAGATATATTACAAATACTGAAAATATCGAGGGAGAAAACTATATTCGCTGAATATAATAGATTTAATCAAAAGCAAAGGGTCACATAATTTTAAAATCGTCGTCTTCTGTAGATGGATAAAGGAAATGTTGTCTAATGCCGGTACAATTAATCAAAGACCCTATAATATTAAGACGGCTCACTCAGCCTGTACTGTGTAATCAAAATGATCAAACCCACCACTTGGTGCACTGGCTGTTCTCTTGGATAAACAGGTGCTATATTATATGTATAAATGTATATATGAATGTGAAAGATGTGTGATGATGGCGATGCTGATGATGATGCTGATGATGATGTGTATTTGTTCATAGCAATTTCATATTGATGTGTATTCATACTTACCTATCTCATGTATAATATAATTGTATGTGTTTACATGTGAAACACCAACCAGCAGCTGGGCTGATCAAACCCACCACAAGGTGGCACTGCGAAATTGACATATGGGTGAGATATGGAGTGAGCAGTCTTAGTATTATACTTATAGGGTCTTTGAATTAATTCATCAACTGTTTGTATTGTGTCGCCTGAGGCCAGCTGTGTGCATATAATAAATGCATAACTTTGCCTGGACAACACTGACTTTACAATCCACAGCTTGAATAATTAACTATCGTAATTATAATATTCAATTGAGTCATTCCAGCCACTCATTGTAAAACTTACCATCGTATTTTGTCATGAGCCGTAACGATTAATTGCTTGTTCGTGGGTTTTATATTCGACCAACATCTAATGGCATATCACGACAGGTACTGACTTATGACAGCACGCACTCATTGCGACTTGCATAGTGCTGCCCCACAGGGAGACCAGGCAGTCAGCACAATGATGGCATACCCCACTCAGTCAAATTATCCTGATACTGAGGAAACCAGTCCTTGTCCTATCCTAGTCATGCTTAGCACGAGGATAGATAACAACAATTATCAATTTGTAGGTCATTGCTTTGACTCAGCCGGCAATCGAAACCCCGACCTTCTATACGGAAAGCCAGCACTTTAGGATTTGTTTGACAGTGTGACCTTACTATAAAAAGGTTCTATCTGACAAAGTGACCGAATCGGTGTTATGGATGTAAAAATGTTCTATCTATCAAAGGTTATCATGCAGTTACACAACTGTTTCTCAACTGGTGTTTTTCACTGAGATATATTTGAAATAATATTGTTCTATCTGCTTTTTTATCATGCAGTTACACGGCTTCGGTCCTTATTATCTCGAAAGCACCATTTTATCAGATAGAACCTTTTTATAGTAAGGTCGCGAGTTGGTATAAATATATATAATACATATGTATATGTATATATATATATATGTATATATATATATATGTAATATATAGACTGTCCATGTATTTTATTATATCAGGAAACACATACAACGTGACCGTGTGTGATATATGGGTCCAAGCAGGGTGCTTGTCCATAAACAATGTGTAACAATCATCAGAGAAAATGTGCATAGATTCATACTATCTGGGCATTAAGGAAAGTGCATATATACAGGTCGGTTGATGGAATGTTATGTCCTTATAACATCTAAGGTCATATCAGGACAGGTTGAGATATATATGAGTGGAGATGACTCTTATCGTGGATGATAATTGGGGAGTTACTGGCGGCTCTTCCATCACACGCATACCCTATACCCCAACCTGGGTAGGCATGGTTATTGTGGGTGATAATTGGGGAGTTAAAGGTGGCTCTTCCATCACACGCCCCCCTACACATCCACGCAGGTAGGTGTGGGTTATTGTGGGTGATATTTGGTGACTTACTGGCGGCTCTTCCATCACACACAAACCCTAAGCCCCAACGGTAGGTGTGGTTATTGTGGGTGATATTTGGTGAGTTACTGGTGGCTCTTCCATCACGCACACCCTACACCCCAACCTGGGTAGGTGTGGTTATTGTGGGTGATAATTGGTGAGTTACTGATTGCTCTTCCATCACACTCAAACCCTACACCCCAACCTGGGTAGGTGTGGTTATTGTGGGTGATATTAGGAGAGTTACTGGTGGCTCTTCCATCACACAGACCCTACACCCCAACCTGGGTAGGTGTGGTTATTGTGGATGATAATTGGGAAGTTACTGGCGGCTCTTCCATCACACGCATACCCTATACCCCAACCTGGGTAGGTGTGGTTATTGTGGGTGATATTAGGAGAGTTACTGGTGGCTGTTCCATCACACAGACCCTACGCCCCAACGTGGGTAGGTGTGGTTATTGTGGGTGATAATTGGGGAGTTACAGGTGGCTCTTCCATCACACACACACCTTACACCCCAACCTGGGTAGGCGTGGTTATTGTGAGTGATATAGGAGAGTTACTGGTGGCTCCTCCATCACACACACTCTACACCCCAACCTGGTTAGGTGTGGTTATTGTGGGTAATAATTGGGGAGTTACAGGCGGATCTTCCATCAGACGCCCCCCCTACGCATCCACGCAGGTAGGTGTGGTTATTGTGGGTGATAATTGGGGAGTTACAGGTGGCTCTTCCATCACACACAAACCCTACATCCCAACCTGCTTAGGTGTGGTTATTGTGGGTGATATTTGTAGAGTTACAGGCGGCTCTTCCATCACTCACCCCTAGACATCCACCCACGTAGGTGTGGGTTATTGTGTGTGATAATTGAGGAGTTACAGGTGGCTCTTCCATCACACACACACCTTACACCCCAACCTGGGTAGGTGTGGTTATTGTGGGTGATAGACCGAGGCTTATGTAGAACATAATTTAGAGCGATACAACAAAAAATCACACTACATGACAACAGATATTCTCTTCAACAAGTCTCATTCATGTAGGAAGAAGTTGAATGGTTGGTTGTTGGAGTTTTAC
This sequence comes from Branchipolynoe longqiensis, assembly GCA_030323885.1. Lineage (NCBI taxonomy): Eukaryota > Metazoa > Annelida > Polychaeta > Phyllodocida > Polynoidae > Branchipolynoe > Branchipolynoe longqiensis. The sequence continues at coordinate 97,683,754 of CM059190.1, read as the reverse complement.
ATCCTGGCAACGTCTAAAGTCATATTACGATGGATACCAACTGGTGACAGTATGCACTCATGGTGACTTCATAGTGTCACCCCACTGGGGTGACACTATGGGGTGACCAGGGCCTAGCTAGGAGCGATAAATGTAAATTTTTAAGTCATTGGCTTGACTTGACCAGGGCTCGATGGTTCAAATGCCATGATCTACCAAGACGGAAGACGGATACTCAATTTATTCGGCCATCTCGTCTGGTCTCCTGGTTACGCAAAGGTTCATGGTGATAATATTACACATGCCACACTGCTACACATACATGCCGGAAGTGGTGTTTTACTTAAGCCGGAACTGTGATTAGCACACAATTTCATAGTAACTTAGTTTTTTTGTGTAAATAGGAAGACTTCACGCACAAAACCCTGGAAACGCAAATCCAAAAATTGAATTAAAATAACAGATTTTTACCTGATAATAATTTTAATTCTCACTCATTCAACTTTTTTTGTTATCAATTGATTATGAAGCAATGAATAAAAAATATAAATGTAAAAAAATAACCTTTTGAAGGTTTGACTCCAATGTTTGATTGGTGTTATGGGGTTTTTCGCCTGAACTCCTCAGACATAGGAGAAGAACCACACTAGGTTTGCACACTAGGTTTGCACATTAGAAAACATGCGTATCGTGTAGTAGAAAAAAAAAGGAGGGAGGAGTGTGTGTGGTGGGGGTGGAAGGGGGAGTGGCTGGAGGCACGTTGACTTTGGGGGTGGTTTGTAACCTTACGATGGTTACTGGTTGCAGAACTGCAACATTAATAGAAAGGCTCCGATAAATCGGCCCAATCTTTGATTGAAGACTTAACTTCAGTAGGGAGTGTTGTAGAAGCTGGGGACATCTTTACAACGTTGTAACGGTGAAGCGTTTAGGCGGCCCAGAATCTCTTCGGTCTGGCGGTAGTTGAACAGTAGTTGGCACTTGTATCCAATTGACAGCAGCAAGGGTTTCGAGGAAGGGCGGGTAAAGATGGGTGCAGCGGTGGTTCCAGCAACGAGAACAAAGCGAGAGAAAACGTAAAGGTACAGGGCCCCACCCAAGCACACAACTGCCCTGGTCAGGGGGAGGAGTATGCATGGGAGAAAAAAAAAAGGGTAGAGTATAGGAAAGAGAAATGAGGAGAGTTGAGTCAAAGGACAGTGTCTATCTGCTCTATGGCGACCAACCAGTGAGCCATAGACACAAACAGAGTAAGAGTAGAAAGTGAAATGCCAGCAGGCCCCCCCCTTCCTGGAACTCTTTTCAGACATATCAAGGAGGAGCAAGGCCGGACCGCACTCTGTCCACACCTCTCTCTATCTCCTCTCCACCGGCCAGACCTGGGTAGGTGTCATTACGTAACCTCCCCCCGGTTCCCTGACCTTATAACCCAGCCCTCCTGACATAACCGTCGTGAGGAGGGGGGGGCACTCCTTGCCCGCCGCGAATCAAACGCAATGCGAGCATTACAACCAACCTTTTTTTAATAGGGTCTTTAGGGAAGGATAGGACTGGGAGGGGTGCTCCCCGAGAGAGTGCTGCTGGTAACTTGCAAAAGCCAGCAGCACTTCAACACTTTTGCAGGCAGCTTTCATGAAATGTAAATACTCGAACGGATGGGGCTGCCCTCATGAGGATGTCATCAGACAGGCTACCAAAGCAGATCCTCTATTCTCAACTGTCTTCTGGTTACAGAAATAAAGGGCGCCCTCGTCTCCGGTTCAAGGATACCACCAAGAGAAACCTGAAGCTGAGAGACATTAAGGCCGACTCATGGACACAGCTCCCCCAGCAGAGAGCTAAATGGAGAGCAGCAGTCAAGTAGTGAAAGCAGACTTTGTCGCATCGCGACCGACCGCATGATGATGATGACACATACCAGGTCACTGGGTCAGTCTCTCCTGAGAAACCAGCCAATAGTAACTGAGAATACATGCACTGAACACAATTTAAATGTCCGCTGCTTCAAACTTGAAAGTTCTCCTGATCCAAAAATACTGTAACTCCCTACCTTAAAGTTGTATAGTCCGATACACGTATCAAGTTTTCAAAAGCAAAGCTATTATCTAGATTTTAACATATATGTCCAACTTAGATACTGGAGCATGTTTTTTTGTACATTAGTTGTTAAGCAGGGGACATTTCAATCGCTGACGATTGGATTTCCTGATTCCACTGCTCCTTGCCCTATCCTAATAATGTCGAGCGCCTGGCTAGGAAGCGACAAGTATCAATTTCTAAGTCATTGGTTTGACTTGACCAGGGTTCAAACCCATGCTCCAACGATCTACTAACACAGGAGACGGACGCTCTAACTCATTCTGCCATCCCGTCTGGTTAAGTAAGTATTAATTTGTCGGCACATAGAAGGGAATAAATACTGAATCAATGTAATTGAACCTGTTACTGCTGAACCCCATGGAGTCAGAGTTTTGAGAAGTATCCCAAAATTAATTTAGCATATGCATACCTCAAATATCTCCAAAGATAACTCTGTTAAAGCAAAGTTACTTCAAACTGAAGTAAGGTGAATTATAACGATCAATCTAATACATTTATCTTAGAATATGAAAGAAACTGAAATCCTTCGGACTATGCAACTTTAAACCAAGAAAATGTCTGTCTTGACTGACTTGCTTTGTTGAATGCAAACTTTATTCAAGCACAGGCATAAGCTCCGTTTTGATATTGCACGAAAGTCTAGAGTCGTTCAGGTTGTTGTATTGCACAGGTATATTTTACAACGATGTATGACTATATTCTAGATATATATACATGTATAACATATGGTAACTCAACAGGAATCGTATGTTCGTTGATTGCAATCAACAGAATACTGACAATAAACACGTTGTTAAACTCATGTGTTCGATTGGCTTTGTTTTAAATGATTAATCAATTATAATATCTCCTATCACTAGTATCAATTCAAGCCTACATTATTATTATTTTGTTATTTATTTCCTCTTCAAAAGGCCGGTGTGAGATAATATTCTCACTCCTGTAAGAAAGTGACTCCCCAGTCAATCTAGTGTGCACAATGAGGCGGCTCCTCCTGTGATAGTGACTCTCCACCAAATTTATTGTCATAAATGTTTAATTCTTTTCTAATATGAAATCATTGTTACTTTTGGCTAAATAATCACAAAGAAGCACATTTTTATTTCCTTCAAGGATATTCTATAATATACAAAGAGACATACATCAACATATTTGCAGGTGGCAGTGTGAACAATGAAATGATGCAAGATGCATAACAGAGAAAAGTGAGATGTAATATTAGTGGAACCCATATTCATTACGAAGGTTTACATGTTGTCGATATGTCAGATCGGAAAAAAGATAACTCACTTTTTTATTTTGATATTATCCGAATTAAGGACTACTTTAAGATGTCTTGTGTAATATGGAAATTAAACACGATTCCAGAACATCATCTTAACATACAGAACACATTGAAACAAAATATTATTGATTACAGTTAACCAAACAGAATTATCCCTTACAAAACGTTGAAACAAAGTTGAAATAAAAGGTTTGTGTCAATTTGATGTAAATATGTAAATTTTCACATTTCCTCTTTAGCACAGAATCATATAAAAATACTTTTGTTACGTTCTGTTGAACAGATTAAATAGATATAGTGTTGCTAACATACACAGAGTCAACAACAATTATTTGACTTGCTATTAAAAGAAGAAATAATTAATCATGTCCATGGTAACATGGAACGAAATCCTGACCTAAAAACATACACAAAATATCTTTGCAAATTAAGGCTAGGAAACCCCCACTAAGCCGCACTGCAAGGGGGCATGTGATATGTCACGGCCCACCAGCGGGACGGCCAATGGAAGATAACCATGACAAAATTAACCAGATAACACACCTAACACCCATGTGCAAGCCTATGGTATGTTACTATGAGTACGCTAGTCTAGTAATAAGAAAAGAAAACAGATATATATATATACCAAGAAAATCCAAAATAACTAACATAGACTACTAACGATACTAAGCAACCACTTACCTGCTACTGTAATACAGGCAATCAAACACCTTATCAGCTACTACTGTGTGATAAGATAACTCCAGCACTACAGCTGGCCAGCATTGAAAACAAGCCCGAGTACTCGAGCTTCTATGCTATGGACAGTATCAACACAGCCTCAATAAAAAAAATATTTAAAATATGGTACCCTTTTCAGAGAACGACCCATATATATATATAAATATATATATATATATATATATATATAAATAGGATCAAAGTCAGGTAAGTGTTTTGATTTTGAAGCTTTTAAACTTCATCAGATCATGCAGCTTTACATTATAAAAGTTATACATGATTTAACACAAATCCGCATCATATGTTTTGTGCGACCGTCTAAAATGTCTAAAGCTTTGGATGATGGCGCTAATGTGACAGCAGACAACATCTTAGTGGAATCAAATTGCATGACAACATTTAAGTTTTGACAGGCAACAATAAATTACAGCAGACGACATTGGATGGCCCATAAAAGAGCTGTACTTGAGAGAAGATGGCAAACTCCAAACAGCAGACGATATTTGAGTGGAATAAAATTGCATGACAACATTTAAGTTTCAGCAGGCGACAATAAATTACAGCAGACGACATTGGATGGCCCATAAGCGATCTGTACCTGAGAGAAGATGGCAAACTACAAAGAGCAGACAACATTTCAGTGGAATCAAATTGCATGACGACATTTAAGTTTCAGCAGGCGACAATAAATTACAGCAGACGACATTGGATGGCCAATAAAAGATTTGTGCCTGAGTTGAGAGAAGACCGCAAACTACCAACAACAGATGACATTCTGTTGTTATGGCATGAAGAAGTAATGCTGCGAAGGCGGCACTTAGCAATCTTGTTGTCTTCCAAGCAAACTTTGTTGTCTTCCACGCAATTACTGGTCTGCTTTAAAAAAAATAGTTTTTTTATTGAGGCTGTATTTATACTGTCCATAGCATGTAAGCCCAGGTACCTAGGCTTGTTTTCAATGCTGGCCAGCTGTAGTTTTGGTGTTGTCTTACCAAGCAGTAGCTGCTGATAAGTTATTTGATTGTCTGCATTTCAGTAGCAGATAGATAGTCTGTTGGTACGTTTAGTAGCCTATGTTAGTTTTTTTGGGGGGCCCTCTTGGCATTGTATTTTTGTTCTATTCTTATTACTATGTTAGTTGTTTTCTTAAGGTTCTATGTTAGTGTTTTGGGGTTTTCTTGGGAAGAGTTTTCCGCTTTTTTCTACTTAATTCTATACTAGCCTATTTTATTTACATGTCCATAGGCCTGTACGTAATAGGTGGTTGAGTTATGTTTGTTTGAATTTGATTTGACTTATATTGTTGTTAGATATGTTATCTGGCTTTTATATTTCTGGTTGTCCCGCCCTGGGCTGTCCAGTTTTGCTGAAGCCATACACAGTCATACACAAACGTTATAATTGTTGATTTTGTGGGGGAAATTGAACTGACACATTCGGAAATATGCAAACTCCTTACAAAATAGTTCCATTGTACATCCTGAACAAAATGGCTGTGTTTCCATGAGATGCAATGTTGAAACCCCACGTTGGAAACAGTTGCTGTCATCTAGTGACTGAAGTTAATCAACATTGAGCCTTTTAATGTTATATTATGTTGTTCACGTTTATTTGTATATCGACCTATTATGGACCAATTTATGTAACTACCATAAGGCTGAGTCTGAAATAAAGTATTGAATTGAATTGAATTTTCTTGGAAAAGTGGCTGCCTGGGGAAATATGATGTCAAGGTCATCCAAACACAGGCTTCTAACCTACAATATCAGTATTGGATAAACACCGCCAAAATACATGTTTGACCTACTTTCAATTCTGCATATTAGAGCGTCTAGATTATCCATTGCCCAGGCCACAAGAATTACATTAAGACTACATGTGGTGTAGGGAAAGCTAAATTCCCCCATTGATATGGGGAAACAGCTGGTGAAATCTATTAATGATTTATTACGGGCTCATTCCAAAATTCATCGAAGCATTGCCATTTGTTTTACATCAGAGGTAAAGTATTTAGTGTCCATATTGGGAGCAACTTTACTGGCCCTAAAGTTGGTTGTTGGGGTTTTACGTTCTGGTAACATCTAAGGTCATATCAGGATGGGTACCAACTTCTGACAGTATGCACTCGTGGTGACTTAATAGTGTCAGCACCATGACCTGATATCCCATGCAGTCACATTGTCCTGACACTGAGCCAACCAGTCCTTGACGTATCTTAATAATGCCGAGTGCCTGGCTAGGAAGCGACAAGTATCAATTTTTAGTCAGACTGACCTTCAAAGACAATGCTAGCTCTGCCATGAGTTTTAAATCAGAAGTAAAGTGTGTAGTAGCCACATTCGGAGAAACATTACTGACCTTAAAGACAATGATAGCTCTGCCATGAGTTTTATATCAGAAGTAAAGTGCTTAGTTGCCACATTCTGAGAAACATTACTGACCTTAAAGACAATGATAGCTCTGCCATAAGTTTTATATCAGAAGTAAAGTGCTTAGTTGCTACATTCATAGAAACATTACTGACCTTAAAGACAATGATAGCTCTGCCATGAGTTTTATATCAGAAATAAAGTGCTTAGTTGCCACATTCGGAGAGACATTACTGACCTTAAAGACAATGATAGCTCTGCCATGAGTGTTAAATCAGAAGTAAAGTGCTTAGTAGCTACATTCGGAGAAACATTACTGACCATAAAGACAATGCTAGCTCTGCCATGCGTTTTATATCAGCAGTAGAGAGCTTAATATCGTTAATGAACCTTAACATCAATTGGTCGTAATGCTCGCATTGCGTTTGATGCGAGGGAAGGAAGAGACCCTCCCCCCACCTCTTTCCCGCTGTCGCCCGGCTTTCTCACCTTCCCTGCCACCCCGCTCTCAGCTTTCTCCCTCTCTCAGCTTTCTCCTTGCCCTTTCTCCCTGCCCGCCGGCTTTCTCACCTCCCCCCGCCTTCATGCCTCCCCGCTCCTTCCCTTATAAGGCCGCCCGCCGGCCTCCTTCAGCCACTCGCCTCCCAGCCGTCCTCCCTACACAAGCTCTGTTTTCTTTGGCCTTCACCTCGGACTGCTCCCTCACCTCGGGCTGCTCCAACACCCCCTCATCATGCCTGGAAGCGGGAAAGGAAAGGGACGGAAGGGAGTTCGGACGACCGCCGTGGCCACGCCGGGCCCCTCCTCGGGCACGCCGGGAGGCTCCTCGCCGGCCTCGGGCTCCCCTCCGGCGTCTCGGGACCGGCCCTCGGGCACCAAGGCCGCCATCCTCCAGGCGCTTCAGCAGATCACGAGCCGCCTGGACGTCCTAGAGGGCGGGGCCGCCCGCGAGCCCGAGGAGACCCCCCGCCCGCGCCGAGGCGGCGGCCGGCCTACAGCACGCCGCCCATCCCAGCACCTCGGGCACACGTCGTCGGGGGGGCGCACCCTCTGCCGCCACCTCAAGCACCGCTCCCGGGGGCACTGCACCCGCAGTACGAGCGCTACAGCCGCCTCGCTGCACCGCCGTCGGCCCCACCGCCCTACCTTCAGGATACCGTCGACCATAGCCCGGCATCCGCGGCCGACGCCGTACGGGAGATCCTGGCGTCGGCCGAGGCGCAGCGCACTGGGAGACGTAAAGGTATCTCCCCCGACTACCTTTTCCCCTCTGACCTCGTTGAGAGGGGACTGGAGCGCAAGTCGGTGAAAAGGGGGGAAGCCACCAAGGACGAGTACAGCCTCGCCCTCACCACCCTCGTCAGCCACCCAAGCTTCCCTGCCCACTCCCTGCCAGGCCTGCACCACCACACCCTCACCGTGCTCAGGGACAACCTGGTCTATCCCTGGCCTACCATCCGCAACTACTCCGAGACGATCTTCACCTGGATCGTGGACGGGAGGCTCCCCCACGGATGGCACGATCCGGTTGCCCTGAACGTGGTGAGGGTGGAGGCCCTCACCTTGCCCGCCCTCCAGGCCGTCCCGACAGCACCAGCCCCCCGAGGCGCGGACCTACCCCGAGGCGCACAGCAGCCCCGAGCCCAAGCCGACACCCGCATCGCCTACGACAGAGAGGCTCACGGGGCCCCCTGCGCCGCCTGGAACCGCGAGCCCGCCTCGTGCGACCGGGCCCCCGTCGGGGAGGCCCACGGCGAGGTGGGGAACAGACACCGGCACGTATGCGCCTACTGCACCAACGTGAGGCGCATCCTCACCATGCACAGCGAGGCCGGGTGCCTCACCAAGCAAGCCCGTGAGCGCCAGACCCCAGCCGCCTCGGCGGATTTTTGATCCGCCGGCCTCCTCGGGCCCGCCCGGGGGGCCGTAACCGGCGCCTCACCTATGCTACTGCTGACAACCCCATGGCCTCCGCCGACAGCCTCGTAATGACCACCGACCGAAACGCCACCCAGGACACAGCCGGGGACCATCACCTCACGCCGCAGGCCCCAGACGCCGACCACACTGACCACAAAACCTCCCCAGACATCGCAGCCGCCGACATTCACGCCGACCATCACGACCTCCACATCTCCCCCGGCGACACCGCCTTCCTCAACCCTCCCCACCCTCCCCCGACCCCCACCCCCCCCAGCCCTGACGACTTCTCGGCCCCCCTCTCCGACCCTCGCCGCACCTCCTCCAGGGAGCGAGCCTCCCCAACTTTTGGCCGCCCGCATCCCTGTCGCCGTAGGCCCCCGACTCAGCAAGACACCCAAGACCACCACCGATGCCCAAGCCACCGATAGCGGGTGCCCCTCACCAGCTTCCCATGGACCTCAGAGGCGGTGCACGCCCCAGTGCCCCGCCCCGCCCCCTCGGGCTCGCCTCGAGCCCTCTCCTCCTTTTTTGGTGGAGGGCTCCTCGGCGCCCCTCATCCGAACATTTCAAGCTCCCCCGAGCTCATTTACTCTGAGATTACCTCTGCTCCTTATGAGCCCCTTTTTATTGCCTTGCTTTACCATGTGACTTTGTACATAATTGCTTATTGTCTGTCTGAGACGTTAAATAAAGCGGCTTTTTCCCACCCCCGCCTTGCCTTCTTCCTTGTCGCGCATCGGTCGTAATGCTCGCATTGCGTTTGGTGCGAGGGAAGGAAGAGACCCTCCCCCCACCTCTTTCCCGCCGTCGCCCGGCTTTCTCACCTTCCCTGCCACCCCGCTCTCAGCTTTCTCCCTCTCTCAGCTTTCTCCTCGCCCTTTCTCCCTGCCCGCCGGCTTTCTCACCTCCCCCCGCCTTCAAGCCTCCCCACTCCTTCCCTTATAAGGCCGCCCGCCGGCCTCCTTCAGCCATTCGCCTCCCAGCCGTCCTCCCTACACAAGCTCTGTTTTCTCCACCCACCCACCCAACTATCCCAACGTGCTAGTGGAGGGCTCCTCGGCGCCCCTCACCCGAACATTTCAAGCTCCCCCGAGCTCATTTACTCTGAGATTACCTCTGCTCCTTATGAGCCCCTTTTTCTTGCCTTGCTTTACCATGTGACTTTGTACATAATTGCTTATTGTCTGTCTGAGGCGTTAAATAAAGCGCCTTTTTTCCCACCCCCGCCTTGCCTTCTTCCTTGTCGCGCATCAATGGTTGTGCATTATTAAGGACCATTATGGAACTTGCGTGAAATTAATTTAGATAATTGCTTTGGCTTTGAAAATTTAGATTGTTATCTGACTGCAGATTTAAAGGTATTAGTAGGCTAATCTATTGAATTGGAAATCCCAAACCGACAACTAAAACCTTGCATGCAAATGTAAAATGATTTAATGTGCCTCATACACATTACTTATTGCATTGTGTAGACTTTAATTTCAGAATTTACTTCACACTTCAATGCACTATATAAACCATGTAAACAATTTGTGTAAATATATATAACCTGTAACCTGTACCTTTAACACTTACGGTTGGACGACCATTGCTATGGCACTGACAAAAGATATATATGAATAAAATTCATTTACAAAAGAAATAAAAGAATATTCGAAAGAACAAGCCATGCCCCACCATATTTCAGAATCTTACGTATTAGCTGATATATCACATATGTTGCTATAGCATAAAACCTCAGTCATTCAATACAGTTGATTATATGAATAAAACATAATAAACAAATAGCAGACCTCGACTAAAACAAGTTATTGAGGGCTCAGACTGTTAGTTGCCCTTGGAGTCTCATTTGGGAACGTTGTACAAACAATGAGCTGATACAATCGCTATTGTTCATGGTGGTTCGCCAACATCGGTAATTTGTGTGCGAACAAGGAGTTTCCCGGGTGACGCCACCTGGGTTCGATCCCTTACCCACCATGCCCCTACCGGGTGTCATGCAAACCGAGTCTCTGGCGAGACCCCTGATGACACGGCCGCCCATCTGCGGCCCCCGAGGACCATCAAACATCACTACGACTCCAGCAGCCAGACGAGCAAGACACCACCCTCACTCAGCCGCCCACCCATCCCTTCAAACGGATGAACAAACTCAAGCGGCGGTTGAGGGCCTGAGTAAACGAACAAATTAACGGACGAACATTCAACTGATGACCTTATTTGTTTAATGAACACTACAACCATAAATGTTTTATTGAATGAAATCCATTTCAATGAGCTGCTTTTTTGCATCATGAATTACAGGCAATGTACTGATTATTCATCATTTGCCGAGCACAGCAACACAGTGTAAGTTTGGTAAATGTACATGTTTATGCCACTGTCAACATAAATCTCAGCTCACATGCCCATTAGTGTAAACAGAAGTTTAAGCAGAACGAAAATGAACAAGGGAGAGTTGCTATTTTGTCTGGTCAGTGGCTGGTGACAAACTGACTGGTGGAGACAGTGCCAGTTGTGTTTGCTGATTAGAGAGAAAAAAAGAGTTTGCTTTATTTAATGACGCCTCTAGAGCCATTGATTTTCATCATCGGCTATTGGACATCAAACATATAGTCATTCTGACATATTTCTTTGGAGGAAACCCACTGCCACCACATAGGATACTCATTCTGATAAGCAACAAGGATTTTGTTATATATGCACTGTCCCACAGACAGGATAGCACATACTACTGCCTTTGATGAACCAGTTGTGGACCACTGGTTGGAATGGAAAATAGCCCAAACCGCAAATGCGTCGACTGAACAGGATCGATAGGATGACCGACACCTTCACAGGTGGACACTCTACTGCCTGAGCTACATCCCGCTCCCAGTTGATTAAGAGGACATGAGGTAGAAGTGGAGTGGCATTCGTGTGTGATGCATGTGATTGGCAGGTGAGGTATGCCACTGGGTGATGATTAGGGTATGAGTAGGTTGTGTGTGGAAAGGTGAGCCGTGTAACATGATTGGGTGGCGGGGTAGCCCAGAGGATGGTCGTGTTGCTTTGTGCCCATCAATGAGAGTGAATGAGCATCAAGTTCTTGTTCAACCCACTTACAGATCTGCTGAAAATAGCAATTTTCACGCACCAACTGGCGAGATGAATTCTTATTTGATGGCGTGTGCTCAACCTATTATGACAGTCTGTTATTTTTCTTTTGAAATTATTATTATTATTATTGTTGTGGGGTGATGAAAATGGGAAATATTGTGCCTCTAGCAGGATTCGAACCCACACTTCTTGTCATTCCGGGGCTAGAGTGCTAACCATTTCACTACCTTGGCTCCCGGATGCAATCAACCTATCTGTAATGTATGCTAATGAAGCAATCGGACTACCGCTTGGTCACGTGCCAGCCCTGCTGACGTCACGGAGCACACGTGGTGATTCAAGGCCAATAATAAAGTCAGTTGCAAACTAGAACTTGCAGTGTCCACTTCCGCAATACATTAGACATTAGACATTTGTATTCACAATTTCTATACATTATTGCACAAACATATATTATTCTGCTAACAACAGAAATTGGAGGAACATTGTAAGCATTAATGGGTTTTTTGGGGGGTTTTTGTGACAAGTTTTTTATTCTGCCCATAACGTATAAGCTCCCGCGAGGGTGCTTGTTTTCAACGCTGGACAGCTGTGATACTGGATTGGTCTGGTCCCGCACTCAGGAGTCTTTACCTGATCTTTCTCAGGCCAACCTTTGCGGTTTTGGGTGTTAGTAGTTTCTATATTAGTTTTTTTGAATTTTCAAAGTTTGTTCCTAACCTGTATATGATAACTTAGCCTACTCTGTACATCTACGCAGATGACATACAGGCCTGTGGGAGAGGATCCCATCCCATTGTGGTTTGTTACAGCATCCTTTCATCCATGCCCTGTCCTTAGATAGTACACCAGCATGCCAGAATACCCCTGGACCCTTCAGGACTGCGACTAGGTGGGATGGCTGTGTTGTGTGGTTAGCCATTTTGTATTCCAGGGTGATTCGGATGCATGACCATGGCCTGCCCGGTTCTGCTTTGGTTTGTGCCAGTACACATACCCAGACGGACTGCGCCGTATGGTGATAGGCCTTCCGAATTCCTTAGTACTTAGTCGGGCTAGTTTCCATATTTGTAATATCTACCATCTTTTCTGCTTGTCTTCCCACTGGCACTTATAAACAAAATAATCCATAAAACAAAATCATGAGCCCTGGAACTAATATACAAATAACCTGCTGACTGCTCTTTAAGGGAAGAAAACACATGTTTAGAAAAAGATAGCATCGGATCAGGACCTGTTCATCAATAGACAAATTCTCTAGTTCAAGTATTGGTTCTGTATGGCCTGGGATAACAATCACAACATAATTTGTTGTTACAATTTACTGTATCTGCATATTGACTTAACAATACTCTACATGGCGTCAGATGTGAACGCCTACCTGGCTAAGAAGTTCTTTGCCTGATAGTGATAGACCAATGCAGACTACTACATTATTATACCTCTTCATCATGTAATTAGTCTAATGTTGATGGCATGTTCCCTCCATGCACCAGAAAGAGTGCAAAAGGGAGACAGACATGTATTATTGTTATTGTAACTGTATGGAGACTACTTGTTACCAGGGGACCGCTAGGTAAGCACACCCAGCCATTCTGCATACATTAAGGACACCACCTGCCCTGGGGTGGAGTGACAGTTGCCCCCTCTTGGGTGCCACCCCTCCCAGGCTGGAGAGGTGTCTGATTGGCTGGCTGTGTGAGCTTGAACTCCTTGCACTTGCTGGACAGACACACACTCGCTCTAGAGATACCAAAGGAAGCAGTTCACCTCTGAGCTGTGTGTAACACCCATAGGACTTAGGTTCAATGGAATGTAGGCACTGATTAGACTGAACAAGCAGAAGCTATGTCGGCTGTGTAGCAGGTTGTAAGTGAGTCAGGGTGGCAGGTCACTAGTAGGTGAACAAGTGTTGTAGCAATAAAGCTCAACCTTATCACTGTCAATCTTGGGTGACTTGTCTCCTTTTCTTTCTTATGAGTTTTGTTTTGGTATTTAGTGGGGGGAGACTAGCAGACAGGTGCCAGGATCCTCCTGATAGTAGTGAGTATACGATGAGTAACTGGAAACGACCAAGCATCAATTTTTAAATCATTAGTTTCACTCGACCAGGTATTTGAACCCATTGTTTCGATCCCACGAGTTCCCAATACAGGAGACCGATGCTCAACTCATTCGGCCATCCCGTCTGGTATGTGGGCTTGGTGGTCACTGTTATTGTATTTGGACATAATGCAAACAAGCACTGATATTATGTTAATAAATAATATCAGTGCTCATCCTTGTCCGGGGCTTTGACCAGACAGATGAATGAGATTTAGGACAGGAGAGGAAAAATGAGGATGGATCGATAAAAGGTTGAGTCAGCTGTAACAATTTGGGACAAACTGATGAAGGACGCTGGTAGGAAAATGATGAGGTCAATCATGGTGGAAGGGGATGGGGAAGAGACACCACTAACCAAAGTAAGCCTTAAAAGCCTTCCTGCATTACAGCTGACCAGACACTGTCAAGTCACGTGGGTGTTTGCGGACAGTAGGCGTAATATTAGCAGAACCCCGCTGCGGTGAAAGTTGAGAAAGTTGAGAAAGTTGAGCACAGACACCCGAGAGATATTTGTGAATGACATGGACTTCAAATATACACTGGAAGTAAAAGAGGATCTAAATTGACAAAGATCTTCAAGAAGAGACCCATATCTGAAATCAGGAAACACTCATTTTTCTTTTGAATGACAGATCCATGGAACAGTCTTCCAGACTAGGTCCTTGAAGCGCCAACAGTAGAAGTATTTGAGAGAAGGCTGTGAATAGACATTGGAGAAGACACCCACGATTAGATGACTTAAGGGCACCATCGAGCTCCATATGTGTGCAAATAATAGTTCTTTTTTACCATAACGAGCTGGCATTAGAGGCACACTAGAGCCTAGATAAAAGATTCACTCCATACTTCCAGTGCAGGGGTGAACGACAACGTAGTCTAAATACGGGCGAAAATAGCTTTAGTACGGAACAAGAAGTAGAATGCCTGGCACCAGTGTCAAATGGTTACTTATATCAGCACAGAGTTGGTGAAATGGGAGAGAATGCAAAAAGACAAGATGATGGCCAGAGAACGCCGCAAATTTCACTTTTAAATTGCATTAAAGTATATGTTTTATTATATTTTCTAACTCAAAAGTAGCGGTTATATATGAAGACATATACAAAGAATAAATGTTGCTTCTTAAATTGTGAAATTAGGCTCTCATAAAGACTCATTTCATTAGCCCGATTTTTCGACCATTTTTATATAAAGCTGGTCTTCACCCGTGTACTACAAGTACCGGGTGAATCTTTTATCTAAATAGAGCCTCGATCAGCCCGAAGAGGATCTGTAAGTTAATATGTAAGTTAATATACCTTGCCCTTATCTAACCAAGCAGAACACACATATTCCCAGTTACTCACCGCTCGTCCGCAAAGAGGAAACTGGAACTGGGATTCGGCGTGTTTGCTTGCCCGGAAGTGGGGCAGATGCCACCCAACCTTATCTTTTAGCATAGGTCCTGTACCTAAAACTTATTGTGAAACTATAACTATCTGGTTCCTGATGACCCAACCTATAAGTAGGGTTCTTGCCATATATTTATTTATGAATTGGGTTCCAGGCAAATCATGTTAACAACGATTCTACATTAAATAACATACCACTTTCTCTATGTATGTATGTATGTATGTATGTATGTATGTATGTATGTATGTATGTATGTATGTATGCATGTATGCATGTATGTGTGCCAGTGCATAGTTCATCCCCTACTAACGTAACCAGGCTGAGGGCTTGGTTCGTTCGTTTTTGGGGTTTTACCTCTTGGCAACATATGTGGACATATCAGGACAGTTACTGACTTGTGACAGTATGCACTCATGGTGACTTTATAGTACTGCCCCACTGGGAGACCAGGCCACCAGCACCATGACCTGATATCCCACTCAGCCACATTATCTTGACACTGAGCAAACCAGTCCTTGCCCTATCCTAATAATGCCGAGCGCCAGGCTAGAAAGCGACAAGCATCAATTTTTAAATCATTAGTTTCACTCGACCAAGGGTTTGAACCCACTGTTTCGATCCCACGAGTTGCCAATACAGGAGACCGACGCTCAACTCATTCGGCCATCCCGTCTGGTATGTGGGCTTGGTGGTCACTGTTATTGTATTTGGACATACATTTTATGGTGTTTTTTTTGGTACTACATTAGTTGTTTAAGGGCTGGAAATTTCAATCACGGATGATTGGTCTTCCTCATTCCACTGCATCTTTCGCTACCCTAATAATGCTGAGTGCTTGGCTAGGAAGCGACAAGTATCAATTTTAAAGTCATTGGTTTGACTCTACAAGTGTTCGAACTAACGACCCCACGATCTACCAACACGGGAGACGGACGCTCTAACTCATTCGGCCATCCCGTCTGTTTAATCTGCACAATTAATTCAGCCATATATTGAGTACATTTTTTCCCAGTGCTAGAGTTGAGAAGGCCCGAACTGGGTGAGAATGCCACATTTGTTGTTCACCTTGACAGCAGGCTCGATGGTAAATGTCAGATTTAGGCGTGTTGGTTGTTTTGTTTTTTGTCTCTCTCTTTTTTCCTTGGGTTCCTGCTGAATAGATGTGGAACCGGAACTGGCAAGAAGCTTTGGACGGATTCAGACTGCATGATGGATGGGCGGAACTGTATTCTCTCATTTGAGGCAATCCTTCATCTCCGTGAAAAGAAGGATTAAAATAGGTTATATATATATATATGTATATGAATATGTATATATATATATATATATATATATATATATAGATTAAACTCCACAGGTCAACATCTGGGGGAGGTGAGGTGGGTGAGATGGCGCCACCGGGAGTGTTGCATCTTACGGAGAATAACGATAATAATAATAATAAATAATATTCCCTTATGTATCTTTATACTCACATAATACGCTATACATCACACACACATATATATATTTTTTAATAATTAATTCAGTAATGATAGAAGATTAGGAAAATAATAATACCTCCTGCCGAAGATTTACACCTGCATAATATTATGTTAACTATGTATATATATATAGTGGTCTGCACTGACCTCTCAGGCAAAGAGCCGCATAGACAGGTAGGTGTGGGTTGTATGGTGATATCAGGGAGCCTAGGTGGTGTAATGGTTAGCACACTGGCCTGGCCTGCAAAGAGATATGGGTTTGAGTCCAGCTCTAGGCACAATATTTCCCACTTTCAGCACCCCCCAACAACACTGGTTGCCGTGACCATGATCCTGTACAAGCTATACGCTGTATAGTCGTTGAACCTACCCTGTGTATGTATATGTAAGTGTATTACCTGTATGTAATTGTAAGCATTAAAAGACTTACAATTCCAGGGGGACGAGTGTAGTGGTCTGCACTGACCTGTCAGGCAAGGAGCCGCATCGACAGGTAGGCATGGGTAGTATGGTGATATCAGGGAAACTAGGTGGTGTAATGGTTAGCACACTAGCCCTGGAATGCAAAGAGATGTGGGTTCGAGTCCCACTCTAAGTGCAATATTTCCAATTTTCAGCACCCCGGGATAAAAATATACAGACTTTCGATTCGGAATTATAAATAGGCAGAGAGCATTATTATTCTTAGGCGACGGAGTGGGGACAAGGTTATGTAGTCTAAGAGCAATATTACCCCACTCACATTATGACATGATATAAGCTATGTGAAATATATGTTCATACATGATGCCTGAGATTATTTAGAGATGTTCCTATATAAGAGACAGTACATGATTGTTGAAATATTTCCTCTATGCATCCATAAAGAGTGCAATTGGAGAAAAGGAGATTTTAATATGGATCTATTTGTAACTGTCTGCAACTACCTGTTACCAGGGCAATGATAGGCAAGCACACCAGCCTAATCTGCATACGTACATAGACACCACCTGCAGCTGGGTTGAGTGACAGCCCCCCCTACTGGGGGGGGTCACACTCCCAGGCTGTGGGGGGGGGGGCTGATTGGCTGGCTGTGGGATGCCCAACCTTGGCCCTCTGACCACACTAGCCTCACTTTAATTAATTATTCATGAGACTGCTCCAACACACTGGAGAGATCACTCTACTCCTGGCTCTTGAGTGAGACACAGCTACTCTACAGCAGGACCCCAGACACTCTGTCTGATGCTACCAAAATTCATATATCTAAATTGAGTTTAGTGCAACAACCAAGGGACTCCGGTTCAATTGGCTGTAGGCACTGATTCATAGACAGGTTAAAGAGGTAATGAGATTATGTGTGGACGAAGGTAAGGGGTGAGGGTGATAGGTCACTAGTAGGTGAACAGGAGTTGATGCCATTAAAGCACAACATCTTCACCATCGATCTTTGTGACTTGTCTTCCCTTTCTTCCTTATGGGGTTGTTTTGGTTCAAGTATTTATTCATCGAATAATATCTTTTGTCAGCGCCAGAGCACTGGTCTTCCAGCCGTACAGTGCAATTCCTTAATACATAAATGAAACTACTATCAGTCGTAATAGCGACTGTATGCAAATCCTGTTTGTTGCTAAAAGTATTATACATTTTATAAATGAAGTATCAGCTGTAGTAGTAACTGCGTACTAAAAGTATTATACATTTTATAAATGAAGTATCAGCTGTGTACAAGTCCAGTCCAATAAAAGTATCATGCATAAATGAAACAATTATCAGTTGTAATAGTGACTGCATGCAAATCCTGTTTGTTATACCCCTGTCACACTACGACGTAATGAGCCAACGTGAGCCTAACGTGGTGATATTTCGTCATTACGTTGATGTACGTTGGATTACGTTATGATGACGTCATAATGACGTTAGAGTGACGTCGAGCTACGTCACATTACGTCGTGTTACGTCGAATTACGTCGAGGTTTTGGACATGTTCAAAAGTTTCGACGTAGGTCGAACGTAAGGGTTTACGTTTGCCGTACGTTCTGTTCTCGTTCAGCGAACGTCAATGACGTTAAACGGACGTTATTCCAACGCTCCTCACTACGTTCAACTACGTTCCACTACGTTGACCCCCATTAAACCAAGTGCAAATGCCCACGGGGCGTAATGGGAACGTCAGGACAACGTCAGGAGAACGTCAGGAGAACGTCAGGAGAACGTGCATTCAACGTACGTTCAACGTCTCATGACGTAGCGAACGTCACGTAACGTTCTTCTGACGATGGAATAACGTTCATAACGTTCCGTCAGCGTCATTACGTTGACCTCTCTCGTCGAACGACGGTATCACTACGCTTTACCGACGTTGCTCTCTCGTCCACTACGCTGCATCCACGTTCAACTTGTGCCCAAATTTGCATACTACGCCGAGAAGTTCAACGTTCTTCACGTTCTCCCTATGTTGACGTCGTTACGTCGTAGTGTGACAGCCCCATTACTAGAAGTACTATACATTTGATAAATGAAGTATCAGCTGTAGTAGTAACTGTGTACAAATTCAGTCCAACAAAGTATCATGCAAATTCAGTCAACAATATGTATTACATGGGTATAGAAAGAAATATATCAAAATATATATACCTATTTTCAAATACATGCACAGTATATATGCAAATCAGTGGGTCTGATCACAATTAATATGCTGGTAGCCAGCAAATACCTACACCGATTTTCCCATAAATGTAAGTCATCATATGCTGAAGGATATGGTATGATGGTGACAAGAACACTAGATGTCAATGTGTATGATGTTAATTTTGCAATACTGTTATTTAATTACTAATTGTTAGCTCTTTATATTGTATGATTTGATGAATGGAATGCGGGTCTGAGATTGTATCGGGGATAAAAAGGTACTAGGTACGTACTGGACGTTTTAGCAGGTGTGGATTGGGGCTTAGCTCACTGGGCCATGTAGTGAATTTGAGACCATTTATATGTATGTGTGTACAGGGGTCAGGGCAAGGGTGGCCTTTAGGATACCTTCAACTGTGTAGGGGTCTGACAAGCCTGTTGTATTTTTATTAAGTTTTTGAATTCAAGGAGACTTGTGGACCGTCTTGTCCTCACTGGGAGTTTATTCCATAATGTACCACCTCTGTAAATCGGTGCTTTAGTCAGCTTGTTTGTTAGTGGCTTGGGCATTTTTAGGAGTGTAGCATCACTCTCTCTGGTGACTCTGTTTGTATGGTCAACATATTGCTCGTCATTCGATCTTTTATACATGAGAGTGAGGAGATGTGAGTCCCTCCTTTGGCTAAGGTAGCTGATTTGTGCTTTGGTATGCATTTCCTTTACAGACAGGTTTTTACCTCTGTAGACAGTTCTAAGTGCCCTGTTTTGAATCCTCTGTAATTTGGTTTCCTGCTGTTTCGTCAGTAGTCCATAGATCAAATCATTGTAGTCAATTATTGGAAGAATAGTGGCTTTATATAGCAAAAGAGCTGTGTTCTCACTCATATAGTATCTAATTTTCCTAAAAGTTGTCATTTTCACGGCTATCATTTGATTGAGTTTTGACAGTTGTCGATTACCATTAAGCATTGAATCGAGTGTGGACCCTAAATATTTGTATGTGTCTACCTCATTCAGTGCTGTATCACCCAAATGTAGAGTGATAGGTTGTGCTCTTGATTTTTTTGCTTTGGTTGCAACAATTACGTATTCAGATTTCTTTGCATATATTGTCAGTTTATTTTCCTTACACCAGATGTTAACCTTAGCTAGCACATCCGAAGTTTAAGGGTTTGTTTGAGAGGGGCATCAGATGTGAAATGAATGGGGAGAGTTTATGGTATTCTCTGGTGTTCATGACGGATGAGAATGCAGAAATACTATACTGGGTCGGTATCTGAAGTTGGGTACCACATACTTGGTGTCCATATTATGATGGACAGAATTCAATCTTTCTTTATTTAATAGCAAGCTAAATAAGTATTGTTGTCCGTGTGTATTAAGTATGTTAGCAATGTTATGTGTATGTTATCTATCCCACAAAATGTATCAGAAATATGTTTATATGATTTTGTGTTAAAGTGAAAATGTGGAAATTTACATATTTACACATTTACATCAAAATTGACACAAACCTTTTTTTTCAACTTTGTTTTAACTTTTTTCTTGTAAAACATCATTTTGCTTGCTTAACTGTAAACAATAAAATTGTGTTTGAATGTGTTCTGTATGATAGAATGATGTTCTGGATGTGTGTTTAAATTCAATGTTACACAGGACATTGTAAGATAGTCCTTAATTTTCATAAGATAAAAATCAAAAAGTAAAATAGCTTTTTTTTCATCTCTGACATATCCACACCATGGATATACACAGTGCCATAATTAACAAATGCAGAAATGTTTGTACTAGGGGACTTCAATATAAACTACGACAGCAACGACAAAAATAAATTAATGCTACAAACCACTATACAAATCCTAGGGCTCCAACAGCTCATTACAGAGAACACAAGACTAAGCAACAATAGCTCAACAATTGATCTAATACTAACAAACTCAAACCATGCCACGAGATGGGGTACTAGAAGCTGTGGTATAAGTGACATGAGCTAATATAAGAAACCAGGGAAAAACTCAAAAACACAAACCCATATGAGTACAAAATGGGCAGATCCCTAAAAAAACTATTCAGAAGAAACACTAAAAACCACCTACATGAAAACATAAACAACCTCACAGAAAACAGATATGATGCTGATGTCAACTGGAGCAACATTGTCACAGAAATAAAAAATCATTACATGAGATGTGTCCCATAAAGAAACCTAAAATACCAACAAATCAAGACCCATGGGTAGACAGTGAACTACTGACACACATCTCAACGAAGCGAAAACTAGGCAACAAAGCTAAACATACAAAAGACCCAGAGGATAAAAGGCCCTATTATACTGCTAAGGGACAACTCCCTCAAAGCAGTAAAGACAGCAAAAACGAAGTATATAATAAAACAAGACGAGGAGTGGGAAAGCAACACAAACAAGTTTTGGACAAATGTAAATCTGCGATTCCCAAAAAATAACAGAGAGGAACACATAAGCTTCCAGGATAGTGAAGGGAATAGATGGCCAAATAGTGATGCAGCAAATAAATTTAACACACACTTTGCCAAGGTGGGCCAAATACTATCAAAGAAATTCATGAGAAACTGCGTAAACAAATCAGAAAATATCCAAGATGAAATCCCCACCTGCAAAAGCGACCTAAAAGAAGTAACAAAGCTAATAAATGACATAGGTACAAATAAACCAAGTGGAATAGATGGAATTCCCACCAAAATACTGAAAGAGGCACTCCGAGCCATTCCAAGTACCATGGTGGACCTGTTCAACATATCCTTTGAACAGGGGCACTTTGTCACAGCATGGAAGATGGCAACCATCACCCCCATCTACAAAGGTGGTCACAGGGAAAACATGGGGAATTACAGACCAATATCAATTCTGCAAACACCAGGCAAGCTAATTGAACAAATATTCCACAGGCACATAAATGAGCACCTGAAAAAAACAATATACTATACAAAAGACAAGGAGGTTTCAGGAAATTACACTCCACATCAAAAACAATATCAAATCTAACAAGTGACATACTGGCATCAATGTAAGAAAAAACTAGTTGGAACAGCTTTTATTGACTTCAACAAAGCTTTTGACACAGTTGACCACACCATACTACTAAAAAAATAAAACAAAATGGGCATTAAATCCAAATCAATAAACTGGATAAAATGCTACCTAAACAATAGAAAACAAATAACAAAAGTGAATGGTACACTGTTAGACCAGAAAACTGTCACATGTGGTGTACCCGAAGGATCAGTCCTGGGACCACTACTCTTCATACTATACATAAATGACCTAGAAGAATGGCTAGAGACAGAATGTCTCCAACTATATCCAGATGACACTGCCATGTATGCAGAAGGAAGCACAGTAGAGGAAGTAACAACCAAGCTAGACAACCTCTTGCTGAAGCTAGACAACTGGAGTGAGTCCAATAAAATAACCATCAACACAAATAAATCTAAAACAGTACTTTTCTCACATAGAACAATACCAGAAAGAAACCTAGACTGTAAGCTAGGGAACAAAACCTTGGAAAATGTAACTCACTATAAATACCTAGGCCTAGAGCTAGACAACCAGTAAACTACAATCTGTGTATAACAAAAATCTTCCAAAAAATAAACCACAAACTGGGGCTATTTGCAAAACTAAGAAACTATATGACACCATCTAAAATATTCTGATAAAACACATTGGGGATGTTGGCCCGGCTAACATCTGTAATTCGCCAACGAGACGCCAGGTGGATCCTGGTACAAGTCGCGCTCTCGTCACTCGACCACCGAACCCCGAGCCGGCAACAAGTAATTTCAACGTCTAGCGCTACATTCATGCCTCCTACTAGGAAACGTCGCGGTCGGCCACCCGGTTCATCCGGTGTGTCTCGGCGAGGTTTGAGACCCCGAACACAGATCTCCTCGTGTCGTCCTCAGGTTTCTTCAGATGAGTCAAGCTCAGATGCCTCATCAATCGCGGTGGAGCAGCCGCAAACCCCTCGCTCAGCTACCGGCAGTCTTTCCGGCTTGGAGGCCAGACTGCTTGCCCTGGAGCAACTCGCTGACAAACCGGGTCCACGAATTCAAGTACCAGGCCCCTACTCGCCGCCGGTTCTTGCCTCAACCCCGAGATCCGGGTTCTCTTCCTTCACTCCGACCCCCGACATCGTATGCCTGAGAGGTTGCCTCCTGTCGTCACACGTGTTGCTTCAACGTCGCGGCCAGCTCCCGCCTCCCTTGCGCCGGGCGTTCCTCAGCCGGCGGCCGTGGCCCCGGCGGCGGCCGTGGGTGCTCCGCTCTACCATCAGCCGCAACCTCAACCTCCGATAACCACAGACTTCCTGATCAACTCAACACATGCGCTCCACAAACCCCCAGGTACGCAATTCTACCCGCATAACTTTATAACCAGGGGTGATTCATGTAAGAAGATAGGGATAGGTGAGGCTTCCTGGGCCGAATACTTCTTTGCTCTCAGACTAATGTTGGCTCAACCTGACTTTCCTCGACCATGGGTGTCGGCGGTTTTCCAACACGAGGAAGATTTAGCAAGGATGGCAATAACGTGGGATTGGCCCACTTGCCGTCGGTGGTCTGAGAGGGTCTTTCAGATGGTGGCAGACGGGCGTCTTAAAGAGGGGTGGCTAGATCCTATTGCGATTAAGGACGTACAACGTGACGTGTCTACAGAGGCGGTGCGGGCGCTTCAATCTCGCGGGGCTGGCCAATATGCTTCTGAGTCTCGCTATACGCCGGCCAATACCAGTCGGGCACCGGTCCAATCTTCTGCTAGCGGCCAAGCCGGGACCGCTGCGCCAGTTAATCCCTTGCCCGTTAACCAACGAGAAGAATACTCTAGAGACTCTGATGGCAAGCCCTGCTACAATTGGAACTGGGGCAAGGAGTGTGGATTTAATATGTCGCATGGCACTGTTCCTGATCGGGCTCCCCATATTTGTGCGTGGTGCGCCTACAAGTTTAAGAGAGTGCTTCAACATAGGGAGCAGGATTGTATGAAAAAAAAGGAAATTCCTAGACAAGAAGGCCGCAGAGGCGGCTGGTACTGCTGTAAGTTATAATAATGATATGTCTCTCCCAGCTAAATCGACTGTTATTTCGTCTAATGTAACACACAGTAATTTTAATGAGCCACGTACTGATAACATGTCGCCCGAGTTTCCATCTACGGCCGCCTTATCGCTAGTAACTAAGCAACCATCGAGTACTAATCTCTATGACCCACAATGCACTGATAACCGCAACCCGGCGGAACTGCTAGAAGCTGAATGTCTGAGTCCTAATCGTCAAGTGATTACTAAGTCTGAGAAAGTGAAACATAATGATGGGTCTGAACCTACGACCTTGGAACCTGTAACTACGTTAAATCTTCCGTTAATTGCAAATAATGATGTTTCTTTTCCACCACTAACAGCTAACTGGTTCGATGCCCCTATTGAAGTTGTATTAGCGGCCCTGCCGGCAGTTCAGTCTCCTACATTTGTCCCCCCTCCCTCACCATTGGAGTTTAGGGATTCACTAACTAACTTCTGGCCCTTTACCCGTAAACTATCATGGGTGACTCTTAGCTCTAACTATAACCACACCTACAATGAAGTTCGCTCAACTGGTCTTCCCAACTACATGGGAGCAAAAATACCAATACCCTCTGGCCTAAATATTCCAAAATGGTGTGCCGTTCTCCTTAACTATCCAGATGTATTACTAGTAGAACACTTAGAGTTTGGTTGGCCTATTGATTACTCCTCCACTTCGATACCTACACCCACGTATAAGAACCATTCAGCATCGTCTGATGATATTCAGCATATTTCTGCGTTTGTAGATAAAGAATTATCGTTGGGTGCGCTTCTAGGCCCATTTCAAGATCTGCCCTTTGAACCCTGGTGTCAAATAAGCCCAATGATGACAAGACCAAAAAAGAATTCATTACAGAAAAGAATAATTATCGACTTAAGCTTTCCTAAAGGGAGGAGTGTAAATGCGGGTATAGTTAAGGGGTACTATCTAGGGAAGCCCTTTAATTTTTCCCTTCCCTCAGTCTCAACCCTTACCGATAGATTGACGACGCTAGGCAAGGGTGCCTGGATGTGGGGCGGCGATCTGGCGCGAGCCTATCGTCAGCTGAGAGTGTGCCCGCTCTCCCTCCCGCTGTTAGGGATCTCGATAAATGGTAAAATGTATCTAGACCTAGCGCCCCCCTTTGGATGTAGAACCTCTGCACTAGCATGTGCGAGAACTACCAGAGCTGTGGTGTGGCTTCTACGCAATCAAGATATCTTTTCTCTATGCTACTTAGATGACTTTATAGGTATTGAGAACACGGAAAGGAAGGCGTCTTTAGCCTACGCTGAATTTATAAACTTGACATCACAGCTCGGCCTCAGTCTAGCTATGGAAAAGTGTACCCCCCCTTCTACCTCGATCATCTGGCTAGGCTTTCTGATCGACTCTGTGAACATGACAGTTACCTTGCCACAAGAGAAGTTGCAGGATGTCTTAGATGAGTGTCGGCTCTGGGAAAATAAGGTGACTTGCTCTAGGAAACAGCTCCAAAGCTTGGCAGGCAAGCTGCAACATCTCTCTAAATGTATCAAACCAGCAGTCAGGTTTTCGAATAGAGTCTTAGAAGCGTTAAGGAAAGCCCCGTATACAGGCCAATACGTTTTCGATAAGGATATGCTGAGGGACCTCGAATGGTTTCAATGTTTCGCGAGTGCATATAACGGTAAGCAATTAATTCCACAGGCCCCTCGAACCGACTGGGTGATAGAATGTGACTCCACCTTAAAGGCAGGAGGTGCTTTCTCCAAAGTAGCGTTCTACAAGTCGATCTATGATGATGAGCTATTGCAAAGAGAACTAGCCATAACTCAACTAGAAGCCCTCAACTTAGTACATGCTGTCTCACACTTAATGCCACAAGAACCACATGACTATTTGATCAAGGTGAACACGGATAGTCTGTCCTCACAACAAGTCCTAGAGTCAGGGAAAGGTAGAGAGAAAGTGCTCTGTGCTTGCGCGAGACAGCTATGGTTGATCGCCGCTCATAAAAATTGTGATATCGAAGTGCTTCATAAGCCCGGTAGTGAGTTAATTCTAGCAGATGCATTAAGTAGATCCCCCCATTCAACCCTAGCCTCCACTAAAGCACAGAAAATGTGTGCCGATCGTAATCTTGTTGAAGTAAACGTTCATGTCTCACTTGATCTATTGTCATGTAACATCTAACTACTCTCGCTGGAAGATAGTAATTCTTTTGCCTCTATCTTCCAGGATACACACTGAGCCACCACAATCGGCTCGTTAATCTCTACGCCTGCGCCCTGGCTCCGCGGACTTGGCGGAATAAAGCCGCCCATGTGAGATTGTACCTAGACTTCTGCGTCAAGCACAAGTTACTCGCGAGCTCCCCGTCTATTTATGATCTTCTTTCGTTCCTATTGTTGTTGTCAGACAGGCTGAAATCCCCAGGCGCGGTGCTGAATTATTTCAGTTCCGTCAAAGTGTGGGTGCTCGGCACCTCAGGCGATGGCTCGGCGTTCGAAGCGCCGGAGCTCACTACATTCAAGAGGGGCATACTTAAAGCGTCGAAACATGTAGTCAGTAGAGCCACCCCGGTTACCCCCAAGAGTTTAAGGCCATTATAGTGGCGCTAGCAAACATGTCTCCTAGGCCTCATGTGATTATCGTTGCCCTCCTCATAGCATACTTCACACTAATTAGGCAGTCGAACCTCGCTCCCCTCTCCTCTGGAGCAACTAGCTCTCAGCATGTACTCAAGGGTAATGACATCCGACTACGGAGGGGTTCTCTCACAGTGACCCTGAGATCATCAAAGACAAGGTCCTCATCTGAACCTCCTGTGGTCTTCCGACTGCCGGCCCTGCCGGGTTCCATCTGCTGCCCCGTGACTGCTTGGGCTAACTACATCTCAGTGGTAACCCCGACGCCGGAGTCCCCAGCGTTCCTCTTGCCCGCCGGTTGTCAGCTCACTCTGTCGACTCTTACCAGAGCCCTCAGAGTAGCGTCCTATACGGCCTTCGGGGTCGACAAGGGGCTGACGTTGCATGGACTCAGGCGAGGGGCGGCTCAAGCGTGTCAGGGCTCTGGGCTAACCTTGGACCAGTTAATGGCGGCGGGGACCTGGCGAAGCTCGGCAGTTCAGTCCTACCTGAAAGCGGTTCATGTCTCAGCAGCTCCCGCAGCGCTCGGAACTTTATTGGTTTGAGCGCTGGTCGGGAGCTGGTACGATTTCAGTTACGATCTATCTTGTTAACATGTTTCTTTCAGCGATCAGTGCCGAACTATGATGTTTCTGTCTTTAACTTGAACTATGATGTTGCTGACTCGAATTGAACTATATTACTCAAGAGGCCACTGTCGCCGACAAGCATTGTATTACACGACTGATCACGCACGACTTGCAGCTCATTCCTCGTGAGCACTAACCTAACCTGTCTGGCCATGCGCCTCCTAGCATCCGAGATTCAGCGTTGTTGTAACTTGAGCAGATTGAATTATTAAATCTGTCCAAATATTATATATAAATGTGTTGTCTTGGTGTCTCGTTGGTGAATTGGTGGGGAATGTGAACTGGTCTATAAGGGATTACGTAAATGATGTATAGGGCCAGGTGCATGACTGTAATTATGTAGTGCTGGTGATCCTTTACTTGTATTAAATAGTCATTGTGTATTCTATAGATAGTGTGAGAGGGGCACTACTGTTAGTGTGGAAGGGGCTAAAGAGCTCTACTCACAACCCCCTCCTCCCCAACTGTTAGTCACGGATCACCACACACACAGACACAACATGGCAGGTGAGGCCAAAGCAGCCACAAGGAATGGTGGTGATGGGTAGATCACAGTTGCCATGGTGACACAGGAATGCTTACTGTTGATTGGTGTACCTAGGAATGCTTGTTGTTCATTGGAGAGCATGGTCAGGTGGTATGCCATGTCAGGTCCAGAAACCACTATATAATAATAAACCTGAGGGTACAAGCTCTCACTTACTTTACTTTCACTCTATATTCTGCCTTTCTTATACTTGCCTATATTGATTTCCTATTAGCCTGCCTACACAAGTACAGCTGCCAGACGACGACTTTACAACAAGATATGTCAATAAAAATCTTCAAAGGTATGGTACTCCCCTACTTTGACTATGGGGATCTAATATACATGGGTGCTAAAAAAGAGCTACTAAAAGGAACTGCAAATACTGCAAAATAGAGCCCTAAATATCTGGTTAAGAGTAGACAAACTACACCCCACCTATGATTTACATAAAATAACTAAAGTAAAGCTACTAGAAAATATAAGAATAATCCACCTAAAAACATTAGCATATGGATATAGCCAGGACATTAAGCAACTAACTCAACCACTAAGAAACACCAGAGCAAACAATGCGCCACTACTAAGGCAGACCAGAAGCCAAATCAAAGCTCATGAAAGAAGCACACTGGAAATGGCTGCCAAAGTATCGAACCCACAAACGGTGAAGGAAAGACAAATTCCTGACCTAAAAACATACAAACAATATCCATACAAAATAAAACCAGGAAACAGCAACTAAGCTGCACCACAAGGGGGCATGTGATATGTCACGGCCCACCAGCTGGACAGCCCATGATGGGAAACCCAGAAATATAAAAGCCAGATAACACGTACACCAACAATATAATCAAATCAAATCCAAGCAAACATAACCCAACCACCTATTACGTACAAGCCTATACCATGTAAATAGAGTAGGCTAGTATAGAATTAAGTCGGAAAAAAAGTGGAAACTCTTCCCAAGAAAACCCCAAAACACTAACATAGATCCGCCCACATTGAAAACAAGCTCGATCATCCGAACTTACATGCTATGGACAGCATAAACACCCCATCCAAAAAAAAAGACAAAAAATAAGAAGACAGTAGAGCTAATAGTATCATACTTCCCCGAGTGTTGACACTTTCAGTTATTATGTAATTATCTACCGCATGTTTCTTTCTCTGTTTGTATGTGTTTTACTACATAACCTCACCCTCTATGAGTTTGTTAGTTCTACAATTGGTTAGTAACATTGAATCACAATTAGATATTTGCAAATTCATATCCTATGGTGTCATTTTCATCATAATTATTATTACGAGGAAAATTCATCGAAATACCCTCCTCAGTTATTCCTTATTTACTTAGATACAAATGCATTTAGTATGCATTTGTAGAACATTTAGAACATTTAGTAGAACATGTTGCTGCATAAACCTATGGTGTCAGAGTTTTGGCTTGCTTACCAACACTAATTTTACATTGTTGCACTTCAGTTCCAATATCTCAAAACTTTGTCATTCAAAATAAAAGTTACTTACAACTAAAGTAAGGTAGATAATACCGATCAACTTAATACATTTATTTCCGAATAATGACAGAAGCTCAAAACCATCGGACTATGAAACTTTAATTAATGATGACTAGTCCGACAATAGACTACATCACGGTTCCGACTGTGCATGCGCTGAAAACGATGTTGGGAGCAAAGCAAACGCGTATGCCCATTGAGTTTGCCGATACGCGTAGGACAAAACTGGCATTTTATTCAAAATAACTAGAAATACATAACAATTTGGCATAAACATGGACGGAAGGATGCAATATAATAATATCATGAATATGTTTAAGACACAACTCTCTATAAACCATAGAATATAAATAAAAACATGAATAACATAAATAAAACTGACTCTGGCTATGGCTCTAACACTAATCTGAGAGCCCAGATTTGTCTAAATCTAAATGCACATGACATAAGATGTGCTGATTATATTGATGTAAATGGATAAAAGATTAACATCTTAATTTATTATATATATTTTTTTAGTTGGTATTCTATGTTTCAAACAAGAGCTGAGATGAGCTGAAACTAGCATATTTCATAGCTGCACCCAGTATATTAGCATTAGCGATGTGCTTCTCATGGGTTTGTTTTTCTTCCATGCATCCCACAATGCACCGCGCCGCTGGAATGACGCTGTAGTCTATTGCGCTGTAGTCAGGGCGATTTAATAGCCGCATCGCAACCCGCTCCGTGAGCATGCGCCGGGAGGCTGAGGCGATCTGTGCATGAGCACTCGCCCTCACACGCACCAATTAAGGTCAATCAGGCCATCATCGATTATCACAGTCTGGATGATTCAAATCATCCCAGTCGTCGGAATTTCAAATAGAACAGCCCAAGGTGTACCTAAAAAAACATCCGACTCCAATGCCCTATGTCTTGGATGGGGGCGTCAGAAGCAATGATGTGACAGTTTACGCTTGGACCCAATCAGAAATACTCTTTCAAAATGGGCCAATCAGAGCTGTTCTTTCATCACTGTTTCAATTGCAAATGGCTGCTTGAACCTGAAATCAGCCAAAATCGATACTGTGAATAGGATATCCCTTTTTGTTCTGGCATAAACAAATTTGTTTATGCAACCTGAGTTTGTATGATCTGCGCATGTGCAAAGAAAATGGTTGGGATGATTCGAGGTGACTAATCGATGTCGGCCTCAGTGAGAATTAGCAATTAGTTAATTGGACGGTGAGGTGCCAAATGGGTTCGACAGCAACCCGTGCCTGCGGTGAGAGATATTCCAAAGATGTCTGTTGCAGCGGGATAACCAGGCAGAGAATATAGAAATTGAGTTGGGGGAAAAACCTTACAATCTTGCACAGCAGCATTGTCTATGATGCAACGCTAAACAACGCTGTCAACGGCTAGCCTACGTCATAACTACCAAACTACGTACTGTCTGGTTAGAACAGCAGCCCCGGAATGGAAGAGATACGGGCTTGAATCCCGCTTTATGCATGAAGCACTCAACAATTCCCATGACATATATGTACTCTACAAGCTAATGGTGCACTATGGGAATATAAACAAGGACACTACTACTTATCAGTTCTCTTCTATATATTAGTTATTAGCTACTATCCTATTGTCATAGGAATTAGTTCCTGCTCATGCCACTATGGTGCCACCTGTGAGTGGCTCCTGGCCACCCTGATACCAGCTGCGTCTGGTCACTACCGCCTCCAGATCTGCTCGGATGGTCAGATTATGCCATCTAAGCACAGGAAAGTTTGTTTTATTTAACAACGCCTCTAGAGCGCATTGATTTTTATCATCGGCTGTTGGACGTCAAACATATGGTCATTCTGACGTATTTCTTTGGAGGAAACCCGCTTCCGTCACATAGGCAACTCTTTCCGATAACCAGCAAGGGGTCTTTATATACACTTTCCCACAGACAGGACTGCATATACCACAGCCTTTGATGAACTACTGGTTTGCTGCATAAGCCATTATATGAGTATAATAAGCCGGAAGATCCATCTACTCCCCAGCGACTAAGTCATCGGCTGGTCACATCTACTCATTAGGTCATCTATTGGTACCTCATGACCCCCCGACGTGGTGCCACCTGCTCGGCCACGCCTCAGCGGCCGTTATTCTCACTCACTGTGCATATCCTAGCAATGGGTGTAACACTCCACCCTAGGGACTGTTTCTCTTAGCGTGCAGCACCTGTTGTTACTTCTTAGCAAACAGTGTTCAGCATGTGCTAGTGGGGATCACTTTAGCTTACTACACTATTATCATCCCCGTCCTGATATGACCTTAGATGTTGCGAGGACGTAAAACAACAACAAACAAACAACAAACATCATGTTTATAGAATAGAAGCTGCAGATAACAACTATTTACTGACTGTTTTCTGCCTTTAAAAAAACAACAACAAAAACTGTGAACCGTGTACATTGTATTCGGGTGAATCACAAAAAGGTTCTCTGTGGTGGAGTGGTTATAGTGTCTGACTTTTTTCTATGTCGGAATCTCAATCTGAAGGTTGGTGGTTAGATTCCCCATGCCATCACCTCTGCCCATTGGGATTTCCACCATTGTGTATAACTTACAGCATCATCAACGGCCAGTTGCTCTCACACCATGTCTATGTGGTGTGGGAGGTTTAAAATCCCTTAAAGGTGTAGACTGGGGTTTGCTATCGACCAACTGTCTAATGTTGAAAATAAGACTACTCTGATTCATCCATGATAGGCAGTATAAATCTTCTGGTTTTTATTAAAGGCAAAAAAGTAACTTCTGCTAACATGGGTGCTGTGCCATAATTGCAAATTATATGTGATTCACAGAAGACCGTTGTAGTCTTTGTTGAACAGAAATCATAGATCAGTTCTGACCCAAACCTACCACGTCAGCCATCTTAAATATGGGCTTTACTTTGCTCTTCTTAAACGCAAACTCAGAGATTAATTCTGACTCAAACCTAACACATCCGCCATCTCACATCTGGACTTTACTTTGCTCTTTGTAGATGCAAACTCAGAGATCAGCTCTGCCCCAAACCTACTACATCAGCCATTTTACATCTGGACTTCAATTTGCTCTTTGTTGACACAAACTCATAGGTCATCTTCGACTCAAACCCAACACATCAGCCATTTTACATCTGGGCTTTACTTTGCTCTTTGGAGACGCAAACTCAGAGATCATCTCTGACTTAAACCTAACACATCAGCCATCTTACATCTGGGCTTTACTTTGCTCTTTGTAGACGCAAACTCAGAGATCAGCTTTGACCCAAACATAGCACGTCAGCCATCTTACATCTGGACTTCAATTTGCTCTTTGTTGACACAAACCATAGATCATCTCCGACTCAAACCCAACACGTCAGCCCTTTTACATCTGGACTTCAATTTGCTCTTTGTTGATACAAACTCATAGATCATCTCCGACTCAAACCCAACACGTCAGCCATTTTACATCTGGACTTCAATTTGCTCTTTGTTGACACAAACTCATAGATCATCTCCGACTCAAACCCAACACATCAGCCATTTTACATCTGGACTTCAATTTGCTCTTTGTTGACACAAACTTATAGATCATCTCTGACTCAAACCCATCACGTCAGCCATTTTACATCTGGACTTCAATTTGCTCTTTGTTGACACAAACTCATAGATCATCTACGACTCAAACCCAACACATCAGCCATCTTACTTCTCGGCTTTACTTTGCTCTTTGTAGATGCAAACTCAGAGATCATCTCTGACTTAAACCTAACACATCAGCCATCTTACATCTGGACTTTACTTTGCTCTTTGTAGACGCAAAATCAGAGATCAGCTTTGACCCAAATGTAACAGGTCAGCCATCTTACATCTGGACTTCAATTTGCTCTTTGTTGACACAAACTCATAGATCATCTCCGAATCAAACCCAACACGTCAGCCATTTTATATCTGGACTTCAATTTGCTCTTTGTTGACACAAACTCATAGATTATCTCCGACTCAAACCCAACACGTCAGCCATTTTACATCTGGACTTCAACTTGCTCTTTGTTGACACAAACTCATAGATCATCTCCGACTCAAACCCAACACATCAGCCATCTTACTTCTGGGCTTTACTTTGCTCTTTGTAGACGCAAACTCAGAGATCAGCTTTGACCCAAACGTAACACATCAGCCATCTTATATCTGGACTTCAATTTGTTCTTTGTTCACACAAACTCATAGATCATCTCCGACTTAAACCTAACACGTCAGCCATCTTACATCTGGACTTCAATTTGCTCTTTGTAGACGCAAACTCAGAGATTAACTCTGACTCAAACCTAACACATCAGCCATCTTACATCTTACATCTGGGCTGTACTTTGCTCTTTGTAGACGCAAACTAAGAGATCAGCTCTGACCAGTCATCTTACATCTGGGCTTTACTTTGCTCTTTGTAGACGCAAACTTAGAGATCAGCTCTGACACAAACCTAACATGTCAGCCATCTTACATCTGAGCTTTCCTTTGCACACAAACTCAGCTTTATTTTGCACACAAACTCAGAGATCACCTCCTAACAAATGATCCTCTTCTGAAAATAAAACGAAGACTCAAAAACGAATATGTTGACTCTTGGTCTTCTGCTCCTTGTGAATCATCACATTACGCATGTTGATTTTCAACATGGATAATTTACTGGCGGGAACACGGGCACTCTTTTCTCTCGCACTAC
Organism: Branchipolynoe longqiensis; assembly: GCA_030323885.1. NCBI lineage: Eukaryota > Metazoa > Annelida > Polychaeta > Phyllodocida > Polynoidae > Branchipolynoe > Branchipolynoe longqiensis. Next base: position 97,649,575 of record CM059190.1, on the reverse strand, counting down.
TTTCTTGCTCTACTTCTCTGTTACTGACTGCCATCTTGCACTTCACTATCACGCTGGTCTTTCTCCTTGCAAGTCGCTTCACCCACCCACCCACCCGATAATCATGCATGAAAGGGGGAGGGGTTGAGGGCTGCTGGTTGTCTGTGCTAGTTATTCTCTCTCTCATCTCTTTCTTGATCCTAACATTTCCTCTAAACTTATCAACATGTAACTAGTCTCATTCCTAATTGATTAATCATTGTTCGATATGCTTGATACTTATCTTGACATCATTTAACCTGATTGGTACTCTATACGATACCACACTAATATCACGGTCATTTAACTATGACACGAGACACGATACACGATACCGATATGTTCTCCAGCCAAGACCAACCTGCCTGCAGGTTATGTTCTCCAATAAATTTTGTTATTTCCATTTCTGCCTTGTCCTCTTCTGTTCCCGTATGTAAATTATGTCGCAGGCAGACAAAATACCCCCTATGGCTGCTTCTATTGGCTTCTTTCCATCGCAGTGATCCATCTCTGTTATTGTCACATTCAACTTAGCAATTGCGTAGTGGTTGGTCTTCGCTTCGCATGGAAAGTGTTTGTTGTGATACATCCTAGCAACATGTCAGGTCATATTTAAGATGGGTACTGCCTTAATTGTGAAAGTGCACACTTTATAATGATGTCCATCTGGGAGACCAGGCCACTGGCACTGTGACCCAATATCTCACACAATCACATTGAGCATGTTGGCGAGGCTAACATGGATAATTTGCGTACGAGGCCAGTTTCTCCTTTCCTCTTATCGCTCACTCCTTTTCTCACTCACTTGCTGACCTGGCACTGTCCTGTGCACTTCACTCTCCTGCCTACACAACCACAGATTCGAGCTGTGGACTTTACATTATTGATGACCACGATGGTCATTAACACTATACGGTAGTACCAAGTAGATTACAATCATTTTATCTAGAAGTCTATCATTAATTAATAATATAGTTTGCGGCCATTGTAATTTCAAAGTTTGAAGCGAACCGCTGTCATTGCTTTGTTTACCTTTGATGCTGGGTTAACGCTGTTGGTATGTGGCTTTCTGTCGGTCGTGTTAAGTTTTTTAAACTGATATTTGATGTGACATACTTGTACATATTGTGCAAAAAGACATTTGAATCTATGTCTGCCGTTATTTCCACAGCTGCCTTGGCAAGTATGCTGACTTCCCTATCAGCATTCCTAGGTATTTAGGTCCGTCCGCACGCTGTATGGTTGCAGGTTCCACACTCTCACACTGCAAACTCAATGGCTATGACCAATCTTCGTAGAGAACAACTGAAATAGAACCACACCACTTAGAAACAAACCGCTTGAAACACATATAGAAAACAAATAGATTATATTAAATTTATTACGAAGCAATCAAGGATAGGGTTCTTCATATTCTGTTTAACGGTGCTAGTGTCTGCATCGTTGTGACAATGTCATGTGACCTCTCCGCACTGGCAGTTCTTCATCTCTGGAATTCTAATGTATTAAGTCATGCTCACAAATGACAGAATTTGGTGTTAGCAATGACTCGTCCTAAATAACAGAATGTTATCTGAAGTAGTTCAAGTATTATTTATTTTATGTTATTAAGGTTGCTTGTTTGCCTTATCGCGGTGACAGTAAAGCTAGTCGTTGGTCCATTTCAACTTTATTGCAATGGTACCACACTCTCGTTATTATTAAGTCATGCTCATAGTTATACAATTTGGTCGCAGCAATGACTCTGTCTAAGTAACAGAATTTCAACTGAAGTGCTGCAAGTATTATTTATTTTATTTTATTAACGTTTGCTCGCTTGCCCTTATGATTATCGTAGCGGCAGTGAAAGCTACTGGCCGATTCCAATAGTTAACACCAGATGTCAGTACTAGGCTGTCAGCGTTGATTCTCCTAAATAACGAATTTCATCTGAAGTACTCCAAGTTTTTATTTTATTTTACCAACGTTTGGTCTGTTGTCAGTATCGCGGTGACAGTAATTAGGCACTTGTATGTCGTTATCAACTGTGGAACTGTCAGCCATTACCCAATCTGGACTGTGTCTGTGACAGTGTCAATGTATCTAAACTCTGGAACTGTCAGCTCAACTTGAATGTGAAACTGTCAGAGTATCTCGGTTGTGACAGTGTCATTACATCTTGACTGTGGAATTCTCAGGTCGACTTGATTGTGAAACTGTCAATTTCTTCCCAACATACCACCACTGACCACCTGTATACATCGCCTACTGTGTTTACCGAGGTGATAGTAATCTTTGCCACTCGCCAGCTCTTTTCTTCATGCTCAGTATTATCTCATGTTCATAATTAACTAAATTTAATCTTAGCAGTGAATAATCACTAATATTAGGATTTGCTATGAAGCATTGCAACATTATTCACACTGTGTTGTTATCATTGCTCGGGTCTCTGCACTGTCGTGAGAGTGTCAGTTACCTCTGCTCTGAGTACCCCTCATATACAGTCCTGCCAGCACCACTATGTCTATTTACCAATCATTCAAGCACCACCAGCAACTAAGTAAACGCATCTATGCACCTGGCCATGTATACCTGTTTCACAATAGAACATTTGCATTCCCCCCGATGATTATTATCTGAATATTTTATACCTGTTTATTGAGTGATAGGAACTGTTGTGACTCGCCAGCTACTTCCTTCATCTGATTGAGCTCCCGATGGTAAACTACACGATCACCCGCCTCCATTCACTAGGCTGCTCAACCGGAATGGATCCACCTGGACATTCTCCGGCCTCGGTCCAGGCTCCACCCCGGTCTCGCACTCGGCAGGGCCCACCAGACCGGGGTTTCACTCATCCGGAATGAACAACACCGGCACAGATTTGTCTCTCCCAGATATAGTGTTTGACTGGGTGTTACCCCTGTTCGATGCATTGGCGCTACCACATGAGTGTCGCAATTAGACAATTTGGTTCACCAATGACACATCTAAAGCAGAATTTATTCTGAAGTAGTGCAAGTATTATGATCTTATGGTGATGAAGCTCTGCTCCCATGTGCTTTTTCCGCTGGCAGTGAAAGTGCCTGGCAGATTACCACCAGGTGGTGGTACTTGGCTGTGCTTGTGAATAGTAATACTATAGAGACTGTTGGTCCCGGCTCACTGTGTCAGTTTCACACTCTTTCATGATTAAGTCATGTTCATAATTATTACAATGTAATTGTAGCAGTAAATAGCCATCATAGTAACAGAATTTGACATGAAGCAGTGGAATACGATGTTGTCTTTAATAGCTCCTTGCATCACAAGTGTTTCCGAGGTGATAACTGCCCACAATTATAATTTGATGTTAAGAGCAAATCTCCTCGTTTGTTCTTGTTTTACGTCCTAGCAACATCTAAGGCAGTATCGGGACAGGCGACGACTTGGCGGACGTTATAGTGCTGCCACATGGCTCCTCGGGCTCCCTGCGTCCTAGAATGTGACTCTACGTTGCTGGCAGGTGGGGCCTACTCATCGACGACATTCTATGGAGCGGAATATCCGCTGCGTGGGCTGCTAAACATCTCAATATCGCTCAATTGGAAGCAATTAATCTGGTACATGCGTAGCCGCTCTTCTTCCTACAAGCCCTCATGACTTCAAGAGAATACTCAATACTGACAATGTAGCCTCTCAACAGGTCCGCGACTCCGGGAAGGGGAAAAATAGGGCACTCTGCACTTGTGCTCGGTTTTCTGGGCCTAGCAGCCATTAAGAATTTTGAAGTAGATATGTGCATAAACCCGGTGTAGAGTAATTTTGGCTGAGGCATTAGGCAGAGCACACTATCACGCAGCATTGAAATGTAAGGCAGTTGAGATGGGTGCACAACTAGAACTCTCCGAGTTTAGGGTGCAATTTGAATTTGATGTACTTGATTTCGACCTGTAATGTCTTAAGCCTGGAAGATAGTACTTTTCTTGCCCCTATCTTCCAGGCTACTCGATGATTCATCACCGCTGCCTCCTAGGGCTCTAGACGAGTGCCCTGGCAACAAGAACCTGGTAAAATAAGCCCTCTCATGTCCGTGCATACCTGATGTCCTGACGTCGGCATGATGTTTCCTCCAGGTTACCCTCACCCTGATGGCCCTGCCCTCCTCTTGCCTTCCACGAGACCTCTGGATGCCCGCTACCTTGCCAAGGTTCTCCTAGACTCGCAGCTGCAGCAGCCCTTCAAACCGATGTCACCGTCACGCTCCACAGGCTTCGCAGAGGAGCCGCTCAGGCCTGTCAGGTGGCAGGTCTGCCCCTCCCTGAGATCATGATCACAGGCCCCTGGAAGTCACTGGCAGTTCGATCCTACCTGGCACCCTTGGAGGTCACCGAAGCCCCCTCAGCGCTCGCAAGGGTGTTGGGTGCGCGCTGATGGGTCTACATGTCTCTTGCTCCGGTCTGCTCTGACCTGCTCATCCGTTGGTCCCAGTCGGCCGCTTGATCACGATTACCGAACATGAATTGGGTCACTGTCACCCGCTTGCCTGGCCTACCTGTAGGTTGATTTATTTTTAATAAATTTCTTAAATACTCTCTCTTTGTTCTGTTTACTGTTCTGGGCCGAGTTAAGTGAATTATCCTGATAATGTTCTCACCAATCCTTGCCTCCTCCTAATAATGGCAAGCGCCAAGCTAGGTAGCGACAATTATCAACTTTGTAAGTCATTGGTTTGACTCAACTGGGAATCGAACTCCCGACCTTCTGCATGGGAAGCCTGGACTCTAGTGATGCGATATCACACTCAATCACTTTACACTGATGCAACCCGTCCTCCCATAGTCCAATAGAACCAGTTTCAGCCCAGGTAATAAGAATTACTATTTGGAAGTCATTGGTTTGATTTGTTATAGCCCTGTCACACTACGATGCAGGTATTGCAGGTATTGCAGGTATAGCAATACCTCAGGGAGTTTGATGCCCCTGCCTTGCAGAGTTGTAAACCACTGCCTTGTGGTACAGGTCCTTGACAGAACCGAAGGCTAAGGGAGCAAACCCTAAACAGAAAACCATGTCACTGTGGCAGCATTAAGGGCGGTTGATGTATGGAACTCCCAACATCTCCCGACCAGCCACTGCAGGGACAAATAGTTTTGCGCCTGTCTTGACATGTTCTTGCCGGTGTGAAACCTCTATTTGCTCCCCGAGAGAGTGCTGCTGGTAACTTGCAAAATCCAGCAGCACTTCAACACTTTTGCAGGCAGCTTTCGTGAAATGTGCACTGGTTGCTCACTCTGCTGAAGAGACCCAGAAAATAGTGGACACTTTCTCCGATGCATCAAAGAAGTTTGGCCTGAAAATTAACATCAAGAAGACGGAGGTGCTGTACCAACCCAACTCTACAAGAACCCGAGAGGAGGAGATCATGGTTGAAGGAAACAACCTGAACTCTGTTCCGGAATTCACCTATCTCGGAAGCACTATATCAAGTGATGGACGCATTGATGCTGAGATACAGAGGAGGATGGCCAAGGCTAGCGCATCTTTCGGCCGACTACGCCAGAGACTCTGGAACAACCACCATGTGTCCATTCGGGTCAAAGGTAAGATCTACTGCGCAATCATGCTATCCACCCTACTATACGGAGCCGAGGCCTGGACAGTGTACAGACGGCAGGTGAAAAAGCTGCATGCCTTCATGATGCGACATCTGCATTCAATCATGAGGCTAACCTGGAAGGACAAAGTGACGAATAAGGAAATACTCGAATGGATGGGGCTGCCCTCTATGGAAGATCTTCTGATCAAAAAGAATCTCCGGTGGACTGGACACCTCATGAGGATGTCATCAGACAGGCTACCAAAGCAGATCCTCTATTCTCAACTGTCTTCTGGCTACAGAAAGAGAGGGCGCCCCCGTCTCCGGTTCAGGGATACCATCAAGAGAAACCTGAAGCTGAGAGACATTAAGACTGACTCATGGATGCAACTCTCACAGCAGAGAGCTAAATGGAGATCGGCAGTCAAGTAATGAAAGCAGTCTTTGTCGCATTGCAACCGACAGCATGATGATGATGATGACACTACGATGCATTCTGCCGATGTAGGTGATTTTGCTCCAATACGTCAGTGTACGTCGATATGCGTTACTAAAAAATTAGGCACTTGTTATGCATATGTCGATGTACGTCGATGTATGTTGATGTTCATTGTTATATGGCGTTGCTCGTTTTAAGAAGTCGTGAAAGTTTTGTGCATGCACAAAACTGTTGACATTCGACAACATGTGGATTTTACGTTGGGTATACATTAGACAAACATCGATGTACATTAGACATACATTACACAAACGTTGTTCACTACGTAGCACTACGTTGACCTACATAAGTCAGATGGAGAGCCAGTGGAAACATACAGTCCACATATTGACAAAGTATTGACAAGATAAGGTATTGACAGGATAAGGTACGTTTAACATACATCTAATGTACATCTAACATAAGTCTAACATACATCTAATGTACATCTAACATACATCTAATATACATCTAATGTACATCTAAACATATGTCTAACATAAATATAACGTACGTTTTGTGTTTCTCCACCGTGTCGTGATGTATGTAACATAGAAGGCATACTTCTGGCAATCAAATTATGTATATAAACTTCACCGGCGTTCTGCAAGCATATTGTGAGCCTATTACAAGCATTTTTCACCAGGAGACACATTAGCGATACGTCAGCCATACATTGGCCGCTCTGCTATGTTGCATATACGGTATGTATACGTTCAACTTTGTCCCTCGAGGTGAAAAGTTTGATGCATCTCGACGTTTGAAAGTGATTTTAGCCGTTGGCGACATGCTTGCATGGATATCATGTCATGTTGTTGGCGGCCTGATTTCCCAGTGGGGCAGCACTATAAAGTCACCATGAGTTCACACTCTCACAAGTCAGTACCCATCCTGATATGACCTTAGATGTTGCCAGGATGTGAAACTCCAACAACCAGCTAATGTTGGAGTTGATGAGTTTAGTTGTTTGTTTTTTGTGTTACATAACAAGGACACTCACGTGTTATTCTTTGAGTGGTCCCAACATAGTTGGTTGTTCTGGACTTTGTTTTTGGGAGATGGGGGATGGGGGGTGAAGATGGGGGGGGGGGGGGGGGGGGGGGGGTAGCGAGTGCACAATAGTGTTCCTGCTAACTCATTCACCGCGAAATAAATCAGGTGAACACTGCATTAATACCATCACTTATGCCCACCACACTCTTCCACAATAATTCATTATGCCACATCAATGTACTTGATTGTGTTTCCTTGGTTACAAGCTTGTGGTCACTGATTTGATAGAATATCACCATTTGTTATAACCGGGGGTGGTGCCCGAATCGGTAGAGCCCAGGCTTCCACTCCCGTGCGGGAGATGGGGAGTTCAATTCCCGGTCGAGTCAAACCAATGATTTATAAAATTGATACTTGTCACTACCTAGCTTGCCGTTTGGCAATAGTAGGATAGGCCAAGGAGTGATTAGCTCAGTGTCAGGATAATGTGATTGAGTGGGATATAATGTTGTGGTGCCGATGGCCTGATTTCTCAGTGGGGCATCACTAGAAAGTCACCATGAGTGTTCACTGTCATAAATCAGTACCCATACTGGTATGACCTTAAATATTGCCAGGACGTAAATCTCCAACAACCAATCAACCATTTGTTCATCATATGTGCTATTGGTTTTCTTTATATTCTAATCTTGCTTTTATTATCAAAATAACATTTTTGTTTGTTAGTTTTATTAACATACAATATTTAATACAAGCTCTAACCTGATGGGTTTCTTTTTTAACTAAAGGTATTTTATTCAATGAATAATGTCTTTTGTCAGCGCCAGAGCACCGGTCTTCCAGCCATTCATTACAATTTGTTGGTACATAAATGGCAATATCAGTTGCAATAATAACCACATGAAAAAACATGTTCGATAATAGAAGCATAATATAAATTGACTATTTGTTGTAATAATAACTGCATACAATTCCAGTTCAACATATGTATCATGCACTTGGTGAACATGCATCAATAAATGTACAAGATGATTCTAGAATTGTCTTTAAGCACTTCTTTCCTTCTTTGCTTTATCTCTTCTTTTTTCAAAAAGATATAAGTTGAGACTACAAGTTCAGGCCATTGACTATTGTGGACATTTTGAACCAAAATAACATTCTTACTAATGCACCTATTGCGGAATGATATAAAATGAGACGAAGCTGTACCCCCTGAGTCTAGTTTGATCACTTCATGGCTGGTTGGTTGTTGGAGTTTCACATCCTGGCAACATCTAAGGTCAGGGCTAACTTAATGTGTGTAAGACATTAAACCTGAGGGAAAATATCAAATTTTCAAAACCTAAAGGCCCTGTCACATTACGGCGTATGGCGGGAGCGTATGGTGGCGTAGCGGCTTACGTCATATACGTCGCCATACGCCGCATATGCCGCCAGTGCCGCAACACGCCGGCGTATGTGAAGCCTATGATGCATACGCCGCCATACGCTTTCATAAATCCGTCCGTCCAAATTTTTTTGTGCATGCTCAAAAAAACGCGACCTATGAGGGCGTATGGCCCATACTGTCAAAAAATGTCACAGCACGCTCCCATACGTTCCGCATACGCTACGCATACGCTCTTCATACGCTCCTCATACGCTCAAACACACCCGAAAGTGGCACCCGATGGCGTACGTAGGTTTTCAATACGCTCCCGCCATACGCCGTAATGTGACAGCCCCTTAACAATTATCTAGATTTGATTCTAAATACGTAACATAGATATTGGCGCACTTATCAAATATTTGTGGCCATATAGAATGGAATATATTGATGCATTTTAATAGAATCTGTTACTGCAGAAGCCTATGGTGTCAGAGTTTTGGCGTGCTTGCCAAAATTAATCTCTTGTGTTTGTACTTCAAATATTCCAAAGGTTAGCCATTTAAAATATAAGGCGCTTCAAACTAAAATAAGTTAAATTATAGCAATCAACCTAATATATTTATCTTAGAAAATGACAGAAACTCGAAACCATTAGCCTATGCAACTTTAATAACTATTTGTTACACAAACAAAATTCTGAGTTTGGTATTACTTAGCGACTCGACTACAGAATGACACAGGTACACAAAAGTACAAAGTTATATTTACGATATGAGAAGATCCGCCCCCAGCCCTAAGAATAACAACAATAAAAGTAGTACGACTGCGTGGTGAGTGGAAAGTTTGTGTGGGACCAGCTAACCAGAAAGTGACGGGTGGCTGGCGAGATGTTGGTAATGGTGTACAAAGACCCTATAATACTAAGACGGCTCACTCAGCATGTACTGTGTAATCAAAATGATCAAACCCACCACTTGGTGTGCTGGCTGTTCTCTTGGTTAAACAGGTGCTATATTATATGTATAAATGTATATATGGCTGTGAAAGATGTGTGATGATGGCGATGATGATGATGATGATGATGATGTGTATTTGTTCATAACAATTTCATATTGATGTGTATTCATACTTACCTATCTCATGTATAATATAATGGTATGTGTTTACATGTGAAACACCAACCAGCAGCTGTGCTGATCAAACCCACCACAAGGTGGCACTGCGAAATTCACATTACCATGGGAGAGATAGGGAGTGAGCCGTCTTAGTATTATAGGGTCTTTGTGGTGGAGAAGGTGTGACAGTCTGCTGGCTAATTAGGCGGATTGAGAGATAAACTTGCCCGACCACGTGACGAGTCTAAGGCACGCGGGCAGGGAAGAAGAAGCATGTGTCATTCCCACCACATTGCTCACGGGCACATAAGACGAAGAGACTTTATTCGGGCGAACCCCTTCCCCCCACCCCCGGCAGCAAGTACAACTTTGATCTCGGCATTGGCATATACAGGCCTCCTCGGCAGTCCCGACCGACACAAGGTCATGTGATATGATAATGGATGGGTATATAATGGGAATGCAACCTATGATAATTTTTGCAGTTCAGGATGACATAATGGACATAGGATATTACATAGACATCGGTATAAATGAAGCAGGGTAATAGAACAATATGAATTTACGTTGGTTCGTATGTGTGGTCAGTCGTGGGTGGTTTTGCAGACTGACCATCGGGATGTGTGGAGCCCCTGGCTGCTAGTTTTGTTGCGACATGATTGGTTGAAATGTTTGATGTTGTGTGTTGTGATTGGTTAATGCGCGGGGGAGGGTATGTGTAGCCCTTCCCAGCCTGGTGCGGTGGACGCCCCCCCTCCACCGCCCCCATTGGAGGGCGGGAGGTGGTGGGTGTATGCAGCCTCGGAGTCTCCGCGCCCAGCAATGACCACGAATGAGCGTCTGCACTCATTCCATACCATTACTCATGGACATAGCTGACTCAGATGCATGAGTGGGTTAATCAAGGCTTTTATTCGGGTGCTGCCCGCCCGCCGGCATGTACATTGACTGTGTATCATCGGGCAAGAAGCCAACGAGCAAAGGCCCCGATATATTGGGAAAATGAAATGTGATGAGGGCATATGAGTCATGTGAACGATTTACTTAAAATTGGAGGTGGGAAGTGGTCAGTGCGGGCGTTTGGAAAATACTGACCAGCTTCGGTGGCTCCGGAAGACACCAGGATAGTGACTGGCCGTGATGGCTGGCAGGAGTTGTTATATAGGCAGGAGGGGGAAGATGGCTTCCCCCCCTCTCCCCCTCCCCGCATCACTCCCCCCCCCACCATTACCACAGTAGTGGCAGGGGGGGAGGGAAGGCTTCGGCCTTGAGCCTGTCATGTCCGGCAATGACACCGAATGAGCCCTCGCTCATTCAAGACAATGAAATACAATGTGAACATTGCAACAAATGTCAAATTTGTGATAACTTAGTTTAGATTAGTTTTTGAAAGAACCTGGAGACTATATTATGAGTGCCCATTTCTGAAAGTTACTGACACTGCAAAGTTAATTTTCATGTAAGGCTGTCACTCATAAACTACACTGTTACAGATTAATTTGATAATAAAGCTCAATAAATAATAAGGCTGGTGCACATCATCATGCTGTCGGTCGCGATGCGACAAAGACTGCTTTCATTACTTGACTGCCGCTCTCCATTTAGCTCTCTGCTGTGAGAGTTGTGTCCATGAGTCGGTCTTAATGTCTCTCAGCTTCAGGTTTCTCTTGATGGTATCTTTGAACCGGAGTCGGGGGCGCCCTCTCTTTCTGTAGCCAAAAGACAGTTGAGAATAGAGGATCTGCTTTGGTAGCCTGTCTGATGACATCCTCATGAGGTGTCCAGTCCACCGGAGATTCTTTTTGATCAGAAGATCTTCCATAGAGGGCAGCCCCATCCGTTCGAGTATTTCCTTATTCGTCACTTTGTCCTTCCAGGTTAGCCTCATGATTGAACGCAGATGTCGCATCATGAAGGCATGCAGCTTTTTCACCTGCTCTCTGTATGCTGTCCAGGCCTCGGCTCCGTATAGTAGGGTGGATAGCACGATTGCGCGGTAGATCTTACCTTTGACCCGAATGGACACATGGTGGTTGTTCCAGAGTCTCTGGCGTAGTCGGCCGAAAGATGCGCTAGCCTTGGCCATCCTCCTCTGTATCTCAGCATCAATGCGTCCATCACTTGATATTGTGCATCCGAGATAGGTGAATTCCGGAACAGAGTTCAGCTTGTTTCCGTCAACCATGATCTCCTCCTCTCGGGTTCTTGTAGAGTTGGGTTGGTACAGCACCTCCGTCTTCTTGATGTTAATTTTCAGGCCAAACTTCTTTGATGCATCGGAGAAAGCGTCCACTATTTTCTGGGTCTCTTCAGCAGAGTGGGCAACTATTAAACATATATTGCCACAGAGAAGGGAATACCGCCGTAATTTAATAGACCCTGATTCTACAGAAGCCTATGGTGTCAGATTTTTGGCGTGCTTGCCCAAATTAATGTTGCATGTTTGCGCATCAAATATCTCAAAAGTTAGCCATTTAAAATAAAGTTACTTCAATCTAAAGTAAGGTAGATTATAATATTATGATCAACCGAATATAATTATCTCAAAAAAGGACAGACATTCAAAAGTATTGGACTATGCAACTTTAAGAGACGCGGCAAGGAATTCTTGATTCACAGTCTGTCACTTCATTCAGTCTTTCCCGGAAGCCTCAAGTTCATCTCACCGGGTTTTCCCTTCCACAACAATGACAACAACCCTCTAGTTCATCTCACCGGGTTTTCCCTTCCACAACAATGACAACAACCCTCTAGTTCATCTCACCGGGTTTTCCCTTCCACAACAATGACAACATCCCTAGGCTTTCTCCGAACATAATATTAACTATTCTTTGGACCGTTCAGGAATATTCACATCGTCGTTTATTATATATTTGTATAATACTCTGTTTACATAATGAAACAAGAGGAAGATATGATAGTGGGTGAGAGAGTATTTACTATGGTTAGAGGGACAAATGGCCGTTGCCTAATCAATTTTCAGCGGTACAGTGATTGGTGGTTACAGTGTGCAGGGGTGGTGGTGCCACCATAGGAGCTGGGGTTGGAGAGGCTGGAGCAGTAGATGACTAGGACATACTTCATCAGTCCATGGAGCTGAGTGAGTGATGAGGGAAAGGAGAGATATTCCAGTTTATTATACTTTTATAATCTTATACAGCATATATGGATTTCCGAGAATCCCCCCCTGTATAACTTCCAATGGCATTAATGCATTGTTGTGCTGTGCAGGGAATGCCAGCACCTGATTACGTTCAAGTGGCATTAAGGCATTGATGTGGTGTTCAGAGAATACCCCCTGCTTACCTTCAGGAGGCATTAAGGCATTGATGTGGTGTTCAGCGAATACCCCCCTCTCTTACATTCAGGTGGCATTAAGGCATTGATGTGGTGTTCAGTGAATACCCCCCCTCCATACATTCAGGTGGCATTAAGGAATTGATGTAGTGTTCAGGGTATACCCCCTGCTTACCTTTAGGTGGCATTACGGCATTGATGTGGTGTTCAGAGAATACACCCCTCCCTTACATTCAGGAGGCATTAAGGCATTGATGTAGTGTTCAGGGAAAACCCCCTGCTTACCTTCAGGTGGCATTACTGGATTGATGTGGTGTTCAGTGAATACCCCATTCCTTACATTCAGGTGGCATTAAGGAATTGATGTAGTGTTCAGGGAATACCCCTGCTTACCTTCAGATGGCATTAAGGCATTGATGTGGTGTTCAGTGAATACGCCCCTCTCTAACATTCAGGCGGCATTAAGGAATTGGTGTAGTGTTCAGGGAATACCCCCGGCTTACCTTTTAGGTGGCATTAAGGCATTGATGCCTGCCTTCATATGGTTTTAAGGCATTGGCTGGAGAACTCCGTCAACCTGTAATTTATCAGTGGTAAACACGCATAGTCCAATAAAAGCATGAATTTCAAAAGAGAAACAATTATCTAGATTTGGACCTACTTATCCAGATGGATACTGGTCCACTTATTACATATTTGTTGCTAAATATAAAAGCATAATAAGTCAAGTTAATAATGTTACTGCTGAACCCTATGGAGTCTGAGTTTTGAGAAGCACACCAACATTAATTTAGCATGTTTATGCCCTACACTTCAAATATCTCCTGCGTTAAGCTAAGATTCCACATACACGGTATGCGGTATGCGGCATGCGGTATCCAAATGCAAATGCAGCAACGAATCGAAAAGCATGTAAATGAATAGTGGTACTTCCATACTTTCGAATGCGAATATGAATGCGAATGCGAATGCGAATGCGAATGCGGCAAATGGATCGACCCATAGACCGATCGGTGCGAATGCGAATGTGAATCCTTCTGCGTTTGCTATAGAAAACAATAGTAACTTTGATATTCCTTCACAACGTTGGAGGAAAAAAAAAAAAAAATGTCATGGGTAACTTTTTTGGGGTGTTTGTTTATTTAACCATCCCCCAGCCAAAAAAATAAACATCGGCTATTGGGGGTTGGCATATATCTATGCTGCATAGACCACATTCGCATTCACATGCCGCCTGCCGCCTGCCACCTGCTGCCTGCCACCTGTCGCCTGCCGCATATATGGAAGCTTAACTTTAGTCATTTAAAATCAAAGTTACTTCAAACTGAAGTAAGATAGATTATAATGACCAACTTACTATATTTATCCCAGAAAATAACTGAAACTCACAAATATTCGGATTACGCAACTTTAAAATAGTGCTGTGAGGGTGATGAAAATGGGAAAAGTTGTGCCAAGAGCGGGACTCGAAACCACATCTCTTTGAATTCCCGGCCATTGTGCTAACCATTACACCACCTAGGCTCCCTGATATCACTACACTACCCACACCTACCTGTCTATGCGACTCTTTGTCTGAGAGGGCAGTGCAGACCACTACTCTCGTCCCCCTGGAATTATAAGTCTTTTAATGCTTAAAATACATACATACAGGCAATGCACTTACATATACATATACATACACAGGGTAGGATCAACAACCATACAGCGCGTAGCTTGTACAGGATCATGGTCATGGCAACCAGTGTCAAAGGAGTAATGAAAATGAGAAATATTGTGCCTAGAGCGGGACTCGAAGCCACATGTCTTTGCATTCCGGGCCAGTGTGCTAACCATTACACCTCCGAGGCATTACACCATCACTGCGCAATGGAGGAATAATAGTGATACGTATATGTTCCCCTAGAATTTATATTTGTATAATGCGTTATACATCACACATATATTATATATTATTTTATTGTGTTGCTCTTACCTACATAACAGCGCATATATATAGCAAATTGTTCCTATGAAGTTTGAACAAATAATACAAGTAATACAAGCATAATTTAATTTAATTGGATTATTTTGTATCCCAAAACAAAACACCCTTAATGCCCCCGTCCTGATATGACCTTAGATGTTGCTAGGACGTAAAACAACAACAAACAAACCATTAATGCCCTAAGCAGTCGCATATCCGCGAAGCACGGCCAACATTCTTTTTTATACGACATGGTCCTTTCCACACTTCAATTACCAGCAATTACTTCAATTAAGGGAATTAACTGGAACCCAATCAAGCGACCGTTGTCTGGGAGCTGGTTGTGATGGGCTGGAGGGGGGGAGGGTTCTTGAAGAGGGAGTGACTGATTCTATTGCCTTCATCCCAGCGTGATTGGTTGGTTGGTTTTTGGAGTTTTACGTCATTGCAACATCTAAGGTCATATCAGAACGGGTACCAACTTATGACAGTGCACACTCATGTGCAACTTTATAGTGCTGCCCCACTAGGAAATCAGGACATTGGCACCATGACCCGATATCCCACTCAGTCACCTAATCCTGACAATGACCTAACCAAACCAGTCGTTGCCCTATCCTATTAATGCCGAGCGCCTGGTTAGAAAGTGACAAGTATAAATTTGATATAAGTCATTGGTTTGACTCGACCGGGAACCGAACTCCCGATCTCCCGCACGTGAGGCCCGCGCTCTACCGATTCAGCCACCGCGCCTGGTACTCAGCCCGCCGTGACGATTGGCCAACTAACAGACTAATTAACGGAAGTAGACTGAATCAAAACGCCGACCCGCTTTGATTTTGTTGGAAATGTGTCATACCTCGAAGTTGAGGCAGAAATTGATGCACAGCTTTGCAAAGGTATCTACTAAATATGGTATATTTTACACGGCTGGTATCTAACTGTAAATGTGATGCTGGGTGGCTAGTAGATACAAGATTCACCCCGTACTGCTGCAGTAGGGGTGCAAACCAACCCTATGTAAAAGCTGTCGAAAAAAACGGGTCAATGAAATGAGAGCCTAATTTCACAATGTAAGAAGCGACATTTATTCTTTACATATCTCTTATTGATAGCCTGCTACCTTTGAGTTGAAAAATATAATATAATATCTAGTTTAATCAGATTTAAAAGTGAAATCGACAGCGTTCTGCGGCCGCCATCTTGTCTTTTTGCATTCTCTCTCATTCACCAACTCTGTTTTGATATAAGTAACCATTTGACACTGGTGCCAGGCATTCTACTTGTTGTTCCATACTAACGCTATTTTCGCCCGTATTTATATAAGGCTGGTCTTCACCGTGTACTACAAGTACCGGGTGAATCTTTTATCTAGGTGGCTAGGAGCAAAGACCCTATAATACTGAGACGGCTCACTCAGCCTGTACTGTGTAATCAAAATGATCAAACCCACCACTTTGTGCGCTGGCTGTTCTCTTGGTTAAACAGTTGCTATATTATATGTATAAATGTATATATGAATGTGAAAGATGTGTGATGATGGCAATGATGCTGATGATGCTGATGATGATGTGTATTTGTTCATAGCAATTTCATATTGATGTGTATTCATACATACCTATCTCATGTATAATATAATTATATGTGTTTACATGTGAAACACAGCAGCTGGGTTGATCAAACCCACCACAATGTGGCACTGTGAAATTTACATTACCATGGGAGAGATAGGGAGTGAGCCGTCTTAGTGTTATAGGGTCTTTGCTAGGAGGCTACCCACCTTTGCTTATCAGTTGATTTAGTAAGTCAATGGGGTATATTGTGGATGTTACGCGGTAACATCGATAATTGATGACGCAATGATCACTGACACTGGGTAACCTAGCTAGCTACGTCAACGTGCCAATAATGCATGCATCAGTAACCCCGACAGTAACACCAGCAACACAGTTAACTTTATGAATCAGTTCCAAAGGTTGTGTCAGTTACGGTTTCAAGTGCATACAGTCAAGACCAAGTTTGTGGTGATTTAGTTTAAAGCTTGTATTTTATGAGATTGTATGTGTCTAGTATAGAAGAAGGATGCCGAAGATAAAGAAGAATAGACAACAGGGGCGTAGCTAGGCATACGCGTGTACGCCAAAACGTCCACATCGTTTTGTCAAAAACAAATTAAATAAAAAAATAATAAAGAGAGAGGGAGAGAGAGGAGGCATGTAGTAGTCCGGAGTGTAGAAAATTCAAGTCTAAAATATGTAAAATCCGCCAGCTTAAGCTTAAGCGGCCCCCTAAACCCCCTGCCGAAATTAGGCGTACACATCGTTAAAGGTCTAGCTACGCCCCTGGACAAGTAGTAGGTTGTGCGAGAGTGAAAGCTTTATCCACCCAAATTAACGAGGAGGAGGGTGCAGCAGTATGTTTTGTTGTTGGTACATTAGTTGTTTAAGCAGGGGAAATTTCAGTCGCAGACGACTGGTCTTCCTCATTCCACTGATCTTTGCCCTATCCTAGTAATGCCGAGCGTCTGGCTAGGAAGCGACAAGTATCAATTTTTAAGTCATTGGTTTGACTCGACCAGGATTCAAACTCATGATCCAACGATCTACCAACATGGGAGACGGACGCTCTAACTCATTCGGCCATCCCGTCTGGTCAGTACTGTGATCTCACTACCGACTTCTCCACAGCCTGGATCATCACGGCCTGCTCTGACCTTTGGTCTTTATTGTAGAGCTGGCAACTATTAAGTCTGATTTTAACGAGAGGATCGATGCGATTGAACATGGAAATAATGTAGGTTCAGTTGAAGCGCCCCTTGCTAAGGAGCGCAAATGCATTGCCATATTCAAGACACAAAGTATCGTATAATAATGAGCGTCAGGACAGAGTGCCGACTGGTGAGTTGAATAAGCGCTGTTATAATGATGATTATGCAGGTATTGCAGGTATTGCAATACCTCCGGGAGTTTGATGCCCCTGCCCTGCAGAGTTGTAAACCACAGGCTTGTGGCACAGGTTCTTGACAGAACCGAAGGCTAAGGGAGCAAGCTCTAAACACAAAACCATGTCACTGTGGCAGCATTAAGGGCAGTTGATGTACGGAACTCCCAACATCTCCCGACCAGCCACTGCAGGGACAAATAGGTTTGCGCCAGTCTGGACATGTTCTTGCTGGTGTGAAACCTCTATTTGCTACCCAAGAAAGTGCTGCTGGCAACTTGCAAAAGCCAGCAGCACTTCAACACTTTTGCAGGCAGCTTTCATGAAATGTAATTAAGGAAATGCTTGAACGGACGTTGGTGCCCTCTATGGAAGATCTTCAGATCAAGAATAATCTCTGGTGGACTGGACACCTCATGAGGATGTCATCAGACATGCTACCAAAGCAGATCCTCTATTCTCAACTGTCTTCTGGTTACAGAAAGAGAGGGTGCCCTTGTCTCCGGTTCAAGGATACCATCAAGAGAAACCTGAAGCTGAGAGACATTAAGACCGACTCAATGGACATCACTCTCACAGCAGAGATCTAAATGGAGAGCGGCAGTCAAGTAATGAAAGCAGTCTTTGTTGCATCGCAACCGACAGCATGATGATGATGATGATGATGATATTGACGATTGGGAGGACGAGTGTATAGAAGTTGATAGTGAGGTGCTGCCACCTAGGGGTGAATGTCATGTGCAAGGTTGGGGGAATCGCTGGAGGTCAAGATCGCCATGGTGGTGCAGTCATAATAATAATGGTTATAGTCGAGGCAATTGTGGCTGGTCAGATGGGGCAACGTTGGAAGAGTCAAGGGGCACTCTGGAGGATTTATTTGCTGCAGCTGGGAGTAATTTCCGGTCATCTAAAGGTAAGAGGTCGCTTATGCCAAACGATTTTGTGATACGTGATGAAGGAAATATGAAGTGGGCCTAGGGGGAGAGTAATTGGACAGAGTATTTCTCGGCTTTGTCAAAGACCCTATAATACTAAGATGGCTCACTCAGCCTGTACTGTGTAATCAAAATGATCAAACCCACCACTTGGTGCGCCAGCTGTTCTCTTGGTTAAACAGGTGCTATATTATATGTATAAATGTATATATGAATGTGAAAGATGTGTGATGATGGCGATGCTGATGATGATGCTGATGACGATGTGTATTTGTTCATAGCAATTTCATATTGATGTGTATTCATACTTCCCTATCTCATGTATAATATAATTGTATGTGTCTACATGTGAAACACCAACCAGCAGCCAGGATGATCAAACCCACCACAAGGTGGTACTGCAAAATTTACATTACCATGGGAGAGATAGGGAGTGAGTCGTCTTGGTATTATAGGGTCTTTGGCTTTGTTTAGAATGTGCGAATCTAGGGAGGTCCCAACGGCATGGGTGCCACATCTGAGGAGACATATGGCTCAGTTGGCTAATCTAGCGGGAGTCTGGGATTGGGTGACTTTTATTATTATTAAATGGTCAGAGCATGTATTCGCTATGATATCAGATGGACGTTTAAGACACGGTTGGGAGGACATCTATGCAATAAAAGATGTGCAGCGTGATGTGTGTGCAGTGGGGAGTAGGGCCACATGGAATGAGGTCACAGTTATGACCTACACAAAAGAACTAAAGTAAAGCTAATAGAAGACAGAAGGATAATCCACCTAAAAACATTAGCATATGGATATATCCAAGACATTAAGCGTCTAACCCAACCTCTACGGGACACCAGAGCAAGCAAGGCACCACTACTAAGGCAGACCAGAAGTCAGATCAAAGCCCATGAAAGGCGCACACTGGAAATGGCCACCAAGGCATGGAATGTGCAAATGGTGAAAGAAAGACAAATCCCTGACCTAAAAACAAATCTGTGCAAAATAAAAACTGGGAACCCCAACTGAACTACACCACAAGGGGGCAGGTGATATGTCACGTCCCACCAACTGGACAGTCCAGGGCAGGAAAACCGGAAATATAAAAGCCAGATAACATGTCCAACAATAATATAAATCAAATCAAATCCAAACAAACATAACTCAACCACCTATTACGTACAATCCTATGAACATGTAAATAAAATAGGCTAGTATTGAATTAAGTAGAAAAAGTGGAAAACTCTTCCCAAGAAAACCCCAAAACACTAACATAGAACCTTAAGAAAACAACTGACATAGTAATAAGAATAGAACAAAAATACAATGCCAAGAAAATCCCCAAAAACTAACATAGGCTACTAACCATACCAACAAAACTATCTATATGCTACTGAAATGCAGGCAATCAGATAACTTATCAGCAGCTACTGTCTGGTAAGACAACACCAACACCACAGCTGGCCAGCATTGAAAACAAGCCTGGGTACCTGGGCTTACATGCTATGGACAGTATAAATACAGCCTCAATTAAAAAAAACACAAAAAACCACAGTTAAACATGAGAAATCAGACGATTTCAAGTATAAACCGGATTATTCTAAAGAGGTTGATGGGAATCCGTGTGCGCTGTGGAATGCGGGGAGGCAGTGTCGATATCTGTCTTCGCATGGAGTGTAAAAGTACAACACCTGAACACTTTGACTTCTGGATACTGATTGGTTTATTCCCGTCCAGGGCTCACTGAACTGCCGGCTAAACTTTCCATGACGTCATCTCATTTACATACTCCTTTGTCTCACTCACTGTCTGGAACATTATGCATCTCATTAGCATATATTACAGACGTGTCTAGACGTCTATTACACATATATTACATGGAGTGCTTCCTGAGCGATCTGCTCATGTGTGTACATGGTGTGCGTTACAGTATAAAAGGGCCAATGGACACAGAGTGATAGACTTCGATTGTGTACCAACAACAAATGTGAGTGACTATAACTTTATATATCCTCAAGGAGAGTCATCAAGGCCAGTTTCACCCTGGACATATCGTGAAACTTTAAATAATATCTGGCCAGTCATTGCAGATGATGTGACTCAACATTTAAAATATCTTCCTATTTATTCAGTCATTCGTGCACCAGGTCTGCAGAATTATTTAGATGCAAAAGTTCCTATTCCATCAGGATTAATAATTCAAAGCTGGCGAGAGATGCTCTATAACTATCCAGATAAATTATTGATAGACTTTCTAGAATTTGGATGGCCGTCAGATTTTACAGCTCAGCCCCCACCCACACCAGTTTTTAAAAATCACGCAGTGGATGAGGCAAATGAAAAATGGAATAAGTTATTTGTTAAAACCGAATTTCAGCATCAAGCACTAATTGGTCCTTTTAATAATGCACCTTTTACCCCATGGGCTCAGATTAGCCCTATAATGACACGCCCCAAGAAAAATACGGATGAGCGCGTATCATAGTCGATCTGAGTTTCCCGAAGGGCAGTAGTGTAAATGCTGGGCCGCGTTCAGGGTCCGTCTCGGAGATGCCTCGGAGATGGCCCGAGCATGTGGGGTGGTGAAGTATTCGTCACATCATCCCAACAGAGCTCTACAACTCAATATTGATGACATTGAGAACATAGAGAGGATTTTCCGATCTGCTGGAAGATCTGTGTATGCTCTCAGAGCCGCAATGTTGCTTGGTTATTTTTCCTTTCTAAGACAGAATAACCTACTTCCAACTGAGAAACGGTATGATCCTGGTCACTGGCTTCACTGGGGAGACGTGAGGGTAACTGGACGTGGGCTGATGATCTACATGCGTTCTACTAAGACGACCTGGGCAACACGGAAAATGTTCATCATCTGCAGTCATCCCTGGGTCACTCACTGTGCTGCCCAGTGAGCACCTGGGGTCTCTACGCCAGGTCAGTGACGGCATTGACACACGGGCCAGCGTTCCTGCTGCCCAACAGCCAGCCACTAACGGTAGTCACTCTGACTGTGGCAATCAGAATGGCACTGCAAGCAACAGGTCACACTAATCCTGTTGCGGTGACACTACATAGTCTACGCCAAGGGGTTGCGCAAGCGTGTGCAAGAGCAGGGGTGAAGGAAGTACAGATCGCAGAAGCCGGGGGATGGCGCTCAGCTGCAATATACAACTACATACCTAGGAAGATGCTCTCAGCCTCTCCTTCAACACTCACCTCTCTATTTGATGGAGTGTTGAATTCGCGTCTGAGGATACCTACTAACAATTGAGGTCAATTTAAATAAAAATATGTAGAGTATCGTTTCTTATCATTGGCCCCTTACTCCAATTGTCTTTAGTCAGTCAGGATCCATGAGTAACTTTATCTGAAATTGTCTTTACTAAATTGGTGTTCTCTGTGGTGGAGTGGTTAGAGTGTCTGACTTTTTTCTAGGTCAGACTCCTAATCTGAAGGTTGGTGGTTCGATTCCCCAAGCCCCCACCTCTGCCAATTTGGATTTCCACCACTGTGGATAACTTACAGCATCATCAAAGGCCAGTTGCTCTCATACCGTGTCTATGTGGTGAGGGAGGTTAAAAATCCCTTGGGTTGGTAAAAGTGTAGACTCAGGCCATCTATTGACAAACTGTCTAAAGGTGAAAACAAGTCTATTCAGGCTTATCCATAATAGGCAGTATAAATCTTCAAGAAAAAGATATCTAGAATTAATCTTGGTTCACAGTTTGAACAGTTATGTCTGAGCAATATCTAACATTGCATGTAGTCATAACAAATTAATGTCATATGTGACTGATCGAGCATTATCATCCAAATTGTAATAGCTTCAATAAATGTGTTGTTTGTCCACTGTTAATTGTCGTTGTGTCATCAATTATAAGTGTGATGTAAAAGTACCCCCATACCCCCACCTCTGCCAATTTGGATTTCCACCGCTGTGTAGGCCTATAACTTACAGCATCATCAAAGGCCAGTTGCTCTCATACCATGTATATGTGGTATGAGAGCTTAAAAATCCCTTGGGTTGGTAAAAGTGTAGGCTCGGGCTTTCTATCGACAAACTGTCTAATAGTGAAAACAAGTATATTCAGACTTATCCATGATAGGCAGTATAAATCTTCAAGAAGAAGAAGAGAAAGTTGCCATAAGTGCACACTGTCACAAGGTGGTACCCGTCCTGATATGATCTTAGATGTTGCCAGGAACTAAAACTCCGACAAGCAACCAACCAATCGGACGATGCAGTTTTAATCAACTAATGGAACCAACTAATAGTTCAAACAAACACAATTGTGAAAGGTACCCCACAACCTGTCCCAACGGTGGCGCCACCTGTGAGGCGGTTACGCACCACTGCACTCACTATCTTCCTCCGCGTCCAGCCGTACTGACCACATAATATTACATGTGAGCAACTACTTTTCTACATCATCAATTTAGCAAAGTTGTTTTTTCTCCCTCTTTCATTGCTGCTTACAACCGTGGCAAAAGTGACGATTTATTGTGCAATTACGTAATAAATCACAATAAATAGTCCAGCATAAATCTTGCAGCTGCTAATGCTTAAATTAACTTTTTCATAGCATGTTATGGATAACCATAGCTGCTGCGAAAACGAGACTTAACGTGGCAGTAGAGATGGGGACAAAGCTATTGATATTTGATAAACTATATAATCATGTCATAATATCATGATATCACTTCTGCCAATTTGCATTTCCAATGCTGTATATAACTTAAGCGGATGTCACACATCACCGGATTGGGGAAATGGAAAGAAACCGAACCAAGTCCATTGATATCCAGCAAAGTCTGGTTTGTGTCCGTTGCATATCCGTTGAATATCCATTGCATATCCATTGCATAGCCGTTGATATCCGGCCCAATCCAGTACAAGTTTTGAACATGCACAAAACTTGGAACGGATGCCGCCGGATTAATGTCTACGGTTCTTGTCCGGTTTGAGTTTGTTTAGTCTGCTTATCATCCGTCGGCTATCCGTTCATGTCTGTGTCATGTCCGTTTCATGTCTGTTTGTCCGGCGGCCTTTGACCTAATATCGCAACATTTTGACACATTTTAATACATTTTGATACTTATCATGCCCAAAGACCACCAGACTAGAAATTCTGTCCATTGCTCAATCCGGTGATGTGTGACAGCCGCTTTACAGCGTCATCAAAGGCCAGTTGCTCTCATACCATGTCTATGTTGTGTAGGAGGTTAGAAATTCCTTGCGTCAGTAAAAGTTTAGGCTCAGGCTTTCTATCGACCAACTGTTTAATGGTGAAAACAATACTATTCAGACTCATCCATGATAGACTTAGCCATGATAGGCATGATAGGCACTATAAATCACCAAGAAGAAGAAACAACCTGAGGTGTTTTTTCCTCATGAATGCAAGCACTTGCAGTCCTCGCCCCACATAAGGCAAGACTATTCATATTTTGCATGTAATATCATTTTTCTTTCATTTATAATAGGTTTTCGATTTAGTCAGGGATTTATTATTATTAATTATTATTATCCAAATTGCATAACTCTAATGATGGTAGACCAGTGCCTCGGCGCTGACAAAATATGTGTTCAACAAAAAATCATCAAATTTCCAAAACCGATTCAATTATCTAGATTTGATTCTACACATTTAATTTAGATACTGGTACACTTATTACACAATATTTGCTGCATAGAAGAGAATATTGAGTCAATTTATTAGAACATGTTACTGCTTCAGCCTATGGTGTCTGTGTTTTGATGTGATTGCGAATATTAATCTGGCATTCAATTGAACAGTCTGATGGTTTTGAGTCTCTCTCATTTTCTGAGATAAATATATTAAATTGACTGTTATAATGTACCTTACTTTACTTTGAAGTAACTTTTATTTTAAATTGCTAACTTTATAGTTATTTGAAGTGCAAGCATGTAAAGTTCACTCCGACAAGGACACCAAAACGCTGACACAATAGGCTTCAGCAGTAACAAATTCTAATTCTATTACATTGCCTCAGTATTCCCTTCTATGTGGCGACATAGATATGTAGAATCAAATCTAGGTCAGTGTTTTAGTTTGGAAAATTTGATGTTTTCATCGAATTATGCAGCTTTAAGATTAAGCTAAAGTTGGAAATGATTGAGGTGTGAAAATAAAAGAATCTGTAAGGAACATGTCACCCAGTGTAGTGTGAGGTTGAGCATGCTGAATTGGGTTATGGGAGGTGGTATTGTTGGGTTACACATCCATGTATGTTTATTAGGATATATATATAACATATATATTGATTAGATCATTCACTTAGGAGCTAGGAGTGTCTGGTTTCACTTTCCAAGTTTGCACACCTACAGTGTGAACTGCGTAGGTGTCGCCAGTCTGTTTTTGTTGTTGTTTTTTTTGGTCGATTAGTTGTTTAAGCAGGGGAAATTTCAGTCATAGACGACTGGTCTTCCTCATTCCACTGCTGGTCGATAGAAAGCCCGAGCCTACACTTTTACTGACTCAAGGGATTTTTAACCTCCCACACCACATAGACATGATATGAGAGCAACCGGCCTTTGATGACGTTGTAAGTTATACACAGCGGTGGAAATCCAAATTGGCAGAGCTGGGGGAACGGGGAATCGAACTGCTGACCCTCAGATTAGGAGTATGACCTAGAAAAAAGTCAGACACTCTAACCACTCCACCACAGAGAACGCAGTATTAGTAGAATAGCTTTTTTATTTATGTTAGAGCTTGGGTGTGCATAAAATGGCCGAATGCTTTGAGCGTCCGTCCCTTGTTTCGGTAGATCGTGGGATTCAAATCCACTGGTTAGAACCCTGGTGGAGTCAAACCAACGACTTAAAAATTTATACTTGTCGCTTCCTAGCCAGGTGCTTGGCATTAAATGGATAGGGGAAGGACTGGTTAGTTCAGTGTCAGGATAATATGACTGAGCGGGATATCCGGTCATGGTGCTGGTGGTCTGGTCTCCCAGTGGAGCAGCACTATAAAGTTGGCATAAGTGTGCACTGTCACAAATCGGCACCCGTCCTGATATGACCACAGCTGTTGCCAGGATGTAAGACCCCACCAACCAACAACCATACATTACCGATGCACTCTGCGCAGTGTGGTTAAATGAGCGGGGGGATGACGGTTGTGGGGGATGTTTCCAGGAGGTAAAACCCCAACAACCAACCAATAAACCATGCATTGACAATAGCGATGAACTCTATGCTGGTTACACTACTAGCATTGTGTCTGTGTGGGGGGTGGGTGGGGGGTGGGTGGAAGAGGGATGGGGCTCTACTAGTAATGCCACCAATTAAAATTAAAAACTTCTCATTGAGATGTGTTTTTTATGGTAAGGCCAACAACAACAAATTGGTGATCGTCCCCGCCGGTGCCTGAAAAATCGCCCGCCCCAGAATATATTTACCTTTGAATTGTTTGTGTTTACTGGTTAAAAATGCGTTGGGCTAGCAGCAATTCAACTTTCATATAGATTTTTAAGTCATTGGTTTTACTAAGCCAATGACTATAGCGGCAGCGACCAGTGTGGAGATGTGGAGGGAGCGACTCGAAGCCTAGACGCCAGCGTGCACCTCAAAATCCGTGCCGAAGAACACCTCCCCGCTGGCGCAGAGAACCCCTGGGTAACCTGGAAGGCTCTGAACCGGTTGCGAACACAGGTTGGCCGGTCCAGAGTGAACATGCTGAAGTGGGGGTACTCTAAAGCCGGGTTCACATGGGCAATGTACATCGATTCGTAGAAAGCGACTTGCCTAGTTCGACGCACATTTCGCGTGTAAACGGGCTTCTGAGTCTAATTAGGGCTGAATCGATTTCTGTGATGCGCATACTGTAAACCACCTCTCGAGGTAGTTTACGTGAGTCGATTTCTGTGAATCAATTTATTTTGCCCGTGTGAATGCAACCGACTTACTTGAGGCGGATTAAGGATGTGACAGTCGAGACCTGAGTGTGTTGACTTTCCGGTAAATTTGCTCAATGAACCTGCTAGAGGTGCACATATATTTTTGTCATCATTTATTTGTAGGGTTTCACTGGCCAGCAGAAGTTTTGACCGTTCCAAACCAATACGATTCAGTACATACATATCTAGGTCAAACTCACTCTCTCGTGGTGACGTTGCCTAATCGAAAACTGGCGCCGGTCAGGCAAATTCGATTCGTAGTATTCGCCTTGGCTGAATCGCTTTAGATTTTGCCCATGTGAACACGGCTTAAGTCATCGGAAACCAGTGACTGCGTCATCAGGCAGACGATGCAACACCTACTGGTCTGCCCCATGATGGCCACTGCCTGCTCTGCTGCAGACCTGACATTGGTCACCAACATTGCCATCAGCTGCTCTAAACACTGGGAGAGCAGCATCTGAAATAGTCAACTGGTGGAAGGACACGATGAAGAACTAAGCCAAGGTTCAAAGCCAGGAGTTTGAATCTAAACAACCTACCAAAACGGGAGGCGGGTGCTCAACTCACTTGGCCATCACATCTGGATACGTATTACGTCTACGTCATATGCCAGAACAAAAATATATATAAATATAAATAAAATCGCACGCACGACCCAGATTTGTATTTCAGAAGGACTATTTTTGTTCTTTTTTGTTGTTGTTGGTACATTAGTTGTTTAAGCAGGGAATATTTCAATCGTGGACGATTGGTCTTCCTCATTCCACTGCTCCTTGCCCTATCCATGTAATGCAGAGCGCCTGGCTAGGAAGCGAAAAGTATCAATTTTTTAAATCATTGGTTTGACTCGACCAGTATTCGAACCCACGATCTACCAACACGGGAGACGGACGCTCTAACTCATTCAGCCGCCATTCCGTCTGTTTCAATTCACCAATTTTTATTGATTTGGCCTAACTGAGCGTTGAGCGCACATTCAACTGGAGGCTGTGATTCATTAGCATCAATATAAGGCCCTTATATTATATAATGCATTACCCGGCATTGTAGGCAGTTACTCTGAACCACCACTTTTTCTTCTCTCCGAATAAGCCACACTATTACAATAATTAATTTCCTTAATTACCTCTAATTACACCGAAATAGAGCCGACGAATAATATATTTTTAAAACATATGTAATTATCCGAGTGTGGCAGCCAGAACTGCCTCAGTAATTGCAGTTACTGTTATTGAAAAATCTACCCCCGCCCCCACCTCCTGCCCTTGTGCCTTATGTCGTGAGTGTGAAGAGGCGGTTTATTTAATGGTGAAATTGAGCGAAGCAAAATGGAATTTAATAGCAACGCAACAAAAGATAGTGTTGTGGGGGTGATGAAAATGGGAAATATTGCACCTAGAGCGGAACTCGAACCCACATCTCTTTCCATTCTGGGCCAGTGTGCTAACCATTACATCACCTAGGCTCCCTGATGTCAACACACTACCCATGCCCACCTGTCTATGCGGCTCCTTGCCTGAGAGGTCAGTGCAGAGCACTACAGTGGTCCCCCTGGAATTGTAAGTCTGTTAATGCATACAATTACATACATACAGGCAGTGCACTTACACATACACAGGGTAGGTTCAACAACTATACAGCGCATAGCTTGTACAGGATCCTGGTCATGGCAACCAGTGTTGTGGGGGTGATGAAAATGGGAAATATTGCGCCTAGAGCGGAACTCGAACCCACATCTCTTTCCATTCCAGGCCATTGTGCTAACCATTACAGCACCTAGGCTCCCTGATGTCACCACACTACGCATGCCTACCTGTCTATGTGGTTACTTCCCTGAGAGTTCAGTGCAGACTACTACACTCGTCCGCCTGGAATTGTAAGTCTTTTAATGCTTATAATTACATACATACAGGCAGTGCACTTACACATACACAGGGTAGCTTCAACAACCATACAGCGCATAGCTTGTACAGGATCCTGGTCATGGCAACCAGTGTCGTGGGGGTGATGAAAATGGGAAATATTGCGCCTAGAGCGGGACTCAAACCTACGTCTCTTTGCATTAGAGGGCCAGTGTAGTGTGCTAACCATTATACCACCTAGGCTCCCTGATATCACCACACTACCCACGACTACCTGTCCATGCGGCTCCTTGTCTGAGAGGTCAGTGCAGACCACGACACTAGCAAAGATACAAATAACGCATGAAATGAAGAAGTGTATCTCTTTTAACAGAGTTTTCATTTCTTTGTTATTATTAGTGTCAACTAAATATCATTATGACTCAACATTTAACATTTTTCACGACCTTAGTTTGTTATTTCACGTTGCATAGTCCCCTAGTTTGTGTTTCTGTCACTTTTTATTTATTCATGTGTATGTATAAATGACCACCTTTATACATGTATTATGCTAAGCGGTCAGAGGGCTTCCTAGCTTGAATGTGTGGGGATCCTGGAATGTTCTGTGCAATGAGGTTAGAGCAACTTGGTGCACAGTTGTCTGTGGGGAGAGGTAAGCGAAGGTAGGCGGTCAGCTGGTGCTTCCTGTCCCACTACCAGTTGGTCACTTCTGCCTGATATTTTCACTTTGGTCGGGGCTGGCACTTCTGTCTGATGTTTCTGTCACTTTTTATTTATTTATATAAGGGAGTCGGGGTATATTACTTTCCATCCAATGGTATTCGCGCTGCCATTCACCGCCGAACGCCGACCGCAGCGCCCCCACGCGGATGTTTTGCCGGGCTGAGCTGCCTGCCTAATAAGGCACTCGCAGTGCAGGTTTCAAATACAGTCAGCTGTGGTTAATCCGACACATTCTGTCACACGCCAAATAATTTTGGATAGCAAGTTGTTGGCTCAACCAATTTAGACTATTTCCTGGATGTTTGTGTTATTATTATAAGCCTATATAGGCCTATGTGTGACTGAATCATGTATGAAATTGTTCATTAAAATAATAATAACACCTAAGTAACATATCTACTTTAATTACAGATAAACATACATATCAATCATTCACACTGACATTATGTGATATTTAAAACCTTTGACAAACTGGACTCCACAGCCACTGAACGAAGGTCTAAATCTGGGATATTAGTGCTAATTCATGTTTGATGGATTTAAAGTGTCGGATTAACCAGAGCTATAGGCATGCTATAGGCATGTTTGTTACAAAAAAGCAGTGTCAGTGTCAGAAATTGAGTGTCGGATTAACCAGAGTAATTAGCATTGATTAACATTGGGGAAATCCATTACTCCTGAAATCATGTCGGTAAGCAAAATTGTCGGATTAACCAGTGTCGGATTAACCAGAGCTGACTGTATCTGATTGGTGCTGCTGCGGTTAAATAGCTGCTCTAAACAACCTGAGCGGTTAAATAGGTTAGTATGTTAAGTAGATTGGCACACTTCCCTTCCAGTCACATGACTTATGTGATTAAATGAGGGATTTAAGGGTGCGAGGTAAACTGGGACAAAGGTTGGTTGGTTGGAGTTTTACATCCTGGCAACATGCAAGGTCGTATCAGGCGGGTACTGACTTGTGACAGTGCACACGCATGGTGACTTTATAGTGCTGACCCACTGGGAAATAGGGCCACCAGCATTATGACCTAATATCCCACTCAGTCACATTATCCTGACACCGAGCCAACCAGTCCTTTCCCGATCCTATTAATGCCGAGCGCCAAGCTAGGAAGCGACAAGTATCAAATTTGTAAGTCATTGGTTTGACTCGACCTGAAATTGAACTTCCGACCTTCCGCATGGGCGCTCTGCGCTCTGCCGATTCGGGAACCGCGTCCGGGACGGGAGAAAGAGTATAAGAGATGGAGTGGGGTGGAGGGGGAGGGGGAGCGTCGACCTTCCGCACGGGCGTCCTGCGCTCTACAGATTCGGACACGGCGTCTGGTAGGGGCGAACGAGTATAAGTGGGGTGGGTGGGTGGGGGGTGGAAGTGGGAAGTGGAGAGGGATGGAGTGCCAATGTTGACAGATATACTCTATGTGGCGTTAGTGAGTAGGCAGGAAAGCCGAATGGCTGTGGGCAACGGGTGTATCGTGGCCGAAATAGATCTGGGAAAGGTTGAAGCACACCCCGGGGTTTGAGGCAGTCGGTCCCCTAGATAAAAGATTCACCCCGTACTTACAGTACAGGGGTGAACGACAACGTAGTCTAAATACGGGCGAAAATAGCGTTAGTATGGAACGGGAATTAGAATGACTGGCACCAGTGTCAAAGGGTTACTTATATCAACACAGAGTTGGTGAAATGGGAGAGAATGCAAAAAGACAAGATGGCGCCCAGAGAATGCTGTCGATTTCACTTTTAAATTGCATTAAAGTATATGTTTTATTATATTTTCCAACTCAAAAGTAGCGGGTAAATATGAAGACGTACATAAAGAATATATTGTGCTTCTTAAATTAAGAATTTACCAGCTCGGTTAATTAACCCAGCATGTCGAAATTCTTTGCCAGCTTTTCTAATGGGTTGGTTTTCACCACTGTACGGGGTGAATCTTTTATCTATCGGTCCCCGAGCTAGGGCCCTGCCCGATGGAAAATCAATGCAGCAAGATTAATTACATGTGACAAAATGTCAGGCCCTGGACCCCCCCCCCACCCACTCCTCACGGAGTGGAGTGGTGGGTGTGACATATGCTAATGTTGAGAGGGCGTCGGAAGTCGTGGAGGGCTAGGGCGGGTGTGTTTGGGGTGAGGTGTGTGTGGGTGTGGGTGCGTGTGAGGGTATGCGTGAGGATGTGTGAGTGTGTGTGGTTGTTGGTGTGTGATTGTGAGTGTGAATGTGGGTGTGTGAGGATGTGTGTGTGGATGTGTGAGTGTGTGAGAGTGGATGTTGGTGTGTGACTGTAAATATGAGTGTATGACCATTTGAGTGTGTATGCGGTTGTGTGAGGGTGTCTGAGTGTGTGAGTTTGGATGTTTGTGTGTGACTGTAAATATGAGTGTATGACCGTGTGAGTGGGTATGCGGTTGTGTGAGGGTGTCTGAGTGTGTGAGTTTGGATGTTGGTGTATGAGTATGTTTGTGAGTGTATGAGAATGTGATTGGATGTGTGTGTTTGTCTACTGTTTTTACATCCTAGCAAGATCTAAGGTCATATCAGGACAGATACCGACTTGTGACAATGCACACTTACACTAATTTTACAGTGCTGCCCCACTGGGAGACTAGGATGCTTGAACCATGACCCGATATCCCAGACAGTCATGCATTCCTGATACTGTGCTAACCAGTCCTTGTCCTATCCTATTAATGCTGAGCACCCAGTTAGGAAGCAATACGTATAGATTTGAACTCCCAACCTTCCGCACGGGAAGCCTGCACTCTATTGGCAACCGCGGCCGGTCAGGCAGCTTAGTCTTAAGATGGTCTCCTGGTGCGGCAGCACTATAAAGTTGCCGAAGTGAGCACTGTCACAAGTCGGTACCCATCCTGATATGACCCTACATGTTGCTAGAACGAAAAACAACAACAAACAAACAAGTAAGGGTTCTCCTACGATCGCCTTCAAAGGGGCAGCACTATAAAGTTGCCATAGTGAGCACTGTCACTGCAGGCGAAGATACAGACTCATCATCCTGCTCAAATGATGAGTCTGACATCGATGTAGGGTCTCCTGCATCACCCCCACCCCCAGCCCCCATCCTCCCCCACCCACACCACACTCACCATCACACCCCACACCCACACATCCCACCCCACCTCTCCGTCCACCCACACCCACCCACCCCCAGCAAACCCACCACCACACAGCACCCACACACGCGATCCATCCCTACACAAACCCCCAGCCAGGTCAACACTACCACACCAGCCACACCCAAGTGGAATGCCTGCACCCAAACCTCACCTACACCCCCACACCCACCCCGAACTCCACACCCACACCCACACCCACTCCGACACCCAAAACCACACCCACACCCAAAACCACATCCACACCCACTCCAGCACCCACACCCACTCCCGCACCCACACCCACTCCCGCACCCACACCCACACCCACTCCCGCACCCGCACCCGAACCCACACCCACACCCACACTCACCCATGCACCCACACCCACACCAAATCCCACTCCAACACCAAGACCCGCACCCACACCCACTCACACCCAGAACATACTTCAGGCAATTGAAGACAGTCTCCCCCCAGGAACAACCAGCGACCCACTGGGTTCCATCATCCATATGTTCATTGGCTTCCTTCGCACCACAGCCCTCATGCCACAACCCACAACCACCACACCACCAAGCAACCGCAACACCCTGATCCACCAACATGGATACACGATGAACAACCACAAAACCAACTACCACACACACCCCACACCACCTCCAACAAACTCCTCCAACCTCACAGTCCTCTCCTGGAACTCTGCAGGCCTATGGCAACACTGACACCACTCATCAACAAAATAAAAACTGACCGCCTAAATGTGGCTATGCTCCAGGAAACATGGAAGATAGATACACCATGCATCAAAGGCTACACCACTTACCAAATCCCCGCAGTAGAATCACTAATCACGGGCAGACCAAAGGGAGGCACCACCACCTTAGTCAACAACCACATCCACACCACCAAAATAGCAAACTCCAGAGCCAACCCCACGGCCGACACATTGCGTGCATGGCTCAAACTGGCCACAACCACAATAGACACCTTCAACATCATTTTGATTACACAGTACAGGGTGAGTGAGCCGTCTTGGTATTATAGGGTCTTTGTATAAACATAGACACTAATAAAGTCTGTACTAGACTACTAAATGACTGAAACGTACAATCCTCCAAGCATTGTTTATCCCATCATTACCAACAACCTACTTACTCAAACTACTTCATGTAGTCAAAAAACACACCTGAGGTATTAACCTGTTAAGCATAGCCCTATAAGCTAACCACACTCTATCTAACAGAATAAACAAACCATTCTACTAACACTCACTCCATCTCAAAATGTTAACTCCAACAACATGATAGTTTTGCAATTCACAACATAGTAGGCATACAAACCTATGAAGGGAAACTATGCACCTAACCACTCCG
Source organism: Branchipolynoe longqiensis (assembly GCA_030323885.1). Taxonomy (NCBI): domain Eukaryota; kingdom Metazoa; phylum Annelida; class Polychaeta; order Phyllodocida; family Polynoidae; genus Branchipolynoe; species Branchipolynoe longqiensis. The sequence goes on along the minus strand of CM059190.1, from coordinate 97,615,913 downwards.
TAATGTAAAGGTCTAACCAATACACATGTATGTACCAAGTGTGTAGGAATACAACATATAACTGCTATTTTTGTATGTGAATTGTCAAACTATACCATATGTAAGTCTTTGAATGTTTGATATTGTTATTTCAGCTGATTTGGGCTAGCTGCATATATTGTAAATAACTGTATTGTCACATGGCTGGAAGACCAGTGCCACGGTGCTGACAAAAGACTTTATTCAATGACTAAACTATATTTACAAAACATATAGAATCCCTGCAACACCCAATTAGTCTGGGATCCACAACCAGGAAATGTGCAAATTAAGGGTTTTGATGTGACACCCCTGCTATAAAATTGTTGACACTTGGATTATGTCTATAGGGGTCTTGGACATCTGAAAAGTGAATTTGGACACTTTGAATGTATTGCGCAAATTCGGTAGACACCGTTTTTTTACGATAGGCTGTGACGACACCAGCCGCCTAATTCCAGGGTAGGGGAAACTAAATCTAGTATATCATCACAACGCAAGACTCTACTGCAACAAATTACCACTCATTCTTTTGGTATGGATGTAGCCTAAAACAATAAGCAGAGTAGATTCTGATTGGATGAACCTCAAGGTCACTAGAGGTCAAAAGGTCGTCAAGGTTGTGGTATGCCAGAAATCCTGGACTTTCATCAAAGAAGTGCCTATTAATATACCGTATCATAAATTTTTTCACTAAAATACTGTTTCAATCAACTCCTTAGATCCCTGTGATGTTTTTAGGAAAGGGGTGTCAAGGCTCATATAGAATAAATGGCGTCCTGTAGACATATTTCTAAGTTATGTTTTGGAAAAATATCTAAAAACATTACTTTTTGACAGATCCATTTAAGTCAAATAAAATGTGCGTAATAATCCATTTATTTCAGCCATTAACTAATATAGCATACTAGGACAGGTCTAAAAGGGGTTTGTAAATTCTCCTAAAAAGAAATAATTTTCAAGAATGATATATAGCCAGTGCCACAGTTTTTAAATTGGTAAGTACTAGTAATAACATTTTAGTTCTAGTTCTAGCTACCAATAAGTGCCTGAATACAACCCACAGCATTGAATAGGCCACGACACCCATCAACACATGGAAAAATATACCATGCAGAATGCACATGTATACATGTGCGTTCAGTGCCTCTTATGTCTAGGGCAACTCAAGAACGCACATAGATGCGAAAATCGAGCAGCGAAATCTAAAGCAGTGATGAATCAGGCGATTCATCCTGGCACATGTGCTTGACAGATGTTGGTGTAGCCTCTTGAAGTTGGGTGCATCTTGGTGCCTGACGTTATGTAAGTATACAAATGTAACAGTGCTTATTGATTATGAGTCCAATAATGATGTTGTCTATACCCTCTGTTCATTTGATTACGTCCAACCCCCCCTCCCCCCACAGTAATTTAGTTTGTGCATCTTCTCTGACCGTGAAAGAATTGTGTGACCAGATAGTTGACCTGCAAAATGAATTAGATGAATACCAGCTATATTGTGAGGGGGATGATGTTGATTTTAATCTCCTCAAAAACATTTTGAGTACATCATATCCTTTGGCAAAGTACTTGCGAACAGAGGTAAAAACAATTGCAAAATGAATGCATGCTGCTGAAGATAGAGAAATAGAGATATCTCATGAAACAGCATCTCGCCAGGTTCCAGTAGATTTGTACAATCTAATAGCATGGTGAAGATGAAAGTGTTTGTTGTACACCAAATTGGAACACATTCTTTGAATTTTATTCCAGGAAACAGACACAGAAAACAAAAATTGGCTATGGTCCAATGTATCCTCAAACTCCTACAAATCCAGATGTTGTCAAAACCTCTCTTGACTACTTTGTTACACTGAATCTGAAATTGGGCCTGTCAAAGACTGTGATAACATGTGACCAGGCAATATATGATATCATAAAAGGCTTGGTGAAAAAGGAGCCTGCCAGATATAAAGATGTTATAGTACGATTGGGCGGATTCCATATTGCACAGAACTTTTTGGGGTCCATTGGTTTCTTCATGAAAGAAAGCGGCATTGAAGACGTACTAGTTGCAAGTGACATATGTGGAAGAGGAACAGCTAATAAAGTGATGTCAGGGAAGGACTATTATAAAATGGTTCGTTACCATTCCTTGCTCAGTGAGGCATTCTTTATGCTCAAGTGGGAACCCTTTGAGCAATGGTTGTTGCAAGAAGATGAACTTGACTTACTCTCATCTTTGTCATCTGTGTTGGAATGTCTCAGGGAAGCCTTTCAAATGAAGGTCAAAGACAGTGTTACAAAACTTGTCGGTGATATCACGACAAGTCTAAGATTAGTTCAATCTCACTGGAAGAACTTTGAGAATACATTGGGTATAACAGCTCGGTTATGGGGAATCTATATTGAAATGATGCTCATTTTGAAACGTTATATCCATGCTGAAAGAGTTGGCATTTGGAAACAACATCTGCTCGAGGCACAAAACATGCTACCGTACACGGTCTGTTCTGGACATAGCAAGTACATGTCCTGTCTGCCAATTTATCTCAGTGAAATGAATGACCTCCCTAACACTGCGCCTGAAGTACACAAGGAATTTGAAGCGGGTAATTTTGCAGTGCACAAGATGGATGGAGACTTTAATGGAGTATGGACAGACCTTGCATTGGAACAAACTTACAACAAGGAAGGGAAGACAAGACTATTCAAGGGCATTACCCAGGCAGAATTAACAAGAGAGAAATACATAAAAACCATGCCATTCCTAACAGCGATCTCTGAGAGTGTGAAGCAGATGGTACATATGGAGTCTTCTCAATCAGATCATCATGAGAAAATGAATAAAGATGATATGGTAAAGGTACTGAAAATCAGAGACACTGTGGCAGAGAAAATGAGAAATCCGTTTGCTGCTTCCCTCGCAGATGATAAGTTAGTTAACATTGCAACGGGAGAAATGCTTGTTTCAACACTACTCATGGACGCCAACAAACTTGGGTTAGAGGCAATGACGGCTGCCAGCAAAACTGATGCTGACCAAATTATCACCCCTAAGATAATGACTTTTGCCACACAACAGAAGCAAGGCAAAAAAAATCAGGACTCTGTAAAACAATTAATTTCTGAGGAAAGCTTGGTTACTAGGGCCCTTTGCTTTACACATGAGTTGAGTGACGAGGCAAGAATGGAAGCCTTCAGTTACGAATGGAGTGACTATCCACCATCGTTATTTGAGCCAGACAAGACTGGGGGATTTACCATGCGCAAAGGAACTAAATCTGACTTTATAGGAACTCTTCAAAACAAGGTGATTCATGGGAACCAATGAAAGTGTTGCCTCCCTCCGAATCGGAACCGGTGTATGTTATTGATGCCATGGCATTCGTGCAACATTTTCAGACCCTTGGGGCAAGTGATTTTGGCGAACTTCAGGAGAGGTACAAAAACCAGATTCTAAGTATGAAACCCAAACATTGTTCAGAAGTGCATTTTGACGGCGATAGATATGACTTTGGTTCAATGAGCCTAAAGAGTGATGAGCGCCATAGACGGGAAATGGGAGCAAACTCACCGGAGTATACCTGTCAACATGAAAATACCTGTGTGGAAAACATTCCTTTCAAACCCTAAAAACAAGGCAAACCTGCTCTCATACCATTCTTGGTCGCAGTCTGTATCCCTGCCAGATGGGTTTACCCTTATAATAGGAGTTAACGCAGAGGGAATATGTGTGACCAACAGCGGCACCAATGTGATGGAGGAGCTGTGCTGCCAAACACATGAGGAAGCCGACACGAGAATCATCGCACATCTTGCTAGCTGCCAAGACAGGAGCATATTTGTTATCCACGCAACCGACACAGATATCATCATGCTTGCTATGTACCATTATCCTCAGCTTCCACACATTGTAAACCTATGGGTGGAAAAGAATGAACTCTTCCTGCCCATTCATGACTTGGTTGTGGAATTGGCGAAAGTGGTGGGAAAAAATGAAATGGAACTAACAGCCACATTACTCACTTCGTATGTCATGTCCGGCTGTGACTCAGTGAGTTATACATACAGAAGAGGAAAAAAAAGGGCAGCAATTGTAGCAATGCAGCATGTCGGTTCAATGCCAGCATTGACAAATTTCGCTCACGACACTGTGTGCCTAGATGATACGTTGTACAAAGAAGCATGTGATTTCTTATGTGATTTGTACGGAAGGGCAGGATATTCATCTTTAGATAGGTTACAAGCCCATTTATTTGCGTCAAGCAAACGGGACCTCACCTCTCTACCTCCCACTGAAGATGCATTTCATTTCCACATTCTCAGGAGTCTTTGCAACATTAGCCTCTACAAACAGGCCCATCTAAGCAATCCAACTCTTCTCCCACCTGAACAGTATGGCAGATATATGGACAAAGGAAGATTAGTTCCTGTCATGAAGAGCAAGCCAAACAAACCTGCAGTGGCAAAACTGACATACTGCAAGTGCAAGAAGGGCTGTTTAAGGAACTGTTCATGTGCAAAGGCCGGATCGGCATGCATTATTGCATGCACCTGCAATGGGGACCCAAACAAATGTGGGCGACTGACTGAAGACAATGAAAGTGATGAGGACTAGGTAACCAAGAACAAAGTATATTTTCTACTAGGTGTAGTTGTAATCGGAACATTATATGTTATTGTTAGAATGATGAACTTGGGATGACAACATACTGCTTATTAAGTTTTTTTTCTTATCTCCAGATAGTTCAGACGTTTTCTACTGATAGTTTCACAAATAATAACAAAAAACTATTGGATAATGAGAGTTATATCAATTAAATGTACGAAGGAAAATTCACTGAATTTGGCTTTTTTCTGAAATATCGCTTAGTAAAAGATGTACAGGGGGCCATTAGTTCTTTGCCAATCCTCACATCCCTTTTCTAAAATCATCAGGGGGATCTAAGGAGTTGACTGAAACAGTATTTTAGTGAAAAAAACTTATGATACGGTATATTAATAGGCACTTCTTTGATGGAAGTCCCAGATTTTGGGCATGCCACAACCTTCGTGACCTTTTGACCTCTAGTGACCTTGAGGTTAATCCAATCAGAATCTACTCTGCTTATTGTTTTAGCCTACATCCATACCAAAAGAATGAGTGGTAATTTGTTGCAGTAGAGTCTTGTGTTGTGATGATATACTAGATTTAGTTTCCCCTACCCCGGAATTAGGCGTCTGGTGTCATCACACCCTATCATCAAAAAACGGTGTCTACCGAATTTGCGCAATACATTCAAAGTGTCCAAATTCACTTTTCAGATGTCCAAGATCCCTATAGACATAATCCAATTGCCAAAAATGTTATAGCAGGGGTGTCACATCAAAATTATTTTTCTGGTTGTGGATCCCAGACTAAATACACCCTCAACCCCATCCTCCAAGCACACGGCAACACAGCAACACACCAAATAATTATGGGAGACTTCAACACCCACCACTCCATCTTTGGATGCAACAACACAGACACCACCAGAGGATGCACACTACTTGCAGAGGTCCTTGACTTGGCGAATCACTCCTTAATAAGCTTCACTCACTCATCGCAGTGGCACATCCATTGACCTCTGCATCCTAGACACACAACTCTGAACCCGACATTAACAATGGTGACTAGCAACCACCAACCTGCAGGCTTGCACCAAGCTGCACACTATGACCTCCCCGAGAGCCCCCCGTGGTCCCGGGGGCTGGAAGCATCATATGGTCAAATCAGGGAGCCCCTCGAGGGCCCATCAAGGAGCCCCATGAGGTCCCATCACGGAGCCCCATCAGGCCCCATCAGGCAACCCTGTAAGGTCCCATCAGGGAGCCCATGAAGTCCCATCAGGGAGCCCCATGAGGCCCTGGCAGAGAGCCCTCTGAGGTCCTATCAGGAAGCCCCATGAGGTCCCGTTAAGGAGCCGCATGAGGTCCCATCAGGGAGCCCCATCAGGTCCCATCAAAAGAGCCCTGTCAGGTCCCATCAGGGAGCCCTACATGGTCCCAAACAAATCCAAAGCTAAAATAACGGGAGGCTAACTAACCCCAACCCACCCACCACCCTTGTCTCACACCCCGCCAGGGCTCAGCACAACATATCCCTAGGCCGAGAGCCCCGTGAGCTCCCAACCACAAAACCAACAACAAAAAACCGCACATAAAAAAAACACACATAAAAAAAACACACATAACAAAAACACACATAAAAAAAACACAACCCACTAAAACCTGCCCACACCGAGAGCCACGTGAGGTCCTGGACACTGCACCTACACCGGGAGACCCGTGTGGTCCAGGATACACCGGGTGTGACAGCCTTGACCCCCATGCCCACAACGTCGGTTCCCGCTTCAACCACCGATGGAGTCGGTGCTGGGGCCGTGGACACTAAAAACGTCACACCCACCAACCACACCCTGGTCCACCAGCCTGCTGGCCCTCGATCACCCACCCTGTGACGGGGGCCTGGAGCACCAAAGTGCCGCCCACGGCCCTGTTGCCGATGACACCGGTTCCTGCTTCGATCACCGGTGACGGAGGTACAGGACCATGGGCCCCAAGAATATGTTGCCACCACTGGGCCACAGACGCACCAAGCCACCACCGCACCGACGCCGCGAAAAAAAACTGCCCCCCCCTGCTATCCCACAGAAGAAGATGAAGGAGAAAGGAGAGAAAAAAGAAAAACACAAAAACTACCAAAAATGGGCCATTTTAACAGCGCCCTTTATTCAATGCTGCAGTTCTGCAGCCAGTGACCGCTAGGTCATGAACAGCCCACAAATGCAAATGGAATGCACTGTCACAAATCGGCACCCATCCAGCCTCACCCCAAATCGGCACCCATCCTGCTATGACCTTAGATGTTGCTAGGATGAAAACAACAACAAACAAATACGCTTCCTCAGGAGCAGAGAGCATGAGTACAGCGTTGTACAAAGTGTCGAAATAGGGAGCCGATACTCCAGTGCAGCCGACTGTGTATGCTATACCTGCCATTGGATTTGGTAGATCGTGGGATTAGAACCTACGGGTTCGAACCCTGGTCGAGTCAAACCAATAACTCAAAAATTGAGACTTGTCGCTTCCTAGCTTGGCGCTCGGCATTAATAGTATAGGGCAAGAACTGGTCGGCTCAGTGTCCGGATAATGTGACTGAGTGAGATATCAGGTCATGTTGCTGAGGGCCTGGTCTTCCAGTGGGGAAGTACTATAAAGCCTGATATGACCGTAGATGTTGCCAGGATGCTACTGATATGACCTGAGATGTTGCCAGGATGCAACACTCCAAAAACCAACCAAAGTAACCTGTTGCCAGGATGTAGAACTCCAACAAACAACCAACCAACCTGCCGTTGGAGAATTTGCAGGGTTCAAAGGTCGAGTATGACAGCATACAAAGGGACTGTGTGTGTGTGTGTGGTAGGCGTGATTTGTGAAGCTCAAAGTGACCAGTGGATACAAGAGTGCCCCTCCAGCATTGTGCATAGCGACCACTGAACCTTGCCCCATTGGGCTTAATCGATTAACACGACCCGTCGTCGCAGTTTCCGCCATCCACCAGTTTCCACGGTATGCATCGCTTCTGCGCATGTGTCAAAATCAAACAGCATCGTCACTAACCTTATAAATTTAATATAATATTTTTGGTACAGATGTTTTCGATATGTGTACCAAGCGATTTGTTTCTAGGTGGTGTGGTTTTAGAGATATTTCACTTTTTCTGTATGAAGATTGCTCACGGCCATTGACAATGCATTTAAGTGTAGGCGTACCGCGGAAACTGGCGGACAGCGGAAACTGCGAGACTGGGTCACTCGGGTCACCTGAGTTGCTAGAATTTCAAATCGAACACCACAAGTGGAGTTAACAAAACCATGTGCCGTGTGCAAAACAACCCAAACCCAGTCACCCACTTCTTGGCTGGGGTTTGTTAGGAATGATGACATCACATTTGTGCTGGTAACGTCCCGCAGGATAATAGCTAATAGTACCAGTCCAACATGTTCTTTAAAAATAATAACACAGATTAATGAAATGGAAATATAACTAAACAATGCAATCCTATAATACTTTAAATCCTATTTTGCTGTAGTTATATCGGTTATTAAAAAAAGAGAAAAGGTTTTGAATTAAGCCACCAATTTTACCACCTGGAGTGTGGAGAAGCGTATTCGATTATTCAAACCGAGTCTGTAGGATGTGCGCATGCGCAAAAAAAGTGGCTCGGGTGACCCGAGTTGATTAATCGAGTACGCCCATTGTGAACTACCATTTGTGGAGTCTATAAAGCCATTATGCGCATATTATTGGTTATGAATTACCCTGCAGTATTTGCTGTTTCATAGTTAGCTGTTTTCTAGGCTCTTGCTTATCAGTTAAATAATGTTGGTGTGCACACCGAAATGCCCAGATTTCATTGCCTAACTCAGTCACATTATCCTGTACTCGACTAGTATGTGCGCTTTGTATTTGGGCACCTGGAGGTGGTTGAGCAGCCTGGGGTGCGGATGGGTCTATAGCTAAGCAGACAACATCGCTAAAATGCACTCCAGGTGTTGCCAGGTCATCCCATTTCATCACAACTTTTACTTTAATAAACTGTAACATGGGTATTTAGGGCCACTCTAATCTGTCTCGACTCGTGTTATGATATATGTGATGTATAACGCATTATACAAGTATAAATGCAAGGGTAACATGTACATCCTATATTTCCTCTGTGCGCATTCGTGGAGTGTCCCCCCCTCCTAGCTGTCAGGTAAATTGCCAGGCGGGTGCCCCCCCCCCCCCTCGCGACACACACCGGAGTATATAAATAATATAAGCTATTTGCATAGGACCATACCAGAATTGACAAGACAAATATGTCATTGAAATTGTAACACTAAACTATATTCTGTATATATACACATTTTTGTTTATAACCTATATTTGGTGGGTTTTTTTTCTCTCAATCACTCTCTATATATACACACTATCTTTCCTACAGTAACTACCGGAGAAACTTGAAAAATTCCGGTCGCAAGTGGCAGTGGCGGTGACAGAAGTGCGGTTCGAAGTGCATTGTGGTAGGAGGTGAATAGATACAGAGAGCCGATTGGTCAATAACATAGTGAGTTATAAAGTAGTACAGAGTAATAAACATATAGATTCCCTTACGCAGCTTTATACTCGCATAATGCTTATACAACACATATATAACATATATGTGATGTATAAAACTTATGCGAGTATAAAGGCGTGTAAGGGAATATTCCTTAGTGGCCACCCTGATGTTGTGTACTACTTTATGGGTGACCCCTCTTCACTGTGGGACATGTGGCAGCACCACCCCCACCACTACCAGTGCCGCGAATACTATCACTCGCACACTGAAAATGTTACCATTCAACAAATAAGTTAACCATTCAACAAATAATTACATTTGACAAGGGTACCCCAAACTAATATAAAGTAGATTATTACAACCAACTAAATATATTTATTTTCTCAGACTTAAAGATAATCGGAGACTGCAACTTTAACTTATGTAATATGGCCCCCCAGGGAATTGCCAATAATCCAGGTTATTACCGTCGGGCGATGGGAGGGAAGCCGACTAAGACGATCTTGTGAATGAAGGTGGGGGGAGAAGAGTTTGCCAATTATAAGATTACCTACAAGCACATGACGCGGTGGCTGAATCGGTAGAGCGCCGAGCTTACGTGCGGAAGGTCGGTAGTTCGGTTCCCAGCCGAGTCAAACCAATGACTTATCAAATTGATTCTTGTCACTTCCTAGCTTGGCACTCGGCATTAATAGGATAGGGGAAAGGACTGGTTGGCTCAGTGTCAGGATAAGGTGACTGAGTCGGATATTGGGTCATGGTGCCGGGGGCCTGATTTCCATGTGGGGCAGCACTATTAAGTCACCATGAGTGCACACTGTCACAAGTCAGTAGCCGTCCTGATATGACCTTAGATGTTGCCAGGGTGTAGAACTCCAACAACTAACCAGATTGCCTGCAGCCCAGTAAGGACTAGGTTAATCTGAAATAGGCAACAACAAAAAATGCGCAATAAATTACTGTGCCATTGGAAATGTTCTTGCTTATTTCCTTGCCTCTTGAAGTCAGGGTACTCGTTATGCATAGTTTTGTAATGCTCATAATTTGCGGGTTGGAGTGTCATTTTGATGCCAACTAGAGACACGGTTCATGGGTAATCAGGTTACGGATAATTATACTCAGATAATTGCTTATACGGCACATATATCATCATCCTGAGATGACCTTAGATGTTGCCAGGATGGAAATCTCCAACAAACAATACAAATTCCAGTGCGTGAGTGACAGTATTCACGGCACTGGTAGTGGTGGGGGTGGTGGCGCCACCTGTCCCACCGTGAAAAGGGGGGTCACCCATAAAGTAGTAGACAACATATGGGTGACCAATATAGGCACCAGAAGAGGCAGAGGGCCTTACCAGTCGCTTGGGTAGTTGAGCGTCATTAGTCGTGTAGTATCATTTTGATGCCAACTAGAGACACGGTTCATGGGTAATCAGTTTACGGATAATTATACTCAAATAATTGCTTATACAGCACATATATCGTCATCCTGAGATGACCTTAGATGTTGGCAGGATGGAAATCTCCAACAAACAATACAAATTCCAGTGCGTGAGTGACAGTATTCGCCGCACTGGTAGCGGTGGGGGGTGGTGGCGCCACCTGTCCCACCGTGAAAAGGGGGGTCACCCATAAAGTAGTAAACAACACATGGGTGATCAATATAGGGAATCTTCCCTTACATGCCTTATACTCGCATAATTTATATGCATCACATATATTATGGTATACACTGTATGTTATGTGTTACATATAGCAGCCAGATATAACTATAAGATTGTAGCTATTATTCAGTGAATAGTTACCGGGCGCGGTGGCCTAATCGGTAGAGCGCAGGCCTCATTTGCGAAAGGTCGGGAGTTCTGTTCCTGGTTGACTCAAACCAATGACTTTTAAATCAATATCTCTCGCCTCCTAACCTGGCGCTCGGCATTAATAGGATAGGGCAAGGACTGGTTAATTCAGTGTCAGGATAATGTGACACAGTGGAACATTGGGTCATGGTGCTAGTGGCCCAGTCATCCAGTTGGGCAGCACTATAAAGCAGCTATGAATGTGCACTGTCACAAGTCGGCACACTCTACCCTGATATGACCTTTGATGTTGCTAGGACATAGAGCCCAACCGAACAACCAACCAAACAAACAAATGTGCCTATTGAGTGATTCTGATAGATGGTTTGCTAAGTATCTGCACACTTTCTATTCCCCTCATGTCATGTCAGAGTTCTTCACATTTTCTGTTAATTTTTATTTTTTATTTTTGTTTAATTATTGTTATTGGCGCTCTATTTATACTGTTATACTGTCCATAGCATATAAGCCTGGGTATTCAGGCTTGTTTTCAATGCTGGCCAGTTGTAGTGTTGGTGTTATCTTACCACACAGTAGCTGCTGATAAGGTATTTGTTTGCCTGCATTTCAGCAGCAGATAGATAGTTGGTTGGTCTGGTTAATAGTCTATGTTAATTTTTTTGGGATTTTCTTGGCATATATGTGCTTTATTTTGTCTACTCTTATTACTAGACTAATGGCACAGATGGGCGTAGATATTTATTATCGGTTGATTGGTTGTTGGAACTTTACGTCCTGGCAACATCTAGGTTCACATCAGGTCATATAACGCGCATTCATGGCAACTTTATAGTGCTGCCCCACTGGGGAATCAGGCCACCAGCACCTTGACCCAATATCCCACTCAGTCGCATTATCCTGACACAGAGCTAACCAGTCCTTGCACTATCCTATTAAGGCTGAGCGCCAAGCTAGGAAGTGACTAGTATCAATGTTGTTAAGTCATTGCTTTAACTCGTCCGGGAATCGAACTCCCGATCTCCCGCACGGGAGGCCTGCGCTCTACCGATTCGGCCACTGCGTGCGGTTTTAATATCTGGCATTGGCACCAAGTTGTGTGAACTGGGCTATCGTATTATTTGGAGTGTTTGCTTAATGCACCCTTCGTCTACATCTCAAATATTGCAAGGATATGGCAATTCCCATCGCCACCCTGCTTATCCTTTATAGGTCAGCAATGCCTGCCAGACACCTAAGACAAATGATCAGCAGCAATGCAGTGACCACACCCACGATACATGTGGAACTACAATTGACTTTTAAATATAAATGTTTTTAATAACAATATTCATGCATTATTTATCTCCGCATTTACGAGATGGGGGGGGGAGAGTTTTCTTGGATAAATAATTATAATTTACAACGCGATTTCAACAAAATGTTTGTACGCTTGGTGTCTGGTGGGCATTGGAGTGAATTGAACAGTATTGACCGGGGTATGGGAACACATCGATGCCGGGCACACGGTGGGGGTGATAACTCACTAACCCGCCAACCCACCCTCCCACCCATCCTCCCACCCTCCCACACACCCTCCCCCACACCTCCCACTCACCCTCCACCAGGAGTTTCTGACCCACTCAATGCATTGACTCCACCCCCCGCCTCCCCCCGCCTCCCCCTCTACCCCTCTCCCCACCCTCCAACCCACCCTTCAACCCACCCTCCAACCCACCCTCCCACCCACCCTCCCTCCAATCCTCCCCACACCCTCTCACACACCCTCCCACTCACCCTCCCCCACACCCTCCCACACACCTCCCACACACCCTTCACACACCCTCCCACACACCCTCCCACACACCCTCCCACACACCCTCCCACATACCCTCCCATACACCTCCCACTCATCCTCCCCAACACCCTCCCACATACCCTCCAACTCACCCTCCCACACACGCTCCCACACACCTCCCACACACCTCCCACACACACTCGCCACACCCTCTCACACACCTTCCCACACACCCTCTCACATACCCTCCCACACACCCTCCCACACACCCTCCCACACACCCTCCCACTCACCCTCCCCAACACCCTCCCCCGTATGTCAACATATGGGATTTTGCGCCGACATGTACGCTGGTGTATGCTGAGGCAAGTTATGGGTACGTTTGGCATAAGTAGTATTCGTTAACAGCCCACTGGTGTACGCTGAGATAAGTTATGGGTATGCTTGGCATTAGTAGTATTCGTTAACAGCCCACTGGTGTATGCTGAGATAAGTTATGGGTATGCTTGGCATAAATAGTATTCGTTAACAGCCCACTGGTGTACGCTGAGATAAGTTATGGGTAAGTTTGGCATAAGTAGTATTTTTTAGCATGTTCAAAATTCCGCCGTATGACAGCTTATGTCACATACGTCGCATACCCTGACACAATACGGCGTAGTGTGACAGGGCCTAAGTCGGAATGTGTGACTGGGGTGATTTCAGATGGGCTGAGAACTAAGCTGACTTATGTGAAAGTTATACACCCACACATAAGAATTATATTATAAAACTTACCAGTATGTTCAAATGTTCTGGTTTCTTTCTTTCTTTTTTCTAACCACATTTGCGGGACTATTTTTCCCGTCGCTATGGAACTATATTTTAGTGACTTCACATATTATTAGTGTCATTAGGCCCAGAAGAAAGTACCCCTGAATCAAAGTACCACTTGCACAATAAAGATATGAATACATTACCCGACATGGCGTCCGAATTGAAGAGTGAATGGTAGTCACGAGTGTTGTCAGTACCATCACCAACACCCACAATAAATCAAACTTAAAGCTGCATAGTCCGATGAAATATAACATTTTCAAAACCAAACCAATTTTCTTGATTTGATTTTAGATATCTAACTTAGATACTGATGCACTTATTAAGCATTTGTTTCTGCATAGAAGGCAATATTGAGTCAATTTAACAGAACCTGTTACTGCAGAAGTCTATGGTGTCAGACTTTTGGCAAGCTTGCCAAAACTAATTTTCCATGTTTGCACTCAAAATATCTCAAAAGTTTACCATTTAAAATAAAAGTGATTGATTGATTGATTGGTGGTTGCTTTACACCGTGTCGGCAGCATAAGCCATATTCATGGCAAGAAATGTTCACGGGCACAGAAGACGATGAGGCTGGTTGGAGAAACATGGCTTTTATTCGGTTGCGGCCCCCGGGCCGCAATGGGCATGTACATTGTGGATTTACGATGGGCCGTGGCCGACATAAGGTCATGCAGTGATAACATAATAGCATGAGATGAGAGATGCGACATATGGACAAGTTAAGATATAAGATAAGATATGATGAACAGTCATAAGTAAAGTAAGATATGATGAACAAGTACAATCAAACATTGAATATGTGAAGGTGAATAGAATAAGCCTCGTACGGTGCGGAGGGCACTGTTGAGGTGTGTTTTTGTCAATTGCGCGGTTGTCAATTGGACGGTTGACAATTGAGTCGTTACTGGACTTCCTTGTCTAAATGTTTTTTAATTTAGTTTTGAGTTGTTTTTTAATTGGCTGTGCCAATTAGATTGCCAAGCCATAGTCTTTAGTCGTGCTGTTGTTGTGTGGCCCTTATGAGGGCTCTGTTGACCTTGTGTGAGTCGCTGGTGCTTATGTATTGTTTGTGCGCATTGGAGGCCCAGCGCCGAATCGCTGCACCTCAAGTTCGGTGCTCCCGGAGGCGAAGGCTACTGTAGCCGCCGCTTTGCGTATCGCATGGAGCATGTAGGGGGTTTGCACGCCTGTGGCCTGCTGGGCGAGGGTCCATTGTCTGGCCAGGTATGGTATGGCCAGGGCGACTCCGTCGCTGGGGAATAGGTATGTGGCGCCGGGCTCCGGTCGCCGGAGTGATTTGATTGGCTGAGTTGGGTTGTGTTGTGATTGGTGGAGGGATGGTGAGGGTGCTGTGGCTCCCTCCCTACCCACCCCAGAGAGCCCCCCCCCCCCGCCCCATTCGGGCGGGGGAGGGGGGGGGGTTGGAAGCCTCACCTCTCCACCGTGCCCAGCAATGAGTCCGAATGAGCGACCCCGCTCATTCCCGACTTTTACATGTAAAAGCAGACAATCAATTATGTGCCAATGGATACTAATTAAATGAGAAAGCTCACAATCATATATTTGTGGTCAAGGGAAAGAAATTCCCATAGAAAAAGAAAAGTTTCATTAATAATTGATAGAATCCATTTAGTAAACTATATGAGGTGGTACAGTCCAGCTGTCCTCAAAAAGGCTAAAATGTTTTCCTGTTTTACCTTAGTAAAAAGGTCATGCATACTGTCTGCAGTGTAGAACTGTTGGCGCAGGGCCAAACAATCAATGCAACTTAGTCAAATGTGTTTGAGTGTCAGTGGGGACTGACACCCAATACATTCAGGGGGAGGTTCCCCCTTGAGCAGAAAAGCATGTGTAAGCCACAAGTGGCCAATACGGCAGCGGCTAAGGACCACTTGGTCCCGCCGACCTCCCGCATGAGTCTGTGGTGGCTTTCCCACAAATGGTTCAATTTCTTTAAGTTTATTAATGTTTTCATCCCACTCATGTTGCCATTTGGATTTTATGTGGGTGGCTATTAGTGGTTTCAGATCAGAGTGAGGGATCAGACACGGTTCAAGATCACAGTTCAGGGCCTTCTTCGCAGCCCGATCAGCTCGTTCGTTTCCTTGTATGCCGGCATGGCCAGGCACCCAGCACAGGTGGATATCATACCCATCCATGGTCAGTTGGTTCATTTTATAAATGACCGTTGCTAGAATAGGGTGATTCGTTTTCAGCCCAGCAACAGCCAGGAGGCAAGAGAACGAATCACTGTATATAACATAGTTACTGTGGTTGGATACCTCGATACACTCTAAAGCGAGAAGGAGTGCTTGGGCTTCTGCAGTGAAAATCGAGCTCTGATCGGGCAAACGTACACCAAATTGTTCCCGTCGGCAGACTGCCGCAGCAGCTACCCGGTAGATCAATAAAAGTAACTTTGAAATAATGTAAAGTAGATAATAGTGATCGATCTCATATATTTATCTCAGAAAAAATACAGAAAATCAAAACCATCGGACTATGCAACTTTAATTATGTTTAATTAATGTTTAATTTTGGTTTGGTTGGTTGGTTGTTGGAGTTTTTACGTCCTGGCAACATCTAAGGTCATGTCAGGATGGGTACCGACTTGTGACAGTGCGGATTCGTGGCGATTTTATAGTGCTGTCCAATTGGGTTTGTTTGTTGTTGTTTTACATCCTAGCAACATCTAAGATCATATCAGGACGGGTCCCGGTGGGAGACCATGCCACCAACAGCATGACCTGCTATCCTAATCAGTCACATTTTCCTGACACTGAGCCAATCAGTCCTTGCCCTATCCTAATAATGCCAAGCGCCAGGCTACGAAGCGCCTTGTATCAATTTTTAAGTCATTGCTTTGACTCGACCAGGGTTCGATACAACAACAATAACAATAACAATAACAATAGCAATAGCAACAGCGACAATGACAATAGCAACAACAATAATAACAATAATAACAATAACAATAAAACCAACAATAACCATAATAATAATAAAATTAACGTCTACTTGTGTGGACCCCATATTACTTGTTCTGTTTGTTTTGGGGGAGTTTTCAGTCGCATTGGTGCGCTGAAGGCTGCAAATCTGCAGCACTGAATGGGCACCGCTGAAGGTAGTCCAATGTGGTCGGGAGTTGGCTTCCGATGGGTAGTGATCAGAGGAATTGTGTGGGGGGGGGGGGGGAAGGAAGGAAAAAGGCTTGTTATATACACAGGTTGAGCACCGACCTGCTGAGTGTCTTGGAGTGTAGCCCTGGCATTGTAGTGACCTAATTTAATTACCGTGTTGGCGGGGCAGTGGCAGTCAGTGGCGTGGGGTTCACTAACTGGAACGGTGTCCTCCAGTAGCCTCTTTTCTTTTTCTTTTCTTTTTTTTTTCTTTTTTTTCTTGAGGCTGTATTTATACTGTCCATACCATATAAGCCCGGGTACCCAGGCTTGTTTTCAATGCTGGCCAGTTGTAGTGTTGGTGTTATCTTACCACACAGTAGCTGCTGATAAGGTATTTGATTGCCTGCATTTCAGTAGCAGATAGATAATTGGTTGGTATGGTTAGTAGCCTATGTTAGTTTTTTTGGATTTTCTTGGTATATATGTATTTATTTTTCTACTCTTATTACTAGACTAGCCTACTCCTATTTACATATCATAGGCTTGTACGTAGCTGTGTGGTGTGTTATCTGGCTACTTTTGGCAGGGTTACCTTCCATTGGGCGTCCCACTGGTGAGCCGTGACATATCACATGCCCCTTTGCAGTGCAGCTTACTGGGGGTTTCCTAGCCTTATTTTGCACAGATATTTTTTGTAAGTTTTTAGGTCAGGAATTTGTCTTTCCTTTACTGTTTGGGCATTCCACACCTTGGCAGCCATTTCCAGCGTGCTTCTCTCATGAGCTTTTATTTGGCTTCTGGTCTGCTTTAGTAGTGGCGCATTATTTGCTCTAGTAGCCCTTTGTGGTTTTGTTAGAAGTTTAATGTTTTGACTATAGCTATATGCTAATGTTTTCAAATGAATTATTCTCCTATTTTCTAGTAGTTTCACTTTGGTTCTTTTGTGTATGTCATAGGTTGGGTTCAGCTTGTCTACTCTTAGACAGATTTGTAGGGCTCTCTTCTGCAGTGTTTGCAGTTTTTTTAGTAGTTCTTTTCTCGCACCCATGTAGTCTACATCTCCATAGTCAAAATAGGGGAGCACCATGCCCTTGAAGATTTTTATTGACATTTCTTGTGTCATGTAGTCTCTTAGCTTTGCAAATAGCCACAGTTTGTGGTTTACTTTTTGTATAATTTTATTTATACATAGGTTGTAGTTTAGTTGGCTGTCCAACTCAAGGCCTAGGTATTTGTAATGGTCTACATTTTCTAGTGTTTGGTTTCCTAACTTACAGTGTAGTTTTCTTTCTGGCATTTGTTTATGCGAGAAGAGTACTGTTTTTGATTTGCTTGTGTTGATGGTTATTTTGTTGTACTCACACCACTCATCTAGTTTTAGTAGGAGTTTATTTAGTTTAGTTATTACCTCCTCTTCTGTGGTGCCATTTACGTATATGACTGTGTCATCTGCATATAGTTGGAGGCATTCAGTTTGCAACCATTTTTCAAGGTCGTTTATATAGATTATAAAGAGTAGTGGCCCTAACACTGACCCTTGGGGTACACCACATGTGACAGGTTGGTTGTCTGATAGTGTATTGTTTATTTTTGTTTTCTGTTGCCTGTTGTTCAGGTAGCATCTTATCCAATCCATAGTGTTGGATTTTATGCCCATGGTTTTTAGTTTTTCCAGTAGTATTTTGTGGTCTACTGTGTCAAATGCTTTGCTGAAGTCAATGAAGGCGGCTCAAACTAATTGTTTTTGGTTCATTGATGCCATTATGTCATTTGTTAGGTTAGCTATTGTTTTTGATGTGGAGTGCAGTTTCCTGAAGGCCCCTTGTCTTTCGTTTAGTATATTGTTTTTTTGCAGGTGTTCATTGATGTGTCTATGAAACACTTTTTCAATGAGCTTGCCTGGGGTTTGAAGAATTGATATTGGCCTGTAGTTTCCCATGTTTTGTTTGTTTCCACCTTTGTGAATGGGGGTGATGGTTGCCATTTTCCAGGCTGAGATAAAACGCCCCTGCTCAAAGGAGATGTTGAATAGGTCTACTATGGTGGCCAGGATGGCTTGGAGTGCCTCTTTCAGTATTTTGGTTGGTATTTCATCTATTCCACTTGGTTTATTTGTGTCTATGTCATTTATTAATGTTTTTACTTCTATCATATCTGTTTTGCAGGTGGGGATTTCATTCTCCACAGTTCCTGATCTGTTTTCCCATCTTTTTTTGAATTTTTCTGACCAGCTTTGTGCCCTTTGTGGCAAAGTGTCTGTTCAGTTTGGTTTGCGGCATCTTTGTCTGTGAGCATTGCCCCTTCGTTATCTTGGAAGTTTGTTTGCTCCTTCTTTGTTATTTTTTGGGGAATAATAGGTTTACATTTTTCCAGAATTTGTTTGTGTTGCTTCCCCAGTCTTTGTCCTGCTTTATTATGTATTTCTTTTTTGCTGTTCTCACAGCTTTGAGAGAGTTGTTTCTGGCGATGCGGTAGGCCAGTTTGTCTTTTATTGTTTCTGTGCGTTTTGCTTTATCACCCAGTTTACTTTTGGTTGTGATGAGTGTTAGCAAGTCTTTGTCTACCCAAGGGTCTTGTTTTTTTTCTACTTGTATTTTCTTCATGGGACACATCTCATCAGTTGATTTTCTTATTTCTGTGATCATGTTGTCCCAATAGATATCAACATCATCTCTGTTTTGTGTGATGTTGTTTATGTTTTGGTGCAGATGATTTTTTAATGTATCTTCTGAGTAGTCTTTTAGGGACCTGCCCATTTTGTATTCATAGTGATTTGTCCTTTTGAGCTTTTTCCTGGTTACATATACTAGTTTGTGGTCGCTTATACCCCAGCCTCTACATCTGCGGGGCAAAAATCAAGCACATAAAGTCCACTTACTTTCAGCAGGGAGCGGGACGTAGCTCAGCCGGTAGAGTGTCCACCTGTGAAGATGTGGTGGGTCATCTGATCGATCCTGTTCAGTGGACACATTTGCAGTTTGAACTATTTTCTATTCCAACCGGTGGTCGACAACTGGTTCATCAAAGGCTGTGGTATGTGCTGTCCTGTCTATGGGAAAGTGCATATAAAAGACCCCTTGTTGCTTATCGGAAAGAGTAGCCTATGTGGTGGCAGCTGGGTTTCCTCCAAAGAAATATGTCAGAATGACCATATGTTTGACGTCCAATAGCCCATGATAAAAATCAATGTGCTCCAGAGGCGGCGTTATATAAAACAAACTGTCCCTTTGCACCTACGAAGTTCCAGAGTCTTAAGTGTCTGTCAGGTTTTTGTTTAGATAAATATATAAGGGTCATTGTTACGATCTACCTTAATTTTAGTTTGAAGTAACTTTTATGTTAAGGTTTGCAAAGTCCGGTGGTTTTGGAGTTTCTGCCATTTTTTTAAAGATAAATTTATTATATAATTTATTATATTTATATCAATGGATGGAACTGCCTAATCGGGTCAATGCCCCAAAAGCAATATACTTTGGAATTTTCAAAATATCCCAAAATTTGACTGACATACATGCATTTGAAAGTTAGTAAATTCCATAGCTTTTGTATGCGCTGTGGCAATGGTCCCACAATGGTAGTGTTTGTCATTGCAGTCAGATGTCGCATGCATTGTGAACATTGTCAATTATGATAGCATAGTGACTACCCACCACCCCCATCTGTGAATGGGGTAGTCCAATCAGTTTGTAAAGACTAGGTCTCCATAAAGTAAAGTTGAATCCTTCCTCCAACTAATAGATTTACCACCTGTTGTGGTCACCAGTATGTAAAGTCTACGGCTTGAATCTGTGGTTGTGTAGCCAGGCTATAGTGAAATCAATACAGACAAAGAGAAAGGAAGAGGATAAAGTGTGAAAGAAGAGAGAAAGTCAAGCCCTCTGGTTTAGTATTTATATGATACATGGATTCAGTGTAGAGTATCACCCCACCCAATTCCCCCAATGGGAAACAAGCATTCTTAGCTCTACCAATGGGAATCCAGTATTCCTGGTCTCCATGGTTACCCCATGGTTACCAGTGATCTGGCCACCACCACCAAGCTGTGTGGCTCCCCTTGAGCCTGAGTGTGGTGATCCTAACTAGCAGAGGGGGGAGGGGGTAGGCTCTGAGTGCCCCTTACACACAGCCCACTATGTCTATCTACATCTCACCAAAGACCCTATAATACTAAGACGGCTCACTCCCTATATCTCCCATGGTAATGTAAATACTCCAGTACAACTGACACTGTGGTGCATCCATTAGTGAAGAGGAAGCCCGGTGGTGGCGCCACCAGTCACATGGGTGGAGTCAAGGAGGCATGGTACAGAATAATAACACATATATAATAACAATAATTCCCTTCCACGCCTTTATACTTGCATAATGCATTATACATTGCAGAGATATGCAATAATATGAAAATATCAATCAATCAATAGTTCCGTCCTCTAGTCGAGGGTTGGATGCAATGGTTCTCCACTTGTCCCGATGTTGTGCTGTTCTGATAGACTGTGAATAATTCAAGCCTGTCCACTGTGAAATATTTGTAAACCATGATGTTCTTGGTCTCCCTCTCCCTCTGCTGCCATTCACCTTCCCTTCCAACAATGTACGGTATATTGAACTCTGACGAATGATGTGGCCAAAATAAATAAGTTTCTTTGTCTGTATAGTGGCAAACAAGCTTTTCTTATTTTTAATTTTTCTGAGAACTTCTTTGTTGGTGATCTTCTTTGTCCATGATATTTTCATCATCCTTCGATAAGTCCACATCTCAAATGCTGCTAAACGTTTGTACATTTTCTTAGAGATTGTCCATGTCTCTGCCCCATACATTAGAGTAGACCACACATAACACTGAAGAATACGCTTCCTTGTTTGTATTAATATCTTACTTGATGTTAACACTCTATACATTTTGGAGAATGTTGTTCGGGCTATTGTTATCCTTCTTTTAATTTCTTCCTCACATCTCCCATCATTTGTAATCTTTTGTCCGAGATATATGAATTCGGATACTTGTTCTATGTTTGTGCCATCTATGGTTATATTGACATTTGGTTTATCTGTCTTTTTACTTATAACCATTGTTTTGGTCTTCCTGGCATTCATCTTCATGTTGAATAGTATTCCAATGAAAATATATATACAGTGAAAACCCATTATAACATCATCATTTGGGTCCATAAAATAGCATCACAAAAAAGTAGCGTGATGTTAAATTGGGATTCAGTTTACTGAATTACCTTTGAATTACAGAATCACTGGCCCACTGGATCAATGATGCATCGGATTATATCCGAATTTGCATAGCAAATAAGATGCGTAAAACCTGGGGTTTCGCTGTATATAAAGCAATATTCCCTGATAATAGACGTCCTTAAAGAGTTTTAATGATGTTCAATGCTTCAGTGTCTCTCCATCTCCCCTGTTGCTATGACAACCTGAATACGTCATTGTCGCTAAATGCCGAAGTACCTGAAGTGCCACAATGTGACATCACGTGACAATTGCTGAACAGTCTGATTGAATTGCGTCAAGCATTAAGCGGAACTTAGGCACGCTATTCATTTGACGTGGTCATGAATTACTTAGTACTAATCAGTTATCGTTCCATAACTGGTCTATTTAGCGGAGAACCGCGTGGCCTGACAGGATAGTCAGCTCACCACACCACTACCCCACACCACCATACCACCACACTAGCATACCACCACATTACACACCACACCACTACACCACTACACCACAGCACAACACCACACTAATACACAACACCACAAGACCACACTACCACACAATTACACCACCCCACAACACCACCACACCACACTACCACACAGTAACACCACCACACCACACCACACACCACACATCACACACCACACATCACACACCACCACACCACCACACCACCACACCACCACACCACCACACCACCACATCACCACACCACTTCTAAATAGATACCCCGTCCATGCCACCAAAAAAGTGTTATATCGTATAAACTGCTGGTTTTGAGTTTATAGCATCTTTTTCTTTTAGATAAATATATAGTTGATCATTATAATCTACTTTAGTTTGACATTTATTGTAGATATATATAGTTGATCATTATATTCTACTTTGGTTTGACAACATGTATTGTAGATATATATAGTTGATCATTATATTCTACTTTAGTTTTACAACATATATTGTAGATATATAGTTGATCATTATATTCTACTTTAGTTTGACAACATTTATTGTAGATATATATATAGTTGATCATTATATTCTACTTTAGTTTGACATTTATTGTAGATATATATAGTTGATCATTATATTCTACTTTGGTTTGACAACATGTATTGTAGATATATAGTTGATCATTACATTCTACTTTAGTTTGACAACATTTATTGTAGATATATAGTTGATCATTATAATCTACTTTAGTTTGACAACATGTATTGTAGATATATATAGTTGATCATTATAATCTACTTTAGTTTGACAACATTTATTGTAGATATATATAGTTGATCATTATATTCTACTTTAGTTTTACAACATTTATTGTAGATATATATAGTTGATCATTATATTCTACTTTAGTTTGACAACATGTATTGTAGATATATAGTTGATCATTACATTCTACTTTAGTTTGACAACATTTATTGTAGATATATATAGTTGATCATTATATTCTACTTTAGTTTTACAACATGTATTGTAGATACATATATTTGATCATTATATTCTACTTTGGTTTGACAACATGTATTGTAGATATATAGTTGATAATTACATTCTACTTTAGTTTGACAACATGTATTGTAGATATATACAGTTAATCATTATATTCTACTTTAGTTTGACAACATGTATTGTATATATATATATATATAGTTGGTCGTTATATTCTACTTTAGTTTGACAACATTTATTGTAGATATATATAGTTGATCGTTATATTCTACTTTAGTTTGACACCATTAATTGTAGATGGGTAAATTTTAAGATTTGAAGTGAAAACATGCTAAATTACTTTCAGTGTGCATACCGAAATGCTGGACGCCATATGCTTCGACAGTAACAAGGTCTATTAAATTCAATGAGTATGTACTTATATGCAGCAATACATGTGTAATAAGGGTATAACCATCAGCTAAGTTTTAAATGTTGGATAAATTCTATTATATTGATTCAGAAAATGTGATATATTTTCATCAAATTAAACACCATCATCGGACGGACCACGTATCCTTCCTCCCCTCCACACACACGCGCACACACGCACACACACGCACACGCGCACACATGCGCACACACAACAAAAGTGGCCATTCAGAACTGAATGTGCTACTAATGGTGCTGTCACATTCTCGCCAACGCGCGTCGACGTGTGTCACTTTTTCGCGAAACGTCGGGAGATGTCAGGAAGTGTTAGGCACGCGTTAGGCACGCGTTGGTATTCGTTGATCTACGGCGACGGTCGGCGGCGCGCATCAGGCGATCGGCGAATTTTTGTTCTTGCACAAAACTTTTGATGACCGACAACGCATGACAACCCGCGAGGGCCAACATTATGGCGATGTCAGAAGCACGTCGACATCGCTAGAATAACGTTATGCGAACGATATGCACACGCCGCGCGCGTGTGAGGCTCATTCCCACACGTTGCGCCAAACTGTTGCTTTTTTTGTCTGTTGTTGTTTTACGTCCTACCAACATCTAAGGTCATATCAGGACGGTGTGCCAAACTTTTTAGGTTTTTTTCACACATCGGCTGCACGCTACCAATACGTTGTGCTGAAGCCGAAAAGCTTGACATTTCTCGACGATTAAAAGTGATTTTGCGCATTGGCGGCACGCCGGCGAGATACGTCATAGTGTGACAGGGCTATTAGAGCTATCCAGTAATACATGTGTCAGGATATCTCATTGAGCCTCAGTCCAGACGGATTGGCCGAATTTTTTTATTTTATTTTTAAAATTATTTTTTTTTATTGAGGCTGTATTTATACTGTCCATAGCATATAAGCCTGGGTATTCAGGCTTGTTTTCAATGCTGGCCAGCTGTAGTGTTGGTGTTGTCTTATCACACAGTAGCTGCTGATAAGGTATTTGATTGCCTGTATTTCAGTAGCAGATAGATAGTTGGTTGGTCTGGTTAGTACTATAGTAGTCTATGTTAATTTTTTGGATTTTCTTGGCATATATGTGCTTTATTTTTTCTACTCTTATTTCTAGACTAGCCTACTCCTATTTACATATCATAGGCTTGTACGCAGCTGTGAGGTGTGTTATCTGGGTGCTTTTGGTATGGTTACCTTCCATTGGGCGTCTCGCTGGTGGGCCGTGACATGTATCACCTGCCCCTTTGCGGTGCAGCTTAGTTGGGGGTTCCTAGCCTTATTTTGCACAGATATTTTTTGTATGTTTTTAGGTCAGGAATTTGTCGTTCCTTTACTGTTTGGGCATTCCACACCTTGGCAGCCATTTCTAGCGTGCTTCTCTCGTGAGCTTTTATTTGGCTTCTGGTCTGCTTTAGTAGTGGCGCATTATTTGCTCTAGTTGCCCTTTGTGGTTTTGTTAGGAGTTTATTGTCTTGACTATAGCTGTATGCTAATGTTTTCAGATGAATTATTCTCCTATTTTCTAGCAATTTTACTTTGGTTCTTTTGTGTATGTCATAGGTGGGGTGCAGCTTGTCTACTCTGAGGCAGATTTTCAGGGCTCTGTTCTGTAGTGTTTGCAGTTTTTTTAGAAGTTCTTTCTTTGCACCCATGTAGTTTACATCTCCATAGTCAAAATAGGGTAGCACCATGCCCTTGAAGATTTTTATTGACATTTCTTGTGTCATGTAGTCTCTTAGCTTTGCAAATAGCCACAGTTTGTGGTTTACCTTTTGGACAATTTTGTTTATACATAGGTTGTAGTTTAGTTGGCTGTCCAACTCAAGGCCTAGGTATTTGTAATGGTCTACATTTTCTAGTGTTTGGCTTCCTAGCTTACAGTGTAGTTTTCTTTCTGGCATTTGTTTATGCGAGAAGAGAACTGTTTTTGACTTGCTTGTGTTGATGGTTATTTTGTTGGACTCACACCACTCATCCAGTTTTAGTAGGAGCTTGTTTAGTTTAGTTATTACCTCCTCTTCTGTGGTGCCGTTTGCATATATGACTGTGTCATCTGCATATAGTTGGAGGCATTCGGTTTGTAACCATTTTTCAAGATCGTTTATGTAGATTATAAAGAGCAGTGGCCCTAGCACTGACCCTTGGGGTACACCACATGTGACAGGTTGGTTGTCTGATAGTGTATTGTTTATTTTTGTTCTCTGTTGCCTGTCTTTCAGGTAGCATTTTATCCAGTCCATAGTGTTGGATTTTATGCCCATGGATTCTAGTTTTTCCAATAGTATGTTATGGTCTACTGTATCGAATGCTTTGCTGAAGTCAATGAAGGCTGCTCCAACTAATTGTTTTTGGTTCATTGACGCCAATATGTCATTTGTTAGGTTAGCTATTGTTTTAGATGTGGAGTGCAGTTTCCTGAAACCTCCTTGTCTTTCGTTTAGTATATTGTTTTTTTCCAGGTGTTCATTTATGTGTCTATGTAGCACTTTTTCAATGAGCTTGCCTGGGGTTTGAAGAATCGATATTGGCCTGTAGTTTCCCATGTTTTGTTTGTCTCCACTTTTGTGGATAGGGGTAATGGTTGCCATTTTCCAGGCTGAGATAAAATGCCCCTGTTCAAAGGAGATGTTGAATAGGTCGACTATAGTGGCTGGGATGGCTTGGAGTGCCTCTTTATAAAAGACGTAGCAACGTGACGCCTATGTAGACGGAAATAAGATAGATGGAAAGAAAAACACCCCAAGGCAAACGACGAACACTACAAGCAAAAGACCCGACACTAACTAGCGGCCCGCACCGACAGATCCGACAAGCCCCAGATATGTCCCGACCTGCCAACCACTAAAGAGGAACGATGGTAAACCCTGCACAAAGTGGAACTGGGGAAACGAGTGCGCCGACAACACAATCCCACGGCACACAACCAGACCGGAGGTGCCACCCTGTGGCGCAGTGTGTGGCCTCAAAATACACCCAAAAGCCAATCCACACCCTGAAAAAGGACGCCAGAACAACGGATCGGTTTTCGAGCGTAAGAATGGCACCGACAAACCTGAAACCAAAGCGGATTTTCGATAGCGGCCGCACCGACGGTCACACTGACGAAGAACGGATAACCGCACACCCACAGTTGAACGGCATGCCCACTGGAGGGAGGAAGGGTGCCTCCGACACCCGGACCACACACGCCCGGGCCGCCCCCGCCGGCGGCCCCGCCCCAACAGCAACTCACCACGCGCCCCGTCCCATGACCCCGAGGTAGCCCTTGTTTTTTGGGCCTGACCGGGCCGGGGAAGCCAGCTCGCCGCAAGGACGGCCCACAAGACACCAGTGTGGGCGCTTAGTTCCACCGCTGCGGGCGAGAGTGGCTTCCCAGCTGGCAGGTGCCTCGGCGCAACCGGCAGGTGGCAGACCAGCACCGGTGGCGGCCATACACATACCCGATTCATTTTATAAAAAAAACCCAAAAAAAACCCCCAAAAAACCCCCAATCAACTAGGCCACGCCCCCCTGCGGCAACGGGGACCGAGCACGGGCACGCCGCCCGCCCCGCCGCCCAGCCGCTGCCGGCGAGCAACACGCCCCCTACCGAACGGACCGTCCCAACGACTACAAACATTCAACACCCGGCCCCACCCACCGTCACACAGCTGGTCTCTCTGCTGCGCCCACCGGAGGAGACTGACGAAGAACCAACGTCATACATGCCGCACAGCAGACAGTTCTCCTACGCCACACCACCAGCCGGACGACATTGACACAATTACTCTGCCTCGACGACTCCACGGCGCGGCCGCCGCCCGCCATAACAACCCGCCACTCACAATTCTCCGACACAGTACAGGCCCATACAACATCTCTATGGCCCACGACCATAGCCCAGCTATTGCACAACAACATGCACAACGAAGCACTGTAATTGACCGGGTGCGACGTCTACGCTCTCCCCAACCACATGGGGGCCCGGAGTGCCCGTCCCCTCAGCTCAACATACCCGGCCTGGCGACACATGCTTATCGAGACTACACATAACCAGTCGTCGGAGTTCCTCGGAATTCGGTGCCGGCGGACTACAACCGCGCCATACCCTGCGTCCCCGCCACCGCCAACCACACGCGAGGACTCCCGGCACCCGACATACACATATCGCCAACTACGTGTACAAGGAGGTCCGAGCTCGGGGCGCTCCTACCTCGGTCCCCCTTCGAGCGGTCCCCCTTTCAAGCCCTGACCCAGATAAGCCCGATGATGACCCGCCGAAGAGTCTCCGCCGACCGAACGCGTCATCGTCGACCTCACATACCCGGGCAAGCCGCGTCAACGCCGGCATTCCGCAGCGCACAGTACCAAGGCGCCCCTTCCACCTATACCCTTTCCCGGCAATGCTCGACCTGGCCGATGAGGTCACTCTCGCCCTCGGCGCCGTTTGCCTATTTTATGGGCCAGACCTCGCAAGGCATACCGGCAGCTGAGCGCCTGCCCCCTCCTCGACCCCACTATATTCGGAATCACATACCATACCGATACTAAACATTGAACGCAGCCCCGCCCTAACGATGTAGAACCTCCTCCCTGGCCTGCGCTCGCACCACCAACGCGGTCCGTCCACCTCATGCGGAGGAAGGGCACTTCGCACTATGCTAGCCAGGACACTTCGTTGGCTGCGGCGCTCACTGCACCGTGGCCCATGAAGCCACAGGGGCATACGACGATTACCTGCTCTCGCGCAGGACCTCAGACTCGAACTGGCAACCGCCAAGTGCACCCCTCCCACCCAAAACCTGCAGTGGCTGGGATTCGAGATATCAACGGCAGCGAGCGCCTCGAAATTCCCCGCGACAGGCTCGCCGACGGTCCCTCACAGAGTGCGGCTGTGGACCCGCCGAGGAGGGCTTCCCGGCGGGACCTCCAGAGGCTGGTCGGGAACTACATCACGTGGCGAAGTGTAAACATACGGCCAGCCCGGAGATTCATGTAGCGGATACTCGAGGCACTCAGGCACGCCCCCATGACCTCAAAACTTGAGTGCCTGAGGACCTCCTCCGAGACATCGAATGGTTTTCAACACCGATACGCTGAGTACCTCCTCCAACGATACGTCCTGCCTCCAACCTCCACCGAAGTGCCCTGGACAATCGAGTGCACTCAATCACTCTCCGCCGCAGGCCGCAAACTCCCGATACACACTTCTACCCGAGCGTACCCCGATCGGGTCCGCGAGAGGACCACACTATAGCGACCACTGGAGGCGCTCAAACCTGGTGGCGGCCGTCCAGGACCCTCCCTCAGTCTCCCGCCCACATGCACACCGCCATCCACGTCAACACCGACAACCCCGGGCTCCCACAGGTGCTGTCACGGGATCCGGCGTGACCACCATCCTTGCGGCAATGCGCCAGAGAGATCTGGACTCCTCTCCGCCCACCCCAGCACGGACATACACAAACATCATAAAACCGGGCAAGGAGCTCACGTCCTGGCCGACGCACTTCAGCAGTGGCATGACGATCCCTCGGCCCGGCGCACTGGCCGACATCATCGTGCACGCGCGGGCTGATATACAGGATCCACGTGACCTGGTCAACGTCCTCACCCCACGCCTATACCTGGGTACCCAATTTCCCTTTGCTTCGTCCCCAAGGTTTCTCGCACACCACCACGACCGACTCACCAACATGAGATAGCTGCGGGACGCGCCCGTCACATGGCCAACAAGCATAGGCAAGTGTCCAAGTACCTGCGGTACAATGCAACAGCACGGAACAGCCCGCCGCCCTACCACATACCTAGTCCTATCATACCTACTTCACCTCGCAGACAGCCACAGCACCCCCGGGCGCCGCCCTCAACTACTTCATGGCCGCCCGAACCTGGACGAGAGCAGTGGGAGCCAAGCACGGCTCCTTCGACACTTACAAGTATCCCTACTGAAGCGAGGCATCCAGAGAGCCTCCACCCACACCACCAGGCGGGCCTCCACCCCCTCCACCCCCGACCACATCTAAGGCTGCTTTGGTGTTTCTTCGGCAGCGCAGGACCCAACGGCCCCGTCCTAGCGCGTCACCCTGTCTGGCGTAAACTTCACCATCCTCCACAATCTAACCTCCTCGAGTCCACCGACACCCACGACACCCGAGGCCACGCGCTCCGGGCACGAGACATATACTCATTTACGAGCTCGGCCTTAATGTCCGTGTCAGATCAACCAAGACTTCGCTGGCGGCAAGGCCAACAACCTCGACACGCAGTACCGGCGATACCGCGGCTCTCCTTAACTGCCGCGGTGGCCGCCTGTCACGCGGTACGCGACTCGTACCGCTCCGCCCCTGCAGGGCCCAGCTTTCATCACCGCGTCGGGCCTGCCCCTTCGCCTTCTGCGCTACTGGCCACACTAACGACTAGCGCTCGCTGCGACAGGTCAACCCCCTCCCCCGGCTCGGTAAACACTACACAGCCTGCGACGGGTGGGGGGCCCATAGCATGCGCCAGCAAGTGCGCCAACCCTTGACGACATCCAACACTAGGGACCTGGACCATCATCGGCTGTCCACTATTACGTACCACGAGACTCATACGAGCCATGTCCACCGCGCTCTCTTCCTCTTTTGGTTGATCGCGTGGTCCAGCCTCCCCTTGAACAATATAAACCTCTACTTGAGCATTTGAACAATTGACCTCTGTACCATGAAACAAAAACCTATAAAAAACCCATTATAAACTGTTTTGTTGTTCTCGTGTCCCCTTGAATTGTGCATGTTGCGGCGGCAACATGGGTAATTCCTGGCACGGGATCAAACTCCTCCTCCACCACCGCTCGGCTATGGCGACACTAGCCGCCACCTGGTTCCACTTCCCCACCCCTCCCCCACACTCGACTCCTATGGGCGACCCTGCCGCCACCTACACATCAACCCCGGTCTGAACCTCCCCACATCGCCTCCCCGCGCCTGGCCGGCGCGGAGCCAGAGCAGCTCAACCGACCAGTTCGCCGACCTTGCCGCGTGCTCTGGACTCTGTAACGACTTTCTAAGCCATCCACCCACCATCTAACAGATAATAGGGTGATCGCGTTGGTCCAGCCTCCCTTGAACAATATAAACTCTACTTTGCATTTGAACAATTGACCTCTGTACCATGAAACAAAAACCTATTAAAAACCCATTATATACTGTTTGTGTCTCGTGTCTTGAATTATGGAGCAATGAAACAAAATTAGAAATATAAAAAATGTAATTGCTTGAAAATTTGATTTCAATGTAAAGCTTAATTTTTGGATTGGGCACTTACATAGTTTTGTGCATGAACCCTATCATAATAATTATATGCTGTAAAAGTCATTATATGAGTATAATAAGGCTGGAAGCTTCCATCTGCTCTCATCGCTAATCTCCTTCCCTCTGTCATCGAGTGGAGAGACTTCTTAACCTAAAACTTCCACCTAATTCACACTCAGAACCGTTGGTGGGGGGGGGGGGGCGCGGCCACCCGTCTGTGCCCGCACCACTGCCCCCCCCCCCCCCCTACATATATTCACTGTAACCGCCGGATTTTGACCTAAATGAATTGGCCCGTAATGGTATGGTTCAAATGGCAATATTACATTAGATTCGGTGGGAATGGACGCCACCTGCTGCCACTCCGTCCCACCCTATGTGCGCGTTTGGACGCTGACGTCAGGTGCTGGTGAGCCCACCGACCGTCTAAATCTTAATTGAGCATTGGCTTTCACACTTTTTCTCTCCCTCCATCCCCGACGCATCGCTGTCTACTCACTTTTCATTCACCAACCGTGGCGCGCATCGACTTTTTCTGCCCACTAACGCTTCTCCTATATATTAATCTCTTCGAGGCCTGGGCTCCCAGCGATACTGCCAGCTTCAATAGAAATGTCGTTAGCAAACTACCTCGCCAAGTCGTTGTTTACAGAATCGATATGCTACATGGTTGGCTGGTGAAGACTACAAAGTTCTTCTCTAATTGAGCGATGTGGAAGCCAGAACAGAAATATTCATACCAATACCTTGTTTCCCCAAAAACCCCAACTACAACGGATGACCTGCAATTATTCTCGTTGGATCTTACTGAGTACATTATTAATCAAATTAAACCTACTTACTAACTCAATAGGCCCCACCTTAGATTACAATACAGACCAGTTTCAAACACAAAGGAACCAACCTAAATCAAAAATATTACCATTTCAATGAGTATGTCAATGATAGAACGATAATACAGTTTTTACCCCCCCCCCCCTGCTAATGCTTACCATACTAGTCTAACATAGTTACCTCCCCGAATATGTTTATTTTTTCTCTTATTTTGTTCTTTACACCTTGTCTTTCATGGACCCATGTTTTTGCTTAATTCCCTGAATGTCCTATCTATATTGTTTGTAGATTTGTTTTTACCGTGTAGTGGGCAATTGTCATTAAGAGCTGGAATAAGTTGTTGTTTGTTCTTGATTACATCCTAGCAACATATACGGTCAGATAAGACAGCTACCGACTTTTGACAGTGACGACACGTCATGGCAACGTGTAGTACAGCCCCCACTGGGAGAACCAGACCACATCCAGCACCAAAAAATGACTGAAATCCCACTAAGTCACATTATCCTGACACTGACCAACCAGTCCTTGCCCTATCCTAATAAGGCCGAGCGGCCTGGTTTAGGAAGCGACAAGTATCAAATGCTAAGTCATTGGTTGACTTAGACCATATTCTACCCATTATCCATTTCTACCAACACGGGCTGGAAGAACCAGTGCATTCGCACTGACAAACAGGTTATTCAGAGGAATAAAAACACTTGACTCCAAAAAAAAAAAACATATTTCCAATCAAAAAGCAGATCGTGATATTTTAAAATTCTTCTCCAAGAGCAGGTGGTGCTCTTTTGAAACGCGAATAAAGCCGCATAAAGATACATTCATAAACGATGACTAAATACTCAGGGTGGTGGTAGGGTGTGGGCAGGGGGGGGGGGGAATTAAGTCGCAGCCCAATGTGAAATGAGCATAAGATTTTCAATGGGAATAGTTGTCGATCCACCATTGAAATTTTAGATGTACCCTCGATTTAACCTGCTTAGAGAGCTTCCTCTGTAGAGTTTCTTCAATAGAGGCTTTGCAGACCATTGATTTGCCGAAAGCTGGAGCATGAAGGTACTTTTTAAACTCCATGTGTTACGAACTGTCCATGCCTTAGGTGGCAGAAACCTCATCTACCAATCTCCTCTCCTCTCTCCCCTCTCCCTTCTCTCCTCTCTCCCGCCCATCTCCCTTTTCCCTTCGCCCTATTCCCCTCTCCTCTCTCCCACATCTCCATCTGCTTTCCCCTCCCTTCTCCCCTTTCCCCTCGTCCCTCCAGGGGGGGGGGGGGGGGGTGGGGGGGGGGGGGGGGGTGGGGGGGGGGGGGGGGGGAGGGGGGGGGGCAAAGGGGGGTGGGGGGGGGGGGGGGGGGGGGGGGGGGGGGGGGGGGGGGGCAGTCCTTCCCCTCCTCCCCCCTCCTCTCCATGCTATCCCCCTCCCTTCCCCTTTCCCCGCTCTCCTTCCCCCTCCCTGTCTGCTTTCCCCTCCCCTCTTCCCTCTCCCCTCTCCCCACCACTCCTCTCTCTACTCCTCTCTGCTTTCCCCTCTCCCTCTCCCCTCTCTCTCTCCTCCCCCTCCTTCTGCTTTCCCCTCCCCTCTCCCCTCTTCCGCTATTCCCCTCTCCACATCACTCCTCTCTCTACTCCCTCTTGCTTTTCCCCCTCCCCTCTCCCCCCCACCCTTTCCCCTCTCCCCCCTCCTGTCTGCTTTCCCCTCCCCTCTCTCCTCTCCCCTCTCCTTCCCTCTCCCTCACTCCTCTCCCCCACTCCTCTCTGCTTTCCCCTCCCCTCTCCCCATTCCCCTCTTCCCTCATCCCATCAGTCCTCTCCCCTCTCCCCCTTCCTCTGCTTTTCCCCTTTCCCCTCTCCCCTCTCCCCTCTCCCCCTCTCCCATCACTCCTCTCCCCTCCTCCTCTCTGTTTTCTTCTCCCCTCCCTCTCCCCTCTCTCCACTCCATTCCCCATCCCCATCTCCCTCATTTCTCTTCACATCTCTGCATTTCCCTCCTTTCCACTCCTCCCCACCCTCTCCTTCCCTCCTGCAAACAGTTCAATCCTCCCTCCTTCATCCTCCCCTTTCCTCCTCTGCTACTCCCCATCTTCCCTCATCCATCCTCTCCTTCCCCTTCTCCTTATCTCTTCTTCCTCCCCCCCCCCCACCACCATTCTCCGAACTCCACATCAGGATAATGTGACTGAGTGGAATATCGGGGCATGGTGCCGGTGGCCTGATTTCCCAGTGGAACAGCATTATAAAGTCACCATGAGTGTGCACTGTCACAAGTATGTAGGTACCCGTCCTTATATGACCTTAGATGTTGCCAGGACGTAAAACTCCAAAAACCACCCAACCTCCCCCTTACTACTATTCCTTCTCCCCCTCTTCCCCGCCGCCATCTCCCCTGCCCCCCCTGCTCCCCCCCATCCCCCATGCCCCCCCCTGTCCCCCCCTGCTCTCGCCCTGCCCCCTGCCCCCCTGCCTGCCCCACCACCTCCCCTGCCCCCCTGCCCTCCCATCCTCCCCCTGTCCCTCTGCTCCCCACCACCCCTGCCCCCCTGCTCTCCCATCTACCCTGCCCCCCTGCCCCCCCTGCTCCCTCATCTCCCCTGCCCCCGCCCCCCACACCTCCCCCCCGCTCCCCCATCTCCCCTGCCCCCCTGCTCTCTCCCACTCCCCTGCACCCCCGCCCCCATCTCCCCTGCCCCCACCTGCCCCCCATCTCCCCTGCCCCTGTCCTCTGCTCCTGGCGCCTCCTTATATACACAACTACACGCGCCTTTACAAGCCTGTGCCCGTCACCTGCCTCATAACCCAGCCCAGAGCTCCACTTACTAATGCCTCATCGACCATAACTCTAAGTTTCCATATACGCGGTATGCGGTATGCGGCATGAAATACCCGTGTGCTTTCCCGTATTTCTTTCCACAAATTTGTGAAGGAAAGTTCAAAGTTTGCATGTTTTTCTCTATGGGAAATGGAGCAGCATTCACATTCGCATTCGCATTCGTATTCGCCTTCGCCTTCGCCTTTGCAATCGCATTTGCATTCGTCTTCGCCTTCGCATTCACATTCGCATTCGCATTCGCATTCGCACCGATCAGTACATCAAGCAATCGACTTGCCGCATTCGCATTCAGATTCCAATTCGCATTCGCACTCGGATATATGGGAGCACCAGTGTGCATTTACATGCTTTTCCATTTGTTTGCGCATTTGCATACTGCATGCCGCGTTACATATGGAACCTTAGCTTTAGACTGCAAGATTGATTGACTATGGATGGACGTCCTAGCATTAACAACACCTGATCTACGATCAACGAAGATACTGATGTGTGACGGTATGCAATCATAGAGGATTTACAGCGCTGCCACACTCAGCAATTATATGCTCTTATTAATATTAATATTAATACAGTAAAACCTCTCTAAATCGACCGACCATGGGACCGGCTTTAAATGGTCCATTTAGGGAGGTGGCCAGTTTAGGGAGTTTTTTGTATCGCTAAAATGGTATGGTATGGGTGATCGTTTGGGACCCAAATAAGCGATCGATAGAGGGAAGTGGCCGATCTATGGAGGTGGTCTATGAGAGAAGTTTTAGTGTATATGAATTCTTTCAAGGCGATTCCTAGAGTCCATAAGAGTGCATCAATCAATGTCAACAAACTATAATAACATGAGGTTACTCGGCCGCTGTGAGCACCCCATGCTACTACAAAACTCTCCCCTTCATTTCACCTGTGATGCAGTCATACTAACCAATATTAACAACGCTGTAACTAAGACTAAGGAAGAAAGGAAGACAAGTCACAAAGATAGACAGTGAGGACGTTGTGCTTTATTGGCATCAACTCCTGCGCACCTATCAGTGACCTATCCACCTAACCCTGCACCTTCAGTCCACACAGTATCTCATTACCACTTTAGCCTGTATAGAGAAAGCAGTGCCTACAGCCCATGGGACAGGAGTCCTATGGCTGCGTGTACACTCAATTGGAACATATGAATTTTGCTAGCATCAGACAGAGTGTCTGGGGTTCCTGCTCAAGAGTAGGTCGGTCTCACTCAAGAGCCAGGAGTAGAGTGATCCCTCTCCAGAGTGTCTGGAGAAGTTTCTTGAATAATTAATTAGAATGAGACTTGTGTGGTCATGATAGGCCAAAGGGGGTCAGGTGACCGGATCTCACACAGCCAGCCAATCAGACACTCCCCTACAGACTGGTCAGTGCAATGCCATAATATGGGGGAGTTGCCACCCAAACCAGCCTACAGGGTGTGGCTCTAAGGAATGTGGTATGGCTGGTGTGCTTGGCCCTGGGTCCGGTAGGGGCAGGTAGTTGTAGACAGGTACAAATAGATATATATATGTATATACCAAAAATGTCCTTTTTCTCCAATTGCATTCTTTATGAATAGATAGAGGAACATTTCATCAACCTTGAACTGCTTCTTATATAAGAACATCTCTTCATTAACTTTAGGCATCAGGTATCACATAGCTTATATCAGGTCATCATGTGAGTGGGGGCACCATTGCTTTTAGATTACATAACCTTCTCCCCACTCCATCGCCCAAGAATAATAATGCTCTCTGCCAATATATAATTCTTTACCGAAAACCCGTATATTTTTACAAAAGGATAGGATCACTTGTGTCGCATTATAATTTAATGTTGTTGTTTTTGTTTTGGGGGAGTTTTCAGTCGCATTGGTGCGCTGAAGGCTCCAAATCTGCAGCACTGAATCGGCACCACTGAAAGCGGTCCCATGTGGTCGGGAGTTGGCTTCCGATGGGTATTGGTCAGAGAAATTGGGGTTTGGGGGGAGGAAAAAGGCAGCCTAAGAGCCCAACCACAGTCCTTTGAGAGGGCCGGGGGAGGCTGGGTGGTTGGTGTAGTTTTACGCCCCAGTAAGACCCTAGGCCATACCAGGACATGCACCGACTTGTGACAGCGTGCACTCATGGCGACTTTATAATGCTGCCTCACTGGGAAATCAGGCCGCCGGCACCATGTCCTGATGTCTCACACAGGCACATTATCCTGACACTGTGCACCCAGTCTAATTTAATGGAATTTCATGGTTTCTTTGTGTTCTTTTAATAAAAGATATGATTTATATTTGGTGTAATAATTAGCTCCAACTCGTCGAATACCGGCGCGGTGGCTTAATCGGCAGAGCACTGGCCTAGCATGTGGAAGGTCGAGAGTTTGGTTCCCGGTCGAGTCAAACTGATGACTTATAAAAATTGATACTTGTCGCTACCTAGCCTGGCACTCAGCATTACTGAGCCTGGTTAGCTCAGGATCAGGATCAGGATAATGTGACTGAGTGGGATATCGGGTCATGGTGCAAGTGGCCTGATTTCCCCAGTGGGGCAACACTATAAGGTCACCATGAGTGTGTGCAATTGCACAAGTCTGTAGATGCCCGTCCTAATATGACATTATATGTTGCCGGGACGTAAAACTCCAACAACCAACTCGTGGTTGAATAATTGGTAAGACGCGCCGTGAATTGCAGCTGGCTGGTTTCGTCTGATAAGGCGGTGGAGCATATAGATATAATGGGGCTGGTGCCGTGTTAACAAATGAACACAGCCCGCCGACACCATTATTGACAAAGTCGACAGGGTTTATTTACTGCGCAGTGACGACGGAAGCATCTGGTTGCAGCAGCATGCACATCTTTGTCAGATTCTGACTGTTTGTATTCTGAATGATCTGCTGTACAATTGCCCACACACACACACCCACACAGACACACACATATTCTTAGTTTCCAGCATTTATCAAAAATTTTCAGAAATTCGCCTGCGTTTTAGGGCCCGAAAAGCCCCCACCCCCACCCCCGAAAGTGAGCCGGCCTCGTTTCCCCCCTTCCTTTCCCTGGCTTTCCCTGGCTTTTCCCTCGTTTCCCTGGCTTTTCCCTCGTTTCCCTGGTTTTTCCTTCGTTTCCCTGGTTTTTCCGTCGTTTCCCTGGCTTTTCCCTCGTTTCCCTGGCTTTTCCCTCGATCCCCCTGTCTTTTCCTCCGTTTCCCTGTCTTTTTCCTAGTTTCCCTGCCTTTACCCTCGTTTCCCTGGCTTTTCCTTCGTTTCCCTGGTTTTTCCTTCGTTTCCCTGGCTTTTCCCTCGTTGTCCTGGCCTTTCTCTTGTTTCCCTGGCCTTTCCCTCGTTTCCCTGGCTTTTCCCTCTTTTCCCTGGCTTTTCCTTCGTTTTCCTGGCATTTTCTCTCGTTTCCCTGGCTTTTCCCTCGTTTCCCTGGCTTTCCCCTCGTTTCCCTGGCTTTTCCCTTCGTTTCTCTAGCTTTTCACTAGTTTCCCTGGCCTTTCCCCTCGTTTCCCTTGCTTTTCCCTCGTTTCCCTTGCCTTTCCCCTCGTTTTCCTGCCTTTCCCCTCGTTTCCCTGACTTTTCCCTCGTTTCCCTGGTCTTATGCCCACCTCACCCACACCACACTTTTCTATACCCGCTCTACGACTACCACACACACCAGACGGGATGGCAGAATGAGTTGAGCGTCTGTCTCCCGTTTTGGTAGATCGTGGGATTCGAAACCACGGGCTCGAACACTGGTTGACTCAGACCAATGACTTAAAAGTGTATATGTGTTGATTCCTACTCCTAGCCAGGCGCTTGGCATTATTAGGATAGGGCAAGGACTGGTTGGGTCAGTGTCAGGATAATGTGACTGTGTGGGACATCAGGTCATGGTGCTGGCGTCGTGGGCCCGTATGCACCAAGTTGTGCTAGTCGTAACCGGAGCTAGGCGCTAACTCCGGTCAGCTAGCTCCGGGTAGTGCGGGGTCCGAGAAAAAGATAAACTGGTATGCGCCAATGTTTTAGCCGGGGCGGATAGCTGACCGTGAGTTTATTCATAGATTTGGGAATTCCCTCTGCGTTTGTAGCCATATATTAGGCTCAAATATATTAAATGTGATCATATTTAACAGAATTACATACGCAATAAGTGAAATTTGATCAATTTAACCCTAAATTCGAAGCGTTATTAAGGCTACCGCCGCATTGGCGGCGATATTAATAGTTATATTTTCGAATAGACGAAAGTAAAGTAAACAAATCGCAGCCGCCGTCGCATCGACGTCGCTTTCCATACTGGTGGCGGCGGCGGTTTGTTTACTGTACGTTCGTCGATTCGAAAATATAACTATTAATATCGCCGCCAATGCGGCAGGAGCGTTAGTATCGGTTCGAATTTAGGGTTAATTTAATAAAATATCAAGTTTAGAGTATGTAATTCTGTCAAATATGATCACATTGAATAGATTGAGACCCACACACGCACACTAACCGCCCCGGCTAGCAGTTAAATCCAATTTGATACTGGTTTAGCTTAGCCTTGGCTACGGTCAGCGGTTAGCGCTGGCACCGATTGACGCATACGTATTTTCCACAGTTAGCCCTGTGGGGATAGTCAAACCGCGGTTAAGGCCCTAACTCCGATTGGTGCATACGGCCCCAGATTTCCCAGTGGGGCAGCACTATAAAGTCACCATGAGTGCGCGCTCTCACAAGTCGGTGCACATCCTGGTATGGCCTAGGGTCTTACTGGGGCATAAAACTACACCAACCACCCAGCCTCCCCCGGCCCTCTCAGAGGACTGTGGTTGGGCTCTTAGGCTGCGTTTTTCCTTCCTCCCTCCCCCCCCCACCAATTTCTCTGACCACTACCCATCGGGCGCCATCTCCCGACCACATGGGACCGCTTTAGGTGGTGCCCATACAGTGCTACAGATTTGCAGCCTTCAGTGCACCAATGCGACTGAAACTCCCCCAAAACAACCGCTGTGTATAACTTACAGCGTCATCAAAGGCCAGTTGCTCTCATACCATGTCTATCTGGTGTGGGAGGTTAAAAATCACTTGTAAAGTTATAACGATGTGTTTTCAGGGTCAAGCCAGCCATTGAGTGTGAAATTAAAGTGACTGATTTAACATCCATCTTAGAATTTCAAGATGGCCACCATCTGTCATTACCAGACATCCTGGGACTAGTACACGCCGGGAGCACCCGAAGTAACATGACGTGGGTGTGTGTGTGGGGGGGGGGGGGAGGTGAGGGGGGGGGGGAAGGGGGGAGATGTGCAGTGTGAAGGGATGGGATGTGGAGGTGGGAGAGTGGAGTGGGGGATGGGGTGGATGGGAGAGTGGGGTGGTGGTGTGGGGTGGGGTGTGAGGTGGGGGAGTGGGGTGGGTGTGTGGTGGTGATGGTGGTGGTGGTGGTGATGAAGGTGAGTGTGGATAGAGATTTAGGGTGGGTGCGTGGGTGGGTGAAGGTAGGGGTCGGGCATGGAAGTGGGGCGTGGGGTGTGTGGGTGGGGGATTAGATGTGGGAGTGTGGTGAGGTAAAGAGGGGTGGAGGTGAGGAAGTGTGTGTTTGGTGGATGATGAGTGGGGGTGGGGTGGGGAGGGGTTGGAATGTGAGGTGGGGAGGGAGTGATTGTACGGTATGCGTGGGTAGGGTTAAAGTGTGGGTGTGGGTGTGGGTGTGGGTGTGGGTGTGGGTGTGGGTGTGGGTGTGGGTGTGGGTGTGATGTGGGTGTGGGAGGGCATTGGTCGGTGGAGTTTTATGCCCTGGCAACATCTAAGTTCATATCAGGACTTGTGACAGTGTGCATTCATGGCGACTTTATAGTGATACCTCACTGGGAGACCAGAATGCTAGCACCGTGACCTGATATCCCACTCAGTCACATTATCCTGACACTGACCCAACCAGTCCTTGCCCTATCCTAATAATGCCAAGCGCCTGGCTAGGAGTAGGAAGCAACACATATACACTTTTAATTAATTGGTCTGACTCAACCAGTGTTCACGCTTTTCTATGCCCACTCTAAGCCTGGTTGGTTGTTGGAGATTTATATCCTGGCAACATGTAAGGTCATATCCCCCTCACCCACATCACGTTTTTCTATACCCACTCTAAGCCTGGTTGGTTGTTGGAACTTTACGTCCTGGCAAAATCTAAGGTCATATCACCCTCACCCACATCACGCAGTTGTTGGCGTTTTACATCCTGGCATCATCTAAGGTCATATCACCCTCACCCACATCACGCAGTTGTTGGCGTTTTACATC
This sequence comes from Branchipolynoe longqiensis, assembly GCA_030323885.1. Taxonomy (NCBI): domain Eukaryota; kingdom Metazoa; phylum Annelida; class Polychaeta; order Phyllodocida; family Polynoidae; genus Branchipolynoe; species Branchipolynoe longqiensis. Next base: position 97,574,948 of record CM059190.1, on the reverse strand, counting down.
CTGGCATCATCTAAGGTCATATCACCCTCACCCACATCATGCAGTTGTTGGAATTTTACGTCCTGGCAACATCTAAGGTCATATCACCCTCACCCACATCACGCGGTTGTTGGAGTTTTACGTCCTGGCAACATCTAAGGTCATCCGAGGACGGGACGTAGCCTGGGCATATTGCATGTAGAAGTAATGTAACTACCTAAAGCATTATTGCAGGATTGGGAAGTATGTGTGATTCGAGGGGAGAATGCTAGAACTGCCTCTCATAAAAACTTCTTTCTACATTCTTCTTCGAATTATACCTAATTCCATGGAAAAAGCCTTTTTTTTAAAACCTCTTCTAACCACGCCCCCTACCTTAAACGTCTCGTCTCTTCAGTGCCACAATGACGTCAATATACGGTTTCCATGACTACCGGCAGCCGACATTCAGACGTCAGTAAGATAATTTGCTGGAAACAGCTCACTGCGCATGCTTCGCGGAACGGGTCTATTTCTCTTTTTGTCTACGGAATGGAATATTCCATTTACTTCCTGTACAATAGATGTATGTATATGTATATGACAACCGCAGCTTTGTTTTATAAATCTCGAAGAAGAAGAAAAATGATTCTAATCTACATACTTTCACACAATTCGGGGAGAGGTCACTAAATATCTCGACGCTGATTGGCTGTCATTACCAGGCAAAGGAGACCAGACAGGAGAAGGAGAAAGAGTACTCGATCATTCTCTCCTCCTCAGTGCCCTACAGTCACCTCCTCCCCATTCCCGTCCCTCTCCGCCAATCACAGCCTTCCTTCTCTCGACCAATCACAACCCTGCCTCTCTCGGCCAATCAGTGACAAGCAGCCCGACACACTCAGACCATCAGCTCTTTATTGTCATCTCAAGTGTCCACCGCCCCGCCCCTTCGCCATGACAGGACCATAGATGTTGTTAGGACAGTGTAATTGGTTTTGGAGCGCTACAGCCTTGCAATATCAGGATGGGTACCGACTTGTGACAGAGATCAGGCAGTGGTGCATCCTCACTGCACAGCTAAGTCAACTGGAGAGAAAGAGAGGGGTGAAGCAGTGAGTTGCTCGGCGTGCTGCTCATTGATAGAATTAGATGAGAGGAGTCAGCCAGCGGTGTGTGGAGTTGTATGATTAAAATAGGCAGAGGATAAAGTCGTCTGTCCCGAGGCAGACAGGCAAATAAAAGGCCGGTCTCCTCCTCCTTTACTTCCTACTTCCGGTGGAAGCTGACACTTTTGAGGAAAGGATATAAAGCAAGCGCCCGGAGAAATATATGGTGGCCAATTGAGAATGGGGGAGTTAATGGAGGACAAATTTCCTGACGCGAGTGATGTATTCAGGGTAGGCGGGTACCGTGCGCAGCCTGGGGTGGCGCCACCAGTCGCGAGATGGAGGAGGCAGTACAGTATGTATTGTAATATTACAATAATTAGCACATAATAATAATCCATAGGGGTTAATTCCCTTCCATGCCTTTATACTCGCATAATGCGTTATACATCACATATATTACTATATATGTAGACATGTACATATACATATAGAAATAGAATATATTGGAATTTGTATCAAACCAATGTCTTAAAAATTGACACCTGTCGCTTCCTAGCCTGGCGCTCAGCATTATTAGGATAGGGCATGGACTGGTTGGCTCAGTGTTAGGATAATGTGACTGAGTGGGACATCAGGTCATGGTGTTGGTGGCATGGTCTCCCAGTGGGGCAGCACTATATAAAGTCGCCATGACTGCACACTGTCACAAGTCAGTATAACGTCCTGATATTGCTTTAGATGTTGCCAAAGTGTAAAACTACAACAACCAACTACCTATATATATGTTGATGCATAGCGCATTATACGAGTATAAATGCAAGGGGACCATATACTATATATATATATATATTCCTCCTTGGCGCATAGGTGGTGACCCCCCCCCCCCTCCCCCGAGACCCGCAGATGTCGGGGTAATTCAAGACACGAGACACAAACAGTATATAATGGGTTTTAATAGGTTTTTGTTTCATGGTACAGAGGTCAATTGTTCAAATGCTCAAGTAGAGTTTATATTGTTCAAGGGGAGGCTGGACCACGCGATCAACCCTATTATCTGTTAGATGGGTGGGTGGGATGGCTAGAAAGTCGTACAGAGTCCAGAGCCACGCGGCAGGTTCGGGCGCACTGGTCGGTGTGAGCTGCTCAGGCTCGCGCCGGCCAGGCGCGGGGAGGCCGCTGTGGGGAGGTTCAGTACCGGGGTTGAAGTGTAGGTGGCGGCAGGGTCGCCCATAGGAGCGAGTGCTGGGGGAGGTGTGGGAAGTGGAACCAGGTGGCGGCAGTGTCGCCCATAGCCGGCGGTGGTGGAGGAGGAGTTTGATCCCGTGCCCAGAATTACCCATGTTGCCGCCGCAACATGCACAATTCAAGACACGAGACACAAACAGTATATAATGGGTTTTTAATAGGTTTTTGTTTCATGGTACAGAGGTCAATTGTTCAAATGCTCAAGTAGAGTTTATATTGTTCAAGGGGAGGCTGGACCACGCGATCAACCAAAAGAGGAAGAGAGCGCGGTGGGACAGGCTCGTATGACGTCTCGTGGTACGTAGAGGTGGACAGCCGATGATGTCCAGGTCCCTAGTGTCTGGATGTCGTCCAGGGTGGCGCCACTTGCGGCGCATGCTTGGGCCCCCCCCCCGTCGCAGGCTGTGTAGTGTTACCGAGCCGGGGGAGGGGTGACCTGTCGCAGCGAGCGCTAGGCGTAGTGTGGCCAGTAGCGCAGAAGGGCGAAGGGGCAGGCCCGACGCGGTGATGAAAGCTGGGCCCTGCAGGGGCGGAGCGGTACGAGTCGCGTACCGCGACCAGGCGGCCACCGGGCAGTAAGGTGAGCCGCGTATCGCCGGTACTGCGATGTCGAGGTGTTGGCCTTGCCGCCAGCGAGTCTTGGTTGATCTGACACGGACATTAAGGCCCGAGCTCGTAATGAGTATGTCTCGTGCCCGGAGCGCGTGGCCTCGGGTCGTGGGGTCGGTGGACTCGAGGAGGTTAGATTGGCGGAGGATGGTGAAGTACGCCAGCAGGGTGACCGCCGCTAGGACGGGGCCGTTGGGTCCTGCGCTGCCGAAGAACACCACAGCAGCCTTGATGTGGTCGGGGGTGAGGGGTGGAGCCCGCCTGGTGGTGTGGGTGGAGGCTCTCTGGATGCCTCGCTTCAGTAGGGCTACTTGGTAAGTGTCGAAGGGGGCCGTGCTGGCTCCCACTGCTCTCGTCCAGGTTCGGGCGCCACTGAAGTAGTTGAGGGCGGCGCCCGGGGAGCTGAGGCTGTCTGCGAGGTGAAGTAGGTATGATAGGACTAGGTATGTGGTAGGGGCGGCCGGGTCTGTTCCGTGCTGTTGCATGTACCGCAGGTACTTGGACACTTGCCTCTGCTTGTTGCGCCATGTGCCGGGCGCCAGTCCCGCAGCTATCATGTTGGTGAGTCGGTCGTGGTGGTGTGCCGAGAAACCTGGGGACGAAGCAAAGGGAAATTGGGTACCCAGGTTATAGGCGTGGGGTGAGGACGTTGACCAGGTCGACGTGGATCTGTATCAGCCCGCGCTGTGCCACGATGATGTCGGCCGTGCGCCGGGCCGAGGGATCGTCATGCCACCTGCTGAGTGCGTCGGCCAGGACGAGCTCCTTGCCCGGTTTATGATGTATGTGTATGTCCGTGCTGAGGGTGGCGGAGAGGAGCCAGATCTCTCTGGCGCATGCCGCAAGGATGGGGTCGCGCCCGGATCCCGTGGACAGCACCTGCTGGGAGGCGGAGTTGTCGGTGTTGACGTGGATGGCGTGTGCATGTGGGCGGGCAGGGAGGAGGGTCCTGACGGCCGCCACCAGGTTGAGCGCCTCCAGTTGCGCTATAGTGTGGTCCCTCTCGCGGACCCGATCGGGGTACCGCTCGGCGTAGAAGTGTGTATCGGAGTATGCGCCTGCGCCGGAGAGTGATGAGTCGCACTCGATTGTCCAGGGCACCTTCGGTGGAGGTTGGAGCAGGACGTATCCGTTGGAGGACTCAGCGTATCGGTTGAACCATTCGATGTCTCGGAGGAGGTCCTCAGGCACCTCATGTTTGCCGGTCATGGGGGCGTTCCTGAGTGCCTCGAGTATCCGCGACATGAATCTCCGGGCTGGCCGTATGCACTTCGCCACGTGCTGGAGTCTCCCGACCAGCCTCTGGAGGTCCCGCCGGGACGCCCTCCTCCCGGCGGTCCACAGCCCGCACTCTGTGAGGACGTCGGCGAGCCTGTCGCGGGGAATTTCGAGGCGCATCGCTGCCGTTGATATCTCGAATCCCAGCCACTGCAGGTTTTGGGTGGGAGGGGTGCACTTGGCGGTTGCCAGTTCGAGTCCGAGGTCCTGCGCGAGACGCAGGAAATCGTCGTATGCCCCTGTGGCTTCCTGGTGCGTGCGCGCCGCGCCAACGAAGTCGTCCAGGTAGCATAGTGCGAAGTGCCCCTTCCTCCGCATGAGGTCGTCCAGCATGAGGTGGACGACCGCGTTGGTGGTGCGAGCGCAGGCCAGGGAGGAGGTTCTACATCCGAAGGGCGGGGCCGCGTCAATGTAGTATCGGCTTTGGTATGTGATTCCGAATAGTGGGGTCGAGAGGGGGCAGGCCCTCAGCTGCCGGTATGCCCTTGCGAGGTCTGCGCCCCATACATAGCAACCGGCGCCGAGGCGAGTGACCTCATCGGCCAGGTCGAGCATGCCGGGAAGGGTATAGGTGGAAGGGGCGCCTTGGTACTGTGCGCGGCGGATGCCGGCGTTGACGCTGGCCTTGCCCGGGTATGAGAGGTCGACGATGACGCGTCGGTCGGCGGAGACCCTCTTCGGCCGGGTCATCATCGGGCTTATCTGGGTCCAGGGCTTGAAAGGGGGCCGCTCGAAGGGGCCGAGGAGCGCCCCGAGCTCGACCTCCTTGTACACGTAGTTGGCGATGTGTATGTCGTGTGCCGGGTCCTCGGTGTGGTTGGCGGTGGCGGGGACGGGGGGTCTGGCGCCGGTGTAGTCCGCCGGCCACCCGAATTCCAGGAACTCGACGACCTGGTTATCGTGGTAGTCTCGTAGCATGTGTCGCCAGGCCGGGATGTTGAGGCCTGAGGGGACGGGCACTCGGGCCCCCATGTGGTTGGGGAGAGCGTAGCGTCGCACCCGGTCATACAGTGCCTTGTAGTGCATGTTGTTGTGCCATAGCTGGGCTATGGTCGTGGGCCATAGAGCATGTAGTATGGGCCTGTACTGTGTCGGAGTGAGTGGCGGGTTGTATGGCGGGGCGGCGGCCGCGCCGTGGTCGTCGAGTATTGTGTCAATGTCGTCCGGCTGGGTGTGGCGTAGGAGAACGTCTGCCTGTGCGGCATGTATGACGTTGGTATCATCGTCAGTCTCCTCCGTGGGCGGCAGAGAGACCAGCTGTGTGCCGGTGGGTGGGGCCGGGTGTTGAATGTTTGTAGTCGTTGGACGGTCCGTGTCGGTGGGGGGCGTGTGCTCGCCGGCGCGGCTGGGGGCGGGGCGGGCAGCGTGCCGTGCCTCGGTCCCCGTGCCGCAGGGGGGCGTGGCCTTGTTGATGTTGTTGTTATGAATCGGGTATGTGTCATGGCCGCCACCGGTGCTGGTGCTGCCACCTGCCGGTTGCGCCGGGCACCAGCCCAGCTGGGAAGCCACCTCTCGCCCCGCAGCGGTGGCGCCACCTGGTGTCTTGTGTGGGCGTCCTTGCGGCGAGCTGGCTTCCCCGGCCCGGTCAGGCCCAACAACAACAATGGCTACCTCGGGGTCATGGGACGGGGCGTGGTTGGTTGCTGTTGGCGGGGCGCCGGCGGGGGCGGGCCGGGCGTGTGGTCCGGGGTCGGAGGCACCCTTCCCTCCTCCAGTGGGCATGCCGTCAACTGTGGGTGCGGTATCCGTTCCATCGTCAGTGTGACCGTCGGTGCGGCCGCCTATCGAAAATCCGCTTTGGTTTCAGGTTTGTCGGTGCCATTCTTACGCTCGAAAAACCGCCGTTTGTTCTGGCAGTCTTTTTCAGGGTGTGGATTGGCTTTTGAGTATTTTGAGGCACACCACGCGCACAGGTGGCACCTCCGGTCTGGTTGTGTGCCGTGGGATGTGTTGTGGCCGCACTCGTTTCCCCAGTTCCACTTTGTGCAGGGTTTACCGTCGTTCTCTTTCGTGTAGGCAGGTCGGACATAGTCTGGCTTGTCGGATCTGTCGGTGCGGCCGCTAGTAGTGTCGGGTCTTTTGCTTGTGTGTTCGTCGTTTGCCTTGGGGTGTTTCTTTCCATCTATCTTATTTCCGTCTACACAGGCGTCACGTTGTACGTCTTTTATGGCGTACTGATCCGCCCATCCGTGCTGCAGGCGGCCGTCGCCGATCATGGTGAACACGTCCTCCGACCACCTCCTGCAGGTCTGCCATTCGTACTGAGTGGCCATGGTCGCGAGCTGGTGTAAGTGTTCAAACATAGGCTCGATCCAGCTCGTCGGCATTGCGTGGTCTTTTATCATGCGGCACAGCGCGGCAAAATACTCCGCCCACGTCGCCTGGTCAAGGCCAACTTTAGTACTACGGTGGCCCCTTCTGACATACCTGTGGGGAGCTATTATATGATTACCTTTCCTGTCTCCCAGGGCTGATCCCGCGGCGGCCAGGAGTTCGTTTACCACGTCACTGCGGTCGTTCTCCTCATAGTCGGTATGGGTCATTACATCATGGAATGGGGTGCGGGAGGTCGCTCGGTCACGGGCCATGGCAGCAGGCGTACGGAAGGGGTTGTTGAATGGAACGAACTCACGGTTTGTTTTGGTGCCCTCCGCATAGTAGTACTGCTCGGGCCGAGTAGGCTGAGGGTCGCGTGGGTGTGCGCGCCGGTCCTTACTGTTGCTGCGGTGCCGCCCTGGGGCGAGCGTGTGAGCCACGTTCCTGTTGTCTGTGCTACGGCTGCGCCGCGGTGATTTCCTCCGGTGGCTGGCGTCGGCGTCATCTGTGGCAGTCGGCTGGCATGGGGAGCATGATTTTTGGCGGCCATCTTGGTTGTCGTGCGCGTGGTCAGCTGACCACGTGGGTCGGCGGCCATCTTGGAAACCACGTGGTGACGCTGTCCGCCGCCGTTTCGCCGCTGTGCGCTCAAATTCGTCCATTCTGTCTGCCATGCCACGAGATATCTTGTCGAGCCGTTCATCCATGCGGGTCTGGAATCCGTTGAGGGCATTAATGAGAGCCTCATTGTTGCTTGCCGAGTCGCGGCGTGTGCTGGGGTGTTGGGGGGTGCTGTCCGGTGTTATGGTAGTAGTCTCGCGCCGTTCCTCGGTTCGGCTTGAACGAGAGCGTGCTTTCTTCGTAGATTTTTCGCGTGACACGACCGATTTGGGCCTGCCCCGCGGCTTACGGGTTGGTATGGGTTCCTCCGGTGTCTGAGGGTCCGTGGAGGGGTCCTTGTTGCGGTTATTCCGGGTTGACGGCATCCTAGAAAGTCGTACAGAGTCCAGAGCCACGCGGCAGGTTCGGGCGCACTGGTCGGTGTGAGCTGCTCAGGCTCGCGCCGGCCAGGCGCGGGGAGGCCGCTGTGGGGAGGTTCAGTACCGGGGTTGAAGTGTAGGTGGCGGCAGGGTCGCCCATAGGAGCGAGTGCTGGGGGAGGTGTGGGAAGTGGAACCAGGTGGCGGCAGTGTCGCCCATAGCCGGCGGTGGTGGAGGAGGAGTTTGATCCCGTGCCCAGAATTACCCATGTTGCCGCCGCAACATGCACAATTGGGTGGGCGGACCCTATCTTGTATAAATATATATATGATCTATGATATATTATTACCTATATTTATGTAATATATAATGCATTATGGAAGTATAAACAAAAGACATGTTAGCGCTCAGTTATTTGTCCGCCTGGCAAGATGCCAACACTTCCATTATCCATGTCATGCATGAGTTAGTTCCTTTCTTTTTTTGGCACCTTAGTTGTTTAAGCAGGGGAAATTTTAATCGCGGACAATTGGTCTTTCTCATTCCACTGCTCCTTGCCCTATCATAATAATGCCGAGCGGCTGGCTAGGAAGCGACAAGTATCAATTTTTAAGTCAGTGGTTTGACTCGACCAGGGTTGGAACCCATGATCCCATGATCTACCAACACGGGAGACGGACGCTCTAACTCATTCGGCCATCCTGTCTGGCGTTAGTTCCTCCGTCTAACCCTCACCATTCAGTACCAACACCCAACACACCGATCACCACAAGGACACAAGTAGCATGTCATATATAAGGGTCTGTAGAAGGGCCCCGGCAGACAGGAAGTTGCTTCCAACCAATCACATTCTGCCACCAGGCAGCATCGCTGTCACTGGTTCTAAGCCAGCGACTCAAGACACGACGCGTGGTGATGTCTGAGCCCCGGCCTATTAATAACTCGAAGAGCATCCATGCCAACAATATATATATATATTTAATATATATATAGTAAAACCTCTCTAAATCGACCGATCATGGGACCGGCTTTAAATGTCCATTTAGGGAGGTGGTCGGTTTAGGGAGTTTTTGTTACAATGGTATTGTATGAGCGATCGTTTGGGACCCAACTAAAGCGATGGATAGAGGGGAGTGGTCGTTCTATGGAGGTGGTCGTTTAGAGAGGTTTTACTGAATATATAGTGGTGTGAATGCTCGCTATAAGCCACCTTTCTACCTAAAGTCTATTATACCCCGATTCACTCTGTGATATCGTCGCTTTCCTTATCGGTTACTATATTAAATCTTTTTTTTTCAGCAGAGTGAGATTTTTAACACATTTTTTTAGTATTTATTAAATATTTCTTATTTGAATAATGTACTTTTTCCCAGCATTGTGGAATATAGTGGTATTCATTGGTATCTTGGCTGGAAGATCACACCATCGGGGAAGACCTGTAGCTGTACAGACATTTAGAACTGTTGCATATTCCGATGGCTTTGAGTTTCTGCAATTTTCAACCGCCCTCGATGCTGCCACAGTGATGTGGTATTGCAATACCTCAGGGAGTTTGATGCCCCTGCCCTGCACAGTTGAAAACCACTGCCTTGTGGTACAGGTTATTGACAGAACCGAAGGCTAGGGGAACAAACCCTAAAAGAAACCGCGTAATAGGTGCGTCAAGTTTGATATGTTGAAGATTAATAGACTCCACCAGTTAAGCTAGTGACATCTATCGGCATAATCTGTAACCACTCTATTTGGGTACTTTCCCCCAGTGTGTGCAATTCAGGACACGAGACGGAGCTATAGTATGGCAATTTATTCAGGAAGGACATGGTAGTAGAGTGAAGTAAGGCAATGGTAAATGTACAGGGTTATAACGATGTATAGGCATATGGGTTAAGTTCAAGTTCATGATAGCAATAGGGTAGAGTCATAGTGTATTAAGTAGGTAATGTTCAGCGTTCATGTTCATCGGTCCGTAGTGGTCCGTTAGTCATAAGGACAGTTGATCGAGGTAGGTAGTCAATTGAGGTCTGGGGTCTGGCGTCAGATAGGTCCAATGAAGAAGGGGGAAGAGGGGGAAGAGGGGGAAGAGGTCAGGGGGAAAGTCAAGGATGGGTGGTGAGGGGTCTGTAGGTGACTCGGGCCTCAACCTTAGGAGTGGGGGGGTGGGGGTGGGGGTGGGGGTGGGTGGGGGTGGGGGGGGGCTATGGTAGTTGGGTGGGTCGGCGGAGAAGTTGGAGGTGTTGTCGGTGGGTCATCTGGGTGAGAAGTGGCTGTGGGCTTGTGGGGCGGAAGTGGTGAGGGTTGCTGGGTGCCGGCGGTGGCACCAGCGCAGCGCGGGTGGCGCCACCTGGAGGTAGGTCCGGGTATCGAGAGGGGGGGGGGGGCGCGTGGGAAGGGGAAGGTGGTGAGCCGAGAGAAAGGGGGGGGGGGGGGTCAGCTCCTCCTGGGTGCCGAATTACCCATATTGCGAAACAATATGAACGATTTCACATGCTATATCTCTGTCAAGAATGCATGGACAAATAATAAAATGCCTGATTATATTCAGATATTCATATCACAACAGTCATCAAGCTCTTATCCTTGTAATATATATATTTTTTAAAACAACTATATTGTATTTTCTTCTGTAATTTCATCGATGCTCTCTTCATGTGTATTACACCCCACCAGTTAAGCTAGTAACATCTATCGGCAGAATTTGGAACCACTCTAATGAGGTACTTTCCAGCATAACTGGCGGGGTCTATTGCTTTGGTTTTGACAATTTTATGTTTTCATCAGAGTATGCGGCTTTGGTCGTAATGCTTGCATTGCATTTGATTTGTGGTGGAGGAGGACTCCCCCCCCCTCTCTCTCTCTCTCTCCCCCCTTATGCCATCCCTCCCGTAATGGCCCCCCCCCCCTGGCCTCTCCTTATAACGCGGCCTGCTGCTGCATCCAGCCACTCCGCCTCCTGCCTACCCCTGCTGCACTCACTTTTTCCACCCACCCACCCCTGCTTTTTTCTTTTTCTTTTTCTTCTTCTTCCCTTCTAGAGTAGATAGCTCTTCGGGGCTCTTCCCATCCCAGTGACTCTCCCCATGATGACCTCGTCCATACCCGGCTGGTCCTGACACTTATTGGCATTTGACATTTATTTGACTTATCCTTGTCATTGTTCCTCTGCCTGTTATTACCTATTGTTCTGATCATTCACCATTTTATCCTGAATAACATGTTTTTTTTCTCCACCCCTGCCTCTGTTCCTTCTTTGTCGCATATCGAATCAAACTCAACTAAACTCAGTCGTAGAAAATTCTGCATACAGACCAAGTCCTGTCATCAGAAGGGGCAATCAAATGAAACAAAGTTTGTTTGTTTGTTTTGTTTGTTGTTGTTTTACGTCCTAGCAACATCTAAGGTCATATCAGGACGGGTACCGACTTGTGACAGTGCGCACTCATGGCGACTTTATAGTGCTGTCCCACTGGGAAACCAGGCCGCCGGCACCAGGACCTGGTATCCCACTCAGTCACATTATCCTGACACTGAGCACACCAGTCCTTGTCCTATCCTAATAATGCCGAGCGCCTGGCTAGGAAGCAACAAGTATCAATTTTAAAGTCATTGGTTTGACTCGACTGGGACTCGAACCCACGACCCCACGATCTACCAGCACGGGAGACGGACGCTCTAACTCATTCGGCCATCCCGTCTGGTCTAATGAAACTAAGAGGTGTGTAAATGGAAAATAATTGTACGGAAATGGCAGGGGTCCGCCAATGACAAGAGTCGTTGAAGACAGGTTTCTTTGGATAAATATATTATTTAATTTACTTGAAGTAACTTTTATTTTACAGATTTAACTTCGTAGATATTTAAACTGATTGTTTTCAGCCATAGCCTTAGACCAGGTAGGATGGCCCGTTTTGGTAGATCGTTGGATTCGAACCCACAGGTTCAAACACTGGTCGAGTCAAACCAATGACTTAACAAATTATACTTGTCGCTTCTTAGTGAGGTGCTATCACGTTGCCATGAGTGCGCACTGTCACAAGTCGGTACCCGTCCTGATATGATCTTAGATGTTGCCAGGACGTAAAACTCCCAACAACCAACCAACCTTAGTCACGGCAGGTTCTATTCAATTTCTAAATTGCCTTTGTATTCCTTCGATTGATAATTACACAATTACTTGTGTAGGATGAAATGTCGATTCATATGTGTTTTGGTTTCGGTAGAATTGTGCATGTTATTCGTAACATGGGTAATTTACAGGCGGAGGCGCGGGTACCTCACCGTCCGGCTAGCTTGAGCACCATTGGTGCCACCTACCACCAAGTCACGAACTAAAGCTGCCGCCATGCACGCTATGGTGGAGCCACCTTGTGGAAAAAACCTGAACCAACATGCCAGCCCTGGAGACCCAGCTGCACCCTTCCTGCCAAAAACGCGATCACGTGACCAAGATTCAAACTCAAACCCCCCTCTAAGGCCGCACTTCCACCACTGCTCCCGATCTACACGGACAGCCTCCACACTTTCTTCGCCCACCCACCCACACCTAAAAACAAGGTACAAGGGGTAGGGTTGAGGGTTCGAGCCCAGTGTCACAGTTTTCGCCGTCCGCCAGTTTCCGCGGTACACTCAAATGCATTGCCAATGGCCGTGAGCAATCTTCATACAGAAAAAGTGAAATATCTCTAAAACCACACCACCTAGAAACAGATCGCTTGGCACACATGTAGAAAACATCTTTACCAAAAACATTATACTTATAGTAAATGTATAAGGTTAGTGACGATGCCGTTAGATCTTGACGCATGCGCAGAAACGATGCGTACCATGGAAACTGGCGGACGGCGGAAACTGCAACACCGGCCCATCAACAAAAAGGACACTGCAAGAAATGACTCGGGGGTGTGTGTGTGTGGGTGGGGGGGGGGGGGAAGAGAGATCCTGAAATGACCAATTGACCTGAAATGACTTGTGAATGATACCAATGTTCTATGTTCAATAAAGACCGACTTAACCCATTCCGCCTCCGCCTTCGTAAATTATGTTTTCATTTGACTGTCCAGCTTTAAAATCTAGTTGTTTCTTCGCGATTCTTATTAATGTTTTCATGGTAAACCCAATACCAGTTTAGGAAGGAGTTTTATTTGCGTCAATGACGTCAACTGACAAGCGTGACGTCACCAATGCTTTACACTGCCGTCAAACATCTCTCACAAAGCAGATACAGTAAAACCTCTCTAAGTCTAACCGACCACCTTCACAGATCGACCACTCTCCTATATTGGGCGCGGTAGAGCGCGAGCCTCTCGCGGAAGATCGGGAGTTTGGTTCCCGGTAGAGTCAAACCAATGACTTTAAAATTGATACTTGTCACCTCTCTCAACCCTCTACCTACCCCAGCCGTTCCCCCAGCCCCCACCACCACCACCACCACCACCACCCAACCCCCAAAGTACGCACGAGCTGCACACCCCAAGATCAAAGAGACGCTGGTGGGCACGTGACTAATAGAAAAGAAGGTTTTCCGAAAAGCAAAGAGCCTTAGTTGGGGACCTGGGGAGTGCTGAAGAAGAAGAAGTTGAAGAAGTTGAAGAAGATGAAGAAGATGAAGAAATAGATAGATGAAGAAATAGATAGATATATCTTATACAGTGGGAAGGGAAAGCTTTGCCCTATACACACTTCTCCTATCGTTCTTTCTCGGTAATATCAGTCAAAAACATCCATAGACGCCTTATATTAGTAGAGATGGGGATGATTCACCCAATTGAAAACAGAACGAGACAGTAGTATAAAGTGGCAATTTTAATTCTTTCTATCTTAGCTTGTTACATTACTCTTTCATGATGAGATGACCTTAGATATTTCAAGGATTACAGGCACTTAACCCTATCGATACATCATATTAGTTGGGTGGGTGGGACGGCAATATCTGGGCGGCAGAAGTACGTCCTCTCGGTTTGAAAAGTCTGGTCGAAGTGAATATCTCCAGTGCCACGTCATCGGCTTTGACTGGAAAATCACTATAGGTGGCGCGTCAAATCGGCGGCCATTTTAGTTCTAAAAGTGAATATAGATGTCGCCACCAGTCTGATTTTAATCTAACTGCGTAGTTCAAGAAGTATCATGTAGATGGCGCGTCGATCAGCGGCCAAAGTTATTAGTTCTAAGAATAGAATATAGTCGGCGCCATGGTGCCCTAATCTACTGAGATTCACAGTCTCGTTCATTCAATTACCCATGTTGCGCACATCATGGACAATTGAAAACAGAACGAGACAGTAGTATAAAGTGGCAATTTTAATTCTTTCTATCTTAGCTTGTTACATTACTCTTTCATGATGAGATGACCTTAGATATTTCAAGGATTACAGGCACTTAACCAAAAAATAGAGCAAGTGTCCTGGGAGCCGATGAAACCGACTGCCTTGGTACATAATCATGCACTGCGTCAGTGGTCCAATGACCCAAGTGTTTGATGTTGCTGATTGACGATCGTTGCAGAGCACAGGCTTGTGCACCACCTCGTCTCAGACTATGGTGTCATTGCCGCTGGGGCCGGATGACCTGCCATGGACAGGGCCAGTCGTATGGTGTCAGGCAACGCGGTTGCACGTAGAGGTGATCGTTGGTAGTCAGGAAGGCAGGGCCATCGGGGTGAAGTGGTGTCCTGGACACGTAATCCTTCCACGCTTGATGTGGACAGTAGGGCGATCCAGTTATCGCCGGAACGAGAAATGTCTCTTGGAGACGATGACTTGTATTGTTTTTGATTACCGGACTCGGACATTGATGCCCACTGCGGTTAGCCTCAAATCCTTGGCCCGAAGATAGTGGCCAGGGTCAGAGCTGCCAAATTTAGGAAAGGTTAGTCTGTCGGAGAAGTGTGCGATGATAGCAGCTAGCACCAGTAGTATTCCCTTGCCTGGGCTGCCTTATTCCTCCAGGTCCCAATCGCCAGCCCCGCCTTAATGGCATCAAGAAGCCGCTGATGGTGACGTTGTGAGTAACCTGGGGAGAGAAGGCAAAAATTTTAAATATCGATCCCAGGTTACCGGTTAGGGGTCAAAGCATTGTCATGTGTCACAATCACCGATTCCAGGCCGGCCTCAGCAACAAGTCTCTGGCTAGACTCCTTGCACGCAAGTCGAAACACCTACGACTTAGAGCATCAGGAGAATGATGTCCTTTCCTGGTTTGTGTCGGACAAGAATGTCGGTACTCCTTCGTGCGGCAAACAGCCAGATCTCCCGGGCACAGGCACAGATGACAGGGTCGCAACCTGCCCCGGAACTGAGCACTTGCTGTGAGGTTGCATTGTCTGTGTTTATTGCGATGGTGTATTTGTGCGCTTGATGTGGAGAGAGATGTTTGAGGGCGACAACCAGATTTATCGCCTCGAGCTGTGGGTTTTTTAGATGGTCTCCAGACAATTTCAGCTTTCGTGTAGGATGTCGCTATACTCGTGACTCTAGAGTGGCTATGTATACTTAAGCCTGTGTCACTTGTTCTGCGAGTACATCAACAGTGTACGGGGAGCCGTTTCCATGCAGGGTCATTAGAAATTTGTATGTGATTCTTATCACGCATTGTAGGCCTTTTCGTCTCAGATTGTGATTTGTTAGCTTCTGACATGGTCTGCAAACAAATTTGTGTAGGAAGTTGCCATACTCGTGACTTCAGTGTGGCTATGTATACTTAAGCCTGGGTCACTTGTTCTACGAGTGCATCAACAGCGTGCGGGGACCGGTTATTTCAATGCAATGTCATTATAATGTGGGTTGTCAGCTTTGTCCATCAAGCAATGCCTAAGTGCGCCATGTTGATAAGGCTTGGTATCCTATTAAGCTTATGAGATAAAAGAATGCAGAGCCCTTGGTGAATTGACATTTTAAAAATGTGATAGGGATTGTTTACATCGATTATCATTAGAATGTGATTGTCAGCTTTGACATGGTCGCAGACAATTTCAGCCTTCATATGCTGCATACTGGTGTATGAATGTTATACCAGTGTCATTAACTAATGGTTGTCAGCTTTTGTTACTTGACTTATGTCTCTGGCGTGTATAGTTAGGCAATTATGCCTATATGGCGCGTCGTTTGGTAGCTGAATTCACCCAGTATGACTACGACCAGATATATGTTAGTGAGAGGCTTTACATCGATTGTCATTAGAACGTGATTTGTCAGCTTTTGACATGGTCTGCAGATAAGTTCAGCTTTTGTGTAGGATGTTGCTATACTCGTGACTTTGGTGTGGCTATGTATACCTAAGCCTGTGTCACTTTGTTCTACGAGTACATCAACAGCGTACGGGGACTGGCCGTTTCCATGCAGTGTCATTAGAATATGGGTTGTCAGCTTTAACTAGTTTCAGTGCCGATGTTAATTAAGGCAACCCAAGCATGAGCTCTTTGGTGTTTGACCTTAAAATGAGTGCACCCGTGATTGTTAGAGGAGTGCCATGTTGATAAGGCTTTGTGGCCTATCTAGCTATGTAACATCGACCGTATGGATGTAATGACGCCGCGTCACTTCTGCTGTCAAAATTATAGCAGTGTCAGATGTATGCAAGTTTTTGTCTGTCCAAGTGCGAAAGTGAGCCGTCTGCTGTCGTCGATCTTTTGTTTTCCTTGCTTTTGTTGCAGCGGTCGTTCACATCCAGTCTCCCATTAAGGAAGGCTTGAGGTAGTGCACCTATAGTTGGTGAATAGTCTCGTCTATCTTCATCGTTTCCACGTGCTAAGCCAGCGTCAGTGTTTTGTAATGTAGCCGGAGCCACGGTTAGTCCTAGGTCTGCATTCTGCAATGTAGCCAGGCCACGCCTCATCCAACGTCCAAAGTTACTTGTATCGTATCCGTGCGTGAGTGTGGTAGTCGAGCGTCGATAACTCGCACCTAATCCAATGTCCGCAGGGTTCTTTGTCAGGTCGATTTGGCGTGTCGATTCAACACAGCCCCAAGGCGATCCGGCGAGCACGCCGTCATGGCCGCCTCCTCGCAGCATGACATCAGCATGCCGCCGGCTCGGAGAAGCTGCGACACACACAACACGTCCTCCCCTACCGGCACGCCTCCGACGCTCCTCGCGACCAAATGGACAAAATTCGAACCCACAATTGTCACAATTCCGTCCTCCATACCATCGACCAGCATCAGAGGAGATCTCAGCCGATTGTAAGATGGAGGAGCGATGGCATGTCACCCCAAGCGACCGTCCCCGCAGCGATCCGCCGAGCATGCTGTCATGGCCGCCTCCAAATGGTGTGACACCAGCACGCCGGGCGACTCGGGAAACCCGTGTCGCAGACAGCTCGCCCTCTCCCGCCGGCACGCACCCAACGCTCCCTGCAATCGAGAGTACAAGACTCGAACCCACGGTTCTCATAAGTCTGTCGTTCATGCCATCGGCCAGCCTCATGAGAGATTTCAACCATTTTCAGCGCGGAGGAGCGATGTTGTGTCAGTCTAAGCGATCGCCGCCGTAGCGATCCGTCGAGCATGCTGTCATGGCCGCCTCCTTGCCCACCGACAGATGTCTGACGCTCCTCGCGATCGAATGAATAAGCTTTGAACTCACGGTTTTCACGATATCGACGTCGGTGTCGTTGGCCAGCATCATGTAATGTTCCAGCCGATTGCACCAAAGAAGACCGACGGCTTGTCAGTTCAAATGATCTCATCCGCAGAGACCCATCGAACAAGGTGTCATGGCCGCCTCCATCTGGCGTGACGTCATCACACCGCTGCCAAAGCACAACGGGGTTGGATTCTTGTTTTTCCGCGTTCTTTTGGAGCTCGTCGATTCGTGCGTTAATGCCATCGCTGGTGTCTACCATCTGTCCCTCCATCTCAGCCAGAGCCACGGTCATTCCTGCCTCGTCAGGCTCATCCGTCGCGTCCATTTTGTTAATAGTCCTTGTCGAGTTGCCGTTCCTCGCACCGATCCTTTGTTCGTCTTGAACGATGGTGCCTTTTCGACATTGATTGAGATATAAGCCACTGACTTCGACCCACCTTCCATTTTCTAGTTGGTGACTACAGCTTGGGTTCCAGGAGTAAGAAACCTGAACATTTTATCTTGTCTTCCTCGGCGCCGTCATGTTTTGCCTTTGTCCAAATCTGGGCGGCAGAAGTACGTCCTCTCGGTTTGAAAAGTCTGGTCGAAGTGAATATCTCCAGTGCCACGTCATCGGCTTTGACTGGAAATCACTATAGGTGGCGCGTCAATCGGCGGCCATTTTAGTTCTAAAAGTGAATATAGATGTCGCCACCAGTCTGATTTTAATCTAACTGCGTAGTTCAAGAAGTATCATGTAGATGGCGCGTCGATCAG
Source organism: Branchipolynoe longqiensis (assembly GCA_030323885.1). Taxonomy (NCBI): domain Eukaryota; kingdom Metazoa; phylum Annelida; class Polychaeta; order Phyllodocida; family Polynoidae; genus Branchipolynoe; species Branchipolynoe longqiensis. Next base: position 97,557,118 of record CM059190.1, on the reverse strand, counting down.
CGGCCAAAGTTATTAGTTCTAAGAATAGAATATAGTCGGCGCCATGGTGCCCTAATCTACTGAGATTCACAGTCTCGTTCATTCAATTACCCATGTTGCGCACATCATGGACAATGTTTGTCCAGCCTACTTTTAAATGCATTAATTGACGGCGTTGTCACTGTATCCAGTCGAAGAAAATTCCAGTCATTCGCTATTCTTTGTGAGAAGAAATTACCTCTTATCCTATTGCTTACACTTATGTTATAGAGATTTACTCTTTGAAGAAGCACTGTGCATGGATTAGAATATGTAAGATCCCTTTAAGTAATAATAAAAAAAAAAAATATTTAGGAGGATATAGATTTGGAGGTTGCTATATGAGCACGGGTAGAATTGCACAATCCCGTTGGTGTTGTTTTCAAAGATAATTATTTCACATTATTTTGTTCATAAAGTTAAATGATGTATAAGAATTATACGAGTATAATAACACGGAATAATAACACCGAATGTCCCTCCTTTCCCTCATCACTCACTCAGCTGCATGGACTGATGGAGTCTGTCCTAGTCATCTAGTGCTCCAGCCTCCCCAACCCCAGCTCCGATGGTGGCGCCACCACCCCTGCACACTGTAACCACCACTCACTGTACCGCTGAAAATTGTGAATAAGTGTGGTTATTATAACCTATTCAACCTTAACTTGGAGGAACTTGGATGAAAATGTGTCTAAGTTTGGTGATATTTGAAATGAAAGCATGCAAAGTGATTTTGTAAATGCACAACATTTGAAGCCAAGTGCAAAATGCTATTGCTCGATTAATTAGGTCATGTTGCTGCCTCTCAAAGCCGGTGACTTTTGATGTTTTTAAGGCGAAGAAAAGATTTTTTTAAATAAATATTTTATTAGTCTGAATATATATTTTGTCAGTGCCGAGGCACTGGTCTTTGAGCCATTGGAGTGATCACATTTGGTTTGTACATGGTGACGGGAAAGTGGAATGTGTGGCATTGTCTGCAGCAAACCCCATTCTGAACATTGAAAGTGGGGGAGCAGCCTATGCTGTATAGTGTACAGCATAGCTACTCAACATAGTGCAAATCCATTATTAATGGATGCAACAATCTCAGATTTTGCTAAGGCGGGTTGTTTTTACAAAAGGATAATGTAGGCTAAGTCGTGTCAAATCGAAACAATTATTTTGTTGTTCTTCTTTTTTTAAATTAATATAGTAGTCTGCACTGACCTCTCAAGCAACAAGCCCCATAGACAGACAGGCATATATGGGTTAATTGCATCAGGGAGCCTAGGTAGTATAATGGTTAGTACACTAGCCCTGGCGTTCTCTGTGGTGGAGTGGTTAGAGTGTCTGACTTTTTTCTAGGTCAGACTCCTAATCTGAGGGTCGGCGGTTCGATTCCCCATGCCCCCAGCTCTGCGAATTTGGATTTCCACCGCTGTGTATAACTTACAGCATCATCAAAGGCTGGTTGCTATCATACCATGTCTATGTGGTGTGGGAGGTTAAAAATCCCTTGGGTCGGTAAAAGTGTGGGCTCGGGCTTTCTATCGACCAGCAGTGGAGTGGAGTGGGGAAGAGCAGCGGTCTGTAACTGGGATTTCCCCTGCTTGGGACAACTAATGTACCAAAAAGAAAAAAAGAGAGACAAATAAGTGTTCACACTTTCTGTCTACTATTCGCTAGATATCGAAATAGCAAGACATGTGGATTCAAATCCTGCTCTAGACATAACATTTCCCATTTTCATCAACTGCATGACACTGGTTGCCGTGACAAGGATCCTATACAAGTTACATGCTGCATGCTTCTTGAACCTACCCTGTCTATATATATATCTAAGGGCATTGCCTGTATGCATGCAATTGTAAGCATTACATTACATATCGAAATACACCATTTAAAATACTTGCTAATCCAGAGGGGGATGAGTGTAGTAGTCTGCACTGCGCCTTCAATCGAGGAGTCACATAGACAGGTAGGTGTGGATATGGTGATTGCAACAAGCAGCCTATGTGGTGTAATGGTTAGCACACTACTTACAATTCCAAAGGAGGGTGGGTGTAATCGTCCGCACTGACATTTTAGGCAAGGAGTCAGATAGACAGCTAGGCATGGATTGGGTGATTTCACCAGTGAGCCTAGGTGGTGTAATGGTCAGCACACTAGCCCTGGAAAGTCAAGAAGTGTGGGTTCGAATCCTGGTCTAGGCGCACTATTTCTCATTTTCATCACCCTCATGACTGCCGTATGTTTGATTTTTCCCGCATCAAGTAACACAGGTTTGACAATGTCTTACTTGACAACACTTGCTGTTTGGACACCGCTTCATCCACATCTCTTCTATTTCCGCTCAACTTGCTGGCCTCCTCCTGCTTTGATCTCAGAAAATATTACAGAGGGAGGCTCGGTTGGCTTTCACATTCTAACTTCTTTCACGTCCGTCATTCCTACTCACTGACTTGTCACCACAGCGATAGGACTCATGGGACTCTCCTCTCTTCTCTTTCCTTCAGACTACCCTCTTCTTTCCCCCCGCCCCCAAGCTTACCTCCTCTCCCCCAGACTAGGGGAGAGTTTTTCCGTGAGCGGGGACCTTTCTTTCACTGCTGCACTTTCTTCTTTGCTGGAAACCCCTCTTTCACTTCCCGCCCCTAATCTCCTATGGTGCTCAGACTCAAGTCACCACCACTACCCGTCCATGCAAGTACCGTCTTTTGTTGCCTTCGAATCGATTCATCGGTGCTGGAACCTATTGCTGCAGTCATTTGCAGCCAGTAAACGTAAGGGTTACAAACCACCCAATTCATTCATTGCTTGACAGCTAACCACGGAAGGCGGAAGGCGGAAGGGCTTGAATGTAAACAAATACCCTATAATACTAAGACGGCTCACTCCCTATCTCTCCCGTGGTAATGTAAATTGTGCAGTGCCACCTTGTGGTGGGTTTGATCAGCCCAGCTGCTGGTTGGTGTTTCACATCTAAACACATACAATTATATTATGCATGAGATAGGTAAGTATGAAAACACATCAATATGAAATTGCTATGAACAAATACACATCATCATCAGCATCATCGGTTCCCGGTCGAGTCAAACCTATGACTTTTAAATTGATACATATCGCTTCCTAGCCAAGCACTCGGCATTAATAGGATAGGGCAAGGACTGGTTAGCCCTAGTTTCAGGATACTGTAAATGAGTGGAATATCGGGTCATGGTGCCGGCAGCCTGATATCCAAGTGGGGCAGCACTATAAAGTCACCATAAGTGTGCACTGTCACAAGTCGGTACCCATCCTGATATTACCTTCTATGTTGCTAGGATGTAAGACAACAACAGACAAAGAAAAGCGCACTGATGCTGAGACTGCTGCTGCTGCAGAATCAGCTGAGCAGATTCTTCTCAAAACAGGAAGCCTCATGATCATCACACACACGTGACCTTAGATGTTGCTAGGACGTAAAAAACAACAAACAAACATCATCACACACACACACAAACCAAACTGCTGAGATAGGTATCCTGAGAGATGCATGCTTCTCCCACTCACTCCTCCTCCTTCTCTCTTTCTCTCTCTTTCTCTCCTGTTTCCTCTCTCTCTCTGTTTCTTTCTTCGTTATTATTAAAGCTGCATAGTCCAATGAAATATCAAATTTTGAAAACCAAACCAATTATCTATATTTGATTTGACATATCTAACTTAGATACTGATGCACTTATTAAGCATTTGTTTCTGCGTAGAAGGCAATACTGAGTCAATTTAACTAAACCTGTTACTGCAGAAGTCTATGGTGTCAGAGTTTTGGCAGGCATGCCAAAACTAATTGTCCATGTTTGCGCTCAAAATATCTCAAAAGTTTACCATTTAAAATAAAAGTAACTTTGAACTAATGTAAAGTAGATACTAGTGATCAATCTAATATATTTATCTCAGAAAAAATAGAGAAATTCAAAACAATTGGACGATGCAACTTTAAAATGAGGTGCAGCATATTTTGCGCGGATTTCATTGTTGGACTGCGTAGAACTTTGTCACTTCCAATTACCAGTGTAAACAGTAAAACCTCTCTAACCGACCACCTCCACAGATCGACCACTCCCCTATATCGATCGCTTTATTTGGGTCCCAACAATATCATTGTTAGGATATTCTAACTCCATAAGCCGACCATCTCCCTAAATGGACCACTTAAAGTCGGTCCCAATGTCGGTCGATTTAGAGAGGTTTTACTGTATACAGTATAACCCCGTTAAACCAAACTTGAAGGGACCCTAGAAATTTGTTTGGATTAACCGATCATTTGTTTAACCGAGCTTCGACTTTGACTTGGCTTTGGTAAAAACGGGGGTGCATTATGAATGTACAATGTATGTGGACACTATGATTATTGTTTTTTTATGTATATACAGTTTAACCCCATTAAACCAACATCGGTTAAATCAAACAATCGGTTAACCAAAACCTTTTTCGGCGACCTGGCAAAATACTACAATTTATCATATAAAAAAGTCACAGATCATCTTAAAACCACATGAAAGTTTGGTTTAACTGTACCGGAAGTGGCCTGGGGCCGACAATTTTGTTTGGATTAACCAATACTTTGGATTAACCGACTTTGGTTTAACCAACTTTTCTATATGATAAATGGTAGTATTTTGCCCGGCCGCCGAAAGAAGTTTGGATTAACCAATTGTTTGGTTTAACCGAGCTTGGTTTAACGGGGTTGTACTGTATGGCCTTTCGGGATAGCTTTTGGGTGGTTGCTGGGATTTTAGGTGCTGGCAACATTTAAGGTCATATCAGGATGGGATAGTTGCGCAATAGTTAATACCATCTTGATGTGGGATGCATACATACTCCTGTTAAAGAGAATACAGGTAGTGAAGTTTTATTAGGATAGGGCAAGGACTGGTTGACTCAGTGTCAGGATAATGTGACTGAGTGGGATATCGGGTCACGGTGCTGGCAGCCTGACCTCCCAGTAGGTCAGCACTATAAAGTTGCCACGAGTGCGTACTGTCACAAGTTGGTATCCGTCCTGATATGACCTTAGATCTTACCAGGACAGAAAACTCCAACAACCAACCAACTAAATGTGATCCTTTATGTAGAGTGATGCTCGAATTCACATGTCTCCAAATCTGTGGCTAGTAATACTGGAAATTGGAAATTTGGAAATTGGTGAAATTAAGGAAATTGTGATTTCGCGCATTTTTGAAGATGTATATCTTGAAATGTAACCACATCAGACCCCTGGATCTTTTTATTCTCATTGTATAGGCCATGGATTTGAAGGAAAAAATACAGAAAGTCTGATAGGGTGGTTACTTTTAATTCTTGGGGCCATCAAAAATGCTATCTTTTTAGTTGTGTGTGGGACCAATTAAGTAACAACCTAAAAAAGTCCATATCTTCTTTAATATTAGAGCGATTTTCACAAATGAAGTGTCATTTTATTTCAAATTAAATATACTAACAGTCGAAACCCATTAAATCAAACTCCAAACTATTTTTGAAAATCACTTGGGATACCTACTACTAGTATTCCAAGCATTATACTTTATAGTGCTTCCCTGATGCGTACCTATCCATATAGAACCTGCTTCCAGATTTAAGTACATTAAGCAATTATCGGATCTTCTTTTTAAATGCATACTTGATTTCCTTATCCTTTTAGACACCTTTTTTTGTGCTTATGGCGATAAGCTATGCATTAGTGCTGAAGGAACCTGCCTGCATGCAGCTTTCTGGGAAGGATCAATACCGGAAGTGGCGGCAAAGGGAGGAAGCTTCTACTCGGCAGTAAGATACTTTCACGTTGGAACTTATTTAAAGTGGTGTAGTAGGCTGTACGGACCTCTCAGGCAAGTAACCACATAGACAGGTAGGCCTGGTTAGTCTGGTGATATCAGGGAGCCTAGGTGGTGTAATAGTTAGCACACAGGACGGGATGCAAAGAGATGTGGGTTTGAGTCCCGCTCTAGGCGCATTATTTCCCATTTTCATAACCCTTCATGACACTGGTTGCCATGACCATGTTCCTGTACAAGCTACGTGATATATGGTTGTTGAACCTACCCTGTGTATCCTAGTGCTTACATGAACACATACAAGTGATAGAGCTCTGGCACTCTATGTTTTTACTTATTGTTGGAGCGCAGAAGCCTCCTATTCTGATGGGGACGGTGTGCTAATCACAACACTACTAGTGCCTCAGGACCAGACGGGATACCCAAATGAATTGAGCGTCCATCTCCCATGTTGGTAGATCGTGGGATTTTAACCCATTGTTTCAAACACTGGTCGAGTCAAACCAATAACTTAAAAATTGGTACTTGTCACTTACTAGCCAGGCGCTCAGATTTATTAGGATAGGGCAAGGACTGGTTGGCTCAGTGTCAAGATAATGTGACTGAGTGGGATATGAGATCATGGTGCTGGCAGGCTGGTGTCCCAGTGGGGCAGCACTACAAAGTCACCATGAGTGTGCACTGTCATACATCAGTACCCATCCTGATATGACCTTAGATGTTTCCAGGTTGTAAAACTCCAACAAGCAACCAACCAACTAGTGCCTCAGACAAGTAAATGGAGTCGGACTTCCTTCTCTCTTGTAGTTCTAAGTTCACGTGTGAAAATGATGGGAAAGAGATCATCCAGCCTGCATTATTGCTCCTGAACCACGGAGAAGCAGAACGCAGGATTGGGAAAACAGGATTGTGTTGTTACCTCAACACAAGTGTAAAATATTCCGATAATGATGCACAGGTGGGGGAATGCAAATGGTCTATTGGTCTTCTTGATTGTGTCCTTTCACCAGTTATCTCAAGGGATTTTCAAGCAGAGGTACGATCTTTATTCGTGGGACGCGCTCTCGGTGGTGGATGGTGGTAGCAGGATTTGCAATCAGATAGCTGATTCCCAGGGCCATGATGTGGATGCTCCTGCTGTGGCCAGTTTGTCGATAGAAAGCCCGGGCCTACACGTTTACCGACCCAAGGGATTTTTAACCTCCCAGAGCACATAGACATGGTATGAGAGCAACCGGCCTTTGATGACGCTGTAAGTTATACACAGCGGTGGAAATCCAAATTGGCAGAGGTGGGTGGGGGGGGCAGGGGACTCGAACCGCTGACCCTCAGATCAGGCATCCTACCTAGAAAAAAGTCAGACACTCTAACCACTCCACCACAGAGAACACCACCGGTCTATTGGTGAAAAAAAAAAGAAGGTATATCTGTTGGTGAAAAAGGTATATAGGGCCAGGTGCATAAATGTTTGTGTAGTTGCTGGTAGTGCTTCAATGCTTGATTCATTGGTCAATAGTCATGGTGTGTTAGTCAGATAGTGTGTAAGGGGCACTTGGAGCTCTACTCACTACCCCCTCCCCACTCTGTTAGTCATGGATCACCATACACTCAGCTCAGGGCAGGTGGGAGCCACGCCGCATGGTTGTGGTGGGCAGAGCACTGTAACCATAGGGACACAGGAATGCTTGATGTTCATTGGTAGAGCTGTAGATGCTTGATTCTCATTGGAGAATACGGTCAGGTGGTATGCCTTACCAGATCCATGTACCACTATAAATAATAAACCTGAGGGCTTGGCTCTCTCTACTTTCACTCTTTATACTCTTCCTTTCTCTTTTTCCCTGTATTAATTTCACTATAGCCTGCCTACACAAACCACAGATTCCAGCCGTGGACTTTACACAAGGATTGGAACGCTGAGTGTTAGAATCTTACTCAGTGAGATCCTCATTCAATTACTTACCTCAGCTATATCGTAATAGCGGCACAGTTTTTGCAGCGACCCAGCATCTTAGCCCATACCACTGAACTTATTATGGCTAACCTACGAACACATTAACCCCCTTCACAATCTACTAGTATGCCCTATCTAAGTACCTGCTGATCTACTTATTTACAATGTAAAGTAAATGGCCGGAAGACCAGTGCCTCGGCGCTGAAAAAATGTATATTCTGATGAATAAACTGGGTTTTTTTTAAATGTAATAGGACAGGGATAGATGGTTAAGTGATGTCATGAAATCGTGATAATCGGCCATTTTGAAAGTGTCATAATTTGACAATAGACGGGTTTCGTAATTCCAGCCGCGCGGTGCATTGTGGGATGCTGGGCAGCAAAACAAACCCGCACGAAGCACATGGCTCATGTTGAAGCAGTGAGTGTAGGTATGTAATCTGCAAGGTTTCAGCTCATTTCAGCTTATGTTTGAAACGTAGAATACCAACTAAATAAATATGTACAATAGTGGTGTTCTCTGTGGCGGAGTGGTTAGAGTGTCTGACTTTTTCTAAGTCAGACTCCTAATCTGAGGGTCAGAGGTTCGATTCCCCATGCCCCCAGATCTGCCAATTTGGATTTCCACCGCTGTGTATAACTTACAGCGTCATCAAAGGCTGGTTGCTCTCATACCATGTCTATGTGGTGTGGGACGTTAAAAATCCCTTGAGTCGGTAAAATTGTAGGCTCGGGCTTTCTATCGACCAGCAGTAGAATGAGGAAGACCAGTCATCTATGACTGAAATTTCCCCTGCTTAAACAACTAATGGACCAAAAACAAAAAAAAACAAAAAAAAACATAAGATGTTAATCTGTTATATAGCATTGAAGTTACATCATTCTACGCATCATGTCTTATACGATCTGCATTTAGATCTAGACAAATCTCGTCACTCAGACTAGTGTTAGAACTATAGCCGGTCAGTTTTACTTATTTTATTCATGTTTTTATTGATATCCTATAGTTAATAACACCTGTAGGGCTAGGAGATGTGTAGGGTTAATCAGACATTGGTTATATATTTCTTTGAAACAAGATTCTGTTGACACAATTGACATTTTAATACTTAGAACAAGAATTTAAAATGGTGATGTGAACATCAGCCTGTAAAGTGACTGAAATTGTGTTGAATTGTATGTTTATTAGCTCAACATGCTTATTTTATTATATTTGTGTCTTAAATATATCCATTATATTATTATATGACATGCATGTATCCATCTTTGCATCAAATTATTCTGTATTCCTATTAATTTAGAATAAAAGCGAAGTTGTGCACTGCGCGTATCGGCAAACTCAATGGCCGTGCGCCTTTGGTTTGCTGTCGACGACGTTTTCAGCGCATGCGCAGTCGGAATTACGAACTCGTCTAATTGAAAGCGTGATAATTGTGCAGGTCAATCAAAATCTATTGACTAGTACTATGACGTCATTTACAGATATAGTGATGTTCAAGGGAAGAGCAGAAGAGAAGGAGGGTCTAAACTGTAAACATCATATTGTTAGCTATATAAATTATGTTGTCGCTATCATTGCGCATTATCACGCTTCCAATATGGCAGCTGTATTTTCAGATTGTCTGCTGGGAAAGCCTCAAACAGTCTCGCTTTGCCATCCTTATATATAAAATCCTTGGTGAGATTATAAAGAGATGGTGTTCTCTGTGGCGGAGTGGTTAGAGTGTCTGACTTATTTCTAGGTCAGACTCCTAATCTGAAGGTCAGCGGTTCGATTCCTGTGCCCTCACCTCTGCCACTTTGGATGTCCACCGCTGTGTATAACTTACAGTGTCATCAAAGGCCAGTTGCTCTCATCCCATGTCTATGTGGTGTGGGAGGTTAAAAATCCCTTGGGTCGGTAAAAGTGTAGGCTTGGCCTTTCTATCGACAAACTGTCTAATGGTGAAAACAAGCCTATTCAGGCCTATCCATGATAGGCAGTATAAATCTTCAACAACAAGATGCAACCTGTAGTGGTATGTTCATGTTACCCCTTCATCAGGTCTGGTAACAAGAACAAACATCTTACAATGGTGGTCGTGGTGGTGGTGGTGGTGGTAGTTGTGCCGATGGTAGTGGTGATGATGGTGGCAATGGATTATCGTGACGATGATGACGATGATGATGATGATGATGATGGTGGTGATGATGATTGTGATGGTGGTGGTGGTGATGATGATGGTGGTGATGGTGATGGGGGGGGTGATGGTGATGATGACAGGTGATGATGGTGATTATGGTGATGGTGGTGATGATGGTGGTGATGATGATGCCAGTGCTGATGGTGATGATGGTAATGAGTGTGATGGTGGTGATAATGGTGATGATGATGGTGGCGAAAGCTTACAGTGACCTCATTAGGTCCAGTCCACTAGGTGACCAAGTACTGGCTATGTCGCTGAGTGACCATACCCCCCCCCCCCAACCAATCAGCCACAATATTGGCATGTTGTACATTCATGAATGGAATTCGCTGATAACAATGCCAAGTCCATCATTATCATCATCATCACCATCATCACCATCAAGATCACGATCACTGTCATCACCGTCATCACCATCATCACCACCATCACCACCATCACCATCAGCACTGTCATCACCATCATCACCACCATCATCGTCATCATCACCGTCATCACTACCATCATCACCATCATCATCACCATCATCACTGTTGACTAACCAGACTGAAATGCTGCAATAATTAAAAGAGAATCTAACCAGCACTAAAAAGCACTTCTTTGGTGTGTGCCACAACAACTGCACACAGTATACTCTAGTGGTCAATCGGACGCGGTGGCCAAATCGCTAGAGTGCAGACTTCGCGTGCGGGAGATCGAGAGTTCGGTTCCCGGTCGAGTCAAACCGATGACTTATCAAGTTGATACTTGTCGCTTCTTAGTCAGGCACTCGGCATGAATAGGGCAAGGACTGGTTAGATCAATGTCAGGATAATATGACCGAGTGGGATACCAGGTCATGGTGCTGGTGGCCTGATTCCCCAGTGGGGCAACACCTAAAAACACTACTAGCATGTGGGTATAGTCGAGAAAAAAGATATCTAACCCAACCACTAAGGAACACCAGAGCAAATAATTCACGACGAAACAGGAGTGGCATAACTCACTTTAATTCAATCAGACAGAGAAGACCTTACAGAAGAACAAGACAAGGCTACAATAATGACTATGATGGGACAATGAGAGAAGAACAATACAAGAACAATGAAAGAAGAACAATGCATAGAGGACAATCAGCGTTCTCAACCCCACCTGTGACAGTGTCTTTGTTAGTTGAGGGGTGGGTGGTGGCAAAGTTAAGGGCAATCAACCTGAACTTGTGGGTTTGTGTCCAGGCGGCAAGTGAGCGATGGAGCAGTTGCATGATGTCAGGGCTGGACAGAACCCGCTAGGTCGCGACAAGACCGATATTGGTTCGCCAGTTTGATGCGCGGTGGCGCTACCATAGATGGTGGCAGCCGGACATCTACGTATATCGGGCCAGCGCAGTTGGGGCGTTTGACAGAAGATGGCACCACCGTAGATGGTTGCGGCCTGGAATATCTGCTCTGGTCGGTAGCAGTAGCAGTGCAAGTTAGTTTGTGGGAATTCCGACATGTGGCGACAAGTGCAGCAGGGGACGGGATCCCTACCACTTCCCGTTCGGCCGAAAATTACTCATGTTATGCTAACATGCACAATTCACGACCAAAAAAGGTAATTGTAGACAATGCCCGGTGATCGTAGTGTGCCGTTCTAGGTGTTATGGGTGGAGCCGGCCTCGGTCGGTATTCAGATGTGTGTGCCACACCCCTTTTCACGAGCTGGGCGGGGTAGGTGTCAAATCCTTTATCGGAGCGGCCCATTAGTCCCAGTCACATGCGGGCACCACTGAGGTAATTGTAGATGGTGCCGGGTGATCGTAGTGTGTCCTTCTACTAGTTCTAGGTGTTATGGGTGGAGCTGGCCTCTGGTAGTGTTCAGATGTGCATGTCACGCCCCTTTTCACGAGCTGGGTGGGGTAGGTGTCGAATCCTTTATCCGAGCTGCCCATTAGTCCCATCCACGTGTGGGCACTGCTGAGGTAATTGTAGATGGCGCCCGGTGATCGTAGTGTGTCGTTCTAGGTTTTATGGGTAGAGCCGGCCTCGGGCGGTATTCAGATGTGCGTGCCACACCCCTTTTCACGAGCTGGGTGGGGTAGGTGTCGAATCCTTTATTGGAGCTGCCCATTAGTCCCAGTCACATGCGGGCACCGCTGAGGTAATTGTAGATGGCGCCCGGTGATCGTAATGTGTCGTTCAGGTGAGCGGTGAATGCCATGACGTCGAGCTGGTTCGGGCGTCGGGGGTCGAACCCGCGGTTGTCGGCGTACGTGGTGTATTTCCGGACATTGTTGTATCTTGTTACGCCACGTGCCGGTGGCGAGGCCTGCCTTCAGCAAGGGGACGACACTGGGACGAGTGGGCGACTTTAAACCACCGTAATGTACCAACACAATTACCCTGCTGCAGATCAGCGGATGAAGTTTGCGTTACAATCTCGGTTTAGGAGAAGTCCAGGCAGGAGACCCTGCCTGTGTGCGCTCATGTTGATAACGAGTCACCTGTAGTCACCATCTTGATTAAACTGTCAGTGGGTAGCCCACAATAGGCCTTATATACTTGGGAGCAATGGATGGGTGTTACTTATATGTGATGTATAACGCATTATGCGAGTATAAAGGCGCAGAAGGGAATTAACTCCTTGTTATTATTATTATGTGCATAGACATGTACACATACACACACATATATATATATGTGTGTGTATACATACATATATAAGCAAAGCCCATATATATATATATATTTATATATACTGTATATATATATATATATATATATATATAGGTGCCACTTTAACGACGTTGTGTAAAAGCTCCAAGTCAGTCACTTTAAAGCTGCATAGTCCGATGAAAACATCAAATTTTCAAAACCAAAACATTTATCTAGATTTGGTTCTACATATCTAACTTAGATCCTGATGCACTTATTATAAACATGACTGTATTTCCACATAGAAGGGAATACCAAGTCAATTTAATAGAACCTGTTACTGCAGAAGTATATGGTTTCAGAGTGTTGGCGTGATTGCCAACATTAATTCGGCATGTTTGCACTTCAAATATCTCAATAGATAGCCGTTTAAAATCAAAGTTACTTCAAACTAAACAAGTCAGGTAGACTATAACGATCAACCTACTATATTTATCTCAGAAAAATGATAGAAACTCAAAACCATCGGACTATGCAACTTTAATGTGCGGTCTACCTGGTCATTTCCACTTTGGCGTATGCTCTTACTGTACTTTAACCCTGACCCCTAACCATATCCTTCAATTTGAGGAGGACACTGATGTGGGGGTTCATTAGTGTAGACTGCACGCTATCCTTGACTACCATTGATGCCACTCTGACCTTGACCTTCATAGGGCTTAAAGGCTCAGTGACACCTTACCGGATTGGGGTACCGGATAGAAAACGGACACTGTCCGGTGAAATACGGCAATGTACGGTTTATATATGGTTGCCATCCAGCGTTTCCGTTCTCGTTTCCGGTAGTGTCCGGTGTGTACGGTGGCAAGTTTTGAACATGCACAAAACTTGTACTGGACACCGCCGGACTGAAGTGTACAGTTGTTGTCCAGTTTAAGTCTGTTTAGTCCGTTTTGTCCGTTTCACGTACGGTACCCATCCTTACGTGAAACGTAATACCTGCAATACCTGCATACCTGCAATACCTGCAGGTATGCAGGTATTGCAGGTATAGCAATACCTCAGGGAGTTTAACGCCCCTGCCCTGCAGAGTTGTAAACCACTGCCTTGTGGTACAGGTTCTTGACAGAACCGAAGGCTAAGGGAGCAAACCCTAAACAGAAAACCATGTCACTGTGGCAGCATTAAGGGCGGTTGATGTATGGAACTCCCAACATCTTCCGACCAGCCACTGCAGGGACAAATAGTTTTGCGCCTGTCTTGACATGTTCTTGCCGATGTGAAACCTCTATTTGCTCCCCGAGAGAGTGCTGCTGGTAACTTGCAAAAGCCAGCAGCACTTCAACACTTTTGCAGGCAGCTTTCATGAAATATACAACCGCAGCTAAATGGAGAGCGGCAGTCAAGTAATGAAAGCAGTCTTTGTCGCATCGCGACCGACAGCATGATGATGATGACCCATCCTTTACGTCCCTGGTTTGCTTCCTGAATAGCCCGTTGATGGTGTTGCTGGAATTCGGTCTGTCATTTTTTTATATTTTTTTCAGTGCGTCCGTTAACAGTCCTGTGCATGTCCGGTTGAGTTCGGTCCATCCGTTTGACATTCGGTTTTCGCCCCTTCGGTTCACCATTGCTTGTCCAGTTACATACGGTGTTGGCCAGTGTCGTCCGGTTATCGTCTGGTTATTGTCCGGTCGCTATTTGTATGTTCCTTGTCCGTTTAGCATCCATTTCATCCAGCGGCCGTTGAAACATTTTGACACATTTCGGTACATTTTGATACCGAACACCACCGGACTAGAAAATTCTTTGTCCTGTTGTGTCCGGTACTCAATCCGGTAAGGTGTGACAGGCACTTGAGGGACCCTTATTTATAACTAAACCTAGCGCTAACTAAGATTCCATATACACAGAAGTGGTATGCAGTCTGCAATTTTTTGTTAGGATGCGGACACTGATCACTACATGGACCGATTCAATTTACCAGCACATATGCACCCATATGAAAAACCACAGCCACCTCGATATGACCTTAGATGTTGCTAGGACGGAAAACAACAACAAACAAACAAACAAACAGCCACCTCGAGACATTTGGAATCATGCTAATGAGGTTAAATGAGCGGAAAATACCCAAACAATGGGCGGGGCTCATTTTCTGTCATTGCTTGGGGGTGCAGAGAAAGGTAGGGAGCCCCTCCCACCTGTCAATCACACCAACAAGTCATCCCACTGGCCAACTTGATATCACACTCAGTCGCTATATTCTAAAAATTGCCCTCCTTCAACTATATATTCTGGGTCATATCGATGCGGATACCGTAGACTTACATATAGAACCCACCAATGTAGCACTATAACAATTACAATGTTTTCCTGATTGAATCAGTGAATAATATTCAACAAACAAAAATAATGTCTAAAGCTAAGTCAGTGGATTGATTTATACCTGTCAATGCAAATCCATGGTTTAATTTAATATTGGAGGGAAATTATGAGTAAATTGTTATTGAATTGTTGCCGATCTTCTGCAGCTGCGTTAGGGTAAGTAGATCTAGAGCTTGTCAAGGGAGGAAAAGGCTATCTTCTACTTTAGAAGTAGTTCAAATCGATGGTTTTTAAGAGTTAGGCTTTCTCTGAACACTTACACTAAGTTATAGTCAACTACCGTTATGACATCCACCTGTGCTGGGTGCCTGGCCATGCCGGCATACAAGGAAATGCCCGAGCTGATCAGGCTGGGAAGAAGGCCCTGAACTGTGATCTTGAACCGTGTCTGATCCCTCACTCTGATCTGAAACCACTAATAGCCACCCACATAAAATCCAAATGGCAACATGAGTGGGATGAAAACATTAATAAACTTTAAGAAATTGAACCATCTGTGGGAAAACCACCACAGACTCATGCGGGAGGTCGACGGGACCAAGTGGTCCTTAGCCGCTGCAGTATTGGCCACTCGTGGCTTACACATGCTTTTCTGCTCAAGGGGGAACCTCCCCCCTGAATGTATTGGGTGTCAGTCCCCACTGACACTCAAACACATTTTACTAAGTTGCGTTGATTTTTTGGTTTTTTGGCCCTGAGCCAACAGTTCTACACTGCAGACAGTATGAATGACCTTTTTACTAAGGTCAAACAGGAAAACATTTGAGCCTTTTTGAGGGCAGCTGGACTGTGTCACCTCATATAGTTTACTAAATAGCTTCTATCAATTATTAATAAAACTTGTCTTTTTCTATGGGAATTTGTTTCCCTTGACCACACATATATGATTGTGAGCTTTCTAATTTAATGAGTGTCTATTAGCACATAATTGATTGTCTGCTTTTACATGTAAAAGCAATGGTTTGAACAAAAGACAAAGATTTTTCGCCGTTAATATGGCCTATGCTGCCGACACGGCATAAAGCAACCACCAATCAATCAATCAATCAAACTACCGTTAATGATATGAAAATTTAGGACTATATGAAAATTCACCTATATATATATATATATATGTAGTGGTCTGCACTGACCTCTCAGGCAAGTAACCACATAGACAAGTAGGCGTGGGGAGTGTATTGATATCAGGGTGCCTAGGTGGTGTAATGGTTAGCACACTGGCCCGGAATGCAAAGAGATGTGGGTTCGAGTCCCGCTCTAGGCACAGTATTTCCCATTTTCATCACCCCCACGACACTGGTTGCCGTGATCAGGATCCTGTACAAGCTTTGCGCTGTATGGTTGTTGAACCTACCCTGTGTATGTATGTGTTAGTGCATTGCCTGTATGTATGTAATTGTAAGCATTACAAGACTTACAATTCCAGGGGGACGAGTGTAGTGGTCTGCACTGACCTCTCAGGCAAGTAACCACATAGACAGGTAGGCGTGGGGAGTGTATTGATATCAGGGTGCCTAGGTGGTGTAATGGTTAGCACACTGGCCCGGAATGCAAAGAGATGTGGGTTCGAGTCCCGCTCTAGGCGCAGTATTTCCCATTTTCATCACCCCCACGACATATATATATATCCTCTGGTGCGACTGACACTGGACTAATCTACATCCGATGGAGGAGAGGAAGCCACAGGAAGCTGCATGTGGCCACTCGTACAGTGTTGGGTCTTTACTTATGGAGTAAAACAATTCACAATTTCCACCGGGAGTGATAGCAATAGTGGTGCTCGCGCGAGCTCGGCGGCTGCTCGCGGTGGGTTTTCCTCACTGCGCGCAAGCCCAAGTCGCCCAGGCCACTGCCACCAACCGTGCGGGCTATAGTAGCGTTCGCTTGATGAGATGCTACTGGTACTCCGTTAATAATATTAATATTATGTATTTATATAGCAAAATAATAATTCCCTTACATATCTTTATACTCACATAATGCGTTATACATCACATGTAGGTAATGCATATTATTTTAATCGATAGCCCACCCAATCGAATTATCCTGACACTGAACTAACCAGTCCTTGCCCTATCCTATCAATACAGAGCGCCTGGCTAGGAAGCGACAGGTATCAATTTTCTAAGTAACTGGTTTGAACACCCGATCTCCCTCACGGGAGGCCTGCGCTCTACCGATTCATCCATCGCACCCGGTGATATAACGACAAGAAGGTGGTTGTGCAGGCAAATAGAATATCTAGTGACAGGTATAGATGAAACCCAAGACGGTGAGTGTACATGGGAAACATAAGAAAGTTACACTTCAAAACAATGCAGACAGGCGGGTGGGTGGAAAAGTTTGCTCATGCCGCCTGCTCGCCAGGAAGTGAGGCAGCGCCAGCTAGTGGAGAGGGCGGTGATACTGATAGCGGAAATCGTGGGAAAGACAACAGCCCATCCGGAGGAGGTGGGCTAGGTGACCCATGGAGAAGGGTAGTCGGAGGACTCACTTCTCAGTTTGCACCAAATCAAACATAATTTGACAAGTGTGACTCAATTTAGCGTGCAAACCAAATTGTTGAACATAGGTGTTTCGATTGCTTGTTGTTTAGCATCTGTAGCAGTATAACACATGATCATCAAACTGCAATAAATGCTTACTCAGTTCACTAGTATCTAAGTTCCTAGTATCTAGGTTGGATGTTTAGGAACAAATCTTAGTAAACATCTTAGGGTTTAAAAAAAAAAAATTATGTTTTTGTAATTTGTTTGCTTGTTGTTGTTTTACGTCCTAGCAACATCTAAGGTCATATCAGGACGGGTACCGACTTGTGACAGTGCGCACTCATGGCAACTTTATAGTGCTGCCCCACTGGGAAATCAGGCCGCCGGCACCATGACCCGATGTCCCACTCAGTCACATTATCCTGACACTGAACTAACCGGTCCTTGCCCTATCCTATTATTGCCGAGCGTCAGGCTAGGAAGCGTCAAGTACCAATTTTAAAGTCATTGATTTGACTCGACCGCGCGAAGCCAACAATCTACCGATTAGGCCACCGCGCCCAGTAGGGCTAGGAGTGGTGCACCTGGCAGTGTTTGTTAGGCTTGCTTGCTATGGGGTGGTTAGTAACCTTGGCGGTTACAGGCTGCAGGACCGCAGTGTTAGAAAACAGCCCCGATAAATCGTTCCGTTATTTGAATGAAGAGTAAACTTCAGTGGGGGTGCTTGTAGAAACGGGGGGTTCTTTACATCAATAACGACAAGTCATTGAAGCGGCACCGGTTCTCTCCGGTGAGATTTCAGCAGTGCACTCATGTCCAGTCACTGATCGGTTAGGAGGAAGGGAGCGGGAAAGGTGGGATCTGCAGCAAGAAGGTGGAAAGCGAAACAGTGAAAATGGAAAAGGGCCCCTACCCACACAAACAACTCCCTTGATCAGGGGGAGGAGTAAGCCCGGGAATTTAAAAAAGAACGGGTAGAATAGAGGAAAGAGAAGTGAGGAGAGTTGAGTCAAAGGGCTGGGTTTGTTAGGTGTTAGGTGTAGTGTTTTCTATTACTGTGGCCGGTAATGGTGTTTATTAATGGTAATAAATGTTCACCATCGTCACAGAAAGTTCCTAATTGACCAGGGCCATCCGGGGCTGTAATCAGACACTGTTTGCACACTTTGTCATCACTAACAAAGTCAATTGATGACATGCGGTTCTTTTTTTAGTTGGTGTTTACTCTTTCGTCTCATTCATGTTCATTCAGCAAAAACAAAGACTACCAAAAAACAAACATAAAGTTCGCTTTTACTACGATGACAGCATAAGGGATGGGAGGACTGAATGAGTTGAACGCTCACTGACAGCGTGGCAGGTTGTGTGTTCGAATCCCGGCCGGGTCACACCAATGACTTAAATAATTATACTTGTTTGTACCTAGCTTGGCGCTTGGCATTACTAGGATAAGGCAAGCAGCAATGGAATGGGAAGACCAATTGTCTGTAGTCGAAATTTCCATGACGTAATCAACGAATGTAATACAGTAAAACCTCTCTAAATCGACCGACCTAGGCCCCGACTTTAAGTGGTCCATTTCGGGAAGTGGTCGATTTAGGGAGTTAGAATATGGTTACAATGGTATTGTTGGGACCCTAAGAAAGCGATCGGTATAGGGGAGTGGTCGATCTGTGGAGGTGGTCGGTTAGAGAGGTTTTACTGTATATTAAATGTGGCCAGATATAACGGAGCTTTATTGTGAAGAACATTAAATGTTTCGGTAGAATTATCCAGCTGCAATCAGTTTGAACGATACTACAGTGTTTTTAATTTGTAGTTGAAGCAGACGACATCGTGGATGAAGCAGACGACACAATGGAACGCGCAGTTAACCAGTTAACGTACGCCTCACACGATTACAACCGATGAAAGTAATTCTGAAAATCCCATTGACCTTTTGTTAAAGGGGACAATTGAATCTCAAACTCAATTTTACCAAATTTGGTGAGAAGATAATTCAATGTCCTTTTCAATGATTTATTTTAAGGCCGTACTGTTTTGTTTTTTTCTTTTATCTTCTCTTTCTAAACTGTCAATTCATTACGAAGAAAATGCTGGTGTACGTCTACTGAAAATATATCGCAAAGAATGATGAAGATGGATGGTTGTTGGAGTTTTATGTCCTGGCAACATCTACGATCATATCAGGATGGGTACCGACTTGTGACAGTGCCCACTCATGGTGAGTTTATAGTGCTGCCACACTGGGAAATCAGGCCGCCAGCAACATGACCCGATATCCCACTCCGTCACATTATCCTGACACTGAGCTAGCCAATCCTTGACCTATCCTATTAATACCGAGCACCAGGTTAGGTAGCGACAAGTGTCAATTGTATAAGTCATTGGTTTGACTCGACCAGGAACCGAACTCCAGATCTCCCGCACTCGAGGGCGCGCTCTACCGATTCGGCCACCGCGCCAGGTTGAGAAGAATGATGACCCAAAGCAAGAGTTTGTCTTATTTTATTCACGTCCACTGTCTGTGATGGCTCATAACAAAAATGGAGAATGTATATGGTCAAGTAGCCATTAATATATATACTAGCCAACTAATAATTTATCTACATCATGTATTATGGATTTTGTGTGTGCTTTGGGGGCTGGGGGTTGCGGTGGATGTATTTTCAAGCGAATTTGAACAGTTCACTAAACCTAACTGACATCAGGTTTCTGATGTAACATTTAACTTGATACCAGGTGTCCGATGTACATGCAAAGTTTCAAATCATATCGCAACATCTACATCTAACCAACGTCAGGCTGCTGATGCAAAATTCCTCTCATTTTACCCCCGTCCTGATATGACCTTAGATGTTGCTAGGACGGAAAACAACAAACAAACAAACCTCTCATTTTACAACATCAA
Source organism: Branchipolynoe longqiensis (assembly GCA_030323885.1). NCBI lineage: Eukaryota > Metazoa > Annelida > Polychaeta > Phyllodocida > Polynoidae > Branchipolynoe > Branchipolynoe longqiensis. Next base: position 97,536,759 of record CM059190.1, on the reverse strand, counting down.
AACCAACATCAAGCTTCCGTTGTAAAATGTCCTATTATTTTCCAACATCCCCCCACCTGCACTGGGAACATACACTGACGGCCATTTTCTTATTATATTCTTAGAAAAATTAAGATGTTGTTGTACATTAGTTGTACATTAAGCAGGGGAAATTTCAACCATGGACAATTGGTCTTCCTCATTCCACTACTCCTTGCCCTATCCTAGTAATGCCGAGCACCAGGCTAGGTAGCAACAAATATCAATTTTAAAGTCATTGGTTTGACTCGGCCAGGGTTCGAACCCCACGACCTGCCAGAACGGGAGGCTGCCGCTCAACTCATTCGGCCATCGCGTCTGGTTATCAATTCAATTCATTGCCTGCGCTTGGGATGTATCTGTGAGTGGCTTCCTTTTGTCCGTGGGCTCTGTCCTGGCATTGTTTACATTTTTGGTTGGGTTGGTGTTGTTGTTCTTTTTCCTTTTGAGTTTCTCATACTCCGCCTTATACCACGTGCATTCAATTTGCAGCGTGTTATATGCTACCTGTAGTTTCTGGAGTTTGTTTTGGTGTTCTTTGTCATTTCCGTTGTCGATCTGTTTTGTTTTGGTTATTCCATCCTTTCCGATGTCACCCAAATCATTTCCGTCAGTTCTTTCTATGTTCTCTTTTTTGCTTGTTTTTGCTAGCTCTTTCGCCAGTTCCTCTTTGACTGTTTGTATTGCCAGCCTTATTATTCTGTCTTTGTATAAATTCATGGTTCCGTCTCCATGTTCTGTTTGTTTCATTTTGTTATCCTGTATGTCAGCCAGAGGTTTGTTTCCCGCCATTTCCTAACGGCTGGTTATCTGTCGAGTCATTTTCCTTTCCTTTGTTAGCAAATTTCCTCCTGTTTGCTGTTGTAGATCCTTGGACACCTATCCTATGGTATCCTGATGTGTTAATGGGGCAGATCCACTTAGATCTCCAGCACCATGATGCAATATCCCACTCAGTCATAACAATGGTTCTCGCGACCAGAGGTCATAGATTCAAATTGAAGAAAGGGAGAACGAACAAGAGTGTCAGACAGCAGTTTTACAGTTATCGTATTGTCAATGCCGGGAACGGTCTGCCTCCAGAGGTTGTGGATGCGCCATCCCTGAATGCTTTCAAAGCAAGGCTAGATAAGCATTGGAGGCAGTATAAGTATTGCAAAGACCCAGTATTTGACACTTATGACCCCGTTAAGTCACAATTGGACAGGCCTCGACCTGATACAGGCTTATAGCCTAACCATAATCAGTAGCGGATGAGTATGAGTGAGTATGAGTGAGTTAATCAGCGTCCGCAGTAAATCAGCGTCCACCAGTGTCCACCATTACATTTCATGCATTCCTTTGTCCTACTATTATAGCCATACTCAGTGCCATTGTGATATTTCCTGTTACCCAGTTTTAACTATAATTCTGATGTCTCATCATGACAACAGAACACCATTGCTGGCAAAACACAGAGAACGTGAAAGCAAATTATTAAAAACTATTAAAAGAGTAACCGAATCTGAAACCAAATCTAACTACCATATATGTCCCAATAGAAGCGCGCTACCCAATATAAGCACACACACCCATTTCAAGATTGAAAGCACGCACAAATTTACGACTGATTCACACATATTCAGACTGAATGCACATAAAATAAGACACTCCCACTTTATTTCAGAGGCATGACAAAAACAAATCCATGAAATTCTTTAACTTTAAATAGACACGCATCCATGTGTCTGCATTCTCGCAGTGCACGTCTATTGGGACATATACGGTAATATACAATGACAGCATATATGGTTGAACCACTAGTGTACTTTAATGCACACAATGCAGCACATTCCAGTTCCCCATCACCATGTACAAACCAAATGTGATCGCTTCAATGGTTTGAAGACTAGTGCCTTGGCACTGACAAAATATGTGTTCAGATGAATAAAATATCTACCAAAAAAAAAGGAATAACATAACTTTATAAGTTCATTTATATCTCAAATGGCTGCCGCCATGGCACATAGTTATATTTGTTTTAACCCTTAGGGAATGGGTTGACATTGACGTGAGGTTACATAGTAGAATGAAGTATGATTGGTTGGTTGGTTGTTGGAGTTTTACATCCTGGCAACATCTAAGGAGTACTGACTTATGACAGTGAGCACTCATGGCGACTTAATAGTGTTGTCCCACTGGGAGACCAGGCCGTCAGCACCATGACCTGATACCCCATTCAGCCACATTATCCTTACACTGAGCCAACCAGTCATTGCCTTATCCGAATAATGTCGAATGTCTGGCTAGGAAGCGACAAGTATCAATTTTATAAGTAATCGGTTTGACTCAACCCGGGAACCGGACTCCCGATCTTCCGCACAGGAGGCCCGTGCTCTACCGATTAGGGCACCGCGCGCGGTGCCGTGGGAGAATATTGCAAGCGTTTATCAAGACTCGAAGCCTGGCCAAACATGGGCATGGAAATATGGCATACAATGTTGAATAATTGCTGTTTGCTGGTTCAATTAGTGAAACCGATCAAGGCGGTGTGGGTGAGTGGGTAGGTGAGTGGGTGGATGAGTGGGTGGTGGGTGAGTGGGTGGTGGGTGAATGGATGGTGGATGACTGGGTGAGTAGGTGGGTGAAGAAGAATGTGTGGCAAGATTGTCTGTCCACAGGAGAATGTCCTCAGAGTGCGTGTTGTGTAGAGAGGAAAGGAGTCGTGAACTGTGATTGGCTGAGCGATAATTAGCTGACCAGGAGGGCCAATGGGACGCCAGTGAGTTGTGAGTGGCAGTGCACCACCCGCCCCCTGGCGGGACGGAGGGGAGGTGAAGACTTTGTAGGTATGTGCCCAAGCAATGACCATCAATGAGCGTCCCCAAGCTCATTCATCGCAATTGCTAATAAACCGGAAGTGAATTGATTAGTTCTCACTACACCAAAGACACGATACTAATTAAAGTGGCATTGTCCTATGCTTTCGAGTTTCTGTCATTTTCTGAAATAAATATATGAGGTTGATTGTTGTAATCTACTTGATGTTAGTTTGAAGTGGGTTTTATTTTAAATGGCCAACTTTTGAGATATTTAAAGTGCAAATATCCTGAATTAATTTTGGTAAGCACGCCAAAACACTGGCACTATAGGGTTCTGCAGTAACAGGTTATATTAAATTGACCTCATGTTCCCTTCCATGTGGTGACAAATATTTAATAAGTGCACCAGTATCTAAATTAGAAGATTTCTTGAGGGGTACATTAGTTGATAAAGCAGGGGACATTTTAATCGTGGACAATTGGTCAACCTCATTCCAGTGCTCCTTGCCCTATCCTAGTAATGCCGAGTGCCAGGCTAGGTAGTGACAAGTATCAATTTTTAAGTCATTGGATTGACTCGGCCTGGGTTCGAACCCGCGAGTTCGAATCCCAGGACCTTCCAGAGGCGGACGCTCAACTCATTCAGTCATCGCGTCTGGTCTAAAGTGTATATATATGTAGAATCAAATCTAGATAATTACTTCGGTTTCGTTAGGTTTTCATCGGACTATGCAGCTTTAATGCTGTCCCCTTAAAAAAAAACATATTCCTGTCCATCCGTGTCTACTAGTTATCCATAATTGTTTTCAAAGTTGCTGCGACCTGACTTGCTTGAAGTGTGATGTTCAATTAGGAGCTTGATTTCCGTTATATCCCTGTCACACTACGACGTAAGAGCCAACGTAAGCCTGGGGTAGGTCACTTTTGGTCATTACGTTGAGGTACGTTGGGTTACGTTATGATGAAGTGAGAATGACGTTAGACCGACGTCGAGATACATCACGTTATGTCCTGTTACATCGGCGCGGGTCAAGGTTTTGAACATGTTCAAAACTTTCGGCGCAACTCCAACATAAGGGTTTACATTCGCGAACGTGTTTGGCGAACGTCAATTATGTTAGACAGACGTTATTAAAACGCTGGTCTCTACGTTGCACTATGTTGCATTACGTTGACCCATATTAAAGCCGGTGGAGACGTCCACGCGGTGTAATGGGAATGTCAGGAGAACATATGCCGAACATACGTCCAACGTATGTTCAGAGTTTTGCCAACGTTTCATGATGTAAGTAACATAAGGTAACGTAAAGCAACGTAGTTATGGCGATCTAATAATGTTTCTAATGTACCATCAGCATAATTACGTTGTCCTCTCTCGTTGAACGACGCTATCACTACGCTTTACCGACGTTACGCTCTCGTCAACTGGGCTGCATCCATATTCAAGTTGTGCCGAAATTCGCATACTACGCTGAGAAGTTCGACGCTTTGCACTTTCTCCCTATGCTGACGTCGTTACGTCATATTGTGACAGGGCCTTTAGAGAGACTGTGATTGACTGTTCTTGTCACGGTGTTCAGACGGTGGAGAAATGCCTTGACAGTCCTTTCTCTAGATAAACACTGATTACTTCCAGCTCATTCATAGACAACAAGAACGGGTCACATTAAACAAAACTAAAACTTGTTATATTTAACCACGCCTCTAGAGCACTTAGATTTTAATCATTGGCTATTGGACGTCAAACATATGGTCATTCCAACATATTTCTTTAGAGGAAACATGCTGCCGCCACACAGGCTACTCTTTCCAATAAGCAGCAAGGAGTCTATTATATTCACTTTCCCCCAGACAGGACAGGATATACCACATCCTTTGATGAACCAGTTATGGACCACTGGTTGGAATGGAAAACAGCCGAAACCACAAATACATCCACTGAGAAATATCGATCCCATGACTGACAGCTTCCGAGGTGGACACTCTACCGCCTGAACTACGTCCCGCTCCCGCCATGATATTACCCTCGTACTACAATAATCACTATATATTATATATTTACAGTAGACACTTCATATGTGTGAGAATATACATAATATCATATAGGAAGAAGGAAAGGTGTGTCTAAACGTGTGTTAGTATCACATTGTAGAGTTTGCACTCGGAGGATATGATGAAAAACAATACAGAAAAAGAGAAAGCGAGAGAGTAAAGTGAAAGCGAGAGAGTCCAGCCCTCTCAATTATTCTTAAATAGTTACATGTGTTCTTGGTAGGATATCGTACCACCTCTTCCGACTAATAGGAATCTAGCATTCCTGGTCTCACCAATAGGAATCCAGCATTCCTGGTCTCTATGGATACCAGTGGTCTTCTTACCACCAGTAGCTGGCAGGCCCCCTGGCCAGCACCAATCTTGACCTTTTGAGTGTGGTGACCCCTTCCCCTGCAGAAGGGCTAGTAGGCCCTGAGTGCAATCACATCCAGACCTGCCAGCACCGCTATGTCTATTTACATCCCATCATCATCATCATGCTGTCGGTCGCGATGCGACAAAGACTGCTTTCATTACTTGACTGCCGCTCTCCATTGTGCGGTTGTACATTTCATGAAAGCTGCCTGCAAAAGTGGTGAAGTGCTGCTGGCTTTTGCAAGTTACCAGCAGCACTCTCTCGGGGAGCAATTAGAGGTTTCACACCGGCAAGAACATGTCAAGACAGGCGCAAAACTATTTGTCCCTGCAGTGGCTGGTCGGGAGATGTTGCGAGTTCCATACATCAACCACCCTTAATGCTGCCACAGTGACATGGTTTTCTGTTTAGGGTTTGCTCCCTTAGCCTTTGGTTCTGTCAAGAACCTGTACCACAAGGCAGTGGTTTACAACTCTGCAGGGCAGGGGCGTCAAACTCCCTGAGGTATTGCTATACCTGCAATACCTGCATACCACTCAGATACATCCCACTCAGATACAAACCAACCTATATATATATATATGTATATATATATATACATACATACATATACACATGCACCTGGCCAAGCACACTGAAGAGTAATAGAACAATTCCATTCCCCCCCTACCGAATATCGGAATATTTTACCACACGACAATATGAAACAAAACAGCAAGAACGGTCTCATAATAACTAGGGAGATTTATAAAAGCTGCGTAATCCGATGAAGGCATCATATTCTCGAGTGCCAAACAATTATTTAAATTTGATCTTACATATTCAACTTAGATAATGGTGTTCTTATTAAACACTTGGTGCTGCATAGAATGGAATAGTAACCAAAGACCCTATAATACTAAGACGGCTCACTCAGCCTGAACTGTGTAATCAAAATGATCAAACCCACCACTTGGTGCGCTGGCTGTTCTCTTGTTTAAACAGTTGCTATATTATATGTATAAATGTATATATGAATGTGAAAGATGTGTGATGATGGCGATGATGATGATGATGCTGATGATGATGTGTATTTGTTCATAGCAATTTCATATTGATGTGTATTCATACTTACCTATGTCATGTATAATATAATTGTATGTGTTTACATGTGAAACACCAACCAGCAGCAGGGCTGATCAAACCCACCACAAGGTGGCGCTGCAAAATTGACATTACCATTGGAGAGATAGGGAGTGAGCCGTCTTAGTATTATAAGGTTGTTGTCCATATATAGACATTAATTACTGCTTGTGATGTGGAATTGGTTGGTTGGTGGTTTGTTGTAGGAGTTTTACATTCTGGCAACATCTAAGGTCATACAAGGACAGGTACCAACTTGTGACAGTGCACACTCATGGCAACTTTTTAGTGTTGCCACACTGGGAAATCAGGACACCAGCACCACGCCCCGATATCCCACTCAGTAACATTATCGTGATGCTTAGCAAACCAGTCCTTGCCCTATCCTATTAATGCCGAGCGCCTGGCTAGGAAGCGACAAGTATTAATTTTAAAGTCATTGGTTTGACTCGACCGGGAACCGAACTCCCGACCTTTCGCACCCATACCAGCATATGCCACCATTGGCCCAATGGTGGCCCAACGGTGGCCCAACGGTGGCCCAACGGTGGCCCAATGGTGGCCCAAAGGTGGCCCAACACTGGCTGCGCCATCTGGCCAATGGTGGCAAGCCACCGTCGGGCCAACGGTGGCAAGCCGCCGTCAGGCCAATCGTGGCAAGCCACCATCGGGCCAACGGTGGCAAGCCGCCATCGGGCCAACGGTGGCAAGCCACTGTCGGGCCGATGTTGTTTTGTCCACTGACCCACCGTCGGGCCAACGGTGGCAAGCCACCCATACCAGCATATGCCACCATTGGCCCAAAGGTGTCACTGTCAGATAACAACACAGAGCCCATATAGGGTCCATATGGGTTATTGTGGGCCCCAAACAGGAATCTGGCAATGTGCGTTTGCAAATAGTCGTCTGTCACCACTCCAATTTTGTGTTCACACTAGAGTACTAGTACCTATCTCCAACAGACAATTATATGCAGATAAATGTTGTCCTCAAATAGCGGGTGTCCTGTCATTGGAGCGACAATAAAATGAATCGAAGACAGTTTGTGCATCGAAAACAAAATAGTGTGTGCTCATGGCTGGTGCGGGGCGATCACAGGGGCTGCTGGAGACAGATATTAATGTATAGTAAAACCTCTCTAACGGACCACCTCCACAGATCGACCACCCCCCTATATCGATCGCTTTAATTGGGTCCCAACAATACCATTGTAACCATATTCTAACTCCCTAAGCCGACCACCTCCCTAAATGGACCACTTATAGTCGGTCCAAAGGTCGGTCGATTTAGAGAGGTTTCACTGTGCTCTATTTCGGGGTTGAGATGGGGAGGAGGGGGGTTGAGGGTGATAATTAGGAGCAGCAGTCATCCTAAATTAAGTAGAAATTCCACTCTGTAAATTACCATGCGTTTCTTCAAGTTGCATAGGTCGATGAAAACATCAAATTTCCTGAACCAAAACACTAGATTTGATTCTACATATTGAACTTAGATACTGGTGCAGTTATTAAGCATTTGTTGCTGCAGAGAAGATCGTAATAAATCATTTTAACAGAACCAGTTATTACTGAAGTCTATGGGGTCCGATTTTTGGCATGCTTGCCAACATTTATTTGGCATGCCTTGACATCAAATATCTTCAAAGTTAGCCTTTTATAATCAAAGTTAGTTCAAACTAAATTAAAGTAGATTATAATGATCGGCATAATGTATTTATCTCAGAAAATGGGAGAAATTCAAAACCATCGGACCATGCAACTTTAATTAAAGCGGCATAGTCCGATGAAAACATCAAATTTTCAAAACCAAAACAATTATCCAGATGTTATTCTACATATCCACCTTAGATACTGGTGCACATATTAAGCACTTGTCGCAATATAGAAGGGCATACAGAGCCAATTTAATAGAACCTGTTATTGCAGAAGCCTATGGTGTCAGAGTTTTGGCGTGCTTGCCAACATTATTTGTGGATGGCTGCATTTCAAATATCTCAAAAGTTAGACATTTAAAATAAAAGTTACTTCAAACTAAAGTAAGGGAGGCTATAACAATCAATTTAATATATTTAACTCAGAAAATTGTTCATGTTGGTTCACCAACATGGGTAATTTGCATGTGCAAACAAGGAGTCTCCCCGGTGCCGCCACCTGGGTTCAATCCCGCTAATCACCATGCCCCTACCAGAATTCCCGCGAACTAGGTCTCTCGTGAGATCCGTGACGTCACCTCCGGACATCGTCGGCCCGCGAGATCCTGAATCAACCACTACGCCTCTAGCAGCCGGACAAGCAACCCTGCTCAGCCGCCCACCCATCCCTTCGAACAGAGAAACAATGTCAAGCGGTAGGGTTGAGGGCCTGAGTCGACGAACAAATAACGGATGAACTTCACTATTTGATGAACACTACTACTATACATGTTTTCTTGACTAAAGTCCATTTCAATGAGATGCTTGTTTGCATTGTTAATTACAGAAACTCAAAACCATCTGACTATGCAACTTTGACTGATGTTAGAATTTGTATTTAGATGTTTCATTTGCTATATTCCATGATACTTAGTGGAATCAAATTTGAGTATGAATCACAGTTATTGTGAATGACTCATCCACATGTCACGGCTGAGTATCATCAATGCGCCTGCAGTATGGTGAAGTTGGTTGGCTGGTTGTTGGAGTTTTACGTCCTGACAACACATAAGATCATATCAGGATGGGTTCCGACTTGTGACAGTGCACACTCATGATGACTTTATAGTGCAGCCCCACTGGGAGACCAGGCCACCAGCACCATGACCCAATATCCCACTCAGTCACATTATCCTGACAGTGAGCCAACCAGTCATTGCCCTCTCCTAATGATGCCAAGCGCCTAGCTAGAAAGCGACAAGTATCAATTTTTTAAGTCATCCGTTTGACTCAACCAGGGTTCGACTACCACGACCCCCCCAAAACAGGAGGTGGACGCTCAACTCATTCGGTCATCCCGTCTGGTCTCAAGTCGATGTTGATTCCTGTTAAACTATATGTCATGACATTGGAAAGCACCTTCAAAGTTGCACTTTTTTTTACGGTCAGTGAGAGCTTGTAATAGACCAGGCTGCATCCATGCATGGATGCGTTGTAATACAAGTATTTGATGTGTGTACTAACATCTGGCTTCATGAGTTTCAAAAACCGCAATCAGATTATTTACGAGCCCAATTAAAGGATGCCTTATGGGTCCTGGTTTTTATCAGAATCGCCGGTGATCAATGAGGTACTAATATGGTAAAGTGTCCCAGTTGCACTGAATAAATTAGACACGCAGCAATTACGCTAATTATGTGAGAGTGGGGATTGGGGGTTGTGTTAAAAATGGGAAGGCCATTGGACAGAGGTCAGAGGTCAGTGCAGTGTTAAAAATGGGAAGGCCATTTGACAGAGGTCAGTGCAGTGTTAACATTGGGAAGGCCATTTCACAGAGGTCAGAGGTCAGTGCAGTGTTAAAAATGGGAAGGCCTTTTGACAGAGGTCAGAGGTCAGCGCAGTGTTAAAAATGGGAAGGCCTTTTGACAGAGGTCAGAGGTCAGTGCAGTGTTAAAAATGGGAAGGCCTTTTGACAGAGGTCAGTGCAGTGTTAAAAATGAGAAGCCCATTGGACAGAGGTCAGAGGTCAGTGCAGTGTTACAAATGGGAAGGCCATTTGACAGAGGTCAGAGGTCAGTGCAGTGTGAAAAATGGGAAGGCCATTGGACAGAGGTCAGAGGTCAGTGCAGTGTTAAAAACGGGAAGGCCATTTGACAGAGATCAGAGGTCAGTGCAGTGTTAAAAATGGGAAGGCCTTTTGACAGAGGTCAGAGGTCAGTGCAGTGTTAAAAATGGGAAGGCCATTGGACAGAGGTCAGAGGTCAGTGCAGTGTTACAAATGGGAAGGCCATTGGACAGAGGTCAGAGGTCAGTGCAGTGTTACAAATGGGAAGGCCATTGGACAGAAGTCAGAGGTCAGTGCAGTGTTACAAATGGGAAGGCCATTTGACAGAGGTCAGTGCAGTGTTAAAAATGAGAAGCCCATTGGACAGAGGTCAGAGATCAGTGCAGTGTTACAAATGGGAAGGCCATTTGACAGAGGTCAGAGGTCAGTGCAGTGTGAAAAATGGGAAGGCCATTGGACAGAGGTCAGAGGTCAGTGCAGTGTTAAAAACGGGAAGGCCATTTGACAGAGATCAGAGGTCAGTGCAGTGTTAAAAATGGGAAGGCCTTTTGACAGAGGTCAGAGGTCAGTGCAGTGTTAAAAATGGGAAGGCCATTGGACAGAGGTCAGAGGTCAGTGCAGTGTTACAAATGGGAAGGCCATTGGACAGAAGTCAGAGGTCAGTGCAGTGTTAAAAATGGGAAGTCCATTGGACAGAAGTCAGAGGTCAGTGCAGTGTTACAAATGGGAAGTCCATTGGACAGAGGTCAGAGGTCAGTGCAGTGTTAAAAATGGGAAGTTCATTGGACAGAGGTCAGAGGTCAGTGCAGTGTTAAAAATGGGAAGGCCATTGGACAGAGGTCAGAGGTCAGTGCAGTGTTAAAAACGGGAAGGCCATTTGACAGAGATCAGAGGTCAGTGCAGTGTTAAAAATGGGAAGGCCTTTTGACAGAGGTCAGAGGTCAGTGCAGTGTTAAAAATGGGAAGGCCATTGGACAGAGGTCAGAGGTCAGTGCAGTGTTACAAATGGGAAGGCCATTGGACAGAGGTCAGAGGTCAGTGCAGTGTTAAAAATGGGAAGGCCATTTGACAGAGATCAGAGGTCAGTGCAGTGTTAAAAATGGGAAGGCCTTTTGACAGAGGTCAGAGGTCAGTGCAGTGTTAAAAATGGGAAGGCCATTGGACAGAGGTCAGAGGTCAGTGCAGTGTTACAAATGGGAAGGCCATTGGACAGAGGTCAGAGGTCAGTGCAGTGTTAAAAATGGGAAGTTCATTGGACAGAGGTCAGAGGTCATTGGTACGATGCTTGCGATACATTTTAAAGCTGCATTGACGGATGAAAGGAGTTGGGTGGTTGTTGGAATTTTACGTCCTGGCAACATCTAAGGTCTTGAGACAGTGCACACTCATGGTGACTTTCATAGTGTTGTTGTACTGGGAGACCAGGCCACCATGACTTGATATCCCACTCAGTCACATTATCCTCACACTGAGCTAGTCAGTCCTTGCCCTATTCTAGTAATACCAAGTGCCAGGCTAGGAAGCGACAAGTATCAATTATGTAAGTCATTGGTTTGATTCGACTGGGAGTTGAACTCCCGACCTGCCAGAATGGAGGCCTGTGCTCTACCGATTCGGCCACCGCGTCCGATTATACAGCACACACATATGTGATGAATAAGAATTATACGAGTATAAAGGCATGAAAGGGAATGTTCCCTATATGATCACCCATATGTTGTGTACTACTTTATGGGTGACCCATTTTCACAGTTGGGACAGGTGGCGCCACCACCCCCAACGCTACCAGTGGCGCAAAATACTGTAACTCGCACACTGCAATTAATGTGTGGCATCATTTTCTGATAAGATTCTTTTATTTATTTAATTTTAATTTAATACCAGATGCGACTTCTATGGTCTGGGCTCTTCAGCATAAACAGCCCCTCAAACCCCCACCCCCACCTTCAATTCGCCCACACCCACACCCCACGCCGCTAACTTCTGACGAGCCGGCTTCTAATCAAATCAAGGCCTCCGCACGGAGAGTGTCAGCACATGGTGAAAAATAAGGGCTGCTGCGAATGATAGGCAAATCGCCAATCGTCGCCATCTACAAATCTCACACCCAATTTCCTCCCAAATGGAACAGCAATTTACTGTGATTAAAACATCTATGAAAAACGCGAGGTATAAAGTACTTATGCACATATTATTCATGTCTATAATTTCCCTGTTGTATTATTGGTCTGCTATTCTAATATTGCTCCTGTAACCTCCCTTTGATGTGCTCTTTTCTATTCTGAGTTACTGGAGGCTGGGGTGCAGCCTGGAGAGCGGGAGCCTTGCTTCAAAGCAGCTCCTCTAATTCCCCTCTCACCCACCTGCTATCAGCCCATTTCGCCAACGATTTAGTTTAATAAAATTAACCTTAGGTCTTAAGGGCCAGCGACAGTTATATGCTCGATCTATACAATGGGGGCATTCGGCTGGGCCTCTCTATCCGAATATCAAAATATTTCCAAACAAATTCCTATTCGACTGGGACCGGAAGTGGGTTCATATACCGATGATTCGGATGTGTGTATGTGGCTCCATCCGTTCCATCCGTCAAGTTGCGGATAGAAAGGGCCCAGTTGAATGCCCCCATTGTCTTGTCTCCATTTCTGTTATGGAAGGAATTAATAATAATGCATGGGCTGTTTAAACATGGCCGTCATTTTGTTGGTCAGTTTGTTCAGCATCTGCATTCCTAATAGACATTGCTCTATTTACGCAGATTTCAAAATAAGCCAAACGCAGTTTTGGATAATTTACCATTTTGGTCATAATGTAACCTTGAGACAATCCAACCGCCACTCCCTAAGAGGTTGGTAGGGTAGTGAGGTAGAATTTTGGTCACAATGTAACCTTGAGACAATCCAACCTCCATTCCCTAAGAGGTTGGTAGGGTAGTGAGGTAGCATTTTGGTCACAATGTAACCTTGAGACAATCCAACCGCCATTCCCTAAGAGGTTGGTAGGGTAGTGAGATAGCATTTTGGTCACAATGTAACCTTGAGACAATCCAACCGCCATTCCCTAAGAGGTTGGTAGGGTAGTGAGGTAGCATTTTGGTCACAATGTAACCTTGAGACAACCCAACCGCCATTCCCTAAGAAGTTGGTGGGGTGGTGGGGTGGTGCTTCAGTTACAATGTAACCTTCAGACACTCCAATCTTCATTCCCGAAGAGTTTGGTGGAGTGACTGATTGGCGCTTTGGTTACAGTGTGATCCAGAAACACGTGTCATGGGCTCTTATATAATATGCTCTGGGTGGGAAGGTTGGTTGTAAAGAACCAACGTCTGGACAAGTTGACTTCTGGATACTGAATGGTTTATTCCCAATCCAGGGCCCGAGTCGCCGGCACCCTCTGTCTGTGACGTCATCTCATTTACATATTCCTTTGTTCTCAGTACGTGCCTGGATGTCTTTTACCCATATATTACATTGGTCACCTGACCACAATGTGTTAATTGGTTGGTTGTTGGAGTTTTCCATCCTGGCAACATATATGGTTGTGTCAGGACGGGTACTGACTTGTGACAGTGCACACTCATGGAAACTTTATAGTACTGCCCCACTGGAAATCAGGCCACTGGCACCATGACCCGGTATCCCACTCAGTCAGATTATCCTGACACTGAGCTAACCCGTCCTTCTTGCCCTATCCTATTGTTGCATAGCGCCAGGCTAGGAAGTGACAAGTATCAATTTTATAAGTCATTGGTTTGACTCGACCAGGAACCAAACTCCCGATCTCCCACATGCGAGGCCCGCGTTCTACCAATTCAGCCACCGCGCCCCATCCTGATGACAAGTTGTGACGCAGGGGTTTACAATAAATGGATGGCATTCCCCTATGCTAATAATCCCCAGCTGAAGCTGATGTCGCATTGTAAAATATTCCGATATTCAGCATAGGGGGGAATGCAAATGTTCTTTTACTGATCAGTGTACGTGACCAGGCGCATGTATGTATATATATATGTATGGGTTGGTGGTGCCTGAGTGGGATGTAAATAGACATAGTGGTGCTGGGTGTGATTGCACTCAGGGCCTATCCCCTCTGCTGGGATAGGGTTCAGCACACTCAAAAGTCAAAGTTGGTGGTGGCCATGGGGCCATACAGCTTGTGGCAGACACTGATATCCATGGGGACCAGGAATGCTGGATCCCTATTGATAGCGCCAAGAATGCTTGTTTCCCATTGGGGGAAAGGGGTGGGTTGATACTTTACAATGAACACATGTAAGCATATAAATAATAAACCAGAGGGCTTGACTATCTCTTCTTCTTTAGACTTTATTCTCTTCCTTTCTCATGTCTGTATTGATTTCACCATAGCCTGTCGACACAGCCACATATTCGGGCATTGGACTTTACAGTGTGATAGAGGAGCGGTGCAGTGTGCGAGAAGGTCCAGGCTCGCTGTTCAACTTATACCCCAGTCACACGAGGCCTGCATTCGCTTACGATCGATTTGCAACGTCAAAACGTCCTCATTGAGCCCTCCTTACGCCCTCCTTAAGTGCTGCCGCCGCGAGGACTCCAACCTCAAGTGCTGCACTTGCAAACTCCTTGCATCCAGTTTGGTTAGCGGACTGGTCTCCTAGTAGGCCAGCACTATAAAGCTGCCATGAGAGCACACTGTCACAAGTCGGTACCCGTTCTGATATGACCTAAGATGTTGCCAGGATGTAAACCTCCAACAACAAACCAACTAGTGTCTTCTGCTGAGTTCCGGTGCTGCTTTGTTCACATGAATGAGGTCAGTGACCCAGTTAGTGCACTGTTTCTGAACTCCACGCATGCGCTTATTGATTTCTGCTTCCTATGGAGGGCTGGCGAGTGTCAAACAAAATGCCCCCTGAGAATCTGCCACAATTTAGCCGGAATGTTAATTACAGCCATGCAGACCACGGCCCAAATGAGGCCGCGCGTGATTGTGGCGTGATGGTGGTGTGATGGTGCCGTGATTGCAACGTGATTGTGGCATGACTGTGGCGTGATTGTGACGTGATTGTGACGTGACTGTGACATGACTGTGGTGTGACTGTGGCATGAATGTGGCATGACTGTGGCATGACTGTGGTGTGACTGGTGCGAATGTGGCATGATTGTGGTGTGAATGTGGCATGACTGTGGCGTGATTGTGGCGTGATTGTGGCATGATTGTGGCGTGATTGTGGCGTGACTGTTGCGTGACTGTGGCATGACTCTGGTGTGACTCTGGCGTGACTCTGGCGTGATTGTGGCGTGATTGTGGCGTGATTGTGGTGTGATTGTGGCATGCCTGTGGCATGACTGTGGCATGATTGTGGTGTGATTGTGGTGTGATTGTGGTGTGATTGTGGTGTGATTGTGGCGTGATTGTGGCATGATGGTGGCATGATTGTGGTGTGACTGTGGCGTGACTGTGGCATGGCTGTGGCATGACTGGCATGATGGTGGCGTGACTGTGGCATGATTGTGGCATGATTGTGGCATGATTGTTGCGTGACAGTGGCATGACTGTGGCGTGACTGTGGCGTGATTGTGCCATGATTGCGGCGTGATTGCGGCATGTTTGCGGCGTGTTTGCGGTGTGATTGTGGCGTGATTGTGGCGTGATTGCGGCGTGATTGTTCATTCGGCGCCAGCAGGCGGACACCGGCCTATATTGTTGATCGGAAATCTGGTGTTTTAATGCTCGTCAAAACCTTGACCCCCCACCCAAAGGGAGTCTATATTAACACGTTCTATTAAATGGACTTAGTACACCCTTCTCAGTAGGAACAAATACGTACTAATTGTGCCAGTATCTAGGTTGGATGTGTGGGTTCAAATCTAGATACATTTTTGCTTTCGAAAAATGTATGTTTTTGTCAAACTGCAACTTTTAATGGCGTGAGTGATGTTGCCAGTGGCTCCACCTGTGGGCGACTCACCCTCCAAGTGCTCCCTCCCCATCTGCTCACAGTAGTTGATTAGTTTGTTTTTGGAGTTTTACATCCTGGCAACATCTAATGTCATATCAAGACAGGTACCGACTTGTGACAGTGCACACTCATGGCAACGTTATAGCACTGCCACACTGGGAGACCAGGCCACTCAGTCATATTATCCTGACACTGAGCTAACCGGTCCTTGCCCTATCCTAAAAATGCCGAGCACTTGGCTAGGAAGTGACAAGTGTCAATTTTTAAGCCATTGGTTTTACTTGACCAGGGTTCGAACCCCCACGATCTGCCAAAACGGGAGACGGATGCTCAACTCAATCGGCCATCAAGTCTGGTCATAGCTAGGTAGATACAGTAAAACCTCTTTAACCGACAACCTCCACAGATCGACCACTCCCCTATATCGATCGCTTTATTTGGGTCCCAACAATACCATTGGAACCATATTCTAACTCCCTAAAGCGACCACCTCCCTAAAGCGACCACTTAAAGTCGGCCCCATGGTCGGGCGATTTAGGGAGGTTTTACTGTAATACCCCTGTCACACTACAACGTAATGAGCCAACGTGAGCCTAACGTGGTGATATTTCGGCATTACGTTGATGTACGTTGGATTACGTTATGATGACGTCATAATGACGTTAGAGTGACGTCGAGCTACGTCATGTTACGTTGTGTTACGTCGGCACGCGTCGAGGTTTTGAACCTGTTCAAAACTTTCGATGTATCTCGACGTGAAGCCGTTACGTCGGGATGACGTGACAATGACGTTAGGTAGACGTTTCGCGATCGTTATAGCAGCGTAAATGACGTTAGAGTCACGTTATGTCACGTCAGACCGACGGCCGGGGTTGGAGCAATGTGTGAGCAGCGTTTTGCACGTTACGGTCACGTTACGGTCACGTTACGGTCACGTTACGGTCACGTTACGGTCACGTTACGGTCACGGTTACGGTCAGGTTACGGTCATGTTACGGTCACGTTACAGTCACGTTACGGTCACGTTACGGTGGCGTTACGGTCACGTTACGTCCACGTCGCACCCGTTACGGCGACGTTACGCTCACGTTACACTAACGCCCGGTCACGTCGCCAATTACCCCTCCCCCCTAACGTTGTCACGTTACAGCTAAGGTCACGACGTACACCAACGTTACTTTCACGTTATGCTCACGTCCACAATTTGCATATTATGCCCATAACGTCGATGTAATATCATTATTTTCACGTTGTGGTTACGCTGACGTAGTCACGTCGTAGTGTGACAGGGCCATTAGATAGGTAGGGTGAGTGTGGTAATTCTGTCCGTGTGTATCAGTCTAGCCTCTTAGTATCCTGTGAGGGTTTTTTGGTTAGTTTTTGTTCTTCTAGTTGGTGTCTGCAGTCAACTAATACCCCAGTCACACACGAGCCAGCATTCGCCGCCAACCTCCTTATGCCCAAAAGGATACCAACCTCCCAGCGTCCCACTCGATACACTGATTCAAATAATGGTCGGCGCCAGGTCAACGCCAGGTCGGTGCCAGGTCGGCGCCAGATCGGCGCCAAGTCGCCGGCAACTTGCCAGGGCGCCAACCAGTTTTGAATGGCGCCGCCGGAATAGGATGCAAGGAGGTTGCAGGTGCAGCAGCTGCAACCTGCTTGTGTCCAAAATTTCCGAAATGGATGCCGGGAGGTTGGCGTCCTCGCGGCGCCAGCACTTAAGGAGGGCGTAAGGAAGGCGCAATGAGGATGTTTTGACATCGCGAATCGATCGTAAGTGAACGCAGGCCTCATGTGACTGGGGTATAAAGTCTGGCATAAGTACTGGATCAAGTAGAAGCAGCGGCTGCTGATAAAAGGAGCACCGACGACCCTGGTCTAACGAGGGCGCCAGCTGAACACACTGAGAGTGTTGCGCGTTCCCTCTAACACTAACAGCGCCACCGGATGCAGTGGTCGAATCGGTAGAGCGCGGGCCTCACGTGCGGGATATCATGACTTTAGAGCTTGGCTGTAGATGAGCAAATTCAGTTCCATCAGATCAATATCTAACTATCTAAGTCAAATTCAAACTACTGCAAACTTCACTGGTGAGTTGCTCGGTTGATGATTAATGGTGGGGTTTTTTTAAACGCAAATTCTGGTCTCTAGTGGTTTAATAAGTCGATCATGACGATATGGCCAAATGAGTTGAGCGTCCGTCTCCTGTTTTGTAGATCATGGATTTTGAACCCCAGGTAGAGTCAAAACCGATGACTTAAACATTAGTACTTGTTGCTTCCTAGCGAGGCGCTCAGTATTAGTAGGATAGGGCAAGGACTGGTTAGCTCAATGTCAGGATAATGCGACTGAGTGGGATATCGCATCATGGTGCTGGAGGCCTGATTTCCCAGTGGGGCAGCACTGTAAAATCGCCATGAGTGTGCACTGTCACAAGCTGTGTACCCATCCTGATATGACCTTAGATGTTGCCAGGACGTAAAAGTCCAACAACCAACCAATCAACCAGCACCAAATTGGTAACGTGTCAGCAGAAGGTGCGTCCCACAAAGTAGAGCCGATCTGGGCAAAAAGTGGGTTCAGATGCACCCGGAGGAGCGCCTGCGTTGCATCGGGTTCGAGTCTGAGATGGCAGCACTGGAAGACAGTTCCGGAAGGATCTGATTGTTGGAGGTTTACGTCCTTGCAACATCTAAGGTAATATCAGGACAGGTACCGATTTGTTACAGTGTGCACTGATGGCCACTTTATAGTGTTGCCCCACTGGGAAATCAGGTGGCCGACACCATGACCCAATATCCGACTCAGTCACATTATCCTGATACTGAGCTAACCAGTCCTTGTCCTATCCTAATAATGCCAAGAGCCAGGCTAGGAAGTGACAGAAAAGTATCGATTTTATAAGTCATTGGTTTGACTCGACCTGGAACCGAACTCCCGTCCTTCCGCATGCAAGGCCCGCGCTCTATCGATTTTGCCAGATTCTGGAAGGAAGAAGGTTCCGGAAGGAAGAAGCGGTGGGCTGGGTGGCAAGGTTCCCCGACAAATGTCGGCAGCAATTATGTAACCTGGACCATGGTTGCGGATAAAGTAGTGTCCTCATTGAGGGTCCTGATATGACCTTAGATGTTGCTAGGACGTAAAACAACAACAAACATTTAGGGAGGAGTTGCAGGAATTTTGTTTGTTGTGGAAGGAAGAAATAGGTATTGCCCTATTATGGCCACAAATAGAATCCAACAAATAGAATGCCACAAAATGAATGCGCAACTGTAAAATGCCACAAATGCAATGACTCAAATGCAATATCAGAAATGTAATGCCACAGCAACAATGCCTCAAACATAATGCAACAAACACAATTCTACATGTTTGTTATCGGGGTTTTGCGTCCTGGCAACATCTCAGTCATATCAGGACAAAGCCACAAACACAGTATTATGTTTGTTTGTTGTTGTGTCAGGTCCTAGTGGTATGCAGGTATAGCAATACCTCAGGGAGTTTGACGCCCCTGCCTTGCAGAGTTCTAAACCACTGCCTTGTGGTACAGGTCCTTGACAGAACCGAAGGCTAAGGGAGCAAACCCTAAACAGAAAACCATGTCACTGTGGCAGCATTAAGGGCGGTTGATGTATGGAACTCCCAACATCTCCCGACCAGCCACGGCAGGGACAAAGAGTTTTGCGCCTGTCTTGACATGTTCTTGCCGGTGTGAAACCTCTATTTGCTCCCCGAGAGAGTGCCGCTGGTAACTTGTAAAAGCCAGCAGCACTTCAACACTTTTGCAGGCAGCTTTCATGAAATGACGAATAAGGAAATACTCGAACGGATGGGGCTGCCCTCTATGGAAGATCTTCTGATCAAAAAGAATCTCCAGTGGACTGGACACCTCATGAGGATGTCATCAGACAGGCTACCAAAGCAGATCCTCTATTCTCAACTGTCTTCTGGCTACAGAAAGAGAGGGCGCCCCCATCTCCGGTTCAAAGATACCATCAAGAGAAACC
The DNA here is from genome assembly GCA_030323885.1 of Branchipolynoe longqiensis. NCBI lineage: Eukaryota > Metazoa > Annelida > Polychaeta > Phyllodocida > Polynoidae > Branchipolynoe > Branchipolynoe longqiensis. The sequence continues at coordinate 97,516,762 of CM059190.1, read as the reverse complement.
TGAAGCTGAGAGACATTAAGACCGACTCATGGACGCAACTCTCACAGCAGAGAGCTAAATGGAGAGCGGCAGTCAAGTAATGAAAGCAGTCTTTGTCGCATCGCGACCGACAGCATGATGATGATGATAGGTCCTAGTAACATCTAAGGTCATATCAGGACGGGGACACAGTATCATAAATAGAATGCCACAAATACAAGGCAACAAATACAATGACGTTGCATAGTGCAGTGGCTTTTGTTGTATTCTAAGATTAATATATTATGTTGGTTGTTATATTCTAATGTACTTTAACTCAGAGAAAATGTTATTATAAATAGTTTACTTTGGATATATTTGAAGTGTAAACCTGCTAAATTAAAGTTGCATAGTCCGATGGTGTTGAGTTTCTGTAATTTTTCTGAGATAAATAGATTAACCTGACCGTTATAATCAATGTTACTTTAGCTTCAAGTCCTGTTTATTTTGAACCGTTATGTTGAGATATTTGAAGTGCAAACATGTCAAATTAGTTTTGGCAAGCATGCCAAAACTCTGACGCCATAGGCTTCTGCAGTAACAGGTTCTATTAAATTGCTTCAGTATTCCCTGCTATGTGGCAACAAATGCTTAATACATGCTTCAGTATCTAAGTTAGATATGTAGAATCAATTCCAGATAATTGTTTTGGTTTTGAAAATTTGATCCTTCATCGGACTATGCAGCTTTAATATTGGCACGCATATCGAACTTCTGACCCCCATAGGTTTCAGCGGTAACAGGTTCTATAGTATTAAATTGACATAGTTTAGTACATCAGTATCTTAATTAGAAATGCAGAGTAAAATCTAGGTAATTGTTTTGGTTTATTATGACTATTAGTACAGCGGTTAAGAAAATAATCGTGCAAAATTTGACAAAAGCATGAAAATTGGCATACAGATAGCTGAACATGCGTAGGTTCACATAAGCCTAGGAACCCATCGCCATCACCGTGGTAACTGGTCGCCATCTTGAATTTCAAAATAGCCAACCTCAAAATACAATATTGCTCATATCTCGTCTTCTAAGCAATGTAGGAAGATTATGTTGATGTCTAACAAACATAATATTTTCATGCTTTTGTCAAATTGTGCACGATTCTTATGATATGTGGCCAATAACTGCTGCACTGTATGCAGCTTGAAGGGTGACAGCCTCATCACAGTGGTGTACGTCGGGTGGGAAGAAACAGGAGAGTATAGCCTTAAGTGACCAGATTAATGGGTAAGTGTGTCTTATAAAGAGTGCATAATTATTATATATACATCGACCAATCAACGTCAACCTAACCCCCACCCCAGACTCGCCTCTGCGAGCCTCGCGGTGTAATATTTACTGGAATGTCCGGCCGTCTGAGCCACAGAAATACCACGTACTCATCACAGGTGCATTCTGACAACTGTCTGTCAGTTCACACCTGATGCCCCTCTCCAACAAACTCATAAGCAAGAAAGGGAAGAGAAGTCGAGCAAGATTGTCGAGCAAGATTGACATTGAAGAAGTTGTGCTTTATTGGTATCAACTCCTGTTCACCTACTAGCAACCTATCACCTTGACTCCTTACCTTCTGTCCACACAGAGCCTCATTACTCTCTTTAGTATGTATAGGAATCAGTGCCTACAGCCCATTGAACCAGAGTCCCATGGTTGTTGCACACAGCTCAGTTTGTATATGAAAGGTGGAGCCTCAGACAGAGTGTCTGGGTCCCTGGCCAAGAGAAGAGTGTGTCTCCCTCAATAGTCAAGAGTAGAGTCCTGTATCAGTAGTGCCTGTAGCATCATATAGATCAGAGTGTCTAGAATAATCAATATCAAAATGAAGCTTGTGTGGTCAGGTGGGGCAAAGGGGGAGGGGGGGGGGGGGGGGGGGGGGGGCTGCTGTCACTCAACTCCAGCTTCAGGTGGTGTCCATAATGTATGCAGAGTGGCTGGGTGTGCTTGCCCATCGGTCATGTGGTTTAGTTGCAGACAGTTACAATAAATATATATATATTAAAAATGTCCTTCTCCTCCACTTGCACCCTTACTGGTGCATAGAGGGAACATTTCACCAAACATTAAGTGTTGCTCATATAGGAACAGCTGGTTATAATCTCGGGCACTACCTATTAACATATTTTTCACATAGCCTAATATGTCACACAGTGAGTGGAGCACCCATTGCTTTTCTATTACATAACCTTGGTCCCCACTCCGTCGCCCAAGGATAATAAATAATGCTCTCTGCCAATATATCATTCCGAACCGAAAATATGTATATTTTTACAGCGGTATTTAAGGCACACATGCATGTGCTGAGACACCCTCTATTGCATTTTGCATGGTATCTGACCCGCAATTGTACATATTACATTTATATTGTTATTAGAATATAGAGCACCTTCAGTAGCGGGATCCATTCTGATGTTGTGTATACAAATTAAGACCGACAAACCTCATTTGGAGCGAAATGAAAGTATGACTACTAGGTTTGAGCTGAAACTGCCATCATTCTGATAATTAAACCCTTTTTATCACAGAAATTGATAGACTTTACCTATAAAACACAACAACAAATTCTATTTTACAGAGAACAACAGAAATTGGATTTGTTGGTTTTTGCATCTGAACTCTTCAATTATGACCATGATGTGACATATTTACAAATATATACCATGTAATGTATTATGCGAATATAAATAGGATACACTGCCATTCATCTTATGAAGCTCATTTCCCATAACTGCTCAGACCCTTTGCGTGCACTCAATTTAATAACCAGATGTGTAAGTGTTTATGAGCATCCATTACACTTCCAACACAAATCGGCGCCCTCTAGGCAGACATAACAGAATATGCCACAAGTCTCACCCCAGCCCCCCGCCCCTCTCCCCACCACCTTACCGCCCCCACCCTCATACTGCACCCCCCCCCCCAATCATTCAACCACCCAGCCACCCCACCACACCACCGCTACACCACAAACTGCACCCCATCACCCCACAGCCCCACCGCCCCACCACCCCACCGCCCCACAACCTCACCACCACCCCCACGCCCCTATGCCCAATCGCACCATAACCCCAAAGCCCCACAACCCCATCGCCCCACCAGAGACTTCCCAACTGCTCCACCACCCCACCACCTCACCACCCCACCACCTCACCACCCCCCCCCCCATCGGCCCACTATCCCATCGCCTCCAGCCAGACCGCCCCACCACTCCACCACCCCACCACCCTACATCCCACAACCCCACCACCGCCCCATCGCCTACATACCCACAACCTGACAACCCCACCAGCGCCTCCCACGCTCCATCACCCCATCGCGCCATAACCCTAAAGCCCCACAACCCACAGCCCCACCACCCCACAGCCAGGGCAGGTGTGCGGTGGGGTGGTGCGGCGGTGGGGCGGTGGGTGGTCGGGCTGTTCAGGTGGTTGGGAGGTAGGGTGGAGGAGCGATGGAATGGGAGGAGGTGGGGTGGAGGAGCGATGGAATGGGAGGAGGTGGGGTGGAGGAGCGATGGAATGTGAGGAGGTGGGGTGGAGGAGCAATGGAATGTGAGGAGGTGGGGTGGACGAGCAATGGCATGTGAGGAGGTGGGATGGAGGAGCGATGGAATGTGAGGAGGTGGGGTGGAGGAGCGATGGAATGTGAGGAGGTGGGGTGGAGGAGCGATGGAATGTGAGGAGGAGGGGTGGAGGAGCGATGGAATGTGAGGAGGTGGGGTGGAGGAGCGATGGAATGTGAGGAGGTAGGGTGGCAGGGCGGTGGGGCGGTGGGGCGGTGGGGCGGTAGGGCGGTGGGTAGTCGGGCAGTTGGAGCGGTGGGTGGTGGGGCGGTAAGACAGTCGGGCGATGGTTTGATACAAACTGCAAACAGAAGACAGGAGACCAGCTTGCTGTACGTGCTTATTACTATACATGCAGACACCACCAAACCGCAAAGTCACTTTGTCGATTCCAAAGGCTGGATAGTTGGTTGGTTGTTGGAGTTTTGCGTCCTGGCAACATCTAAGGTCATATCAGGACGGGTACCGACTTGTGACACTGTGCACTCATGGCGACTCAATAGTGCTGCCCCACTGGGAAACCAGGCTGCCAGCACCATGAACTGATATCCCACTCAATCACATTATCCTGACACTGAGCTAACCAGTCCTTGCCCTATCCTACTAATACTGGCTAGGAAGCAACAACTACCAGGTAGAGTCATCGGATTTGACTCTACCTTGGGTTCAAAATCCATGCTCTACAAAAACAGGAGACGGGCGCTCAACTCATTTGGCCATCCCGTCGTGGTCGCCTTATTAAATCACCAGCACAGAATTTGCGGTTTTTTTAAACCACCATTAATCATCAACCGAGCAACTCACCAGTGAAGTTTGCAGTGGTTTGAATTTGACTTAGATAGTTAGATATTGATCTGATGGAACTGAATTTGCTCATCTACAGCCAAGCTCTCTGACTGCGCGGCAGTGCTTTTGTTGGTGGTTCGATTCACTTCGTCTGCACCAGAAGGTGTAGCCTACATTTGGTGTCTAGCATCTCAGGGGTTTAGTGTCAGCGTGTGAGTGATGGCAGACCCAGACTGGGCGAGCACTAGGGCGATCTCTGATTCATTGTGTATGCATCACGACTACTCGAGAATAAGCACCACAGCATGGCTCTCCAATGGACAGGGGGAGTGGGATGTAACTCAGGCAGTTGAGTGTCCAACTGTGATGGTGTGGGTCATGCGATCGATCCTGCTCAGTGGAACCATTTGCAGTTTTGGCTATTTTCCGTTTCAACCAGTGATCCACAACTGGTTCATCAAAGGATGTGGTATGTGCTGTCCTCTATGTTGGAAAGTGCATATAAAAGACCCCTTTCTGCTTATCGGAAAGTGTAGCCTATGTGGCGGCAGCGGGTTTCCTCTAAAGAAATTTGGCAGAATGACTATGTTTGACGTCCAATTGCCGATGATAAAAATCAATGCACTCTAGAGAAGCTGTTAAGTAAAACAAACTTTCCTTTTTTCCTCCGAAAGTATGTACATACATATATGCATACATACATACATAGATGTTGACATGTTTTCATTTCAAACCGTGACTATATCACATGGTAGACAGTAATCAGAGAGATAACATCACTAGGTGGCGTAGCAGTATCGCATATGTGAATTATTAAACTATACCATAATGTAAGTCTTGGAATGATTAATATTGTTATTTCAGCTGACTTGAGCTACCTGCTGATGACAATATCAGATTACATATACATATATTGTAAATAACTGTATTGTCACATGGCTGGAAGACCAGTGCGCCACAGCACTGACGAATAAACTATATTTACAAATAAAAAAACAATATATACCTGCAATAGACTTGTGTGTGAGTAGCAACAGGAGGAAAACTAAATATGTAAATTGTGATCACATGCATTGCGGTTTTATAGTGTTGTCCCACTGGAATGGAGTTCTTGGTTGTCCATTGGTGGCGACGACAACAGCAACTCATCATTTGTTGTGGAACTCATCGATGACTGATGAGTCTAAGTTCTGCTCGGAATGTGTGGTAACACATTGGACATGTGTGTTTAGCTGCAATCGGAGAGTCTGGTAGGTGAAGGAGACAATCTTTTCTCTGATGACGCTTTTGTTGAGCTTGAGATATACAATCAGTTTCAAACTGTGTTGCGCCGTTACCAAAATAGAAGCACACCATGAACTCCTGTCCTTGGCAGATAGGACGTAAAACCCCCATTATCCACTCGTTCATTGCTAATTGCATGATGTTCAAGACTGCGCAATCAAGAGGCGCTGTGAGAGGCAGGCCCTCAGAAGGGCCTTGTAATTGGGGTAAAGTTTGTGAAGCTTGCTGCACATTGAGTAGTAATGATGCCTTCCTCAAACCGGACATAAAAATAGGTTGACTATTAATTGCATAGTTTTTATAACAGTGATCAATTATTTATATATTATTATGATAGTTTTATGACATGATTTGAATATTGGAATCACGAAAAGGGAGTATTTGGGAAATTATTTAACTATTGGAATATTTTACAATCATCATCATCATCATCATCATGCTGCCGGTCGCGATGCGACAAAGACTGCTTTCATTACTTGACTGCCGCTCTCCATTTAGCTCTCTGCTGTGAGAGTTGCATCCATGAGTCGGTGTTAATGTCTCTCAGCTTCAGGTTTCTCTTGATGGTATCCTTGAACCGGAGACGAGGGCACCCTCTCTTTCTATAGCCAGAAGACAGTTGAGAATAGAGGATCTGCTTTGGTAGCCTGTCTGATGACATCCTCATGAGGAGTCCAGTCCACCGGAGATTCTTTTTGATCAGAAGATCTTCCATAGAGGGCAGCCCCATTCGTTTGAGTATTTCCTTATTTGGCACTTTGTCCTTCCAGGTTAGCCTCATGATTGAACGCAGATGTCGCATCATGAAGGCATGCAGCTTTTTCACCTGTCATCTGTACACTGTCCAGGCCTCGGCTCCGTATAGTAGGGTGGATAGCACGATTGCACGGTAAAGCTTACCTTTGACCACCGAAGATTCATCATAGTGTAAAATATTCCGATTTAATGCATCGGTGGGGGAATGCAAATGTTCTATTACTGATCGGATATACGTGACAAGGTGCATGTATGTTTATATGTAGGTGCTGGTGGTGCCTGAGTAAGATGTAAATAGACATAGTGGTGCTGGCAGGGCTGGGTGTAAACGCACTCAGGGCCTACCCCCTCCCCCTCTGCTAGGTAGGATCACCACACTCAGGCTCAAGGCAGGTGGTGGCCAGGGGAGCCACACAGCTTGGTGGTGGTGGGCAGACCAATGGTAGCCATGGGGACCAGGAATGCTGGATCTCCATTGGTAGGGCCAAGAATGCCTGTTTCCCATTGAGGGGAAATGGTGGGGTGATACTTTACAATGAACCTGTGTAACCATATAAATAATAAACCAGAGGGCTTGACTCTCTCTCTTCCTTGACACTTTATACTCTTCCTTTCTCTTTGTCTGTATTGATTTCACTATAGCGTGCCTACACAACCACAGATTAGAGTCCTAGTCTTTACATAATTGGTGACCACGACGAGTGCTAAATCTAGTAGTTGAGTAGTGGATTCAACTTTACAATAGGGTATACCATAGGGTCCACAATAGGGTATACCTCTGCTTGGTTCTATTTTGAGGGTCATGCACTGTGTCCAGCAGATGTGCCAAAATTCCAGCTCATGTATGTAACCTAATTAGTAGCGCGTATTTAGGTTGCTCTGGTGTAGGGTATTGATCACCGGAATATTCCTGAGCTTTGATTGGTGCATCTTCCACCCACCCACTTTCAATGTACTATAAAAGCAGTGTTTGATTAAACCAAACCCTCTCGGCACTTCATACTTCACTCGTGGCACTTCATTTATTAGGTAAAGAGGAAGCTCTGACTCTATACACTTGAACCATACAACTCTATCTCTCTATTCTCCTTCATTCTATGTAAGTCCTTCCTATAGACTTTACAATAAGGTATTCCATATAGTGCTCTATTTCTTTTATAATTAATTCCACCACTGACTCCATCCTTGGTGACGGTACAGGATCTAACACAATGCAATGGCTACAACCAGAAGGAATGCAGCATCCACATGTGCTTGTAATATGTTGAGAAAGTTGCTCACAGTTAATTTTTAAAAGTGCAGTGAGCGCATTAAATAAAGCATCCATCTTGAGCGTTGCAGTCGCCTTTGATCAAACGCGCATGTGCAAACTAGATATGGGTCTAACCCAAATAGGGCCCCCTTGTTTTTAAATTCCTGCTTACCCCCCAGGATTGCAGCAATGTCCACTGAAAAAATGCTGCCTTTAGACCGGGTACCGAGGGGGTCATACCCTACACCAAGAGTGGCTTTTTTGTGGTAAATATGTTTTTCTTTTATTTTTCTTGATGATTTATACTGCCTATCATCGATAAGTCTGAATAGACTTACTTTCATCACTAGACAGTTTGTCGATAGAAAGCTTGAGCCTACAATTTTACCGACCCAAGGGATTTTTCACCTCCCACACCACATAGATATGGTATGAGAGAAACCAGCCTTTGATGATGCTGTAACTTATACACAGCAGTGGAAATCCAAATTGGCAGAGGTGGGGGCATGGGGAATCGAACCACCGACCTTCAGATTAGGAGTCTGACCTAGAAAAAAGTCAGACAATCTAACCACTCTGTCACAGAGAACACCACTAATTCTGCTGAATAAGTCTGTTGTAAGTGTCGAAGCAATGGTATTCCAGCCATTTTTTCAATCCAGAATTATTTACACAAAAATGGTATATAAAGTAAGGTATACAATAACTATTGAATACAAAATTTGTAGCATATAACACAATGAAATTATGTAACCCACAAGTTCAATATATCTTAACAGTAGTGTCATAAAACTATATCAATAAGTGTCAGATCAATGGGAGTATTTACATGGTATTTAGAATGTAAGTGGAAGTTATCTTCTGTATTCATGACCTTAGATGTTGCTAGGACGTAAAACAACAACAGACAAACAACAAACAATCTGTATTCATTAGGTAAAGTTGTAGGAAGTTTTTATGTAGGGTCTGATCAGTTAGAGTTAGACAAGCAGTATAAAGTTGTGTTCTTTGGTGACTTTGGCAGACTGGGTGGTAGTCTTCAATTTCCAGATGGATGACAGCTGGTCACCCTGGAGCAATTCTCTGTATTAACCCTTTTGTGTTGAAAGCGCAAAATCAAAAAGTGCCATACAAATGGGGGTAGGGAACACAAAATGTCCTCTAAAACCGTTGTTATAGAAGATAATAGATCATGTAACCTCTCAAAATGTGGGTCTGGGTTTTTTTTTTTTTATAATGATGGGTGTTATTTGCAAATTAGTTAATTATTTAGATCAGCAAAGGTCAAAGGTTCACCAATTTTTAGATTTTCCCAAATTGTCAAATACTGTTATAAACACCAACCACTATGTAGGTCAAAACCAACCCTAAATTGTCTCTTTTACACGTTGCTACTGAACTTGTCTAATTCCATTTTCTTTTTAAAAGCCTACTGTGTTATCAAGTTGAGTGCGTGGCTGGGCTTTGATTGTGTCATGAATGGGGAAGAGCTCTATCTGTCTGATGATTCATCAATACCTTAGAGTTTTACATTGAAGGAGTTTGATGTGAAGTAGAATGGATTGCAAGGTGTCACCTCTAATCAATTCTCTCTGCCATCTCGTGCATTGCCAGCAAGCATCGTGTGCATAGCCAGCTTCACTTAAAGCTGCATAATCCGATGAAGCATCACAAAACCAGCACAATTATCTAGATTTTATTCTACGTATCTAACGTAGATACTGATGCACTTATCAAAGGTATGTTGCCACACAGAAGGGAATAGTGAGTCACTTTAGCAGAACCTGTTAGTATAGAAGCCGATGGTGTCAGTGTTTCGGCGTGCTTGCCAAACTACTTTGACATGTTTATACTTCAAATAGCTCAAAAGTTAGCCATTTAAAATAAAAGTTACTTCAAACTAGGTAGATTATAATAATCAATTTAATATATTTATCTCAGTAAAATGACAGAAACTAAAAAAAAACATCAGACTATTCAAATTTAAGTGTTTTTTTGTTTAAAATGCAAGCGCTGCGTTCATTTTTGTACCTCAACTATGTCGCTTACATCCTTTCTAATCTATGTCACGTTCGCCATTCCTCACCATATCACTTTAACCTTCCCAAACCCGTCTCAACAGTCCCTTTGTTTTAATCACACTGGTTGCACCATTTCTAAACCATGTAATATTAATCACTTTTAGCAAGTGACTGTCACCAAATCTGTTGTTGTTGGTTGTTGTTTTATGTCCTAGCAACATTTAATGTCATATCCAGATGCGTACCGACTTTCGACAATGCACACTCATGGCGACTTTCATAATGCTGCCCCAATAGGAGATCAGGCCACTGGCATCATGATCTGATATCCCACTCAGTCACATTATCACCATCACCCATATCACCATCACCAATTCCAAGACATGTCAGCATCACCAATGCTAAGCCATGTCACCATCACCACTTCTAATCCATGTCACCATCACCACTTCTAAGCCATATCACCATCACCAATTCTAAGACATGTCAGCATCACCAATGCTAAGCCATGTCACCATCACCACTTCTAAGCCATATCACTATCACCACTTCTAAACCATATCGCTGCCACGACTATTAACCCATCTGCAGGGTGTTAGGGTGTGGGCGTGTAGGGGGTGTTGGGGTGTAGGGGGTGTGGGGTGTAGGGGGTGTAGGGCTGGGGTAGGGGGTGGAGGCGCGACGGGCGGTAGGTAACTGATCAATGCGAACAGTCAACTAGTGAAGACAACCAGAACTGATGTATGACTGGTTTTCATTAGATCATTTGCCCGGGTTCAGCAGCTATGGCCAGCCATCCACGATTGTTTCACCGGAAGTGACGCATCTACCGTCAGCCGCACCGGTGTAAAGATTTCAAATTCCCCCCATATTCAAGTTCCCCCCCGGGAACTTGAAATCGTTTTCAAATTCCTCCCAGGGGAATTTGAAAACGTTTTCAAATTCCCTCCCTCGTTTTAACTTTCCCTCCCCCCCACCCCCATTTCTGGGCAATTTTCTTTATTTTTGTTATTTTTTGTTATTTTTTGTTATTTTTCATGACAAATATTATAATATACAGAGAATAGCATAATGGAAATTATTACTAGTACAATAAAACATATTTAACCACAAATGACACAAAAAGTCTCCAAGATGGTTAAGAAAAAAAATATTATAGGTCTGAAATTTAAAACGTTTTTTAAAGTTTTTTAAACAATTTTAAATTCCCAGAGGGGGGAATTTGAAAATAGGGGGAGGAATCTGAAAACTGTTTTTAAGTTCCCCCCCAGGAATCTGAAAACGTTTTAAATTTCCCCCGAGGGAAGTTAAAAACGTTTTCAGATTCCCGGGGGGGAACTTGGGAAGGGGGGAAGTTGAAATCGTTACACCGGGCGCGGTGGTGGCATAATGGGTAGAGCGCGGGTCTAGTGTGCTGAATGTCGGGAGTCCGGTTCCCGGTCGAGTCAAACAAATGACTTTAAAATTTATACTTGTCACCTTCTAGCCTGGTGCTCGCGATTATTAGGATAGGACCAAGGACTGGTTGGCTTGGTGTTAGGATAATGTGACTGAGTTGGATATCGGGCCATGATGCCGGCAGCCTGATTTCAGAGTGAGGCAGCACTATGAAAGTCGTCATGAGTGTGCACTGTCCAATTCGGTATCCGTCCTGATATGACCTTAGATGTTGTCAGGACGTAAAACTCTAACAACCAACCAACTAACCATCAGCCCCCGGAAAGGCTAGCTGGAAAAGCAGACAATGTGTGGGTGGGGGGTGGGGTGGGGGAGTGTGTGTGTGTGGGGGAGGGTTCCGCAGTATTGTAATGGCAGTTAGAATTGGTTAGTTAGTTAGTTGGTTGTTGGAGTTTTACATCCTGGCAACATCTAAGGTCATATCAGGACGGGTACCGACTTGTGACAGACAAAATGGTGGCTTAATCCCAAACTTGTTTTTATTATTTAATAACCGATATAGATACAGCAGAATAGGATTTAAAGTATTTTATGATTGCATAGTTTAGTTATATTTCCATTTCATTAATCTGTGTTATTACCAACAAAAAGACATGTATGACTGGTACTGGTAGCTATTCCATCCTGCAGGATGGTACCAGCACAAATGTGACGTCATCGTTCCTAGCAAACCCTAGCCAAGAGGTGGGTTACTGGGGTCAGGTCGTTTTATACATGGCACTTGTTTTTGACAACTCCACTCGCGGTGTTCGATTTGAAATTCTAGCAACTCGGGTGACCCGAATCGCCCGGGTCGTGTTAATCGATTACGCCCAAATAGGCCAAATACATGAGCTAATTTCCACACATGCTATAACTAATAAGTCACATTAACCTGATAGTGATACTGAACTAACTCTTTGATGCCACATACTACTAGTAATGACGAGGACCGGGCTATGAAGCCACAGGTATTAATTTTGTAAGTTGATTGGTTGGTTGTTGGAGTTTCACGTCCTGGCAACATCTAAGGTCATATGAGGTCACATTTTGTAAGTCATTGTGTACAAATATAAGGTATTTCGATCGTGATAGACGAGCATGGAATCATATCAATGTCTCGGGCGACGGAGTTGGGGACCATTGTTATTGTCTATGAATCCAAGGACCTACCCCCCCCCCCTCCCTCCCCGTTATTAGTCCATAAGGACACCGTTGTGCGGTATAAGCCACGTGGCTCAGTGTAGGAGCTGTCCACGCTTCCGTACAGGGGTTAGTTTGGTTGCTAGCATGTTTGTACAGTGTCTGTAGCGTCTGAACCAAACATTTTGGGGATGAGCAGGGATGCTGTATAAATTTGCTTAGTTATTTAGAGGTTTCCAAACTTTCTACTAGGGGTAGTGCGTATTCCGCATGTCATAAACACTTCTTTTGCATCTGAACCAAATTTAGGGGGACGAGCAGGAATACTGTACAAATTTCAAAACAGGATGCTTTTCCTCATTTCGGCATAATTAAACATTCGGAATTGGCCGCTGTGGTTATGAAGTGGAGTGAGAGTCGCTCGGAACCACTGGAACTTGCCATGATATGGTTTCGAGTTACCGCCTTTCCCATGCCTTACGGACTGGCCACAGGTAGTTGATTCGGGATCCTGGTAGTACCTCGTCAGGATTTGGGAGTATCGGGAATTCAGGCTCCCCGCCCAATTCTAAATGGAACAAGTAGGGGGGGGGGGGGGGGGGGGGGGGGGGGGGGGGATTTAATTAAACATTATGCACCTCTCTGATTCCTGCTTGCAAGAAACTGGAGTGGATATAGCCATGGGCAGGTCCTAGAGAAAACCTGACCCATCGGGCGCAGTGTGAGCCATAGGCAAGCTAGCTACTTGGCCTGCGCGCGTAATCGCACCGGGCTATACCGCTCTAGCAGGGACTGGTCTGTGCATGCGATAGGGGAAATTCGAGGAAAAGACGACCTAGTGTAGGATGGAGGGTGGGGTGACACGCTGTAGGGTTGCGTGTTCGAGTCTGTGGCTATGTAGGTAGGCTAAAGTGAAAAACAATACAGATGGAGAGAAAGAGAAAGTAAAGCAAAGTAAGAGTGTGAGAAGAGAGAGTCCAAGCCTCTCTGGTTTATTATATATGGTAGATGGGTACATCGTAGAGTATCACCCCACCCTTTTCCCTCCCCCAATGAGAAACAAGCATTCTTGGTTCTGCCAATAGGGATCAAGCATTTCTGGTCCCCATGGCTACCAGTGGTCTGCCCATCACCACCAAGCCGTGTGGCCCCTCTGGCCACCACCAGCCATGAACCTTGATCCTGAGTGTGGTGATCCTACCCAGTAGAGGGGGAGGGGTGGGCCTTGAGTGCCCCTTACACAGAGCCCTGCCAGCACCACTATGTCTATTTACATTCCATTCAGGCACCACCAGCACTTACATATATATATACACACACGCACCTGGTCAAGTATACCCTTTTCGTAATAGAACATTTGCATTCCCCCTATCATTGAAAATCAGAATATTTTACAATGCTGTGTGCTAGTCACCTCCATTTTCAAGTATTCGTGCGTTAGTGTGTGCCAGGGAGGTGTGTTCCAAGCACCAGTCATAGATGTTGTTGTTGTTAAACCAAGGATGTGGTTTTGGTGTAATTAAGGTTGCAGCCGCTGCTCTGTTGACAAGCTGCGTGAAGAACGTGGTCGCACTGCGCTGTTTGGATGCGCTATTGCCTCTGGGCATCACTGGTGTGGACACATCATTCTGGTGGAGATCGTGTCGTATCGCGGGCACAGCACCAGTCAGGGTGTGGTATAGGCGTTGGATCTCGGATCATTAACTGCGTTGCCGAGCACCGATCATGGGTGGCAGCGTCAGGCTGGATGCCTAGCACCGATCTTCACCAGTGGCATAGTCCGACAGACGTGGCTGAGATTCTCAGCTGGCCTGAGCCAGAATTGTTTGTCTCGATTGATTCAAGTTGGTTGATTGAGTTGGAGTAATTTGATTGATTTGAATCATTTGATTGATTTGAGTAATTTGATTGATTTTGGTCATTTTATTGATTTGAGTTATTTGAATGTTTTGGTCAGTTTATTGATTGAGTCAATTGTTGATTGAGTCAAGTGTTGATTTAGGGAAATGATTGATTTGATTTGATTTGCTTCTGTTGCTATTCTAGCCTGGCTTACCCTATCTTTAAAACTGTTTTTCTTGATTTTGTCATTAAGTTTTAAGGGGGCCTGGCGTGCAAGGGAATTTGGCAGAGACAACACGGACACGATGGATAAAGACATGTTATTATAACATTTTAATTCATGGGGGGGGAGGGTGAGGAGTGGGGGGGGGGGGGTTTGAAGTAGTGTACATAAGTGGTTCAGTAGTCAGTTCAACCCCACCGTCTATATTGGGACCGACATTCTTGTATAGATTTGGGCCTATCCCCATCTAAAACAATTAATGTTCACAGGAGCACTTGCTCCTGTACAGGTAGAGGGGGATGGGGTACTTAAGGTGGGGGGGGGGTGTTGAAGAAAATTGGAAGAAAAACCTTGGCAGTGATGGGGGCCAACACCGGTGGAGAAGACAAACTAATGTAGAAAGTCATGCGCCGGGTATTCGGGCAGGGACGCGTTCAAAATTTGTAATATGGGATTGTCTCCACTGTTGGTCACTCACTCTGATACGACTGAGAAAGACGTAAATTTACGGGCTTCCATTATCCTTGGCCGTTTGCGCAAGTAGAATGGAAGGGGGACATTGTAAAAATCTACAGTCTTTTGGTTGTAATAGACAAGCTTGGAATCATATCAATGTCTTGCGCGAACAAGTTGGAGACCATTGTTATGTAATATTGATGCAATGTGTGCCCACTCGCTGTGTGACATAAAAATAACTATGTGGAAATGTTATGTCGCGCAGTGGCCAGGATTGCGGTATGATGTCTGGATATTGAGATACAGTTATTAATTATAGAAATGTTCCCTCCATGCACCAGGAAGAGTGCAAATGAAGGAGGAGCATATATTAATGTTCATTGTAACTGCATGATGACTACTTGTTACCACAGGACCACTGGGTAAGCATACCCAGCCATTCTGCATATATTAGGGACACCACCTGCACTGGGGTTGAGTGACAGGTGCCCCTCTTGGTCGGCAGCCCTCCCAGGCTGTAGAGGCATCTGATTGGATGGCTGTGTGAGCCCAGTCACCCTTGTACTCCTTACACTTGCTAGACAGACACATACACTTTAGAGATACCAAGGAAGAAGTTCACCACTGAGCTGCGTGTAACACCCAGAGGACTTACGTTAAATGGGCTGTAGGCACTGAATTAGACTGAACAAGCAGAAACTATGTGGGTATGTGCGGCAGGTTGTAAGTGAGTCAGGGTGGCAGGTCACTAGTAGGTGCACAAGAGTTGTAGCAATAAAGCTCAACCTTATCACTGTCAATCTTGCGTGACTTGTCTTCCCTTTCTTACTTATGAGTTGTTTTGGTATTTAGTGGGAGGAGACTGGCAGACAGTTGCAAGGATCCTCCTGATAGTAGTGAGTATAAGATGAGTAACTGCGACGGCCAGCAATAATTCTTCAATTGGTTTGACTCGGCCTAGATTCAAACCGCCTGTTTTTCCACTTGGGAACCCAGTGCTCTTCTCGATTCGGACACCGCGTCCGATGATAGTGTTATATATGGTGTGACAGGATGTCATGGTAGAGATAGGGACTTGTTATATATACAATGCAGACAGAGCTCCAGCTACAGCGACAATGTACTTAACACGCGTCCTTCTACCATTCAGGATGCACCTGTCAAGGATTAATATCAAATTAGATGAAGCCACGAAGTGGCTCAGTCTAGTTTGATATCAATATTATGTGACAAATAAGTTGCATAATCTGAAGCATTGGAAATACCATTTATCAAGGCATTGGAGGCATTCGACTGGGCCCTGTCCATCCGCAAGATTTACGAATGGAGCGGATGGAGCCACAACACACATCCGAATCATACGTATAGAAACCCACTTCCGGTCCCAGTCGAATAGGAATTTGTAAGGAAATATTTTGATATTCGCATAGAGAGGCCCATCGAATGCCTCCATTGCCTTTGCGGCACAAACTGAACATCCAACTTTTTAATGCATCTCCACATATATACACATCCATGCTGGCAGCACAAGATTCCTGCCACTGAGTTGGGTACAAGTTGCAGGCACCTTAAGTTAGTGGCGCCAAAGGCACATGCCATACCTAACATACTGGTACCCGCATGTACTGCACTTAAATGTTACTAGAAGGTAAAACAACAACCACAAATGAAGTGGCGCCAAGGGCTCATGCGATATCTGCCATACCTTGGGTATGCCACTCGGCATTGTATCGATCATACAACGCCCAGTGCCATACCTCGGGTATGCCAATGGCCGTCGTATCGATCATACAACGCCCAGTGCCATACCCCGGGTATGCCAATGGGCATCATATCAATCATACAACGCCCAGTTCCATCCCTCAGGTATGCCACTGGGTGTTGTATTGATCATACAACGCCCAGTGCCATACCTCGGGTATGCCAATGGGGGTCATATCGATCAGACAACGCCCAGTGCCATACCCCGGGTATGCCAATGGGCGTCTTATCAATCATACAACGCCCAGTTCCACCCCTCAGGTATGCCACTGGGTGTTGTATTGATCATACAACGCCCAGGGCCATACCTCGGGTATGCCAATGGGGGTCATATCGATCAGACAACTCCCAGTGCCATACCCCGGGTATGCCAATGGGCATCATATCAATCATACAACGCCCAGTTCCACCCCTCAGGTATGCCACTGGGTGTCGTATTGATCATACAACGCCCAGTTCCATCCCTCAGGTATGCCACTGGGCGTCGTATTGATCATACAACGCCCAGTGCCATACCTGAGGTATCCCACTGGGCGCCATATCGATCATACGATGCCTAAGGTATGGCAGGTATGGAATGTGCCCCTGGTGCCACTTCAGTTGTTGTTGTTTTACCTCCTAGTAACATTTAAGAGCAGTACATGTGTACAGTGTACATTTAAGAGCAGTACATGCGTAACAGTGTACCAGCGGGTATGACTTGCTGACAGCAGTACATGCCCGTACCAGTTAGAGGGAATTCACAAATCTAAAAATAGTAAATGAAGTTGATCGATTGATTGGTGGTTTCTTTACGCCGTGTCGGCAGCATAGGCCATATTCACGGAGCGTAGTGAAGTTATCCTATCCTGAAAACACCTCGCGTCGGCGCCTAACTCCAGGTTAAGATAACACCGCTTCAGGGGCCAAATGTATGAACAACTTTTTTATCGGCTCTGGTGTTAAGGGTGGCCGGCGGGTTAGGTAAAGTCAGTGTTGGAATATGTGTCACGGGAAATGTATGGGGCGAAAGTGCGGCGGTGTTAGCTAACGAATGCGTTATTTATAGATTTGGGAAATCCCTCTGAGCATGTAGCTGGCGAGCACTGCTATTTGACAATATTTAACAGAATTACATACTCTACCAGTGATATTTTATCAAATTAACCACAAATTCGAATCGATAAAGGCAATATTAACGCTGCCGCTACATCGGCAGTGATATTAATATTGTTGAATCGATGAATGTACACAAAACAAATAGCGGTGCTCGCCGTCAACAGGCTCACAACTAACAAGGCTGCTGGTTCCCGGCCGCCGAATCGGCGGCGATATTGTCAAATAGCAGTGCTCGCCAGGAACAGGCTCACCACTATTGCTGCGCCTGTTGCCAGCGAGCACTGCGGCGGGCGGCGGCGATTTGTTTAGTTTACATTCGTCGATTCGACAATATTAATATCGCCGCCGATGTAGCTGCTACGTTAATATCGCTTCGAATATAGGGTTAATTTCATGAAATTTCACTTATTGCGTATGTAATTCTGTTAAATATGATAGGATTGAATAGATTTGGCCCTAACCTAACACTAACACCAACGTTAAACTTGATATTTCTTGGTGTTGGTGTAGGCGATGTTAACTCTCGAGGTGTTTGCCTAACCTGGGCACATACATTGCGACTTTTCACCGCTAACCCCGGAAGCCCGCGCTAACCACTGGTTTGGAGCGCTAAACCAGCTTCATACATTTGGCCCCAGGAGGCTAAGGTTTGGTTGTTGTTGGGTTTTTTTTGTGGGGCATATAAGTGAATTATCACCAAGGTTCCAGAGCACGAGTGGGTAGCTGCGATTGATGGGGTGTGGTCGGTGCTAATGGATCATCAGGGTAGGAGAGAGTGTGAGTTGCCGATATGACAAGCTGTATATTATTATAAAAATACAGGACGTGTGAGGGGGGGGGGGGGTTGAGGGGATTGGGGGGGGGGGGGGGGAGTTGGGGAGTGTGGGGCGGATTCAATGGGGGGGACCTTTCATGAGCCAGTTCTCTAGCTATACACTTGGTGGCAGCACCCGTTCCCGGTCAAAGTCGGCCATCATGGTTGGATAGAAGGGTGTAGGTATGTGTGTTGGTGGTGTAGGTGTGTGGTGGGGGTTGGGGTTGGGGTTGGGGTTGGGGTTGGGGTTGGGGTTGGGGTTGGGGGGTTGGGGTTGGGGGGTTGGGGTTGGGGTTGGGGGTTGGGGTTGGGGTTGGGGTTGGGGTGGAGGTTGGGGATTGGGGTTGGGGCTTGGGGTGGAGGTTGGGGCTTGGGGTTGGGGTTGGGGTTGGGGTTGGGGTTGGGGGTTGGGGGTTGGGGGTTGGGGGTTGGGGGTTGGGGGTTGGGGGTTGGGGGTTGGGGGGTTGGGGGTTGGGGGTTGGGGGTTGGGGGTTGGGGTTGGGGGGTTGGGGGGTTGGGGGGTTGGGGGCGTGGGTTTGGGGGGTTGGGGGGTTGGGGGTTGGGGGGTTGGGGGTTGGGGTGGGGGTTGGGGGTTGGGGGTTGGGGGTTGGGGGGTTGGGGGTTGGGGGTTGGGGGTTGGGGGTTTGGGGGGTTGGGGGGGGTTGGGGGGGTTGGGGGGTTGGGGGGTTGGGGGGTTGGGGGGTTGGGGGGTTGGGGTTGGGGGTTGGGGGTTGGGGGTTGGGGGTTGGGGTTGGGGGTTGGGGGGTGGGGGTTGGGGGTTGGGGGTTGGGGGTTGGGGGTTGGGGGTTGGGGGGGGGGGGGTTAGGATGGGGTGGGTATGTGTGGTGGTGGGGGTGTAGGTGTGTGGTGGGTGTGTGGTGGGTGTGTGTGGTGGGGTGTAGGTGTGGTGAGGGTTAGGTGTGTGGTGGGGGTGTAGGTGTGTGGTGGGGGTTTAGGATGTGCTGGGTGTAGGTGTGGTGTGTGGTGGGGTGGTAGGTGTGTGGTGGGGGGGGGGGTGTAGGTATGTGTGAGGTGTAGGTGTGTGTGAGGGTGTAGGTGTGGTGGGGTGTAGGTGTGGTGGGGGTTGGGATGGCTGGGGTGTAGGTGTGGTGTGTGTGGGGGTGAGTGGTGGTGGGGGGGGGGGGTGTAGGTGTATGTGGTTGAGGTGTAGGTGTGTGGTGAGGGTGTAGGTATGTGTGGTGAGGGTGTACGTGTGTAAGGTGAGGGTGTAGGTGTGTGTGTGGTGGTATAGGTGTGTGTGTGTGGTGAGGGTGTGCTGTGTGTGGTGGGGGTGTAGGTGTGTGGTCTGGTGGGAGTGTAGGTATGTGGTGGGGTTTAGGTGTGTGGTGGGGGTGTAAGGGGTACTGGGGTATAGGTGTGTGTGGTGGGGTGTAGGGGGTATAGGTGTGTGGTGGGGTGTGTGGTGGGGGTTTAGGGCTGTGGTGGGGGTGTAGGTGTGGGGTGGGGGTTTAGGGATGCTAAAGATTGTGAGGTGCCGCTCTGCAAGACACCCCCACACCTCCACCTACACCCCAACCACACACACCGTCAACCCCCACCACACACACCGTCAACCCCCACCACACACACCTACACCCCCACCACATCCCTAAGCCCCCACCACATCCCTAAACCCCCACCACACCCCTACAGCACACCCACCCCACCACACCCACTCACCACACACCCCTACACCCCTACCACACACCCCAAAATCCCCATTCACCCCACCACCCACACCAAAATCCTCACCACACCCCTACACCTCGACACCTCACCCACCGCACAAACATATGCCCACACCACACACTCACCATGCACATCTACACCCCAACTACACCCACCACACCATACCCACTCACCACACACCCCTACACCTCCACTACACCCCCCGAAATCCACACACACTCCCACCAGACACACCAAAATCCTCACCACACCCCTACACTTCCACAACACACGAGACAGGCATGGTGCGCCATCTGACGAGAGAGTGATACAAACTGAAAGGTTCCCATTAACTGTGTGACGAGAGTGGGAGCAGATGCTTCAACTCAACTGGCTGCGAGACGAATGTTTGTTTGTTGTTGTTTTACATCCTATCAACATCTAAGGTCATATCAGGACGGGTACTGACTTGGGACAGTATGCACTCATGGTGACTTTATAGTGCTGCCCCAGTGGGAGACCAGGAAGCCAGCACCATGACCTGATATCCCACTCAGTCACATTATCCTGACACTGAGCACATGAGTCCTTGCCCTCTCCTAATAATACCGAGCGCCTGGCTAGGAAGTGACAAGCATACATTTTTAAGTCATTGGTTTGACTCGACCAGGGTTCGACCCCATGATCCTATGGGTTTGGATCCCCCGATCTCCCAAAACAGGAGCTGGATGCTCAACTCATTCGGCCATCCAATCTGGTAGTGCAGGACGAATGATTAGTGTTGGCTTGTGGTATTGATTCACTCACTGAAAACAAAAAAGGGGAGTAGGTGGTCACAGGTCTTGCTTTTTGCATTATAATTATTATATAGCCTTCGATATCTCGTGTTGACATGACAGCAAGTAAACCTTGCAGCCATTGTGGCTATGAGTAAAGGATTTAACTGCATCAAATTCTACTAACACAGTGTAAAATATTCCGATTTAATGCATTGGTGGGGGAATGCAAATGTTCTATACTGATTGGGTATACGTCACCAGGTGCATGTATGTGTATATGTAGGTGCTGGTGGTGCCTGAGTAAGATGTAAATAGACATCGTGGTGCTCGCAGGGCTGTGTGTAAGGGCAAAGACCCTATAATACTAACACGGCTCACTCCCTATCTCTCCCATGGTAATGTAAATTTTGCAGTGCCACCTTGTGGTGGGTTTGATCAGCCAGCTGCTGGTTGGTATTTCACATGTAAACACATACAATTATATTATACATGAGATAGGTAAGTATGAATACACATCAATATGAAATTGCTATGAACAAATACCCATCATCATCAGCATCATCATCAGCATCACCATCACATCACATTCATATATACATTTATACATATAATATAGCACCTGTTTTACCAAGAGAACAGCCAACACACCAAGTGGTGGGTTTGATCATTTTGATTACACAGTACAGGCTGAGTGAGCCGTCTTAGTATTATAGGGTCTTTGGTAAGGGGCACTCAGACCCTACCCCCTCCCCCCTTTGCTGGGTAGGATCACCACACTTAGGCTCAAGGCAGGTGGTGGCCAGCGGAGCCAAACAGCTTGGTGGTGGTGGGCAGATCACTGGTAACCATGGGGACCAGGAATGCTGGTAGAGCTAAGAATGCTTGTTTCCCATTGGGGGAAAAGGGTGGGGTGATACTCTACACTGAATCCATGTACCATATAAATAATAAACCAGAGGGCTTGACTCTCTCTCTTGTTTCACACTTTATACTCTTCCTTTCTCTTTGTCTGTATTGATTTCAGTATAGCCTGCCTACACAACCACAGATTCGAGCCATAGACTTTACATACTGGTGACCACGACAAGTGGTGAATTTATTAGTTGGAGGAAGGATTCAACTTTACTTTATGGAGACCTAATCTTTACAACAGTAACAAAATAGCTTCATATTCACCATGTATATTAGTACAAAGTTACCCTAACCACGACACTTACAATATAAAATGTACATCGTTATCTCTCAATGCTGTTGGGTAACGATATTATTCTTCTTTTGTCTTCTATTTTTTTGTCTTTCTATCAAACTCTTGTTGATTTTAGACTATTGTAAATGTGAATGATTGTAACACAACATGGCCGGAAGACCAGTACCTCGGCACTGGAAACTAAATCGTTATTCCCTGAATAAAATTCTCATTTACCACCAAAATAAAGTATATACACATCGATTGCTACATGAACTCGGTATTTTTGTTGTTTTTTATGGGTTCTTTTTGCGGGAGCCTTTTTAAAAAATTAATTGATTAAGCAAATTAGTTGATTAAGCAGGGGAAATTTCAATCGTGCATAATTGGTCTTCCTCATTCCATTGCTCCTTGCCCTATCCTAGTAATGCTGATTGCCAGGCAAGGTAGCGGCAAGTAAAACAATTTAAGTCATTGTTTTGACTGGGCCCTGGTTTGAAACCAGGCTTTTGAATCCCACAACCTACCAAAACAGGAGCGGGCGCTTAACTCATTTGGCCATATGCTTGTTATTTCATTAAGGGTGTCACAGTAAGGTGATGCTGTGTGTGCAGCTATACGATGGGACCAGCACCATAACCTGATATCCCACTCAGTCACATTATCCTGACACTGAGCCAAATAGTCCTTGCTCTATCCTATTAATGCCGAGCGCGTGGCTAGGAAGCGACAGGTATCAATTTATAAGTAATCAGTTGAAATTGTTTAAATATGTCGGTGAAATACCTGCATTTGCATTGAACTTGATTTGCATATTTAGGCGATTTGTGCTTGATTACATGGGAAGTGTATTTACCTAATTGAAAAACACAAACTTGATATTAAATATATTGCCATTTAATAGATTCTCCTTCTTTGTTACATATCAAAGTTTTGCATATCATATGTGAAGTCAGAGATGATATTAACCTTATTTAGTTACATTTTTATTTAATTTTGTTGTTGTTTGAATATGACATTTGTCAGCGCCGGAGATCACTGGTCTTCCGGCCATCTTACTATTGTAATTGACAGTCTAAATAATTTAAGTTTGATGAGTGCTGTATTAGTTACAGCACCGATCCTGTAAAAGTAAGGGAGTGGCTCCTGCTGTATAATGTACAGCACAAGTCACTGTAGTTCATGCAAAAATGGGGAGCAGAACGGAGTAGAACGTGTATAATCGGAGCAACTCAAACAATCATTGTGGGTTACATTTTTTTCACTTATAAAACAAGGTAAGTTGATAATTGACAATACATTTTGTCTGTCTTATATAATGTTCAATGTTCAATTTGCCGGGTGGTTGGGGCAGTAAAATCGTCTGGCAGTTGAATGCTTTCGTCTTAAAGCTTGCATCGAAGTGAGACACAGTGCGAAGGCACATGATTATATAGTGTTGACAAGGTACATCACTAGGTGGCGTAGCAGATATTTAGCTACACATGAAGTTAGATATCGTGTCCTAGTCCTGTCCATGGTTACTTGAACATTGTTAAAAATCTGCTAGGCAGCAAAAGCGTTAGTTTACTATATGTGAATATAAGTGGTGGCAGAATCACTGGCCCATCGTTACTTGGATGTATTGCATTCGGGGAAAAACGCGAGATGGTGTATGGTACCGTATGATGGGTTACGGTCGCCGTACGGTCGCCGTACGGTCACCGTCCGGTTTTTGCTCGCCACAAGGGGTTGCGGTTGTTTTAAGTTGAAGTTATCTTAACTTTCGAAAATCACAATGCCGCAGGCTGGAATCCTGCCAAAATCCCGCCAATTTCTAATGTTAACAGAATAATATGTTTGTGCAATAATGTATAGAAATTGTGAATTAAAAGATGTCTTAAAAAATGTCTTATCTGTAGTTGTGTGGCGACACATAAAAAAAACGTAACACGGCGTACTGTGACATATGCCTTGCGGTGACCATACAATTTGTAAATAGCTAAACTGCAGACTGCAACGCCGTAACATTTGCATAAACTGCAAGACACACCACAGACCACAGCCACGTATGGCGATCGCAGCATTTGTGACCTAAGCTTAAGCCAAAGGTAGCCCTACCCCCCCTCCTCACTCCTGGTCAGCGAGACCAACCCAGGGCGTCCTGATATGACCTTAGATGTTGCCAGTACGTAAAACTCCAACAACCAACCGAGATAGAGAAAGGAACAACACAATATCTACCTCCCTCAGAAATGATAGAATTCGCATCTTGCTCAGGCTACAGAACAAGACGTAGCATCTAACAAAAAACGAAGAGCTAGCACCTTTTGAGACAGGCTATTTTTTCAAACTGAGCTGTGCGCAACAACCATGGGACTCCGGTTCAATGGACTGGAGGCACTGATTCTGATACATCCTAATTACAGTAATGAGACTTGGTGTGGACAGAAGGTAAGGGGTCGGGGGGATAGGTCACTAGTAGGTGAACAGGAGTTGATGTCAATAAAGCACATCTTCACTCTCAATCTTTTGTGACTTGTCTTCCCTTTCTTCCTTATGAGTTTGTTTGAGAGGGGCATCAGATGTGAACTGACAGACGGTTGTCAGAACGCATCTGGGAAGAGTTTTGGGGTATTATCTGGTGCTCAGACAGCCGGGCATACAGAAATATTATATGAGGTTGCTCAGCAATAAGCCAGAATTGTGGACCTCATATGCAAAGCTTAGACTTGGCACCACTTTATATGTATTTATATACTCCATAGTGTGTGTGTATGTATGGTAGTGATAAGCCCCTTATCGCCGGTAATAAGCTCTGTAGTGCCTCCTCTCCTATCCCCCCCCCCCCGTCAGATTGAGGGGGGGGGGGGGGGGAGGCATGCACCGCTCCACCTCCTGCGCGGGGCTTGACACTCCACTCGCTCGGAAGTGGAGATGTATAAGCATTATGCGAGTATAAAGCTGTGTAAGGCATTTTCCTATATGTTTATTATATTATATTATTCCGATATTATATTATTAGCCAATGGGCTCTCTGCATGTATTTGCTCCTTACTCGTATGGGTACTGGTGGCTCTACCACCGCCCTATCATACTTCCGGCCCTAACACTGTCACTTGGCCCAGAACTTATATATATATATAATTATATGTGATGTATAGCGCATTATACGAGTATAAATGCTAAGGGAACATATACACTTTGCTACTTCCTCTATTGGCGCATTGGTGGCGTGCCCCCCCCCCCCCGCCCCCTGACAGCTGTCGGGGAGTTGTGTAAGGGTGGTCCCCCTCCCGCCACACACACTGGAGGAATGTATATAAAGAGTTCAGGCACAAAAACCGACAAACGCCATTTCGGCTGAAATAAGACTACCAGTTTTGAGCTGAAGCTGCCTTTATTCCAATATTCAAGTCCAGTTGTTTGTTGTTGCAGAAAGCAATACGTCCCCTATTATATATAAGACATTACCAAATATGAAATTGATAGACTTTACCTGTGAAGCACAACAACAAATTCTATTTTACAGAGAACAACTCAAATAGATTTGTCGGTTTTTGCGCCTGAACTCTATATATGTATATATATATATATATGCTGTATAAGAATTATACGAGTATAATAACCCGGAATTCTATACTATCCTAACACCCACCCACCAGTAATCGGGTGATTGAGCCTCGGACTACTCATCTACTGCTCAGGCTTCAACTCCGACGGTGGTGCCACCGCTCGCCTGCTCACTATCCTACTCACTTAACGCCGATGATTTGAGCTGTGTATGTATTTATATATATATATATATATATATATATATATATATATATGCATATGCGTGTATATTTATATATATATGGATAGTTATAAACCTGTTATCGTGTGTAATAAGCTCTGTAGTTCCTCCCCCTCTCCCACCCCCCCCCCCTCCCCTATCCGGGGGTAGGGCGGGGGGGCCCGGCATGCACCGCTCCACACCCTGCATGGGGCTTGACACTCCACTCGCTCGGAAGCTTATATAGATCGACCACTACCCCATATCGATCGGGGTTTTTTTTGGTCCCAACAATACCATTGTAAGGATATTCTAACTCCCTAAACCGACCTCCTCCCTAAATGGACCACATAAAGTCGGTCCCATGGTCGGTCGATTTAGAGAGGTTTTACTGGAAATACATTCAGAGAGCTGGTCGGCCATGTTCGCTTGACCTGCCCTGACACTGTGTCTGCAGTCGTCGCCGATAGGGCCGGTGTGAGGTTCTGCGCAGGTGGCACAGAACCTGGTGGAGAGCGGCATTGGGATGCGTGTGAAAGTGTCAGAGCTTAGGCCCCTTGCATTGTTGCAATAAGTCTGATAGCGACACAGACTACATATGGATTATCTTCAATCAATCAATCAATAGTTCCATCCTCTAGTCGAGGGTTGGATGCAATGGTTCTCCACTCGTCCCGATGGTGTGCTGTTCTGATAGACTGTGAATAATTCAAGCCTGTCCACTGTGAAATATTTGTAAACCATGATGTTCTTGGTCTCCCTCTCCCTCTGCTGCCATTCACCTTCCCTTCCAACAATGTACGGTATATTGAACTCTGACGAATGATGTGGCCAAAATAAATAAGTTTCTTTGTCTGTATAGTGGCAAACAAGCTTTTCTTATTTTTAATTTTTCTGAGAACTTCTTTGTTGGTGATCTTCTTTGTCCATGATATTTTCATCATCCTTCGATAAGTCCACATCTCAAATGCTGCTAAACGTTTGTACATTTTCTTAGAGATTGTCCATGTCTCTGCCCCATACATTAGAGTAGACCACACATAACACTGAAGAATACGCTTCCTTGTTTGTATTAATATCTTACTTGATGTTAACACTCTATACACTTTGGAGAATGTTGTTCGGGCTATTGTTATCCTTCTTTTAATTTCTTCCTCACATCTCCCATCATTTGTAATCTTTTGTCCGAGATATATGAATTCGGATACTTGTTCTATGTTTGTGCCATCTATCGTTATATTGACATTTGGTTTATCTGTCTTTTTACTTATAACCATTGTTTTGGTCTTCCTGGCATTCATCTTCATGTTGAATAGTATTCCAGCTTTATTGATTCTATTCACTATATCTTGTAGGTTTTTCTCACTGTCTGCTAGTATTACACTGTCATCGGCATATCTAAGATTGTTGACGTTCATGCCACCTGTTGTCACTCCCTTGCAATCTTCAATGTGTCTGAAAATCATCTCTGTGTACAGGTTAAATAGACATGGTGACAATACACACCCCTGTCGAACTCCTCGTTTAATCATAACTTCATCCGATAGGCCCTGCTCCATTTTTATAAATGCACGTTGTGTCCAGTATAAGTTCACAATTAGTTTAATGTCTTTGCCATTGACACCAATATCTTGTAAACATTTGATTAACAGTTCATGATTGACTCGGTCGAAGGCCTTCTCATATTCAATAAAGCAGGCATAAACATCCTGGTTCACTTCACAATAACGTTCACAAATCATTCTCATATTGAAAATCCCTTCATGTGTACCTCTTCCAGATATAAACCCACTTTGTACGTTACTGATTTGTTCTTCAATTTTCTGTCTGTTTCTCAGTAAAATTATTTTCAGGATCATCTTCAACATATGACTCATCAGGCTTAGTGTTCTGTACTCAGTACACAATGTTGGTTTTAGCTTCTTTGGGAGTCGTACAAGTATGGATTCATTCATATTCAATGGTATAAATCCAGTCTCATAGATGTCAGTTACTAGCTTATGAATGATTTGAATCCCCACTTCATCTAGTCCTTTTATCATTTCTGATGTTATCTGGATTATCTTAGCAGTGACAAATGGAGTACCACTCTAAGATATGTGATGCAGTCATCTCTAAATACATTATGTATTTATATGCATATATATAGTCATGTATATATGTCTGCATATGTATATATATATAGATGTATATGTATGTATATGTATGTATACATACATGTATATGTATATATATGTATATGTATATATATATATGTGTATATGTATATGTATGTTAATATATATGTATATGTATGTATGTGTATGTATATGTATGTATATATATGTATATGTATAACATTTATAATAGGCATAGGGGGTTTGGATTTTGGGGGGGGGAGAGAAGACAGCAGCCTATCGGCACAAGGAATCCCGGCTTCCCACCACCAGGGTTCCCGGCCTCCAATGCGCCAAGACTCCCGGCACCAGGCCTCAATTCAAATAATATAAATAAAATGTGATAACCAACAATAAAATTAATTAAATATAAATCAATATACAAGGTAAGTTTAATGATGTGCTGTACAGCAAGAATGCCATTGGGGGATTAGGCATCAGATGCATAATTACAGTGAATTATTTACTATGCATATATATATATATATATATATTGGTATGCAAAAAATATCTAAATGATGTACAACAGCCCCCCCCCCCCCACAGGACCTCCCCCAGTGGCAAGTGGAAGTATATGAGTGGGCCACAGACCAGTGTATACCCCCCTGGTTGACTGGAGGTTCCTCTATTGTTTGGGATTAATGGCTATACCAACACAGTACTATCATGGGCTGTTCTGTCCCATAGCCATGAATTAATTCCTAATATTCACTGTTAATTTACTCAATCCGGTCCCAACTAAATGTCCTAGGAATATCCAGGAAATTAGATATAATTTTTGGCTTTCTAGTGATGTATTCCAATATGAAAACATCCTAAAACTCAGTGTTCCACAACCAT
Organism: Branchipolynoe longqiensis; assembly: GCA_030323885.1. NCBI lineage: Eukaryota > Metazoa > Annelida > Polychaeta > Phyllodocida > Polynoidae > Branchipolynoe > Branchipolynoe longqiensis. Next base: position 97,487,929 of record CM059190.1, on the reverse strand, counting down.
ATCTGTGAACCTGCACCTTAATCCTATATGAAATTCGACCTTGGAAATTGCACCGGGGCTCGAATGAGGTAAGCTCTCCAATCTGTGCAAGGAAGTGTGGTGGCTGGATGCGCACCCGGGTGGTTCTTCCCGGAAGGTGGGGAAGGCTGGAGGCTGAAGGCACGTCCGCCACGTCCAAAAACTTCTGACCGAGTGGCGTGTAGCCAAAGACCCTATAATACTAAGACGGCTCACTCAGCCTGTATTGTGTAATCAAAATGATCAAACCCACCACTTGGTGCACTGGCTGTTCTCTTGGTTAAACAGGTGCTATAATATATGTATAAATGTATATATGAATGTGAAAGATGTGTGATGATGGCGATGCTGATGGTAATGCTGATGATGATGTGTATTTGTTCATAGCAATTTCATATTGATGTGTATTCATACTTACCTATCTCATGTATAATATAATTGTATGTGTTTACATGTGAAACACCAACCAGCAGCCGGCTGATCAAACCCACCACAAGGTGGCACTGCGAAATTTACATTACCATTGGAGAGATAGGGAGTGAGCCGTCTTAGTATTATAGGGTCTTTGGTGTAGCGAGGAGGAGCCAGACCCCCACCCCACACCCTGTGAGAGGTGGGTGGGGTGGGGTTATTACATGCGATAATGGGATTATCACTATCCATATCTGTGAGGGGTCCTGTCCATGTCTGCATGCAGTAAAATGGTCACTGGATAGTATCCACAGACTGCCCTAAGGGGGGCCCTCAGTGCTCTCTCTACTAGGGTCACTAATCTGCAGCTTCGGGTAATGGAGAGTCTGCATGGCGAGCTTTATTTCACCACTAACATTGAGTATATTATTGTCTGCTCTGACTGAATGCATGATGCCAAATGAAATTTAACAGAACCAGGCTTTAATTTTAATCAGAAGAGCCTTTTTCTGTCTTTTTTTTTATTAAAAAAAAAGAAGAAAAAGGCCCTTCTGATCAAATCCGGGTTATGCAATGTACCTGCTATATGATATTTTATACGAAAATAAATAACGCAATTTATAGGTAGATATATATGAAAGTGCATACAAATAAATTGCTTAACTGTGCTTATAATCAGGGATGAAAGTGGTCTCCGGGGAAAAAAGCGGAAATGCTGATATTCCCCCATAGGCTTAGCATTGTCAGGGAATCGCGGAAAATTCCCGGAAGTCGGGTTTCATATATATTGGTATACACTGATAGTGCTGCAGCGTTTGAAGCATTTATTAGTAGAATACACTGATGGTGCTGCGGCTTGGCACCACATATTAGTATACGCTGATAGTGCTGCAGCGTAAAACAAAGTATTAGTAGTGCCAATACGTTGATCGTGCTGCAGTATTGCAGTAGGTACATGAAAAATCCTGGAAATCCGCGAAATCGCGGAGATCTTTCATCCCTGTATAATATATATAAGATCTATGTGAATAAAACATACTATTTAGACATGTCCTCATCATATAGCGATATAACGATATAATGAATGGTAGACAGGAAGTGTGAACACTTATTTGTCTCTCTTTTGGTTTTTTTTGGTAAATTAGTTGTCCCAAGCAGGGGAAATCCCAGTCACAGACAACTGGTCTTCCCCACTCCACTGCTGGTCGATAGAAAGCCCAAGCCTACACTTTTACCGACCCAAGGGATTTTTAATCTCCCACACCACATAGACATGGTATGCACAGCGGTGGAAATCCAAATTGGCAGAGCTGGGGGCATGGGGAATCGAACCGCCGACCCTCAGATTAGGAGTCTGACCTAGAAAAAAGTCAGACACTCTAACCACTCCGCCACAGAGAACACCATGTGTTCATGTGTTCTAATGTAGCAAGCAAAAGTGCATCGAAATATAAAGCAAAAGTGCATGGAATTGTAAGTCTTTTAAATGGTCAGTTAATGCTTACAATTACATACAAAGGAAAGTTTGTTTTATTTAACAATGCCTCTAGAGCACGTGGATTTTTATCATCGCCTATTGAACGTCAAACATTTGGTCATTCTGAAACATTTATTTGGAGGAAACCCGCTGCCACCACATAGTCTACTCTTTCCGATAAGCAGCAAGGGGTCTTTTATATGCACTTTCCCACAGACAGGACAGCACATACAACAGCCTTTGATGAAGCAGTTGCGGACCACTGGTTGGATTGGAAAATAGTCCAAACTGCAAATGTTTCCACTGAGCAGAATCGATCGGGTGACCCACACCTTCATAAGTGGACACTCTACTGCTGAGCTACGTCCCGCTCCCTGGACACCTGGGCTCCTTGAGCATATCTGCGTTGCGGACTGCATATTCTGCTATGAGGTACCTCTCAGGTTTCAGGTCATGGTGCTGGCAGCCCGGTCTCCCAGTGGGGCAGTACTATAAAGTTGCCATGAGTGCACACTGTCAAAAGTTGGTACCCATCCTGATATGACATTAGATGTTGCTAGGATGTAAAACAACAACAAACAAACAAATTAGGCATACTCTTGTTGAAGCGAAAGGACATTTCCCAGAAGATGTCAACTGTGTGGTCACTGGCGGATGAAAAGGTGAGGGGCTGAAATTCCCCTTTAAGAGTGTCAAGTGAAAACGGATGTAGATTTGGGCCATTTTTTAACGTAAGAAATTGTTACTTTCCCATGCTCCATTTCTGTCCAACTTTTAATATGTTGTTCACTATGCCTAAGAGTACAAGACCAATCATAAAACACATTTTTGCCATTTGTTGGGGGTATGGGGTATTTTGGTGTTATATAGACCTGACTATATTGGATATACAACACCACTTCGAGAAGCAATTAAATACCAGCGGATACCGTATACCTATGGCTTCCACCCGAGTGGCTTCCCCTAAGTCTAGAACCAATTAACGAGACATTTACCATGAGCGAGAACATGGGTTACCCCTAAAGTCTGATGGTTTTGAGTTGTTGTCAATTTTCTCTGCGATAAATATATTAAATTAATTGCTATAGTCCACCATACCTTTTTTTCTTTAGCTCGAAGTAACTTTTATTTTAAATGGCTAACTTTTGAGATATTTAAAGTGCAAACATGTCAAATTAGTTTTGGCAAGCACACCAAAACTCTGTTAATATAGTCTTCTGTGGTAACAAGCTATATTAAATTGACTCAGCATTCACTTCTATGTGGCAGGAAATGTTTTGTAAGTCAACCAGTATCTAATACCCCTGTCACACTACGACGTAACAAGCCAACGTGAGCCTAACGTGGTAATTTTTCGTCATTACGTTGGGTTACGTTTTGATGAGGTCATAATGACGTTAGACTGACGTCGAGCTACGTCATGTTACGTCGTGTTACGTTGGCACTCGTCAAGGTTTTGAACCTGTTCAAAACTTTCAACGTGACGCGAACGTAAGGGTTTACGTTCGCCGTACGTTCTGTACACGTTCAGTGAACGTCAATGACGTTAAACCAACGTTATTAAAACGTTAGTCACTATGTTCAACTACGTTCCACTACGTTCCACTACGTTGACCCACATTAAACCCGGTGGAAACGTCCACGCGGCGTAATGTGAACGTCAGGATAACGTCAGGATAACATCAGGAGAACGTACGTTCAACGTAGTTCAACGTTTCGCCATCAGGTAACGTAGTTTTGGCGATGGAATAACGTTCATAACGTTCCGTGAACGTAATGAACTTGTCATCTCTCGTTGAATGACGGTAACACTACGCTTTACCGACGTTACGATCTCGTCCACTACGCTGCATCCACGTTCAACTTGTGCCCAAATTAGCATACTACGCTGAGAAGTTCAACGTTCTTCACGTTCTCCCTACGCTGACGTCATTACGTCGTAGTGTGACAGGGGCATTAGTTAGGTTTTGAGAATTGGATGTTTCATCGGACTAAGCAGCTTTAAAGCAAGATACATTGCCTTGGGGTGTTTTTTGCTTCTTTTGGGGGTATTTTCTTTTACATGTAATTGTATATGTTTGAGTAGCTGCAATTTGGGCGTATTGCAATTAATTAGGATCATTACTGTAATAATCTAGCTCTGACTCCGCTATGAGACACACCCGCTAAAAGGTTTGTTTGTTGTAGAATTACGTCCTAGCAACATCTAAGGTCATATCAGGACGGTCCCCATTGTAAGGTACCTTCGCTATGAGGTACCTCTGCTATAAGGTACCTCTGCTATAACGTAGCTCTGCTATAAGGTACCTCTGCTATAACGTACCTATGTTATGAGGTACCTCTGCTATGAGGTACCTCCCCTATAAGGTACTTCTGCTATAAGGTACCTCAGCTATAAGGTACCTCAGCTATGAGGTACCTCCGCTATTAGGTACCTCCACTATGAGGTACCTCTGCTATGAGGTACCCCGCTATAAGGTACCGCTGATATAGGGTACTTCTGATATAAGGTACCTCTACTATAAGGTACCTCAACTAAAAGGTATCTGCTCTGCTATGAGGTACCTCTGCTATTCTGCTATAAGGTACCTTTGCTATAAGGTACCTCTGCTATGAGGTACCTCGGCTATTCTGATATGAGGTACCTCTGCTATAAGGTACCTCCCCTATAAGGTACCTCAGCTAACAGGTACCTGCTCTGCTATGAGGTACCTCTGCTATAAGGTACCTCTGATATAAGGTACCTCAGGTGACATATGTAGTGACTGAGTACATTGCTATAAGACTTGTATAGCAATACTAACCACCCAACACTATATCAGCTGGTAGTGAGTGAGAGGCTATCGATTTAACTCATTTATTCACTCATTGTCCAACCTGTATACGATAGATTGAGATTAACATGCACTGTATTTTGCTTGGCAAAATTTTAATGTATACTTCTTGACTGATGTGACATTGAATCAATGCTAGCTGTTTGCCCTGCTTTGATACCATTAATACCACACTTCACTTACCTGCGCATTGAGTTTCCCACTGAGTTGGAAATAAAGTCTTTGTTTTATCACTTCGGTTTTCCCCTTCTCAGTGCCTTGCGAGCAATGGGTCGCAAAATGAACAACAAAGGACAAAAGAACCTTCAAAGTTCAAGATGCATTTAGGTGAATTGTAAGCGTGTATTCTTACATTGTATACATGTATGTGTGTTTGGGTGCTAGAATTTAGAAATAAAATCCTCATCTCCTGAGAATTCTGTGCTGAAAAGAAAAAAACTAAAGATTGAATTATCAAAAGACCCAGTTTCATAGTCTTTTAAAAAAGTGAATCCCCTGTTTCAAGCTTCAGTCCCATAGGTCATGCATATCTGGTTCCATTGCGCATGTGCACAACCAGCGCTGCGCGGCTGTCATGCGCGGTGGGAAGTTGACTGCTGTTGCTGTTGTTGCATATTTTATATGGCACGGCTGGGTGGCTGCGGGATTGGGGTGGGGTGGGGTGGGGTGGGGTGGGGGGGGGGGGGGGGTTGACAGCGAGCGCTGTCATAGAAGCATGACACTGACAGCGGCTCAAATGTATAGGATCCTTGACAGCAGACTGACACTGCACACTGGTGAAAAGGGAGCCAGGCACAGCTGTTTATAAAACAAGGAAAGTGACGCATGATTTCAAATTGTGGTTGATTCGCAGGGGAGAGACGGCGCGCCGCCCTGGTGGAAGCGTCCGGAACTAGCCATGTTGTTTGTTTTTGAAGTTTAACGTCCTGGCAACATCTAAGGTCTTAGCAGGGTGGGTACCGACTTGAGACAATGTGCACTTATGGTGACTTTATAGTGCTGCCCCACTGGGAAATAAGGCCGCCGGCACCATGACCCGATATCCCACTCAGTCACATTATCCTGACACTGAGGTAACCAGTCATTGTCCTATCCTAATAATGCCAAGCACCAGGCTAGGAGCCAACAAATATCAATTTTTAAGTCATTGGTTTGGCTCCACCAGGGTTCGAACCTACGAACCCATGCTTTCGGATTCCCCGATCTCCCAAAACGGGAGACGGACGCTCAACTCATTGGGCCATCCCGTCTGGTATCTCTATGATAGAGTTACTAACATAAGTGTGTCTTGTAGTTGTACTTAGAATCAGCAAAACAGTCCATCTACTTCTACAGAAGCGCATGATTAAAACCATGAGAAAAGCCATCATTTTTCCAGCGAATGACTGGGATATTGATCGAAACCTTCATAAGAGAAGTATTGAATATTGTGCATTTAATAACTACAACAAAGGGTACATGTTCAGTAATGGAACCTGAACAAATGAAAGGACCTGCAATTAAATTAAGGAATGATGATCTAATGCTGATTGCAGTGAAATTTACCGCACAAACATTTTATATTAAATAAAGTACCACCCTGTATGTGTACATTTATGGCCTCCCCACACACCATGTGTAAAGCCCCTGTCACACCTCGCGAGATTGAGGAAACGGAAAGAAACCAAACAAAGTCCGTTGATATCCGGCAAAGTCCGGTGTGTGTCCATTGCATGTCGTTGATATCCGGCCCGATCCATTACAAATTTTGAACATGCACACAACTTGGAACGGATGCTGCCGGATTGACATCTATGGTTCTTCTCTGGTTTGAGTCCGTTTAGTCCGCTTACCATCCATTGGCTATCCATTCATGTCTGTTTCATGTCCGTTTAATGTCTGTTTCATGTCCGTTCATCCAGCGCCCTTTGACCCAATATCGCAACATTTTTACACATTTTAATACATTTTGATACTTATCCCGCTTGAACACCACCGGACTAGAAAATTCTGTCCGTTGCTCAATCCGGCGAGGTGTGACAGGGGCTTAAGCTGAAACTGCGACCTGGCATTCTGGGTTGCAGCATCAGTCCTTCCTGAAGGACCAGCAGAATTCGGAACACGTGTATTGTCTATCACCGGAGTCGCTGAAGATAAGTACTACTGGGCAGATAGTAGGTGGGTCGAGGCGCCGCCTGGAGGGCAGGAGGAGAATTAGGGGAGCTGCTTGGAAGCAAACTTCCCGCTCTCCATGCCCCAGGCCAGCCTCCAGTAACGCAGATTACAAATGAAGGTTATCAAAGGAGATTACAGGAGTAGTAGTAGTAGAAGACAAATAGCAAATAATAATAATAAGCAGGATCATTACATACATGAATAATATTTGCTTAAGTGCTTTATACCTCACGTATAATTCCAGTGTGCGAGGGACAGTATTTCGCACTACCGGTAGGGTTGGGGGTGGTGGCGCCACCTGTCCAAACTGTGAAAAGGGCTCACCCATAAAGTAGTACACAACATATAGGTGATCATATAGGGAACATTCCCTTTCGCGCCTTTATACTCGCATAATTCTTACACATCATATATATATGTGTGATGTATAAGTTTGATGCCCCTGCCGTGCAGAGTTGTAAACCACTGCCTTGTGGTACAGGTTCTTGACAGAACCGAAGGCTAAGGGAGCAAACCCTAAACAGAAAAACCATGTCACTGTGGCAGCATCAAGGGCGGTTGATGTATGGAACTCCCAACATCTCCCGACCAGCCACTGCAGGGACAAATAGTTTTGCGCCTGCCTGGACATGTTCTTGCCGGTGTGAAACCTCTATTTGCTCCCCGAGAGAGTCCCGCTGGTAACTTGCAAAAGCCAGCAGCACTTCAACACTTTTGCAGGCAGCTTTCATGAAAAGTAGAGAGCTAAATGGAGAGTGTCAGTCAAGTAATGAAAGCTGTCTTTGTCGCATCGCGACCAACAGCATGATGATGATGTATAAGTATTATGTGAGTATAAAGGTATGGAAGGGAATGTTATTATTATTGTTACTATTATACATACTTGCTGACAATATGTATATCCTCCTAGCCTACCCTGCCAGGACCGGTGATGTTGCCTCCACTCTCCTTCATCCCACATGTTCACTCATGCCGGGGCGACATGCTGGGGACCAGCTCGTATTCGTGACTCGGATGATAGGTTTATCTGACTGAGTCTTTAACAATCTTTAAGGATGAGCGATAACTTCAAATAAACTAACCAGCTGACTGACTCCAAATTGGGCATCAACTAGTTTAAGCATACAAATAATTGAAGATTCTTTATAACACCACCGGGACTGATGATGCCAATTACATAAACCAAGAAGAATGAAATAATGTTCCTACTTTGATTTTGCGATAATTTACAGAGACACGACATTCATGAACATAGATAGTACTGCGACGTGATATAGTATAGCTTCTTGTTTGTATATCCACATAAATACTAGTAGGCGGTATACAGTAAAACCTCCGTAACCGACCACCTCCACAGATCGACCACTCCCATATATATCGCTGTATTTGGGTCCCAACAATGCCATTGTAACCATATTCCAGCTCCCTAAGCCGACTGCCTCCCTAAATGGACCACTTAAAGTCGGTCCCAAGGTCGGTCGATTTAGGTGGTTGTTGGAGTGTTACGCCCTTTCAACATCTAAGGTCATATCAGGACGGAGTATGTGGTATATAAGGAGCTATATAAATAACAATTATGCAGTGCTAGGAATCGGAAATAATTACATGTATCCTTATTGCATTGCATTCTGTATCGCTAAAACCATATCAAAACAATGACGCCACCTGCTTATTAGGGACCAGACGGGATGGCCGAATGAGTTGAGCATCCATCTCTCGTGTGTGTAGATCGTTGGATTCGAACCCATGGGGTAGAAGCCTCGTCGAGTCAAACCAACAACTTAAAGATTTATATTTGTCGCTTCCTAGCCAGCCACTAGGCATTAATAGGATATGGCAAGGAGTGGTTGGTTCAGTGTCAGGATAGTGTGACTTAGTGGGATATCAGGTCATGGTGCTGGTGGCCTGGTTTCCCAGTCGGGCAGCAGAATAAAGTTTTCATGAGTGCGCACTGTTTAAAGTCGGTACCCGTCCTGATATGACCTTAGATGTTGCCAGGATGCAAAACCCCAACAACCAACCAACCAACTTTCGGTGTGTCAGGTCAAAGGATTCGAACCCTGTGTTTGAATCTCAGTCAAGTCAAACCAGTGACTTAAAAAGCTATACTTGTAGATACCTAGCTGGGAGGCAGCCAGCATTAATAGAATGGGGTACGGAGTTGTGAGTTCTGAAATGAGAGACCAATCAATGGTTGCGATGCCAACATTGTGTTTGATTCAAAAGGCAATGACTCACCCACGTGCTGCTGCCCTGATTGACTCACAGGTGGATGTGAGGCTTCCCTACCATCCACCCAAGTCATGGTAGCTGGCTTTCACACCCTGACGACGCTGTATACAACACGTTGAGCTCGCTGCTAGCCATTGGCACTTCTTGGCAAGCCAGCCCCACGTTCAGCCTTCATCACTGTTTCTGTTTTGCAACATGCTTGCCAAAGTTCATTTAGCATGTTTTCATTTCAAATATCTCCAAAGTTAACCATTTAAAATAAAGGTTAGTTCAAACCGAAGTAAAGTAGATTATAGCGATCAACCTAATGTATTTATCTCAGAAAATTACAGAAACTCGAACCCCTCGAACTATTCAAATTTAAACAACAAATCGAACAACAACAATATTCCTAACAAACCAACATTTATATACCGCTTGCCTAACTGCAACTGAACATTAAAACTGAACATTAAAACTTACTACAACTTTACCAACTGAATACAGAAGATAACTTCTGCTTACATTCTAAATACTATGAAAATACTCACATTGATCTGACTAATATTGATCTAGTTATATGACACTACTGTTACCATATTGCTATGGAACTTTTGTGTTACAGAATTTCATTGTGTTACATGGTGGAAATGGTGTATTCAACAGGTATTGTACACCTTATTCTATATACCTTTTGTGTAAATAACCCAGAATTGTAAAATGGCTAGAAGACCAGTGCTTCGTCACTGGCAAAAGACTTATTCAGCAGAATAAACATATTTACCGCAAAAAAAAAGGTAACCCCCCACTGTGCATCTACGTGATGGAGACACGTTTCTTCTTGGTTCTGCTCTAGTAGCCCTATCTGTCTAAATATCTGTCTGATAACATCAATCATCTCATGGGGATGTTGTGATTATATCAACATGCGCATAAAATGGCAGATGGCACGCCCTAAATGGAGCTTAAATGGGTCAGGTACCCGCTAATTCAGTATAATAAACCAGGCGGATGCTTTCTCGGAAATGATATATAAACCTGCTGTTGCAAACAAAGATATGATCTACTACCTCCTCGTGTAGATTAAATTATCTGTAAATTTATAGACTTAAATGAGGTTCATGAGAAATTGTTATTCATTTTTGATTTGCCTATTAGGTTGTTTCGTTGTTGGAGTTTTACATCCTGGCAAAATCTAAGATTGGGGACCGATTTGTAATAGTGCGCACTCATGGTGGCTTTATAGTATCGCCCCACTGTGAGAACAGGCTGCCAGCAACATGACCTGATATGCCACTCAGTCACATTATCCTGACACTGAGCCAACCAGTCCTTGCCCTATCCTAGTAATGCCGAGCGCCTGGCTAGATAGCGACAAGTATCAATTTTTAAGTCATTGGTTTGACTCGACGAGGGGTTTTGACCCATGGGTTTGAAACCCGTGATCTACCAAACCAGGAGACGGACACTCAACTCATTCAGCCATCCCGTCTAGTCATCAATTTCCCATTGACGTGTACGGTAGAGCAAAAGGAAAGTTACTTTTTTTTAATGACGCCTCTAGAGCACATTGATTTTTATCATCGCTCATTGGATGTCGAACATAGGGACATTCTGACATAATTATTTGTAGAAAACCTGCTGCTGCCACACAAGCTACTCTTTCCGATAAGCAGAAAGGGGTCTTTTAGATGCACTTTCCCAAAGACAGGACAGCACATACCGCAGCCTTTGATGAACAAGTTGTGGACGACTGGTTGGAACAGAAAATAACCCAAACTGCATATATGTGTCCACTGAGCAGGATCAGTAGGATGACCGACACCTTCACATGTGGACACTCTACCGTCTGAGCTATGTCCCGCTCCCTTGCATGGTAGAGCAGGAATGCATCTGGAAGAATGCTGTTCCAGAGAACCCATCGCTCTCTCCTAACTGCTAGCTTCCGCAGTGTCCATTAATTGCTTTATATTGTATGGATTACTGTTGGAAGTCGATGTGGCTTTCAATGGGAAAGTTGCGTGATCGTCATCACCAAGCCGCTCCTCTTTGTGGCGCACCGGACGCCATGGCCGAGTCGGTAGAGCGCGGGCTTCCCGGGCGGGAGATCGAGAGTTCGATTCCGGGGTCGAGTCAAACCAATGACTTACCAAATTGATACGTGTCGCTTCCTAGCCAGGCGCTCAGTATTATTAAGATAGGACAAGGACTGGTTAGCTCAGAGTCAGGATAATGCGACTGAGCGGGATATCGGGGCATGGTGCCATAAATCAATTTTATTTAAGTCATTGGTTTGACTCGAGCAGGAACCAAACTCTCTGTGATATTACTGAATGCCCGGCCACGTTTGGGTCACCAGATAATATGACAAAACTCTCCCCTTCATATCTCTTATCTGTTAGCCCATTTAACCAATATTAAGGAAGAATGAAGACAAGTCACTCAGATAAACAGTGGGGAAGTTGTGCTTTATTAACACCGACTTCTGTCCACCTACCAGTGACCTATCATCCACTCCCCTTACCTTCTAGCCACACCAGATATCATTACCTCTTTAGCCTGTCTAGAAAGCAGTGTACACAGCCCATGGGACAGGAGTCCTATGGCTGTGTTCCACTCAATTGGAATATATGAATTTTGCCAGCATCAGACAGAGTGTCTGGGGTTCCTGCTCAAGAGTAGGTGTGTCTCACTCAAGAGCCAGGAGTAGAGTGATCTCTCTCCAGGGGGTCTGGACCAGAGTCTAGAAAATATGATCTTGGTTTGAGGCTCGTGTGGTCAGAGGGCCAATGGGAAGTGGGTGACTGGGCAGTCCTCAGCCAGCCAATCAGGCACCTCCACAGTCTGGGTGGGTGGCACCACCCCCCACCCCCAGTAGGGGTGGCTGTCACTCAACCAAGCTGCAGTGGTGCCCTGTGTGTATATGCAGATTAGGCTGGTGGACCCACCCAGTGGTCATGTAGGGACAGGTAGCTGCAAACAGTTACAATAGATCTCTGTTAAAATGGTCTTTTCTCCAATTGCACTCTTTATGAATGCATTGAGAAGTATTTCAACACTCATGTAGTGTCTCTTATTTAGGAACATCTCTTCATTAATCTTAGGCATCATGTATGAACATATATTTCACATAGCTTATATCATGTCATAATGGGAGTGGGATATTATTACTTTCAGTTTACCTAACATCGTCCACACTCCATCGCCCAAGAATAATAATGCTGTCTACCAATATACAATTCTAAACCGAAAATCCATATATTTTTACATCTCGACCTTCCGCACGTGAGGCCCGCGCTCTAAAGATTCGGCCACCGCGCCCGGTGCATAGATATTAGACATGTTTTATTCATAATGTCTATACATTATTCTGCAAACATATACTATTCTGTTAACAATAGAAATTGCCGACAAGGCATATATAGTTTAAACAAGTGCACTATTTCAAAAGTGAAAATAAGAGACAACATATCACATCATATGTTGCTAGGGCATGAAGCCCAAAAGGAACCAACTGTGAAATATGCCACTTAGTTTCTCGATGCCAATACCTACTACAGTATAACTCCGTTAAACCAAACTTGAAGGGACCCTAGAAATTTGTTTGGAATAACCGATCATCGGTTTAATCGAGCTTTGACTTTGACTTTGACTTGGCTTTGGCAAAAGCTTTGGTGCATTATGAATGTAATATATAATGTATGTGGACACTATGATTATTGTTTTTTATGCATATGCAGTTTAACCCCATTAAACCAAGCTCGGTTAAATCAAACGATCGGTTAATCAAAACTTTTTTCGTCGACCCATCAAAATACTACCATTTATCATATAAAAAAGTCTCAGATGACCATAAAACCACATGAAAGTTTGGTTTAACTGTACCGGAAGTGGCCTGGGCCGACAATTTTGTTTGGATTAACCGATACTTTGGATTAACCGACTCTGGTTTAACCAACTTTTTTATATGATAAATGGTAGTATTTTGCCGGGCCGCCGAAATAAGTTTGGATTAACGGATCGTTTGGTTTAACCGAGCTTGGTTTAACGGGGTTGTACTGTACGAGCAAATCTCCCCCCAGAAGTCAGTTGAAATGAAAATCAATTCTTTACACAGAGTACACAAATTCAGGGTCTCATTTTCTTCTTTTAGTGAAAAAAAACACCATGGAATATATAGTTCTCTAAAGGGAGTTTGTTTTTCTTTTCTACGTTTTACTAGCCAACATAGAGGTCCAAAGCCTGGAACCCAATCGCCGAGTCTTTCATAGTCATCTACTGCTCCAGCCTTCCCAACCCCAGCTCCGATGGTGGCGCCACCACCCCTGCACAGTGTAACTGTCACTCAGGGCGTGTTTGATTAACCAACTCGGGTCACCCGAGTCACTTTTTGGCGCATGCGCACATCCTACAAACTCAGGTTGAATAAACGAACACGCTTCTCCACGCTCAGGGTGGAAAAAAATGGTGGCTTAATCCAAAACTTTTTTTTTCAATAACCGCCATAACTACCAAAAAATAGGATTTAAAGTATTTTATGATGCATTGTTTAGTTATAGTTCCATTTCATTAATCAGGTTTATTTTTTAAAAAGCATTAAAACAACATGTAGAACTTGTACTGGTAGCTGTTAACCTACAGGTACCAGCAATATGTGACTTCATCGCTCCTAGCCAGCCCCAGCCAAGACGTGGGTTACTGGGGTCGGGACATTTTGCACATGGCACATATTTTTGTGGAGTCCACTCGCGGTGTTCGATTTGAAATTCTAGCAAGTCGGGTTGCAGTTTCCGCGGCACACCAGTTTGCGAGGGACACATCGCTTCTGCGCATGCGTCAAAATTGAACAGCATCATCACTAACCTTATAAATTTAATATAATGTTTTTGTTAAAGATGTTTTCTATATGTGTACCAAGCGATTTGTTTCTAGGTGGTGTCGTTTTAGAGATATTTCACTTTTTCTGTATTTTCTGTATGAAGATTGCTCACGGCGATTGACAATGCCTTGAGTTTGACGGTACACGCAGTGCAAAACATTAGTTTTATTCAAAATTAATAGAAATCAAGAACCCTAACCTTATAAATTTAATATAATCTTTTTGGTAAAGATGTTTTCTATATGTGTACCAAGCAATTTGTTACTAGGTGGTGTGATTTGAGAGATATTTGACTTTTTCTGTATGGAGATTTGCTCACGGCCATTGACAATGCATTTGAATGGATGTGTCCCTCGCAAACTGGTGTGCCGCGGAAACTGCAACACCGGGTCATGTTAATCAAATGCAGCACAACTGTACAGCTGTGGGGCCTATGCAGTGCACTGTCCTCCAACAATGCTATTCACATATTGCTCTGAACATGTTCCAAGATGTCATCCAACAGACGGCGCCTATTGTGTGACCGAATCTAAAGGCCCTGTCACACTATGACGTTTCCCACCAACGTGCATCGACGTGTTGCCTTTTTGGTCGAAACGTCGGTACACTTTGGACACGTTACCGGTGCATTACCGGCACGTTACCATCGCATCGGTACACGTTGAGTGATAGCAACGTATGAATGGACACATCGGCGCGCGTCGGGTCACGCCGATTGTTTTGTGCTTGCACAAAACTTTCGACGCGAGCCGACGCGCGCCAATGTGTTTGATCGCACGTTACCGGCGCGTTGGCAGGACGTGGACCCACGTTACCAGTGCGTTGCCGGCCCGCTCGAACCACGTTGAGCAACGTCCATCAACGCTGGGGATTTTTTGCCAAACTGCGTTGGACGTGTTGCTGGCGCGTCTTGACGTGTTGCTGGTGTGTCTTGACATGTTGCTGGCGCATCTTGACGTGTTGCTGGCACGTGTGCCACGCGCCTAACATTACCCGGCATTCTGCGAACCTTTAATAACACGATACCCCCACGCCGTCGGCATGCCAGCGGCGTGCCGACAACGCGCCGATAACATGCTGATGGCACACTGGGAACCCGCTGGTGGGATGTTGACACTTTGTTCCACCGCACGTCGAACCCCGTTGGCCACGCGCTCATAGCACGCTACTAACACGCTGTGCCCCGTCAAACTTTCTCCTAAAACGCCGAAGAGTTGGACGTGTGTCGACGGGTTGCAAATATTTTGCGCATTGCCGGCACGCCGGTGAGAAACGTTGTAGTCTGACAGGGCCTTAAGCAGGTGAAGCTCGAAGGGACATTTTGTCTTCTTCTTCTTCTTCTGTTCTGCGAACACAAATGTAATGAATTGGACAGGGACTTTGTGACACTGCCCTGGCTTCCCTTCTCGAGGTCAGTATGTAGCAACCCTTTTCATCTTGACATGCGAGATAGAGAGATGTTAAAGCCCGCCATACCCAAAGCGGGAATGTGTCGCTGAACAGTAACTATCTGCTTTCGGGAATCCAACTATATGTTGCTGAACAGTAACTATCTCAGTGTCTGCTTTCGAAAACCCAACTACAAGACGGGATGGCCGAATGAGTTAGAGCGTCCGTCTCCCGTGTTGGTTGGTAGATCGTGGCTTCGAACATTGGTCGAGTTAAACCAATGACTTGAAAATGTATACTTGTCACTACCTAGCCTGGCACTCTGCATGATTAGGATATGGCAAGGAGCAGTGGAATGAGGAAGAGCAATCGTCCGCGATTGAAATGTCCCCTGCTTAATCAACCAATGTCTTAAGAACAAAAAGTTGGTCAACAATCCTCACTGTGTGTATGGCTTTCTTTGGGTGTTTTTCTTAGTTTTTTTTGTAAGGGGGGGGGATGATTTTGATTATGTATTTGGGTGTCCTTTTTGAGGTACCATCTTTGCAACAGCTTCCTATTTTCTCAGTTTGTTTGTTGGGGTTTTTTGTCCTGGCAACATCTAATATAATATCAGGACAGGTACAGAGTTGTGACAGTGCGTGCTGATGGCAATTTTATAGTGCTGCCCCACTGGAAGACCATGCCATGGGCACCATGACCGGATTTCTCACTCAGTCACATTATCCTGACACTGAGCTAACCAGTCCTTTCATTATTCTAATAATGATGAGTGCCGGGCTAGGTAGCGACAAGTATCAATTTTGACTAGGTTTGGTTTTGAACTACCGACCTTCCGCACAGGAAGCCTGCGTTCTATCCGATTCAGGCACCACTTCCAGTATATTCTCCTAGTAAATATTTCAAACCTGACTGATATTGAATAGTGCAAGCAATTAATTGCTTGCGTAAACCAGTGATACTGTGCTGAAAATAAGTTATTTTGCAGAATAAAACTATTTACCAAAATGAAAATTGCAAATATCATTGAAGGCATAATATAATCAAGGTTCTTTAATACTGTTGATACTGTCTGTGTGGCTTTGACTAATGCAATATATGCTGCAAAAGCCATTATACGAGTATAATAAGGCTGGAAGCTTCCATCTGGGTCACTCTCCTGAAAACTGGTCAGCATGAGATGGGATTTTAAAACATCAATAAAAACCTTCCTACTTATTTGTTTCCTTATACTTTTCATATTCATGTTCAGATTTGATGAAAGAAATAAGGGAAATAAAATAAAACTGTGTGCAACTTTGGTATTTTTAGTTATGAACTGTTTTTGTACCAAAAAACCCCATTTTACAGTCAGCCATTTGTAACATGACATATGGGACGTTTTTGAATCCTTATTAACATCTTGTATTGCATTGATATATCAACAAAACAGTTCCCAAATCAAAGAGGAAGTATTTATTAGCATGAATGCATGGTTAAATTTAAAAAAAAATTAATTTAATGTCATCAGAAATATCATTACAAATTTCCATCACACGTGTAACCGTGGTGTCTGGATGCCACACAAATATTGTACACTAATTATTCAGTGAATAAAGCATGGCTGGGAATTACTTTTTCTTTATCAATATAAGCACTATATATTTCTGTATATTATGCCATGATTAATATGCTTCTAAGTATGATATTATTTAATTCTGATTAGATATTTATTAAGCAGACTGTGTGGTGTCCTAAACATGTGTTACACGTGTGACGCACATGTTATACTGCCATAAGAGATATCTTATTCATGGACTACACCTATATTTTTTATCTCATCAATTTATATTTAATATAGATGTAAAGGGGAGATTTCCAGCTTTCATTTGCAACCAAAAAATTTAAAAAATTCAAATATTAAATTTTGACTCTCCATGTGACACTTTTCAGGAGAGTGACCCATCTTCTCCTCAGCCCTAACTCCTCCCTCAGTCATCGACTTGAGGATCCTTGTTCTAGTCATCTACTGTTCCAACCTAGTCAACCTCAGATCCGTTGGGGGGTGCCACCCGTCTGTGCATGCACCACCCACTACCCCCCACCCCCCACCGACACTGACTGTACACTTCCATTTCCCATGACTACCAAATAGCACCGAGATAGGAAGATCAAATATTACTGTGAATTGATTGTCGCTCTCATAACCGAATTGCAAACTACTAGAAAACTTGCAGTTGCAGCCGAGAAAGTTGGCGTCCAATCTATTCACAAATGAATCTGGTCCTTTTTGTCTATGAGGTCAACACATACATCCAAAGTTTCCAGGATCGAACCACGTCTACAGGGTTTCCAAATAAATCTTGAAAATATACATTTAGGCAGCCATTACCACATTGTTGATTAGACTGAACTGTGTACGGTGCTTTCCATGTCTCTCTACCATCAGCAGTCTGTACTATAATCTCTGCATAATTTTCAGATTGATTGGTCCTTCTGGTGGAAATTGTGGACTCTTACTTGCAACCAAAGGCAAGATCTACCATGCAATCGTGCTATGCACCCTACTATATGGAGCTGAGGCCTGGACAGTGCACAGACGACAGTGAAAAAGTTGCAGGCCTTCATGATGCGACATCTGCGTTCGATCATGAGGCTAACCTGGAAGGACAAAGTGAAAAATAAGGAAATACTCGAACGGACGGGGCTGCCCTCTATGGAAGATCTTCTGATCAAAAAGAATCTCCGGTGGACTGGACACCTCATGAGGATGTCATCAGACAGGCTACCAAAGCAGATCCTCTATTCTCAACTGTCTTCTGGTTACAGAAAGAGAGGGCGCCCTCGTCTCCGGTTCAAGGATACCATCAAGAGAAACCTGAAGCTAAGAGACATAAGGACGACTCATGGACGCAACTCTCACAGCAGAGAGCTAAATGGAGAGTGGCAGTCAAGTAATGAAAGCAGTCTTTGTCGCATCGCGACCGACAGTATGACCATTTTCAAAGAGCATTTGCTGGCAATGATATCAGCAAAGTTTACTCACTCCTTTTCATTGGTTTTTATACCTTTTTACAAAAAATCAGGAATGGATAAGCATCGCTATATTGCTTATTTGAAAGGTGAATTGCGTGGAAAGGATAACAACTTCTTTTTTCACTCCAAAAGAGTACAACATAATACATTTCTAAGCATGAGTAATGCACTGTTAGTCATCAGGATCTAAACCATAAAAGGATATCTTTTATTATATGGAAGTGATATTAGTCAATATATCCAGTACTTATGGTTATATCATCAAAGGTTCAATGTTGCCCTAGCTAAACGGCATCGGTGGGTTTGGGCTTTGAGTCATTCTTTGATTTATTGATTAGGTTGGGAAAGATTCGATCGCGGTCACCTGGTTTTACTCTATCCTAGTAATAGAGGGGGTGTAATGACGTCACGAGGTAACTTTTGGTGGCCATATTGGATGACATACAGAAGGCTTGCAACTGCCTACACTGTGCTTATTTACTGATTTGTTGGTTTATTTGTCCCTGTTTTGAGCAGTTTGGCCTCAGATGTTGTTGCTAAAGTGCTGTAAGTAAACACATTGGAGGTAACCTGCCCAGAACCTCCCATAATACAAGAAAACTCTGTTTTACTGCATGTGCATGCTTTCACAACATGGCTAGGGAGGGTGCTCATAATCCAAGATGGCAGCCCACTGACCGCTGATTGCTAAGTAATGACATCAGATGCACTCCCTCAATTCCAAACACCAGGCTACGCGGTGACAGGTATGAACTTTTAAATGTAAGTAATATATTTAACTCAGCTATAGTTCGAAAATAGTCTTTGTCGCATCGCGAGAAAGCAGTCTTTGTCGCATCGCGACCGACAGCATGATGATGATGATGATGATGATGATGATGAGTTCGTAAACCGGGGTTCGAATCCCATGATGTGGGCACTCAACTGTTTCGGCCATCCTGTTTTTGTTTTGTTTTGGGTTCCAAGATGGCGGCAGTAACCGGACTCGTTGTGACTGAGCTGAGTCTGGGCAGCAGACGAATCTGAGAGCAGCACCAGCCAAATCAATATCGGCCATGAAAAGGGTGTGCCCACATCAGAAAGCTGGGTCGCCCCGTACTTGTAGTAGAAGCACGGGGTGAATCTTTTATCTAACTTACATCTATATTCTATAGTCCGCCACACTCAGCCTCAATACCCAAGCATCTTTCCTCGTCCTACTTCCGCCAGTTGCCGCGTTCGAACATGCGCAGTGTTCATCATGGTGTGTGAGTATGCGATGGGTTAAGTGGGGGGTACACCAACCAACAACAACAAAATAATTGACGTTTGTGTTTCTCAAACCAGGATCATTAAAGTTACATAATCCGATGAAATAATAAAATTTTCAAAACAAAACCCCTTGCCTGGATTGGATCGACCTTAGAACTTAAATCCAACTTAGCTACTAATGCACTTAAAGTTGCACAGTCGGACGGTTTTGAGTTTCTGTAATTTTCTGAGATAAACATATTAAGCCGTGTTTACACGGGCAATTCTAAACCGATTTAGACAAATCGATTTATATGAAGCGATGTAGTGGTGCGTTTACACGGACCGAGTTTGAAAGTGTGTCGGCGCCGGGAACCAGCAGCCTTAGTGGTGAGCCTGTAGCCGGCGAGCACTGCTATTTTACACTATCGCCGCCCGGGAACCAGCTGTATGGATTCATATAAACCACCTCACGACCCGGTATACATGAAGTGTTTCATATGAATCGATTCAGCCCTAAAACGACATAGCGTTTACACGCCAAATGTAAATCGATCTAGACAACTGGTTTTATATGAAGTGTTTTAACTCGCCCGTGTAAACACGGCTTTAGATTGCTCATTATAATCTACTTTAGGTTGTAGTCACTTTTATTTTATATGACTAACCTTTGAGATATTTGAAGTACAAACATTCTAAATTAATTGTGGCAAGTATAGAGCTTTAATAAACAGTTATTGCTGCATAAGACTTGCATTAGAATGAATATTAGGTCAATTAAATAGGGACGAGGCTATTCGCAGAGCTGCTTTGCTCTGCAAATTAGCAGAAGAATGATTGATATTCGGAGAGCTGCTTTGCTTTGCGAATTAGCATGAGAATGATTGATATTCGCATAGCTGCTTTGCTCTGCAAATTAACAGAAGAATGACTGATATTCGCAGAGCTGCTTTGCTCGGCAAATTAGTAGAAGAATGATTGATATTCGCAGAGCTGCTTTGCTTTGCGAATTAGCAGAAGAGAGTTGATATTCGCAGAGCTGCTTTGCTTTGCGAATTAGCAGAAGAGTGATTGATATTCGCAGAGCTGCTTTGCTTTGCGAATTAGCATGAGAATGATTACTATTCGCAGAGCTGAGGTCACCTGTCACTGCTACATTATCCAACATTTTGGTGTGCACGCACAAATTATTTTCAAATCTTTTCACTTCAAATATCTTCAAAGTTAGTCCTGTTCAATCAAAATTACTCCAAACTAAAGTTTAAAAAAAAATTATAATGATGAACATAAAATATGTATTTTTCAAATATTGCAGAAACTCAAAATCCATCGTAATTTTAAGTTGAATCCCAAAGCCATGCAACAGTTATAAGTGATGACACCAAAAGGCATGTAGCAACTACTGTCTGCTGAATCACAAAAGCCATGCAACATTTACTGTTACATTTACTGTTACTGAATTGAAAAGCCATGAAGCATCTAGTTTTAATGTAGATAAAATATTCATCCCAACCCAGAGTAGCAGTGAATAACAACTAAGTCTAGATCTAAATCTGAGAAAAATCTGTTTTGATAGGAATCAACTGTAAATAAGAGGTGGGGGACGTGGTTCCAGCATGCACTGTTTATCCATATTGGAACAGAGTTGATTAAATGGTAGAGAATGCAAAAACAAACCCCACAAAAATATGCTCTCAATTCAATTTTAAAGCCGATTAATACACATGATTTAACCAATTCTTCACTGCGAACATAGCAGACTACGGTATATAAGCATTTGAACTATATATTTAGCCCCTTAGATTGCAAATTCATGTGGCTATGTTCATTTTGACATAACCGATGGGTCATCCGATCGATCCTGCTCAGTGGACCCATTTGCAGTTTGGGCTATTTTCCGTTCCAAACAGTGGTCCACAAAGGCTGTGGTATGTGATCTCCTGTCTCTGGAAAAGTGCATGTAAAAGACCCCTTAATTGCTGCTTATCGGAAAGAGTAGCCTATGTGCCGGAAACAGTTTTCCTCCAAAGAAATATGTCAGAATGACCATATGTTTGACTTCCAATAGTCGATGATAAAAATCAATGCACTCTAGAGGTGTCGTTAAATAAAACAAACTTTTGTTTCCTTCATGGCAATACAAGCACAGCTATTCATGCAGTAATATTCAAATGCAGAGTTGTTTGCCGTTTGAAAAACTGGCATTAATTCATTACGAGATGTGAAAGATGTTGAATGTTCTTACCAGCATATTCACTGCTACGCTCCACAATAAAATTGGAGAAACGCTATTTGAAACTTAAACTAGTGGAATGATGTGATCGTCTAAGAAATCACTTGCCAGTGTTCAGGTTCGGATTACATGGATAACGGCAATAAATTCTTTTAGTCTAAAAGATGTCTAGATGATCACTGCGGTGCCTATTTCAGGAATTGTCTCCAAGCTACTGATTGGCTGTCTGATGACATCCATAAGAGGCTGCAGCTTTTACTACAGTCAATTTAAAGCTGCATAGTGCGATAGAGCGTTACATTTTCAAAACCAAAACAATTATGTACGTTTGATGCTACATATCTAACTTACATACTGATGCACTTATTAAGCATTTGTTGCCATATAGAAGGGGAGATACTGAGTCAATTTAATAGAATTTGTTACCATTGAAGCCTATGTTGTTAGAGTTTTGGCATGCTTGCCAAAATTAGTTTCAAACACAAACAGTTCTCACTGTGAATATGGTCTATGCTGCCGACACTGCGTAAAGAAACCATCAATCAATCAATCAAAACTAATTTTATGTTTCCACTTCAAATATCTCAAAAGATAGCCATTTAAAATCAAATTTATTTCAGACTAAAGCAAGGTAGATTATAGCAATCAAATTAATATATTTATCTCACTAAAATGACAGAAAGTCAAAACCATCGGACTATGTAACTTTAAGAACGGATCAACAAAACAAATGTCAGCCTAGACTGAAATTAGCTGCTATGTAGTGTGCAGTTGCCCTGTATTTAAAAGGGCAGTTATATGATTATTGCCATCACACCACTATCACGATACCACTGCCATTGGAGCAACACCACTGTCACAACATCATTGTCATCATACCACTGTCAATATAGCTTACTACTGTTAGCATACAGCTGTCACCAAACCACAGAGACTACACCACTGTTACCACATTGCCGTGCACAATAACACTGTCGCAACACCATTGCCACAAATCATTATCATGACGTCACTGTCACAACATTATTGTGGTCATACCACAATTACTATTCTACTGGCAGAGCACTACTCTCACCAAGCCACTGTCACTATGCAACTGGTACTATAAATCTGCTGTCACCATATTACTGTCAGTGCACTACTACAATCACTGGTACAACAGAACTGGGATAACACCACTGTCATAGCATCACTTTCACAATACTACTATTACATCACTTCTATAACACTACTGTCACAAGATCACTGTCACAATGTCACTGTCACAGCATCACTGTCACAATGTCACTGTCACAACGTCACTGTTACAACATCATTGTCACAATGTCAATGTCACAACATCACTGTCACAATGTCAATGTCACAACATCACTGTCACAACGTCACTGTCACAACGTCGCTGTCACAAAGTCACTGTCACAACGTCACTGTCACAACGTCACTGTCACAACGTCACTGTCACAACATCACTGTCACAACATCACTGTCACAAAAACACTTTTCAGAACAACTCGGAGGTGAAATGGTAAAATGTACCCAAAACCACAAAAATAACTTGATTGTAATTACCCGGTGCCACACTGGGAACATGGGCAATGGAACGCATCATTATGATGGCATAGATCTGGTTTGTGTTTCGATGGGATATGGCAGTGAGTTATTACTTGGGTTCCGAAAGGGTGTCGTCAACGTTAATGGATTATCGGGGTAGGAGAGTTCAAGCCTCCGATACTACGTGGTTAATAGTGCATAGAACGTCGATGGTGCACTAGCGCAAAGGTCAACGCACAGGGTGTGGAGTGAATCAATGAAACAGGTTACGAGGGCGAACCCTGTAAAGGAACAGATGGTTTACGCAAAGCAATACCAACAGCTCTGGTACGTCGAACTGGCGGATTCAAACCCTGGCCCAGTCAAACCAATAACTTTAAAATTTATACTTATCGCTACCTAGCCTGGTGCTTGGCATTACTAGGATAGGGCAAGGAGCAGTGGAATGAGGAAGACCAATTGTCCGCAATTGAACTTTCTCCTGCTTAATCAATTAATGTACAATAACAAAAAACGTTTTATAAACTCGATGCCAAAGCTACTGACCTGAACCCATAGAATGGGTCGCATTTCTAGTTCCATCAAAGACCCTATAGTACTAAGACAGTTCACTCAGCCTGTACTGTGTAATCAAAATGATCAAACCCACCACTTGGTGCGCTGTCTGTTCTCTTGGTTAAGCAGTTCCTATATTATATGTATAAATGAATATATGAATGCAAAAGATGTGTGCTGATAGCGATGATGATGATGCTGATGATGATGTGTTTAGTTCATAGCAATTTCATATTGATGTGTATTCATACTTACCTATCTCATGTATAATATAATGCGTTTACATGTGAAGCACCAACCAGCAGCCGGGCTGATCAAACCCACCACAAGGTGGCACTGCAAAAGTTACATTACCATGGGAGAGATAGGGAGTGAGCCGTCTTAGTATTATAGGGTCTTTGGTTCCATGTACCATCATTGGAAGGCAATCAGAATGTATTCTGTTAACCCTGTTGAGAAGGGGTAGCTAGCTAGACATTGGGAGGCAATTATTGGTAAATGATGTTGGAAGAGTAAACTAGCTAGATATTGGGAAGCAATCAGAATCAGTCAACCGTATTGAAAAGGGGAACTATCTACACATTGGGAGGCAATCATCATTGGAAGACAATGATGACAACCTGAACTTGAAGCTAAATTATGTCTTGCATTATCCTATATAGAAAACCTTTCGTAAGAGATTTTATGGAAACCCCACCTATAAAATAATAAATCATCTGACTGAAATAGCAAGCTATAGCCAGCGATGTAGTTCCCACCAGAGTTAACCAGCACCACAAATGGACATCACAATTGTAGGAATGGTGGTCTTGATTTGGTTAGTTATAATATATTATGATTAGACTTTCTTTCACCCACTTAACCAATTTGACACATTTGATATGGACCATGACATATGATGTGACAGTGACGTTGTGACAGTGACATTGTGACAGTGCTGTTGTGACAGTGACGTTGTGACAGTGATGTTGTGACAGTGACATTGTGACAGTGACATTCTAACACTGATTTTGTGACAGTGACATTGTGACATTGACATGGTGACAGTGATCTTGTGACAGTGATCTTGTGACAGTGATCTTGTGACAGTGATATTTTGACAGAGATGTTGTGATAGTGATATTGTGACATTGATCTTGTGGCAATGACATACTAACAGTGATGTTGTGACAGTGACATTGTGACAGTGACATGGTGACAGTGATCTTGTGACAGTGACGTTGTGACTATGATCTTATGAAAGTGATCTTGTGACAGTAGTGTTATAGAAGTGATGTAATAGTAGTATTGTGAAAGTGATGCTGTGACAGTGGTGTTCTCCCAGTTCTGCTGTATGAGTGATTGTAGTAGTGCACTGACAGTAATATGGTGACATTTGATATGGTTAAAAACCATATCATCAGCGTACATGGAAGACAGCATTGTCTGCTGCCTTTAATTCCACCTGGTCTCATTAGTAAAGTTTAGTGAGCAGAGGCTCGGCAATAGTTAGTAGTGGAGGTGGTCAGTTAGAGAGGTTTTACTGTACATAGTTTAGCGATCTATGGTCAGTGAGAGTACTTAGCTATACCCCAGTTATTGTGGTGCTTGCGACTGCTTGTGACCACTTTGCGACCACTTTGCGATAACAACAAAAATGTAACTCTTAGCACATGGTGTTCAACATTTTGGTGTGCAGACCAATATTAATTTAGCATGTTTTCACTTCAAATATTTACAAAATTAGTCAATAATAATAAAAGTGTTTGTGGGTGGGTTTCTTGGAAGGGTGGGTGGGGGGTCAACACGAAATTGTCAAAAACTCAAAATCATTGCAGGATGCAACTATAGCGAATAATTAATTGAATTTATAATTTATCGATGCAAAAAGAAAATGAAACATAGAGCCCAAAATATAGTCCAGTAGTCACAAAGGTTTTGCTTTGTTGGGATTTCGGTGAGTTACTTATAAATAATGCAGTCCTGACAGCTGTCTTCATATATTAATTAACCGCACAATGCCAATCATATATATGATTCTGCTCAGTGTGGCAATATACTGCCAGCGTCTTGGAGTGCATTCATAACACGTGACCGGGCGCTGTGGCCGAATCAGTAGAGCGTTGGCCTCGCGTGTGGGAGAACGGGAGTTTGCTTCCCGGTTGAGTCAAACCAATGACTTATACTATTTGTACTTGTCACTTCCTTGCCTGGCACTCGGCAATAATAGGATAGGGCAAGGACGGTTAGCTCTGTGTCAGGATAATGTGACTGAGTGGGATATCAGGTCATGGTGCTGGCAGCCTGATTTCCCAGTGGGGCAGCACTATAAAGTTGCCATGAGTGTGCACTGTCACAAGTTGGTACCCATTCTGTGAGGGCGGGGGAGGGAGGAGGAAGGGCAGTGAGGCCGAAAGGAGGGAGGGTGGGGCAGAGCGGGGTGGGGACCAGGCAGTAGGTGCAACATTGGCATCCAAATGACCGGCAATCTCTCTTTTTTTATTTTAAACTCACCCTCTCACCTTGTATGTGTTTATATGTGAAACACCAGCCAGCAGCCGGGCTGATCAAACCTACCATAAGATGGCACTGCAAAATTTATATTACCATGGGAGAGATAGGGAGTGAACCGTCTTAGTGTTATAGGGTCTTTGGAAATATTGCGCCTAGAGTGGGACTTGAACCCACATCTCTTTGCATTCCGGGCCAGTGTGGTAACCATTACACCACCTAGGCTCCCTGATGTCACCACACTACCCACTCCTAACTGTCTATGTGGATTCTTGCCCGAGAGGTCAGTGCAGACCACTACACTATTTAAAATTACTGGATGAATAGGAGTTCAGATTGCATTCATGGCGTTGGATTAGTTTTCTACAGAGAAATTAGTACAAACTGAAGTAAAGTAGATTATAGCGATCAACGTAATATAGTTTTCTCAGAAAATGACGGAAACTCAAAACGATCGGACTATGCAACTTTAATCAATTCCTTTGTGTGGAATAGTCCCACTGTGCGTCTGTTTTCGTCTCATGTTGTTCATTGCAATCCTTAATGTATGTTGTGTATTACTTCGTCTCTATCGGACGCGGTGGTCTAATCGGTAGAGCGCATGTTTCCCGTGCGGAAGGTCGGGAGTTCGAATCCAAACCGAGTCAAACCAATGACTTATAAAATGCATACATGTCACTACATAACCTGGTCTCGGCATTAATAGGATAGGACAATGACTGGTTTGCACAGTATCAGGATAATGTGACTGTGTCGGATATTGAGTCATGGTGCTGGTGACCTGGTCTCCCAGTGGGCCATCACTATAACATCGCCATGAGTGCTCAGTCACAAGTCGGTACCTATCCTGATATGACCTGAGATGTTGCTAGGATGTAAAACAACAACCAACAACAACAACCCCTACTGCCCCACCTTACTACATACTTCCCCACCCTACGTACTGCATTCTTCCCCACCTGACTGCATACTGCCCCACCATACTGCATACTGCCCCATCTTTATGCATACTGCCTCAACCTACTGCGTACTTCCTCACCCTACAAGAAATGAAAACGAATACGCATCTATATAAGCCGTGTTCACACTGGAAAAGTTTTAAGCGATTTAGACAAGGCGAATCATATGAATCGATTTAAATGCGCGTTCACACGGACCGAGTTTGAAAGTGTTTCGCGTTCACACGGGCAGTGCTTTGCATCGATTTAAGGCGGAAATCGATATCTGCGCATGAGCAAGTCAAGACTAACGAGCGCCAGTTTCGCTTAGTCGACGTCGGCACTAGAGAGTGTGGGTTCGACCTAGATCTGTTTCGACTGAATCGTATTGAAACCCTAAAAATAAATAATGAAAAAACTATCCGTGCACCTCTAGCAGGTTCATAGACCAAATTATATAATATGCACTTTTGATCAACCGGAAAGTCAACAAACTAAGGTCTCGACTGCGCATGTGTGGCATCTCCTTAATCCACCTCAAGTAAGTCGGTTGGGTTCACACGTGCCACTTGTGTCGATTTAAGCTAAATCGCTTCATCTATACAACCTCGCGAGGTGGTTTACTTGCAGCAAACTAGATGAAGCGATTCAGACATAAATCGCTTTAGCGTAGCGTCCACACGGCAAATGCGAGTCGAACTATACAAGTCGATTTAAATGAATCATTTTAACTCGCCAGTGTGAACGGGGCTTATTATAACACCTTTTTTAGATTAGTGTTTTGAACTTAATGATAATGTTTGGTCTTAAGGATAGTGTTTTGAGTGTGGCCACAGTAGTGTTTTGAACCTACCTTCAACTAGGTTGTTTTGAACCTAGGTTGAAAACACAACCGTGTGGGGTAGTGTTTTGAACTTACTACACCGGTCCCCTTCCTCGGTTCTGTCTGTTCAGATACAAACATGAGTGGCCTGTGCGCCAAAGACTTTGACTGTGCCTAGAAATAAAGTGATGTTTCTTCCCAATACTGCTTTTTTTTCCCTTCATTTTGATCCCATGTCCACAATGCTGAAATGATGTGGCTTCCCTGGGAATCAGGCAGTCATGTCGAGGTCGACTGCCAGTCTGGTTTTCTGTAGTTTACTCTTATTTATTTGCACGGTCACATTTTTCATCCGAGTCATTGAGACTGTCTGGTTCTTTGAGGAAAGAAAATTAGATCTATCCAGAAAAGATGGCGACGTAATGCTGCAATGATGTAGCTTCCCCGGATATCAGGCAGTCATATTGAGGTCGACTTACTAGCCTGGTTTTATATAGTTTACTGTTATTCATTTGAATGGTCAAATTTTCCATCTGAGTCATTGAAACTACGCGGTTCTTTGAGGAAAGAAAATTATCCATAAAAGATGGCGAGGTAATGTTCATGTTTGTGAAGTGAAAATAAACCTTGATTAAATATAGATCACTTTCGAGTGTTAATTTGGCGAGGGGAACAAAAGGTTAATAACATAAGACGCTGTTTATTGTTTGTGAAGTGGTTCGGAGAATATTCCCCATCTGGTTACCTTCAGGGGCCATTAACTGGAGAACTACGTCAACCCATAATTGACACTTTAAGTGTGCTGAGGCAATTGGCTTTCACCCCAAGCCGCCGCTTGGGCTTGGGGTGGTAACTGGCGGGTGGTGGTGGTGGTAATGGCCCTGTCACATTATGACGTATCTCGCCAGCATGTCGCCAATGCGGAAGATCACTTTTTTACGTCGAGAAGCGTCAAACTTTTCGGTGTGGGGGGCAAAGTTGGACATATACATACCGTATACACAGCATATGGCCAACGTATGGCCAACGTATGGCTAACATACCTCCCAGCTAAAAATGCTCGAATTACGCTCATGGTACGTCCACAGAACGCCGGTGAACGTTATATACGTTATTCGATCGCCAGAACTATGCGTCATATGTTACACATGTCAAGACATGCTGGAGAAATGCTAAACATATGTTAGGCGTACATTTTCCATACGTTGTCAGTACGTGGACTGTATGTTCCCACTGCCTTTAAACTAGGTCAGTATAGTGCAATGCAGTGCAATGTAGTGCAACATAGCACAACGTAGCACAACATAGCGCGACATTGCGCGACGTAGCGCGATGTAGTGCAATGTAGTGCAACGTAGTGAACAATGTTTGACTAACGTACGTCT
Organism: Branchipolynoe longqiensis; assembly: GCA_030323885.1. Taxonomy (NCBI): domain Eukaryota; kingdom Metazoa; phylum Annelida; class Polychaeta; order Phyllodocida; family Polynoidae; genus Branchipolynoe; species Branchipolynoe longqiensis. The sequence continues at coordinate 97,458,336 of CM059190.1, read as the reverse complement.
AACATACATCGACATATGCCTAACGCTTACATAACGTACGGCTGATGTAAAATCCACATGTTGTCGAACATTGTTGTGCGTCGAAAGTTTTGTGCATGCACAAAACTTTGTCGACCCCCTGACACGTGCCACCATATGTCTCCGAACGTCGACGTACATTGACATATACCAATGCGCACCTAACGCATACTGACGTATCCCAACATAGCAGCAAAAAATCACATACGTCGACGTACATTGGCATGAAGCATCGTAATGTGACAGTGCCATAAGGGAAGGGCATTCACTGAGAGGGGAAAGCGATCATGCCAGCTTTATACTTTTATAGGTCGGTTGTTGGAGTTTTACATCGTGGCAAAATCTATTGTCATATCAGGACGGGTACCGACTTGTGACAGTGCACACTCATGATGACTTTACAGTGCTGCCTGACCGGGAGACTAGGCCCAACAGCACCATGACCTGATATCCCACTTAGTCACATTATCCTGACTCCGAGCCAACCAGTCCTTAGCCTATTCTATTAATGCCGAGTGGCTGGCTAGGAAACGACAAGTGTACATTTTTAAGTCATTAGTTTGACTCGTCCAGGGTTCGATACACTGAGTAAATCTCATTTTATATTTTGCAGGAATAACTCGTGCATTGACCATGTTGCTATACCTATGGTGCTGGGTTGGTTTTTGTTATTATTGGCTTGTGGTTATACGCAAATTTAAATATATAATCAGTTCATGAAAAGGCATTGGTTTTTCTTGTTGTTTTGGGGTGTTGTTTTTTTCATTTTTGTTCAATCTTATTTGTCATAAGGATAATTTCATCATCATCATCATCATCATCATGCTGTCAGTCGCAATGCGACAAAGACTGCTTTTATTTCTTAACCGCCGCTCTCCATTTAGCTTTCTACTTTGAGAGTGATGACCATGAGTTGGTCCTAATGTCTCTCAGCTTCAGGTTTCTCTTGATAGTATCCTTGAACCGGAGACAAGGGCGTCCTCTCTTTCTCTGACCCGAAGACAATTGAGCCTCTCCATTGACATCCTCATCACGTGTCCAGTCCACCGGAGGTTCTTTCTGATCAGAATATCTTCCATAGAGGACAGCCCCGTTCGATCGAGTATTTCCTTGTTTGTCACTTTGTCCTTCCAGGTTATCCTCATGATCGAATGCAGATGTCGCATCATGAAGGCTTGCAGCTTTTTCACCTGTCATCTGTACACTGTCCAGGCCTGGGCTCCATATAGTAGGATGGATAGCACGATTGCACAGTAGATCTTGCCTTTCACCCGTGTGGACACATAGTGGTGGTGCCAGAGTCTCTGGCGTAGTCGACCAAAAGATGCGCTAGCCCTAGCCATCCTCCTCTGTATCTTAGTATCAATGTGGCCATCACTTGATATAGCGCTTCCGAGGTAGGTGAATTCTGGGGCAGAGTTCAGCTTGTTTCCAACAACCATGATATCCTCCTCTTGGGTTCTTGTAGAGTTGGGTTGGTACAGCACTTCCATCTCCTTGATGTTATTCTTCAGGCCGAACTGGTTTGACGCATGGGAGAAAGCATCCAGTATTCTCTGGATCTCTTCAACAGAGTGGGCAACCAGTGCACAGTCATCTGAGAATAGCATATCTCTCACCAGTATCTGGGTAGTCTTGGACTTTGCTCTGAAGTGTGTGACCGTGAATAGGTCAGCACTCTGTTTAGACTGTATATAGACACCATCCTCCATGCCTCGGAAGGGCTCATTGAGCATTACCGATAGGAAGATGGAGAAGAGCGTCGGGGCCAGAACACAGCCTTGCTTGACACCATTTGTAACACCAAACGTTTCTGAGACTTCCCCTCCAGCACTAACATTTGCCATCATTCCCGTATGTAGAGCCTCGATCATAGTTCTGAACTTCTCCAGACATCCATACTTTCTCAGTAGTTGCCTTAGCCCAGTCCTCCTGACTATATCGAATGCCTTCGTGAAGTCGACAAATACAGTGGTCTGTCCTGCTCAATGCACTTTTCTTGTCATGTCCACTGCGCTCCATTTGGATCTGAAGCCACATTGTGTCTCCGGAACTACTTCTGGTGTTATATGAATAGATAGTCTATTGAGGAGGATCCTAGCGAAGATCTTGCCTGCTATGGAAAGAAGAGAGATTCCTCTATAGTTCCCACAGTCTGTTTGATCTCCTTTCTTAAAGATGGTTACAATGCTGACATCCTTCCATGCCTGTGGTACAGAACCCTCCTCCCAGGCTTTGGTGATTAGTTGGTGTAGTCTGTTGAACAGATTGTCTCCTCCATGCTTCCATACTTCTACAGGAATTCCATCATTCCCAGGTGCTTTGCCATCTTTCAGGCCCGTGATTGCTCTAGCCATCTCATCCATGGTTGGAGTCTCATCGTGGTGTGTGTTGGTAACGCGCTGCTGGATGTTCTCTAGTGCATCATGTTCACTGTCACCAGGGATGTTGAGTAGCTTCTGGAAATGTTCACTCCATCTTGCCACCACTCTCTTGCTGTCGGAGAAGGTTTCCATTCCATCCGATGATTTCAGGTGCACAGGCCCTTTCTTCTCAGGTCCCCACACCTCCTTCAGTCCACTGTAGAAACCCTTCATGTTGTTTTTATCTGCGGATCTCTGCAGCTCCTCTGCCTTCATTTCGCACAGTCTGATTTCAGGGCACGAATGCATTTTTGTAGCAGTCTGCAGGCATCTTTGTACACTGCAGTGGTGGATCTGGTGCTCCTGGTCTGCAACACTCTCTGGTGGGCTTGGTCTCTTCTACTCATAAGATTCTGTAGCTCCTGGTCATTGGGGTCAAACCAGTCTTGGTGTTTTCTGTCTGGCTTGCCAAGAACTGTCTTAGCTGGGTTGTGTACTATCTGTTGGAGACCTGCCCATTCCTCATCTGTTGTTGAGCTTCCTTCCTGTTCCCATTTGGTGAGAGCACTGTCCATCTCCTGCTTGAAGCTCTCCCTATGGTTGATGGTATGTAGTTTTACTGTGTTGAGCTTAGTCAGTTTTCTTGCCCCTTGCATGTTGTGTTTTTGTCGTATTCGGAAATGGAGTTCACAGCGCAATCACACCTTGAAATTTTGCACAGCACCTTTCACCGGGTAGTTCAACATTAGCAACATTGAACATAGTGGTGGGGGGGTTGGGGGGGTTGGGGGGGTTGGGGGCGGGGGGGTTTCTGGAAGATTTATACTGTCTATCATGGATAAGTCTGGATAGTCTTTTTTTCACCATTAGACAGTTGGTTGATAGAAAGCCCAAGCCTACACTTTTACCAACCCAAGGGATTTTTAACCTCTGACACCATAGCATCTTGCCTTTGATGATGCTCTAAGTTTCACACAGTAGTGAAAATCCAAAATGGCAGAGGTGATGGCATGTAGAATGGAACCACTGATCTTCAGATTAAGATTCTCACCTAGAAAAAAGTCAGACACTCTATCCACTCTGCCACAGAGAGGAAACCCAAGGGTTTGTATGTGCTAGATTTGTCATAGCTTTTACAGTAGTTTGGGCTATTTTGACGTCAGAGATGGCCAAATGAATGATGTTGCCGAAATGAGCAGGTGTAGCAGGAAATCGTAAACCCTGTAAATCGCAAACCCCTACTTGTGATTTCCTAGGAAATTGTAAACCCCCATGCCATATATGGGCATAGAGGGTTTGCAATTTCCCAGGAAATCACATATCCCCCTGGAAATCGCAAACCCCCCATGTTTGGCAGTCTTTATCCTAATGAAAATATCTTTGCGATAGTCCAGTTCATAATTCCGACCACACATGTGCTGAAAACCGCTTTTATTCACAGATGTCGCCACTGTGGCCATTTTAAAGGCCAGGTAAAGAGTAGTCGGGTTCCAGTACCCATGTTTTCCACTAGGTGGCGACCTCTGTTGAAACAAAGGCCAGGGGACCAGGCTAGGTAAACAGGTTGGAGAGCTTACCTCGATCGGGCTATGGTGGTTAAATACTTCATTCGACCCCCGGTTCCATTTCCAAGGTCGAATTTTATATAGGATTAGTTAGGAGGTTCAAAAATATGGTTATATCACACTGAGTTTTGGGAAGTTTACATATTGGAATACATCACTAGAGTAAAGCCAAAAATTATATCTAATTTCCTGGATATTCATTGGACATTTAGTTGGGACCGGATTGAGTAAATTAACAATGAATATTAGGAAATAATTCAGTACTTACAACACATGGCTACAGGACAGAACTGCCCATGTTATAACTGTGTTGGTATAGCCATTAATCCCAAACAATAGAGGAACCTCCAGCCAACAATAGGGGTATATACTGGTCTGTGGCCCACTCATATACTTCCACTTGCCACTGGGAGAGGTCCTGTGGGGACTGTTGGACATCATTTAGATATATTTTTTGCATACCAATATATATATATATGCATAAGAAATAATTCACTGTGATTATGCATCTGATGCATAATCACCACAAAGATGCTGGTACAACATTAAGAAAAACCTACCTTAAATATTATTGTATTTGATTTATTTTATTGTTGTGACAGCATATATACATATATACAAATATACATATACACACATATACATATATTAATAAACACTTTATAGATTTAAAACGATATGTATAGCCTCTCAGCTTCCCAGTTCCGAGCCTCCCTCCACCACATCGCACATATTTGAATAGAAGTAAAAAGTAATAAACAAAAGTCAAATAAATCTAATAAAAATGCCAACCACTCAGCAAATATATGTTTATATATGGATACAATACAACCCCGTTAAACCAAGCTCGGTTAAACCAAATGATCAGTTAATCCAAACTCTTTTGGGCGGCCCGCAAAATACTACCATTTATCATATAAAAAAGTTGGTTAAACCGGTAAAGTCGGGTCCGGTAAAGTCGGGTCCGGTAAAGTTGGGTCTGGTATAGTCGGGTCCGGTAAAGTTGGGTCCGGTAAATTCATGTCCGGTAAAGTCAGGTTGGGCAAAGGGGAGTCGGGCAAAGGAGAGTCGGGTAAAGTAGAGTCGGGTAAAGTCACGTCGGGTAAAGTCACGTCGGGTAACGTCAAGTATTATTGCCATTTTTATCATTATATATTTGTTATTATTATCATCGTTATTATCATTATTATCATTGTTATTATCATTATTCTTGTCATTATTATTACCGTATTATTTTAATCATTAGTCGCATTATTTTTAGATTTACATATACATGTATGTATACATATAATATATATATATATAGATATAATATGTGTATACATATAAATATACATATACATATGTGTATATATGTCTATATATACATGGATTCACATGTACATATATGTATACATATATACATATGGAGACGTATATATGTGACTACATAATTATATATATATATGTGAATACATACTGTATTTAGAGATGACTGCATCACATATTGCAGAGTGGTCCTCCATTTGTCACTGGTAAGTTAACCCATGTGTAGTCTGTTTCACTCTCAGACTTATTGCAAGGGGCCTAAGCTCTGACACTTTAACACTCAGATTTTAACCAAAAACTGCCAAGGAAAGCTTTCACACCTCAGGTTGCCAATGGTTCTCTGGGCTGCACCTCCACTGACAGCTGAGCTCACTGAGTGTGAATGTGTCAGAGCTTATGCCCTTTGAATAGGTGTGAGAGTGGATTGGATTTGGTTTATAAGGGTGTGTGCCACAGTGCACTGCACACACATATTTCTGAAGGCACACACTACACAACAGTCAACTTGTTACTTGCAAATGGATTACCATTGTGAAGGATCTGGCACAGTCATCCTTACATTTAGGAACACTGGTAAGTTATCTTCATCTGATATTGCAATATTATTTATATATTATATATAATACATACATATGTATGTGCATATATGCATATGTACATATAGCTTTAAAAGTATGTGTACATGTACATGCATACTCAAAAATAAATTAAATATAAATGGAATGTTTTTTAGGCTAATGGCAGTGTTTGGTTAAAATCTGAGTGTGAAAGTGTCAGAGCTTAGGCCCCTTGCATTGTTGAAATAAGTCTGATAGTGACACAGACTACATATGGATTAATTTAACAGTGACGAATGGAGGACCACTCTAAGATATGTGATGCAGTCATCTCTAAATACAATATGTATTTATATGCATATGTGTAGAGTCATGGAGATGGCAGCCTATCGGCGCCGGGAATACCAGCTTCCCGGCACCAGGATCTATGTATATGTATGCATATGTATATTCATTCATTCAATTCAGACTCATGACTATGGTAGTTACATAATTTGGTCCATAGTAGGTAGATATAAAAAGTGTTTGTGTATGTTTATGTATGTTTGTATGCATATATGTATGTATATGAATGTATATGAATGTATATGAATGTATATGAATGTATATGAAATATGTATGTATAGGTATGTATAGGTATGTATAGGTATATGTATAGCATTTATAATAGGCATACTGGGTTCGGGTTCGGGGTGGGAGGAGATGGCAGCCTATCGGCACAAGGAATCCCAGCTTCCCAGCACCAGGGTTCCCGGCCTCCCGGCGCCGAGACTCCAGGCACCAGGCCTCAATTCAAATAATATAAATATAAATAAAATGTGATAACCAAAAATAAAATAAATAAAATATAAATGCAATAATATACAGGGTAAGTTGAATGTTAATGTTGCTGTAACAGCAAGAAATGCCAAATTTGTGGGGATTATGCATCAGATGCATAATTACAGTGTTATTTATGAGCATAGCTTACTGACCTCCTGTGAATAGAAATAAAAAGTGATAACCAACAATAAAATAAATCAAATATAATAATATTTAAGGTAGGTTTTTCTTAATGTTGTACCAGCAAGATAAACCATATTTGTGGTGATTATGCATCAGATGCATAATCACAGTGAATTATTTCTTATGCATATATATATATATTGGTATGCAAAAAATATATCTAAATGATGTACAACAGTCCCCACAGGACCTCCCCCAGTGGCAAGTGGAAGTATATGAGTGGGCCACAGACCAGCATATACCCCCATGGTTGACTGGAGGTTCCTCTATTGTTTGGGATTAATGGCTATACCAACACAGTACTGTCATGGGCAGTTCTGTCCTGTAGACATGTGTTGTAACTACTGAATTATTTCCTAATATTCACTGTTAATTTACTCAATCCGGTCCCAACTAAATGTCCTTTGAATATTCAGGAAATTAGATATAATTTTTTCCTTTCTAGTGATGTATTCGAATATGAAAACCTCCTAAAACTCATTGTTCCACAACCATATTTGTGAACCTGCACCATAATCCTATATGAAATTCGACCTTGGAAATTGAACCGGTACTCGAATGAGGTAGTTTAACCACCATAGCCCGAACGAGGTAAGCTCTCCAACCTGGTAAAGAGGTGCAGCAATATCCTGGTATTATCACTCAGTTTCAATGTCATTAGCAAAATGGCCTTTTTAGTTCCAACTTCAGTCACTGCATACAGTAAATAGAACCATTATAATATTCCAAATCCTTATTGTGCATGCACCAAATATCTCAATGAACCATTATTTACTCGTGCATTAATTGAATATTACAAAATGCTACAAAGCATGGGGGTTTGTGATTTCCAAGGGGTGTTTGTGATCTCGCAAACCCCGGGTGTGCAATTTCCAGGGGTTTGCGATTTCCTGCTACACTAGTATCAACTAAAATGAATTTAGATAAAGCACTATTTCGACGGTTATTAACTGCGTATTTGCTTTATTTCAATACATATCAATTACCTAATTACCTTCAGCGCACCACCGTACCTACAGTAATCCATTAAACCAGTTTCTTTATTAAAGAGGCATACTCCGATGAAGCATAACATTTTCAAAACCAAAACACTCACCTTGATTTGATTCTACATATCCAACTTAGTTACTGATACACTTATTAAGCATTTGTTGCGACATAGAAAGGAATACTGAGTCAATCTAATCAAACATTTTACTGCATAAGCCTATGGTGTCAGAGTTTTGGTGTGGTGTAAGGTATGTCGGTAACGTGGGCTATGTATGGAATGCGAGACCGGCGTGCTGGTCATGTGACCAGGCACTGGATGCCGGTGTGGCAGTAAATCGCAAACCCCTGGAAATTGCACACCCCGGGGTTTGCGATTTACTAGGAAATCACAAACCCCCCTGGAAATTACAAACCCCCCCCCCCATGCTTTGTAGCATTTATCAGCACAAGCAGGGCAGCTATAGGTCTATGTTTGATTTTGAACTTCTGCCAGATCTGGGCCCGTATGCATGGAGCGGTGTTAGCGAGCCAAACAGAATCGACGAATGTAAAGTAAACAAATCGCCACCGCCGCTTCGACGTCGATATCCATACTGTCGAACGTCAACTAAACATCGCCGCCGCCGCCGCCGCATCGGTGGCAATATATTAAGCCCAAATCTATTCAATGCTATCATATTTAACTGAATTACATACGCAATAAGTGAAATTTTATTAAATTAACCGTAAAATCGAAGCGAGATGAACGCTGCCGCCGCAACGGCGGCGATGTTAATATTTTCGAATCGACGAATGTAAAGTAAACAAATCGCCGCCGCCGCCGCCGCCGCCTAATCGGCGGCTATATATTATGCCCAAATCTATTCAATGCTGTCATATTTAACAGAATTACATACGCAATAAGTGAAATTTGATTAAATTAACCCTAAAATCGAAGCGAGATGAACGCTGCCACCGCAACGGTGGCGATGGTAATATTTTCAAATCAACGAATGTAAAGTAAACAAATCGCCGCCGCCGCCAAATCGGCGGCTATATATTATGCCCAAATCTATTCAATGCTGTCATATTTAACAGAATTACGTACGCCATAAGCGAAATTTCAGCTATCTGTATCATTAACATGGGGGGTTTGCGATCTCCAGGGGGGATATGTGATTTCCTAGGAAATCGCAAACCCCCCATGCCCATATATGGCATGGGAGTTTGCGATTTCCTAGGAAATCACAAGTGGGGGTTTGCGATTTACAGGGTTTGCGATTTCCTGCTACACCGGCACGTGAGGAGAGGAGAATAAACCAGTCTTATACCCCTGTCACACTACGACGTAAGAGCCAACGTAAGACTGGCGTAGGTGACTTTTGGTCATTATGTTGAGGTACGTTGGGTTACGTTATGATGACATCAGAATGATGTTAGACCGACGTCAGAGAGCGTGTATATAAACAGATGAGAGAGACAACTCTCATACTAGACCGTTTAACACCTGCCGACTGTGGCGCTCCAAGTGGTGGTTGTTGAACAGTTTACGCATATGGGCAAACTCAAGGCATTGTCAATGGCAGTGAGCACTCTTCAGAGACAAAAATTTAAATATCTCTAAAACTACAACACCTAGAAACAAACTGATTGGAATAGACATAGGAAACATGTTTACCAAAAACATTATATTAAATTGATATGGTTAGGGTTCTGGATTTCTATTAATTTTGAATAAAACTGACATTTTTCACTACGCGTACGCAAACTCAATGCATTGTCAATGGCGGTGAGCAATCTTGATACAGAAAAAGTGAAATATCTCTAAAACCACACCATCTAGAAACAAATCGCTTTGATCACATATAGAAAACATAATCAACGAATAGATTATATTAAATTTATACGGTTAGGGTTCTGGATTTCTATTAATTTTGAATAAAACAAATGTTTTGCACTGCACGTACTGTCAAACTCAAAGCTTGTTCAACAATAAACGCCAGGATCGCCACTGTAGCCTATGTTACCGATTTTCGCGGGAGTTGTCCCTCTCATCTGTTTATATACACGCTCTCTGCCGACGTCGAGATACATCACATTAAGTTGTATTACGTCAGCGTGCATCAAGGTTTTGAACATGTTCAAAACTTTTGACGTAACTCCAATGTAAGGGTTTATGTTCACCATATGTTCGCCATACGTTCTGTATGCGTTCAGCGAACATCGATGACGTTAGACGGACATTATTAAAATGCTGGTCACTACGTTGCACTACGTTGACCCACATTAAAGCCGGTGGAAACGTCCACATGGCGTAATGGGAACGTCAGGAGAACGTACGCCGAACGTACATCCAACATAAATTCTGCGTTTCGCCAACGTTTCATGACCTAAGTAACATAAGGTAACGTAAAGCAACGTAGTTCTGGCGATTGAATAATGTTAATAATGTACCGTCAGCGTAATTACGTTGTCCTCTCTCATTGAACGACGCTATCACTACACTTTACTGACGGTACGCTCTCGTCAACTAGGCTGCATCCATGTTCACCTTGTGCCAAAATTTGTATACTACTCCGAGAAGTTCGACGTTTTTCACATTCTCCCTATGCTGACATCGTTACGTCGTAGTGTGACAGGGCCTTTACACTCGATCTCAAAGTGTCCACATCCTTTCATTACACTTGCCAAAACTAATTTAGGATGTTTGTGCTTCAAATATCTTCAAACTAAAGTAAGGTAGATTATAATGATCAACATAATTATATTTATCTCAGAAAAATGGGCGAAACTCAAAACCATCAGACTATGCAACTTTAAACAAATTGAGCAAAGGGACTGCACAAACCTCACCTGTTTGATGATTAGATGTATAACAGCACCCTCCTCATCTACTCACAATTATCTCCACATCAAACAATTGCTATGCAAATTTAAAATTCTCCCATGAAATGAGCAACATGGACATTTTAAATTGTGACACTGAACTGGGGGTGTAATTCTGGCCACATGGCGTCATGGATAAATCAATAATCGTTTCCAACAGCAACCTCGCTTTCTCGCCCGTCCCCCCTCCCCCACCTCCTGCCCCACCACCACCCCCACCCACTCCTCCAACCCCACTTAAACAACAAAAATCACACATTTGCCGAGTGCCCTTGAGAAAAACCGCCCCAGTCCTCTCAGGTTGCGCCACAGATCAATCAATTTTGGAATGGGCAAAGCTCTCTTTTTATCCACCAATGCATAAAATCCCTGTCCGACACTGGCCGATAATTGGGGTGTAGGCTTTGAGTTTCAGATATTTATGGCCTACTAGTCCTGGTCTATTAGATATTTAATACATATTGTGTCCATTTGAATATCATATGAAATATGGGTGTTATTTTATTATATTAATGTAGATATTTTAGATACTGAGCTGAATACATGATTTCCGCCACTAGTACGGCACTTGAGCCGTGTTTACACGGGCAATTGTGAAGCGAATTAGACAAAGCGATTCATATGAAGCGAAGTAGCGGCGCGTTTACACGAAGCGAGTTTGAAAGTGTTTCGGCGCCGGAAACCAGCAGCCTTAGTTCTGCCTGTAGCCGGCGAGCACTGCTATTTGTTTACTTTACACTCGGCGATTCGACGCCGATGCAGCTGCTACGTTAATATCGCTTGTAATTTAGGATTAATTTAATTAAATTTCATTATTTGAGTATGTAATTCTGTTAAATATGATCGCATTTAATAGATTTCGGCCTAATCGGGCCCTAACACTGCCGGGTACCAGCGATTAGTTACTGCTCCCCCTGTTTCCGGCACGCACTACTATTTTATACTACCGCCGCCCGGGAACCAGCTGAATCGCTTCATATAAACCACCTTGCAAGGTGGATTACAAAAAGTGAATCATATGAAGCGAATCAGCCCTAATCTGCCCCAGAGTCCTGTTTACACGGCGAATGTGAGGCGAACTAGGCAAGGCGATTTATATGAAGCGATTTAACTCTCCCGTGTAAACACGGCTTTGGTGATAGGCAACGACACTCCTGTTGTGGGTCGACAGTGTGCCACTGTGTTGGTTTACACTGATGATTGAGCTTTTCAATCAATCAATCAATCAATCAATAGGATACAGCTATAATTATCAAAAATGATTCAAAAAGTATGTTTTCTCTATAAATCCACATTTGTGCCGAAAAGACTGTCAGTTGCTCAATATGAAGCCAGTGTTAACAGAGCCTCAATTGCCTGTCCATAGAATATGACCCACAAGTCCAGCAGAGCATAATCGTGTAGGAGGGTCTATTGTGTTAATATAAGTTGATAAAACTCGCCCTCTGATGGCAGTGGCACAAACTAATGTTGGTTGGACTCCAAAAAGTAACACACTGGGAGGCACCTAAAATCACGGAAGCCAGCACAAAACTACATCACTATAGATTCAAAATACCAGATATAATGTCATATTTTAGATCAGTGAATGGAACCTCCACTTACTAGTAGCTGTGCGGTGGCCAAATCGTTAGAGCGCCGGTGTTGCAGTTTCCGCGGGACACCAGTTTGCGAGGGACACTTCCATTCAAATGCATTGTCAATGGCCATGAGTGTCAGGTATCAGTATCTTCATACAGAAGAAGTGAAATATCTCTACAACCACACCACCTAGAAACAAATCCCTTGGTACACATCTAGAAAATATGTGTACCAAAAAGATTATATTAAATTGATAAGGGTAGGGTTCTGGATTTCTATTAATTTGAATAAAACTAATGTTTTGCACTGCGCGTACCGTCAAACTCAAAGCATTGTCAATGGTCGTGAGCAATCTTCATACAGAAAATACAGCAAAAGTGAAATATCTCTAAAACCACACCACCTAGAAACAAATCGCTTGGTACACATATAGAAAACATCTTTACCAAAACCATTATATTAAAGTTATAAGGTTAGTGACAATGCTGTTCGATTTTGATGCATGCGCAGAAGCGATGTGTCCCTCGCAAACTGGTGTGCCGCTGAAACTGCAACACCGGCTTTGCGTGCGGGAGACCGGGAGTTTGGTGGTGCTCAGTATTAATACGCATAGGATAGTGTGAGGACTGGTTTGGCAGAGTGTCAGGATAATGTGACTGAGTAGGATATCGGTGGCTGTGGCTTGAATTCATGGTGCCTGTGGCTTGATTTCCCAGTGGGGCAACACTATAAAGTCACCATCAGTGTGCACTGTCACAAGTCGGTACCTGTCCTGATATGACCTTAGATGTTGCCAAGACATAAAACTCCAACAACCACCCAACTTACTAGAAGCCATCATAATCACAGGTGGAGAATACTTGTAGGAAACAAGTCGACAGGAGAATAGGTATGGCCAAGTCAGCTCAGCTCATTAATTAAAATTTGGCGCAATCGACAAATAAACCAACAATCCGATGGTCAAAATTATGAAGAACCTTGTATTCCCTACTATCTTATGTGGTTGCAAATCTTGGACTTTGAAAACCAGAGAAAATGACTGAAAGCTTCAAACCTCGGGCATGGAGAAAAATGCACTGAATATCATGGCAAGAGCATCAAATTAATGTGTGTTTTAGAAGAAATTGGGAAACCTAGAAGCCTAATTTCACAGATTTGTAGTGCGCAGCTGCGATACTTTGGCTATGTTGCTAGAAAGGAGGGTGACAGTACGGAAAAACACCATAATGAATGGGATCCGAGACTGCAAATGACATAGACGATGACTTCACACAGCTCACTGGCATAAGATGATGCCCATCAAAGACCCTATAATACTAAGACGGCTCACTCCCTATCTCTCCCATGGTAATGTAAATTTTGCAGTGCCAGCCTTGTGTGGATACACAAGGCTGATGGAGTTCACCTTGTGTATCGGGCTGCTAGTTGGCTGAGTGAGCCGTCTTAGTACTATAGGGTCTTTGTGTCCATGTATACTAATTCAACAGACAGGGGATTGTGAACTCTGGCAATGAAAAGTCATGAATATTCCCGATAGGACAAACATGTCCTGACTGACCACCATGAGAAGTTCAGTTCACCTGATAGGGTTGTATCGGGTCATGGTGCTGGTAACCTGATGTTGCAGTGGGCAGCACTATAAAGTCGCCTTGAGTGCACACTGTCACAAGTCGGTACCGTCCTAATAGACTTATCACCTTAGATGTTGCCAGGACGAAACACTCCAACAACCAGCCAACAAAAATTATGTAAAGGCCTCAAATTAATTTTAGCTCATCACCGCGTTGTAAATTCGGGGGCGGAGTGCTAAATAAGGGTTGTGTAGGCCTACTTCAAATAACCCAAAGCAAGCTAAGAACTCTTGTGGCATTTTGTTTTTTACTTAATGATTTTGTCCCAACTGTAGGCCTATGCAGTGATTTCTTGCGTTACCCTTAGGCCTACAGTGCACCACATACTAACTGAAATCAAACTGGTTCTGTTATCGGTAGGCCTACCTACTCTAGTGTATATTTGGGTCGTTCTCAGAAACTGTGTACCACTTGATGTAGTCTACTTGAAATGCATAGTTAAAAGAAACCCATTATTGGAGTGTCCATATTTAGATTTCATAATTTAGCCCAATAATGTGGGATATATTTTAGATCAAAAGTAAATGTTAATATTGTGTATTATATATATTATTGGGATGAATATAGCTAAATAAATAGAATATTACATCACTAATTTGTGACATTGTCAACAGCATTGAAAATAAAGTGTTAGAAACTTAATGAAAACCTCTGAACAACAGCACATTTCACTTCAAATGGTCAGATACAATGTCTTCATTAAGTTGAAGACATTTATTTCTAAAAAAACATTATAAAAATTATGAAATAGTTAACCTTTTCTGGAGTCATTAGCAGCATAACATTTTGTTTCCACTTGCAAGTACTATGAAACTCTGTATCAAACACTGAGTACAGATACAGTACAGGAACTATTTTCACCATTTGACACTCTATGCATGGACCCAGTTATGATATAGTAAAATATAAATCCTGAATTTCCCCTAAGCATTGAAATTTGACCTGAACATTTGTGTAAAATTGTTGATTCCACTTGGACTGTTACCTTGCTAATATTTGTCTGCTTTTCTCTGTAATCATCACAAATAAGACAAAACCATAGCAATGAGGTTTCAAATTATTATTACTACTGTTTGTAAAGCAAGTGGCATGTGAAATGTCCTAAAAATGTCAAGCTTTGTGTGGAAGATATTTGATTTTGGAGTCAGATTGGTTTCCATGCTATACTGCTATTTACTGGGTGTGAGCATCATTTGACCTACTTTAAAATGTCAGAATATTAATTCCAATAGTAATATTAATTCCACTAGTAAGATGGCTGGAAGAGCAGTGCTCCGGCGCTGACAAACGTCATATTCAGATGAATAAATACTTTACAAAAATCAAAAACAAAACAAAAAAATCTTTATTTTCAATTATTCAGATGCAAAAGGACATACACATTGAGGAAGCTTGTATATAGGACTTTGGCAGCATTTTGATTTTGTGGTACTGATGTCACAGTATTGGTACACAACTTCTGAGAACGACCTATTTGGCTACATCATGACAGGATATAATATGAATAGAGTCTATTAATTATTAGTCTGGTGGGAGGGTGGGGGTGGTAAATAAATCAGTTGCTGGGTAAGCTAGAGTTGCTGATCAAAGAATCTGTGTATGTGACCTGCACCCCGCCCCCTCCTCCCTTCACCCCCACGCCTAGTTAGCTCAGCTCTTGGGTAGTTCGTAGCCTTGACGGTTACAGGCTGCAGAACTGCAGCAATTAGATAACGGCCCCAATAAATCAGTCTGTTCTTCGGAGGGGGGGGGGGGGTGGTTGTAGAAGCAGGGGGGGTATTTTGAACAATTTAAACGAAGAGTCGTTGGAGCGGACCCGGATCACTCCAGTCTGGTGGTAGCAGTGCACTCGTGCCCAGCAGCCGATGGTTCAGGAGGAAGGGACGAGAAAAGGTGGGTTCTGCAGCAAGAAGAAAGCGAAACAGTGAAAAAGGAAAAGGGCCCCACCCAAGAAAACAAATCCCTTGATCAGGGGGACGAGTAAGCCTGGGAGAAAAAAAAGGAAACGGGTAATATAGAGGAAAGAGAAATGAGAGTTGAGTCAAAGGGCCACGCTTCCTTGCCCTGTGGTGACCAGTCGGCGTGCCGGAGACACGGGTGGAGTAAGAGGTAGAAAGTGAAATGTTTGTACAGGTATGTCTAAAATCGGTTATTATGATGTTGCTGGATTACGCTGTTGATTCTTGCAGTGTATTGAGATAAGGACCTAGGCCAGTAAACTCCTTCATCTCCCCTCTCCTTGCCCGAGGATATCGTATATTTTTAGACGTTAGCCCATGATTAGGGCCTACCAGAGGTAACACGGGCCCTATCTTTGCTGTGACTCCTATAGGCCTATGGGTCATTCTCAGAAACTGTATAGGCCTGCCATCTTTGTGACATGGAAACTAAAGGTGAAAACATTCCAAATAATAGCAGAAAACATTTCAAACAATGGCCGAATCCATTTATACCCTATTCATACGGTATGAAGGTTTATATATATATATATATATATATATATATATATATAGCGTATATATATATATATATATATATATATATATATACCGACATATATACTACGTATATGCGGATGTAGGCGGCGCACGGGGAGACCCCCCCCCCCTCCGGTCTGGCGTACCGGGTGGGGGGTGTGATATATGCGTAATAGATGTATAGGTGTGTGGCTAATATATGTTAACGAGATGCAGAGTTTGAGACAAAGGAATATGCTAATGAGATGACGTCATGGAAAGTTTAGCCCGCGGGTCAAGCGAGCCCTAGGCCGTGAATAAACCATTCAGTAACCAGAAGTCAAAGTGTTCACACGTCGTACTTTCACATGGTGTCAGATGAGGAAGAATGCTGCCCACTAATACGTTGCCGGGTTTGCGGCCGCCTGGTCAGCTTGTCCTCAGCCACAATGCGAGATCGAACTGGAAAACATGGATCAGAGCATATGATATTTACGCTACTGCGGCAGGTGTCGTATTGAAGACAGAACGAGTGCAATGCTGCATCTTTCTTCACGTTGCTGGCGAGGAGGCTCAAAAGGTTTTCGCCAATATGGATATCGCTCTCGCTGATCAAGATAAGATCGTGCCGCTTACGGAAGCGTTTCGGATTTACTGTGTTGGTAAATGCAGTCTTATTATCACACGATATAAGTTTAATTCACATAATCAGGCTACGGAAAATATGGCTACATATATCACGGCGTTGAGAGACAAGGTGAAGGATTGTGAATATGGTACGGTGGAGGAGTCGCTGTTGCGCGATCGCATTGTGGCTGGCGTAAAAAGTGTGAACTTACGGAACAAACTGCTTCAAACTACGGAGTTAACGTTGGGAAAGTGTGTTAGTATGTGTGAAATGAGTGAATTTAGTTCAGATCTGTTGGAGGACACCAAATCAGACGTGGAAAGTAAGGAGATTGATTTCATTCGGAACTATGCTAATGCGCGTACCGGTGCACTGGCGGTTCGGTCATCGGCGACGCCATCTTGGAAATCGCCATCTTGGAATGCCGGCAGCGCCGGTGCTGGAGAGTTCAAGATCTGCTGCCAGAACTGTGGATATGAACACCGCCGGGGAGTCTGCCCAGCGAAAGGGAAGGCTTGCATAGCCTGTAAGAAGATCGGGCACTGCAGGAGCAGGCTGGGCATGGTCAACGAGCTGACCATGGAAGAGCCCGACCCTCACAATGCTGAGCAAGACCCGGATCCGGTGGAGGTCAACGTGCTGGCAACGGATCTCTTCAACGGTGCCGTTGACCGTGGTGCCGGTCAGGATGCCGAGCTGTGGCACGCGATCGTTCGGGTGAAAGGTTGTCTTGTCAAGTTCAAGCTTGACACCGGTTCGGAGGCGAACATACTGCCGAGGTACGTCTTCGACAGAGTTGCTCCAGGGCGCCTGACGAACACCAGGTGTTCGTTGCTGACGTTCTCCGGTCACCGGATCACTCCTGACGGGGAGGCGCTGCTGGACGTCAATGACAGAGTGCTCAAATTCCAAGTGGTACTGGATTGTCAGCCTATTTTAGGCAAGCAGCCTTGTGTGACTTTAAACCTGCTGGTGCGTGTGGATGAGGTGCACTGTGCTGTGCCGACGAACATTTCCGAGCCGACGAACAGTCCCAGCGCTCAGGCGGAGAAGCTGGTAAGTGAATAGAAAGATGTGTTTCAGGGTTTGGGTTTGATCAAGGCAAATGCTATCATTCATGTCGATAAATGTATTCAACCTGTCATTGATCCGCCTAGACGGATTCCGTTTGCCATTCAGAGTAAGGTATGAAGTGAACTTGATCGTATGGTTGAGTTAGGTGTCATAGTTGAACAGGATGAACCTACTGAGTGGGTTAATTCTATAACTATCGTAAAAAAAAAAAAAAAGATCAGTATTTGTGTGGATCCGACTAAGTTGAACAAGGCAATAAAGAGAGGGACTTTTCCTATCAAAACGATTGATGAAATTATTGCCAAAACGGCAGATGCAAAGTATTTGTCAGTTTTAGATGCAAAGACAGGGTATTGGTAGATAGAGTTAGATGACGAAAGTTCACATTTGTGCACATTCAATACTCCGTGGGGCCGGTACAGGTATACCCGCGTGCCTTTTGGCATCAAAACAGTTGGTGACATTTTTATTCAGGAAATGCACCGTGTCATGGGCGATATACCCGGTATCGGGATAGTCACGGACGATATTTTGGTATATGGGTCAACAGTTGAGGAGCACAACAAGCGGCTCCGAGCTGTGTTGGAACGAGCTAGATTGGTTAATCTGAAATTAAATGATGCTAAGTCTTTGCTATGTAAAACGACAGTGAAATATGTAGGTCATCAACTTACCCAGCAGGGTGTGAAGCCTGATCCAGACAGAATACAAGCAATAGTTGACATGCCAGAGCCCCATGACAAACAAGGCGTCCAAAGGTTCCTGGGCATGGTTGGATATGTACACAAGTTCATACCCAACATGTCCGAGATAGCTAAACCACTACGCACGCTCCTCGCTAAGGATGTCGCGTGGCACTTGCAGACCAAACAGCAGGGCGCGTTTGATAAGTTGAAGGAGAAGTTAAGAACTGCTCCTGTGTTAGCGTATTACAATGTTCAGAAACCCATTGTTATTCAGGTAAATGCTTGTCAGTCAGGTTTAGGTGCTGTGTTGATGCAGGATGACAAGCCGATCGCACTCGCTTCTTGTGCGCTTAACTCAGCGCAGTGTGGTTATGCCACTATAGAAAAAGAGATGCTCGCCATATGTTTCGGATGCCAGAGGTTTCATGAGTATATCTTTGGCAAAGAAGTTCAAATTCAAACGGACCACAACCCGTTGGTGGCGATAATGCAGAAGCCAATTCATAAACTTTCGGCTAAAATGCAGAGAATGCGGATGCGATTGCAAAATTACAATATTCAGTTATGTCATGTGAAGGGTTCTTTGATGTTTTTTTCAGACACGTTATCCAGGGCGCATAGCATCAAAGTAGGTCATGATAGCCTGTTCGATGACACGTTCTGCGTTGCCGCAGTGGACCTGCAGTCGTCGAGTTTGTTGAGTAAGATTGTCAATGAGTATGAGAAGGATGTATCCATGTCCATGTTGATATCACACATTGAAGATGAGTGGGACACTACACGAATACAGACACCACCGTGTCTGAGACAGTACATCCCATACAAACACGACTTAACGATAGAAAATAATCTTGTAATGAATGGCAATCGGGTGGTGGTTCCTCCGGGTCTTCGTGGTGAAATGATAGAGGCGTTACATGAGACTCACCTAGGTATGACAAAGTCCAAACAGTTGGCGCGTGACTGTATGTTTTGGCCGAATATGAATAAGCAAATTGAAGATAAGGTCAGTCGGTGTGACACTTGCCAGAATAACCGGAAAAATTTGCATAACGAGCCCTTAATAAATCACCCGATCGCCTGTCAACCATATGAAAAAGTTGGTACTGATTTGTTTGAATTAGATCATAAAAGTTACCTGATAACTGTAGATTATTACACAAAGTATCCGGAGGTGACGCTGTTGGGCGATACGTCGTCCGTCACTGTTATTGACGCGTTGAAGGATAATTTTGCAAGACACGGTATTCCTAGTCAGGTCTTTTCGGACAATGCTCCACAGTTTAAGAGCCATGAGTACAGGGAGTTTGCGCTAGACTATGGGTTCAAGGCCGTGTATTCCAGTCCACAGTATCCTCGTAGCAATGGGCAGGTAGAACGGTTTGTGCAGACAGTCAAGGACACGTTAAAGAAGTGCGAGAAGACTGGGTCTGATTTTCAGTTAGCTTTGCTAAATTATCGTAATACTCCACTGCCCATCCTAAATGCATCTCCGGCGCAGCTGCTCATGAGCAGGAGGTTGAGGGGCAGATTGCCTATGGTGGAGGAAATTTTGGTGCCCGAAACGCAAAATCTGAAGAGATGCCAGACAGCCAAACGGCAGCAAAGTCAGAAAGTGTTTCATGACCGGAAGTGTGGTAAGCCGCACAGACCTACAAAAATCATGCTGGGGAATGGAAAAAAGGGGTTATTTTGGGTTGGACTGGGGTTTCTGGGAGAGAATATCAAATTTTGAACGAGTCAGGTAATATGTTATATCGTAACTGCGTGCAGATTATTAGGGTGCCTGTGGGGGGGGGGGCGACCCGAACTAGTCAGGCAGACGCAAACTGGGTCAGCATCAGTGCCGAATGTAAACAGTGCGGCTAACCTAAGTAGGTCAGGTCGGCTGATAAGGCCGGCGAGCAGGTTAGACCTGTAGTGGGGCAGTGTAGCTTGAGTGTGTACACATATAGGATGTGCATGTAGGTTTAAGTTGTGTTTTCAGCTCTGAGAATATTGTATGATACTGATGGACAATTTATGACGTCAGGCTTATGGCCAGACATTGAGGACTTAAGTGCATTAAGCGCTCAGAACGTTGCAAGGACTTGTGTTTAAGTTAAGTACGCATATATGTTGTTGTTCATTCGTCTGACTACTATGTTGTTATTGGCATTGTTATTTTGAAATATTTCATGTTTCAGAAATACTTTGAGGGGGGGATGTGATATATGCATAATAGACGTATAGGTGTGTGGCTAATATATGTTAACGAGATGCAGAGTTTGAGACAAGGGAATATGCTAATGAGATGACGTCATGGAAAGTTTAGCCGGCGGGTCAAGCGAGCCCTAGGCCGTGAATAAATCATTCAGTATCCAGAAGTCAAAGTGTTAAGACGTCGTACCTTCACAGGGGGTGGGGGGCCGGCTATTGTAACAGCCGCGGCACCCACTCACGCAGCCCACTTACCGCTCGCCGGCTGCCTCACTCTGCTTTGTGAAGCCGGCCTGTATACATATATTTCTTTTTTTTTTTCTTTTTTTTTTTGGTCCAGTAGTTGTTGTTTAAGCAGGGGAAATTTCAGTCATAGATGACTAGTCTTCCTCATTCCACTGCTGGTCGATAGAAAGCCCGAGCCTACACTTTTACTGACTCAAGGGATTTTTAACCTCCCACACCACATAGACATGGTATGAGAGCAACCGGCCTTTGATGACGCTGTAAGTTATACACAGCGGTGGAAATCCAAATTGGCAGAGCTGGGGGCACGGGGAATCGAACCGCCGACCCTCAGATTAGTAGTCTGACCTAGAAAAAAGTCAGACACTCTAATCACTCCGCCACAGAGAACACCATCTATGGTGTGAATATGTCAGAGTTTAAATATTTTGTTTTCAGTTTTTTATTTTGATTTTATACAAATTGAGAAAGCGATTAGTTAATATTATTAAACATGTAACATCCATCCATAACATCATTTTAACACACATCCATATCATTATTTTAACACACACAATTAACAAATTCAAACAAGATTTTTTTTTGTATTACAGTTAAGCAAAGAGGATTGTGTCTTACAAGAAAGTGGTTGAAAAAGACATGTGGGTAGATGCATGGTGTCGAAATGCAAATTTTCATAGTTTCACTTTACCACACAATCATTTAGGCCTACGAATATAGCATGGGAGATTTGGATGCATTTAGTGAAATAGATTAAAATTGCATAGTCCAACGAAAACATCAAATTTTCAAAACCAAAACAATTATCCAGATTTTATTCTACATATCCAACTTATACTGGTGCACATATTAAGCACTTGTCGCCATATAGAAGGGCATACAGAGCCAATTTAATATAACCTGTGACTGCAGAAGCCTATGGTGTCAGAGTTTTGGCATGCTTGCCAAAATTATTTGTGGATGGTTGGTCTTCAAATATCTCAAAGGTTAGACATTTAAAATAAAAGTTACTTCAAACTAAAGTAAGGGAGGCTATAACAGTCAATTTAATATATTTAACTGAGAAAATGACAGAAACTCAAAACCATCGGACTATGCAACTTTAAATAGGCCTACATGTATTAGGCCTATTGCTAGATTTAAAGTTGCATGGTCCGATGGCATTTGAATTTTTGTCTTATTTTTTAGATAAATATATCAAATTGATCGTTACAAGCTACTAATACTAATGCTGCAAACCACCATCAAGATCTTAGGCCTGCAGCAGCTCATCACTGAAAACACAAGGCTAAGCAACAATAGCTCAACAATAGACCTAATATTAACCAACTCAAACCATGCCACAAAATGGGGCACTAGAAGCTGGGGTATAAGCGACCACAAACTAGTATATATGTAACCAGGAAAATGCTCAAAAGCACAAATCACTATGAATACAAAATGGGCAGGTCCCTAAAAAACTACTCAGAAGATACATTAAAAAATCATCTGCACCAAAACATAAACAACATCACACAAAACAGAGATGATGTTGATATCTATTGGGACAACATCATCACAGAAATAAGAAAATCAACTGATGAGATGTGTCCTATGAAGAAAATAAAAGTACAAAAAAAACAAGACCCTTGGGTAGACAAAGACCTGCTAACACTCATCACAACCAAAAGTAAACTGGGTGATAAAGCAAAACGCACAGAAACAATAGAAGACAAACTGGCCTACCGCATCGCCAGAAACAACTCTCTCAAAGCTGTGAGAACAGCAAAAAAGAAATACATAATAAAGCAGGACAAAGACTGGGGAAGCAACACAAACAAATTCTGGAAAAATGTAAACCTATTATTCCCAAAAAATAACAAAGAAGAGCATACAAACTTCCAAAATAACGAAGGGGCAATGCTCACAGACAAAGATGCAGCAAACAAACTGAACAGACACTTTGCCACAATAGGGCAAAAGCTGTCAGGAAAATTCAAAAAAAGATGGGAAAACAGATCAGGAACTGTGGAGAACGAAATCCCCACCTGCAAAACAGATATGATAGAAGTAAAAAAATTAATAAATGACATAGACACGAATAAACCAAGTGGAATAGATGAAATACCAGCCAAAATACTGAAAGAGGCACTCCAAGCCATCCCGGCCACCATAGTAGACCTATTCAACATCTCCTTTGAGCAGGGGTGTTTTATCTCAGCCTGGAAAATGGCAACCATCACCCCCATTCACAAAGGTGGAGACAAACAAAACATGGGAAACTACAGGCCAATATCAATTCTTCAAACCCCAGGCAAGCTCATTGAAAAAGTGTTACATAGACACATCAATGAACACCTGGAAAAAAACTATATACTAAACGAAAGACAAGGGGGCTTCAGGAAACTGCACTCCACATCAAAAACAATAGCTAACCTAACAAATGACATAATGGCATCAATGAACCAAAAACAATTAGTTGGAGCCGCCTTCATTGACTTCAGCAAAGCATTTGACACAGTAAACCACAAAATACTACTGGAAAAACTAAAAACCATGGGCATAAAATCCAACACTATGGATTGGATAAGATGCTACCTGAACAACAGGCAACAGAAAACAAAAATAAACAATACACTATCAGACAACCAACCTGTCACATGTGGTGTACCCCAAGGGTCAGTGTTATAAGCCTATGGTGTCAGAGTTTTGGCATGCTTGCCAAAATTAGTTGTGGATGGTTGGTCTTCAAATATCTCATATCTCTTTATAATCTATATAAACGACCTTGAAAAATGGTTGCAAACTGAATGCCTCCAACTATATGCAGATGACACAGTCATATACGCAAATGGCACCACAGAGGAGGAGGTAATAACTAAACTAACTAAACTCCTACTAAAACTAGATGAGTGGTGTGAGTCCAACAAAATAACCATCAACACAAGCAAATCAAAAACAGTACTCTTCTCGCATAAACAAATGCCAGAAAGAAAACTACACTGTAAGTTAGGAAACCAAACACTAGAAAATGTAGAACAGTACAAATACCTAGGCCTTGAGTTGGACAGCCAACTAAACTACAACCTATGTATAAATAAAATTATACAAAAAGTAAACCACAAACTGTGGCTATTTGCAAAGCTAAGAGACTACATGACACAAGAAATGTCAATAACAATCTTCAAGGGCATGGTGCTCCCCTATTTTGACTATGGAGATGTAAACTACATGGGTGCGAGAAAAGAACTACTAAAAAAACTGCAAACACTGCAGAACAGAGCCCTAAAAGTCTGTCTAAGAGTAGACAAGCTGCACCCAACCTATGACATCCACAAAAGAACCAAAGTGAAAGTACTAGAAAATAGGAGAATAATTCATTTGAAAACATTAGCATATAGCTATAGTCAAAACATTAAACTTCTAACAAAACCACAAAGGGCTACTAGAGCAAATAATGCGCCACTACTAAAGCAGACCAGAAGCCAAATAAAAGCTCATGAGAGAAGCACGCTGGAAATGGCTGCCAAGGTGTGGAATGCCCAAACGGTAAATGAACGACAAATTCCTGACCTAAAAACTTACAAAAAATATCTGTGCAAAATAAGGCTAGGAAACCCCCAGTAAACTGCACTGCAAAGGGGCATGTGATATGTCACGGCCCACCAGCGGGACGCCCAATGGAAGGTAACCATGCCAAAAGTAGCCAGATAACACACCACACAGCTACATACAAGCCTATGATATGTAAACAGGAGTAGGCTAGTCTAGTAATAAGAGTAGACAAATAAATACATATATACCAAGAAAATTAAAAAAAATAACATAGGCTACTAACCATAACAACCAATTATCTATCTGTTACTAAAATGCAGGCAATCAAATACCTTATCAGCAGCCACTGTGTGGTAAGATAACACCAACACTACAACTGGCCAGCATTGAAAACAAGCCTGGGTACCCGGGCTTATATGCTATGGACAGTATAAATACAGCCTCAATAAAAACAAAAAATTTTAAACTAATCATTAGTCTGGAGTGATTTTGATTAAAGATGATTAGTTTTGAAGTAATATGAGCTGAAAGAACCAAAATTAATTTTGACAAGCTTGCCCAAAGTCCTGTGGCTATGACCCAGATGGTCATCTCATGGTGACCAAGTGATGTGAGATGACCTGGAACCTCACAGGACTGTAGGTAGGTATTTCTGTTTGGGTGTGGAACATTCTGGGAATGGATTAGTGCCATAGGCTCATGGCACTAGGGTTTTTAACGAAATATAAT
The DNA here is from genome assembly GCA_030323885.1 of Branchipolynoe longqiensis. Lineage (NCBI taxonomy): Eukaryota > Metazoa > Annelida > Polychaeta > Phyllodocida > Polynoidae > Branchipolynoe > Branchipolynoe longqiensis. The sequence goes on along the minus strand of CM059190.1, from coordinate 97,432,901 downwards.
GTGTGTCTCTTGTCTGCTTGTGTCTGTTTGTGTCTGTCTATGTATGTCTGTATGTATCTGTGTGTGTGTGTGAGTATATCTGTGTGTTTCTGTTTCTGTGTATGTGTGGGTATGTATGTGTGTCTGTCTCTGTGTGTGTCTGTCTCTGTCTGTTTCTGTTTCTGTGTGTGTATGTCTCTGTGGTATGTCTCTGTGTGTCTGTGTGTGTGTCTGTGTGTGTCGGTGTGTGTGTGTCTGCCTCTGTCTGTGTGTGTCTGTCTATGTGTCTCTGTCTGTGTGTGTCTCTCTCTCTGCAAACTCAGGTCGGGTGTATGTGTGTCTGTGTATGTCGGGTGTGTGTTTCTGTGTCTGTGTGTGCTGTCTATGCATGTCTTTCTGTGTGTGTCTATCTATGGGTGTGTCTATCTGTGTGTCTGTCTGTGTATGTCTGTATGTGTGTGTGTCTGTGTATATGTGTGTGTGCATGTATGTGTGTGTCTGCCTCTGTCTGTGTGTGGCTGTCTATGTGGCTCTGTCTGTGTGTGTGTCTCTCTCTCTGCAAAGTCAGGTCGGGTGTATGTGTGTCTGTGTATGTCGGGTGTGTGCATGTCTGTGTGTTTCTGTGTCTGGGTGTGCTGTCTATGCATGTCTGTCTGTGTGTGTCTGTCTGTCTGTGTGTCTGTGTGTATATCTATGTGTGTATGTATGTGTGTATGTCTGTCTGTGTGCATATGTCTGGGTGTGTCTGTCTGTGTGTGTATGTGTGTGTGTGTGTGTGTGGATCTCTCTCTGCAAAGTCAGGTCGGGTGTATGTGTGTCTGTGTATGTCGCGTGTGTGCATGTCTGTGTGTTTCTGTGTATGGTGTCTGTGCATGTCTGTCTGTGTGTGCCTATCTATGGGTGTCTGTATGTGTGTGTATGTATGTATGTATGTATGTGTGTGTGTCTGTCTTTGTCTGTGTGTGTATGTCTGTCTCTGTCTCTGTAAAGTCAGGTCAGGAAACACACAGACACATACACACACACAGACACATCCACCTCATATCCCTTTCCCCTCTATGGCCCTGCACAGTAGGCCTACTTAGTTGGGGGAGGCTAATGAGGTCATGAGATTGGCCTAATTGGTTAATGGCCTCCCTGCATAATGGGTCTTTCAAAGTGAGTGTCTAAAGGGGTGAGCTTATAAATTCACTGGTTATTCTGTATATGCTGTCCCAAATCATTAGCTAATACACCAGTATCTAAGTTGGATATATAGGATCAAATGTAAGTAGTTGTTATAATGTTGACAACATTTTATTTCATCGGACCATGCAACTTTAATACAAAGTCAACAATAACTATTAGACTTACCGTACTACCCCCCCTCCCCCCCCCAAACAAAAAGAAGAGACAAAATCATTGACAATGTAACATGGAAACCAAGTATGTGGCAGACCTACAATATTTGAGAATGTTTCATAGTAGCTATAAGCATAATGTAGGCCTACAAAGGCTATTCAGAATTAACAGAAATTATACAGAAAATGTCAAATCTGTCCACAAGAACGAGTATTGATTTCTGGGAGTAGAGATGATCACATTGATATGATCTGAAATGTATGTGACTCAATAAAATACCGTGGATTTATGGATCAAAGATATATATATATATATATATATATATATATATATATATATACATATATATATATATATATATATATATATATATATATATATATATATATATATATATATGTTACTAGTGGAGTGTAGTACTAATCGTTTTCTTTCTTTTGGGTGGTCTTTTTTTAGCATGGAGTAGCACTGTTTACTACGCTGAGAGATCTACGATTACAGTGGGCCCGTTCCAGTTTTTGAGCCACGCTGCTTTGCCAGCCGCCATTTTATTTTAAATCACCTCCCTGTAAAAGTTGTATACATGTACTATCATATATGTAGGGGCCTACCGTACCCGAAGGGATCCAGGCCTAACATATCAACCGAACAATAAAGGTAAAGTACGTTTGATTTCAGAAGGGAAACAACAAATACCACCTCACCTTATTTGATATTGATAGAAGTAGGTGTACTGAGTAAGCAGAGGTCAGCCATTGATTATTGATTAATGATTGAGTTTCGTTAACTGGTACCAAATACCCTATGAGTATGACACTCTTTGCTGGTACTAAGTGGCACAATTAGTGAACCGATGTAAACTCTGTTATCATCAATAGACGTGATTTTACGCAGGTGTGCGCATTGTCCGATTGGTTTTGAAATAGCCGACGCCAAATTTTGAATTTTGTCAGCTGAGTAGGCTAAAGTCCATTGAATTTTGAAGTATTCAATGGCATTGTCCTGAGAAGTTGAGTAGGCCTACTTGTTACGTAGTAGTCGTAGTACTCTGATTACCTGTATTATCGCTCATGACGTGAATTAGTACTGTGAGACCTGAAAGATAAGAATAAACACTTCCCACTTCCGGACCAGCATGATGTTGTTGAGCGTTCACACAAATATGGTGTCAGATTAAATTAGGAAATATGAGTATTTGAAGACCATTAAGTAACTCTGAGTGAGTACACACAATGAACATGAACATTAGGCTAAAGTACAAGTGGTTATTAGCCTGAATGTGTAAACCTGAGAAGAACTGGAACTAAAACTATGAACATTTAGTAGGCCTAGTGACTAGTAGTGTGTTGGTGCATGCAGTAGTTGGTGGTGGTATCATTGATATTGTACCAGTCTTGAGGCTCTGAGTGCTCCGAGTAGTGTATTAAGAAATAACATTTACTATGATAATTGCGGGCTATAGTTGGTCTGTAATCAAAGACAGTGTGTTTTGTCTGTAGTAGTGTTGGAGAGCCATGACATCCTCATTTCGTCCACCAAAAGAGCTAGACCTGCAGGGAAATGTTGCATATAATTGGAAAAAGTTTGCATCCGAATTTGACATTTCCATGTGTGCCACAGGGTTTGATGAAAAACCCGAGAAATGAAAGGTGATGTGTCTACTTAATTTGGTTGGCGCGAGAGGTAGAGCAATCTACAAAACATTCCAGTTTGAGGAGAATGACGACAGGCTAAAGTTAAAGCCCTTGCTAAAAAAGTTTGAAGAACACTGTATCCTTAAGCAAAACGAACTCTTAGAACGACAACGGTTCTATGGACGAAAACAGCAGGCTAGTGAATTAGTGACTCAGTTCGCAAGTGAACTGCGAAAACTTGCAGAAACGTGCAACTTTGGAGAAGCGGAAGATAGTGCTATAAGGGATCAGTTAGTGCGTGGTATGCTTGACGATGAAAAGTTGAAAGACAAACTATACGAGGAAGACGATGTCACACTGGAAAAAGTGCTACAACTTTTCGCCACGCATGAGAATAATCGTGGTCGCGGACGTGGCTGCGGAAGAGGCCGAGGTCAGCGTGGTCGCCGAGGAGAGAGTCACCCGAGAAGACATGACGATCATGGCTCAGGTCAACACCGAGAGACTTGGCGATTGAGAGATCAGACGTTGGACAGACGGTGTAGCAAATGTGGCTATGATAACCATCATGGTGGGGTTTGCCCAGCAACCAACGCCACATGCTACAAGTGCCGAGGAAGAGGGCACTATGCAAAGAAATGTTATGAGAAAAAGACTCATGAGGTTCAGGAAACTGAAGACAGTTATGAGACAGATGATTACATGTTTATTGAAACTGTTACTGTTCAAGATGATGAGTCTGATAACAATGAGAAACAGGTTAATGTCTGTAGTAAAGTAAATTCCCCGAATTTCACTAACAAAATCACTGCAACAAAACAAAAGGAGTGGAAGGTTTTTGTACGAGTCAACAGTAAAAATATAGAATTTAAGCTTGATACGGGTAGCGAGATAAATGCCATATCAAAGGACTCATATGATAAACATGTTTCCAACATCAAGTTAGTGCAGACTAAGGCTAGGCTTGTAGGGTACTTTGGTACAAAGGTCAGACCTCATGGAAAAGTAGTTTTAAATGTAGAACATAAAAGTTTGTTCTACCCTGTAGAATTTATGGTGGTTGACAAAAGTACTCCAATCCTGGGCGTTCAAACATGTGTAGATATGGGTCTTATGAAACGAATGTGGGAAGTCACTAAGGTCAATTCTAAGTCAAGAGAGATTTTGGAAGAACCAAAGTACAAAAAGTGTTTCACAGGTCTGGGTACGATAAAAAATGCGATTTATGATGCGAAGATGAAGGCAGAAGTATGGCCAGTAATAAATCCCCCCAGAAAAGTTCCCCATGCTATGTTGGGAAGGCTAAAGGAAGCCCTCGATTCTCTAGTGTCCCAGGAAGTTATAGAGCCTGTAACTGAGCCCACAGAATGGGTGAATGCATTAGTTATAATAGAGAAGAGTACAGGCAAGTTGAGGCTATGTATTGATCCACGTCAATTAAATAAAGGTATCTTGCGGGAGCATTACCCCATGCGGACAGTCGAGGATGTAGCAGCACAACTCTCAGGAAAGAAAGTTTTTTCCGTACTGGATGCAGGACAGGCATTTTACCAGATAAAGGTGACAGAAGCAACGTCAAAGTTGCTGACATTTAATTCTGCATTTGGCAGATATAAGTTCAAGAGAATGCCTTTTGGGATTGCATCAGCGTCTGAAGTTTGGGAGCGCACGATCACAGAGATGTTTAGTGACATCGAAGGAGTAGAAATAATACGGGATGACATTCTCATTGCCGGTGAAGATGTGCAAGAGCATGACAGAATACTCAGACGAGTATTGGACCACGCAGTGGACTGAGGCTTAGTCCTAAACAGAGAGAAGTCAAGGATTGCCGTAAATAGTGTGCGTTACCAAGGGCATATGTTTTCGGCCACAGGTATCGAAATCGACCTGGAGAAAGTGTGTGCTATAACCGATTTTCCAACACCCAAGTGTGTTGAAGAGGTGCAGAGATGGTTAGGAATGGTAACATATGTTGGTAAGTTTATTCCAAACTTGTCCAAGAAAGCGGCGCCACTGAGATTGTTGCAGAACAATCAAGTGCATTGGCACTGGGATCAAGAACAAGACAAGGCTTTCGAGACCTTGAAGAACGATATCATAACAGCGCCTGTTTTGAGATACTATAATTTGTCTAAGAGACCGACAGTGTCTGTTGATGCCTCTAGCTATGGCTTAGGAGCATGTTTATTTCAAGATGACAAACCAGTCGCATACGCTTCTCGTGTACTTACACCGTCAGAAAAGAACTACGGTCAGATTGAAAAAGAGATGTTGGCGATTACATGGGGATGTGGAAAATTCCATGACTACATTTATGGAAGAACAGATGTAATGGTCGAGACAGATCATAAACCCCTTGAGACTCTGTACAAGAAGCCATTGGGCGCAGCACCCCCACGCATCCAAAGGATGATGCTCAAGGTGCAGAAGTACACCTTTGAGGTGGTTTGGCGAAAAGGAGTTGACCTAACAGTAGCAGATACCTTAAGCCGAGGTCCTTGCACGAAGAACACAGAACCAGATGAGGAAAATGAAGACTATGAGGTTCATACTGTAAGGAATCTCCCGATAAAAGATGTAAGGCTTGAAATGCTACGAGAAGAGACTGCAAACGATACAACACTTCAAATGTTGAGTAAATATGCCATGACAGGATGGCCCAACGACAAGATACATATACCCCAGGAGGTAAAACCGTACTGGAATGTGCGGGATGAGATATACATATCTGAAGGGTTAGTTTTAAGAGATAACCGATTGATTGTTCCAGCAACATCAAGGAATGAAATGCTAAAACAAATTTACCGAAGCCATCTAGGTGTTGAAAAATGCAACAAACGTGCGAAGGATGTATTTTTCTGGCCGGGAATGTCGGCACAGATTACAGAAATGTGTGAGCAATGCAGTACTTGTGCAGAGCACAAAACAAAGCAAATGAAAGAACCTATGATAATCTCACAAATTCCTGAGCGACCATGGCAGAAAGTTGCCAGTGATTTATTTGCATTTGATGGAGATACATATGTCTTGATAGCAGACTATTACTCCAAATTTGTAGAATGCACAAAGTTGTCTGAGGACACCAAGAGCTATGCCATTATACAATTCATGAAAGAACAATTTGCACGCCACGGCATACCAGAACAGATAATTTCAGATGCCGTCCCTCAGTATGACAGCCGTGAATTTTCAGTCTTTGCAAAGGAGTACGGATTTGTGCATATAAAATCATCACCAGAATATCCACAGAGCAACGGCTTCGCAGAAAGCCAGGTAAAAGTCCTCAAGCGGATAATGAAAAGATGCAAAAGCGCAAATTCAGACATTAACCTTGCTATATTAGAAAAGGGGCTATACACCAATCGATGGAATTGGATCACCAGCTCAAATTTCTCAAGGTCGGAGATTAAGGTCAATTATTCCAACAACAATGCAACAACTAAGACCAAACCCCATAAAGGTTAATTTGTCAGATGCTCTGGAAGAAAAAGCTCATCGCGCAAAATATCAATACAACAAAAGAGCGCTACATGCACCCAGAGAACAGCTAGAGATGGGTGAAAGAGTTCGGGTGAGAACACAAATAGGATGGCTGCCAGCCAAAATCACCCGTATTGGACCAGAACCAAGGTCCTATCAGATAGAAAGAGGTGGACGTTTCTACAGAAGGAATCGCAAAGATATTCAGCAGACCAGGGACATTGAAGCCACACAAAACAACATGGCCACAACAACCAAAATCGCCCAAGAGACATTTGTAAACAAGGCACCAATGCCAATAATTCTGCAGAAAACAGCGGATAAGGAGAAAGTCCCACAGGAGATTCTAATGACAAAACCCACAACCCCTGTGAAGGAAAAGCCTCGGGAGAGCACAACTATTGTCAAACCAACGATTACACCTATTGAAAAGCCAGCAGAGACCAAACAGTTCACAAGGCATGGACGCGAAATCAAATTGCCCCCCAGGTATAGGTAGTTTTGTCAACCAGATTTCCAGACATTAAATGTCCGCTAAGTTAGTTTTTTTAAATAATCAAAACCAAGAGATCTTTGTGCTGAATATACCAAAGCAGATTTAGTCATACATTAAATGAAAACCTACGGATCTGTGTAGTACTACATGTATTAAAAAATATATATATGTATTATATTCTTACAAAGTATTTGCATGATCAGAATTTGCAAAATCACATTACTAGATATGTGGACTTTACTACGAGTGTGTCTCAAACTTAAAGGAGGAGATGTTAGGTAGTAGTCGTAGTACGCTGATTACCTGTATTATCGCTCATGACGTGAATTAGTACTGTGAGACCTGAAAGGTAAGAATAAACACTTCCGGACCGGCATGATGTTGTTGAGCGTTCACACAAATACTACTGTCACCGCCTTCTCTACTGAGTGAACCCAGTGTTAAAAACAACATGGGACAGAATGTCACTGTCAGTGTCACAAACACTGAGTCATGTGTCAGTGTCAGTGCTGCTATCAATTATTTACTTTTAATTTCTGCGAATTTTGATCACTGCTATTAGTATTACAGTATTAGGCCTACATGGGTGACTTTCGGGAACTTGATCTATGCACATTCATGATGTCATAAGTATTATTTTATAATAACAATATCTTAATGGTTTAATGCAATAATTTTGAGTTGTTTAGGCCTACTTGTCTTGGTGTGTTTTGTCACTAAGCTTCTGGCAGTGATCCCAAGTGATTTTCCAAAATAGTTTTGAGTTTGATTTAATGGATTTCACCTGTTAGTAAATTGAATTTGAAATAAAATGACACTTCATTTGTGAAAATCGCTCTAATATTAAAGAAGATATGGACTTTTTTAGGTTGTTACTTAATTGGTCCCACCCAAAACTAAAAAGATAGCTTTTTGATGGCCCCAACAAATACAAGTAACCCCCCTATCAGGCTTCTAGTGGTTTTGCTTCAAATCCATGGCCCATACAATGAGAATAAAAAGATCCAGGGGTATGATGTGGTTACATTTCAAGATATATACATCTTCATAAATGCTAAAAATAACAATTTCCTTAATTTCACAAATTTCAAAATTTCACCTTGGACCACTTTTGGGGGTGTGCTTATGGAAAGAATTGGCAGCCCTATTAAATTATTCTTATTTATCCCTAACCTACTGATGAGTCTTGTCACTGCTACTTTTTTTCAGGACTACATATGCTTGGGAAAAGCTTTAAAAAATAGGTTTAAAATGGTCCAGAGCTCAATTTGAATAAAATCCAGCAAAAGGAAATGCCCAACTTTGAGCAGGCTTAAAATAGTACAGAAAAGCACCCGTACAAGATAATGGCATGAAATTTTCAGGCTGTACTATCTTCAATATGCTCTTTCTGTTTACATTATATACAATAAAATTTGATAGATGTGAATGTTTAAAAAAAATGTTTACACATCCTGTGTGTGGATGTGTGTGTGTGCGTGGGGGGGGCTGTTTATGGAGCAGTCAACCTTGCACTAATTAATAACAGACAACACTGGCACATTGTATAACCACCATAGCGCTCAATTATTAAGTAGAGCCAACATTTATTTTGTCTCACATTCGCCCCTTCACGCCATGCATTGCTAAGAATCGTGACAAACTTATTCCTTTTTAGAGAAAAAATAAATCTTTTATTTTCATGTAAATATCTAAGTTATGCATTGTTTGGATCAGAAATGGTGGTTAATTGAAAAGTTTTAATTAAAATTTAAAATAGACAAAGAATTTATTCAAGAACAAAATATGAATCTATGGCCTGTAGTATTGCCAACAAAATGATAACATTAGCATCATGATGCTAGCTCTGGTGAAAGGGCGCCAGAGGTTTGAAGAAGTAGTGTAAAATTTCATGCATAACTAAGTTGAAACAAAAGGTGATTTTCTACATAGATGGACTTGACAAAGCATCGGTTTTCGTTAGCTGAGCAAAGTCATATCCTAATGTGGATGGTACTATTAGAAAGAAGAAATATCAAGATTTATTTTGGTTTAAATTTTATTTCAATTGATGAACAACTTAGAACACACCAACAGATTGAAAATGATGAATTCTAAGGCTCCACACATAGATTATTTGTGGATTGGTCATCATCATCATCATGCTGTCGGTCGTGATGCGACAAAGACTGCTTTCATTACTTGACTGCCGCTCTCCATTTAGCTCTCTGCTGTGAGAGTTGCGTCCATGAGTCGGTCTCAATGTCTCTCAGCTTCAGGTTTCTCTTGATGGTATCTTTGAACCGGAGACGGGGGCGCCTTCTCTTTCTGTAGCCAGAAGACAGTTGAGAATAGAGGATCTGCTTTGGTGGCCTGTCTGATGACATCCTCATGAGGTGTCCAGTCCACCGGAGATTCTTTTTGATCAGAAGATCTTCCATAGAGGGCAGCCCCATCCGTTCGAGTATTTGTGGATTGGTAAGGCACTTGGAATACCTATGAAATTAATGGACACTGCCCTCACACACTCGCACTAAGCCTAATTAAGGGGCCGTACAAATTTGTCATTTTTCAAGGTAGTAGACCTACAAAGAGCACTACTTTTCCAGACACTCCCCCCCCCCCCCTAAAGTACTACACATCAACATTCTCTATTTTCTTTTTTTTTTAACCAGCATAAATAAAATAACACAAATGAAATTATAATAAAATTGTCCTTATATGCCTCCTCTAGTTCTAAGTCTAGACTTTTCTAGATTTAAATGTAGAAAAATATCAACGATGTCAATAACTTTCTCCAAAGATGTATTAAATGACTGATAAACCTTACCCTGACTTCTGGAAATGTTCCATGATTCGCTAATACTAACAGTGTTACTTATTAAGCCTAGATGTGAGAATATCCGATACCATAATATGGGACAATGTAAGACAAACATTACTACTAATAGTAGGATAAAGGGATACTATTAGGTTTTCAGTGTTCTCAATTACAGTAAAACCTCTCTAAATCGACCGACCATGGGACCGACTTTAAGTGGTCTATTTAGGGAGGTTGTCAGTTTGGGGAGTTAGAATATTCTTACAATGGTATTATTGGGACCCAAATATTTTGAAATCGATATAGGGGAGAGGTCGATGTGTGGAGGTGGTCGGTTAGAGAGGTTTTGCTGTATTCACAGATTCCTCAGAAGAGATTTCTGGTTGTTTTTTTTGCCAGATGCCATTTTCATCCCTGCATTCCCGAAAGTGAGTTCATGAAACAGTAATGGACGCTACCGACCAACGGGTGGCTGTATTAACCATGGACAGCGTTCATGTACAGATGCCAAAAGACACAGATGGCAGCACCACGGCCAAAGTTGATGTCTCCATCGTCAAACTCTCTAGGCAGAGCAGGGTCCCATTGGGTGTGGACAATTCAAGTTTATCTACCGTGCTATGGGCCTTTTCTTCAATTATTGTAATTATCAACATAGTAGGTTAGTATCTAAGTAATATTAGTATTGAAGTAGTCAATAATTTTATCGTTTGAAATACCTAAAAATTGAAGTTAAAAACACATGCAGAGATCTCGGAATAGATTCAGAAAATGGATTAGTTATGGGATGGACTGTACCACCTCATATAGTTTACTAAATAGATTCTATCAATTATTAATAACACTATTCTTTTTCTATGGGAATTTGTTTGCCTTGACCACAAATATATGATTGTGAGCTTTCTAATTTAATGAGTGTCTATTGGCACATAATTGCTTGTCTGCTTTTACATGTGAAAGCGATGGTTTGAACAAAAAACAAACATTTCTCGCCGTGAATATGGCCTATGCTGCCAACACGGCGTAAAGCAACCACCAATCAATCAGTTATGGGATGGTATTTTGAGTTATTGTGTTTCAGGTTGTGTTTCTTTTTTGTTGGAGGGGGGGGGGGTTATTCTGTAATTGGGTCGTTCTCTGGAACTGGATACCACATATTTGGTATCCATGTTACGTTGGACATAATACATTTTTTCTTTTTTTTTTAATAGCAAGTCAAATAACTGTTGCCGCCTTTTGTTATTAAGTATGTTAGCAGCACTATGGACCCAATTTTTTCTCTAGGGTCTGCTTTCAACCATCGTAATTTATGTAAATGTGAATGAAAACAGAACAAAATTGACCATCAAAGTAATTCTTGTTTTAAATGTAAATGTAGATTTGTGTTCTCATGTAAATGTAAATAGCAGATTTGTTGAGGAGAGGAACTTGCTACACAGTAATGCCTTCATTAAAGCTGCAGAGTCCGATGAACCATAACATTTTCAAAACCAAAACAATTATCTAGATTTGATTCTAAATATGTAACTTAGACACTGGTGCACTTATTAAACATGTGTTTCTGCATAGAAGGTCATTAATACTGATTCAAATTAATTGAACCTGTTACTACAGAAGTTTATGTTGTGAGAGTTTGGGCGTGGTTGCCCAAACTAATTTGACCTGTTTGCACTTCACATATCTCAAAAGTTAGCCATTTAAAATAAAAGTTACTTCAAACTAAAGTCAAAGTGGGACTGTCCAGCGTTGAAAACAAGCACTCTCACGGGAGCTTATACGTTATGGGCAGAATAAAAAACTTGTCACACAAAAAAAAAGAAAAAAAAAGTAGGTTATAATGATCCATCTGTATCCCGGAAAAATTACAGAAAATCAAAACAATTGGATTATGTAACTTTAAGCTGGCACTGAATGGGAGAACCTGCTTTTCTAAAACGTGCTAGTGGATTTGAGTATTTCTATTCTATTTTCCCGTAGTTTTCTGCTAGCTTCTGTGGCTTTAGGTATTATGCTAGGTACACACCTACCGTTTATGACGCGATTCGCGCATACGACCTCGTTAGTCGGTAGGTGGGTGCAGGACCATAGCACACCAGACGTCCGCGATTTGCGATTACAACTCAGTTTTAGGCCTTAAAACTGAAATCGCAAGCAATTCGAAAAACGAATCGGGACGATTGCAAATCGGGAGGTGTGTGTGGTCGGTCGTATCTTAAACGGTATATGCGTGCTAGCCACCGACTGTTTGCGTCTGAGTTTTAACGATCAACGAATCGCCGGGCCGGAAAAAGGACATGTGACAGTGTCTTAACCAGAATATTCTAATCGGCGGCTATATATTAATATTTTCTAATCGACGAATGTAAACTAAACAAGTATGTAGCAGGCGCAAGGAAATTCCGCCGGTTCGGCGGCTACATATTAGACCCAAATCTATTCAACCGCGGCGATATTAATGTTTTCTAATCGACGAATGTAAACTAAACAAGTACGTAGCAGGCGCAAGGAAATTCCTCCGCCGGCGATATTAATGTTTTCTAATCGACGAATGTAAACAAAACAAATAGCATTGCTACAGGAAACTGCTAGATGGCGCTGATGGCGACGTAGTTCGCGCAAAACCCACCAGGTGCGTGCAGCGCAGTCACGAATCGGCGCAAGGAAAATGCTAGATGGCGCTGATGGCAAGGTAGTTCGCGCAAAAACCCACCAGGAGCGTGGATCGCAGCCGCGAATCGGACGTTATATGTGCGCGTCCAGTCGGTATATGTGCGCATCCCTTATCTTCGGTTTTAATCGCGATCGGGTCGCGTCGGGCGTAAAGTTTTAGTGCGCGAGTTGTAAACGGTAGGTGTGTACCTAGCATTATTCAATGTATTAAGCTGTATTCACATGGGCAAAATCTAAAGCGATCTAAAGAAGGCGATTTATATGAAGCGATCTATGCGCGCATTCACACGGGCTGAGTTTCAAAGTGTGTCGCATTCACACGGGCAGTGCTTTGAATCGGTTTAAGGCGGAAGTGGATATCTGTGCATGAGCAAGTCCAGACTAACCAGCGCCACTTTGGGTTTGTCGACGTCGGCCGAGAGAGTGTGGGTTCGACCTAGATATGTATGGACTGAATCGTATTGGATTGGAACAGTCAAAACTTCTGCTGGGCAGTGAAACCCTAAAAATAAATCATGAAAGAAATATATGTGCACAGCTAGCAGGTTCATAAAGCAAATTTATCGGAAAGTCAATACACTCAGGTCTCGACTGTCACGTTTCCCTCGACTGCGCATGCGCGTGATGTCATAAATAAAACGATTCAGCGTAGATCGCTTCCTGTAGACCACCTTGGTAAGCGTTTTACATTAAACGATTTATATGAATCGATTCAGCCCTAAAACGCCTCAGCCGTGCATTCACATGGCAAATGTAAGGCGAACTAGGCAAGTGGTTTTACGTGAGGCGTTTTAACTCGCCCGTGTGAATACAACTCTAGTTCTGAAGTACTACTATAAGGACTGAAGTTTGTGTCACTGCCGTCAGAGGCCATGTTTGTGAAGTAAATCGTCAAATAAATAAAGATATGGGTAACTGTTGTTATTTGTTAGACTCATTGGGAATTGGGTTATAAATGCGAGTTGTAACTTCTTTTTTTTGATTAAATAGAAATAAGCTGATCTATGTGTGTATATACCGTATATATATCCCAATAGACGTGCACTGCGTGAGTGCAGACACCTGGATACGCGTCTATTCAAAGTTAAAGAATTTCATGGATTTGTTTTTGTTGTGCCTCTGAAATAAAGTGGGATTGTCTTATTTTATGTACATTCAGTCTGAATATGATCATACATTTTTATTTGTTTTTGTTGTGCCTCCGAAATAAAGTGGGATTGTCTTATTTTATGTGCATTCAGTCTGAATATGATCATAAATTTGTTTTTGTTGTGCCTCTGAAATAAAGTGGGATTGTCTTATTGTATGTGCATTCAATCTGAATATGATCGTACATTTGTGCATGCTTTCAATCTTGAAATGGGGGGGGGGGGGGGGTGGGGGGGGGCGGTGCTGCTTCTATTGGGTAGTGTGCTTCTATTGGGACATATACGGTATGTATAAATATGTGTGAGTACATATATATATATATGTATATATATATATATATATATATATATATATATATATATATATATATATATATACAGTAAAACCTCTCTAACTGACCACCTCCACAGATCAACCACTCCAGTATAACAATCGCTTTATTTGGATCCCAAATTATCGCCCAGACAATACCATTGTACTGATAGCAAAACACCATTTAGGGAGGTGGCCCCTTTAGGGAGGTTGTTGTTATGCTTACAATGGTATTGTATGGGCGATAGTTTGGGACCCAAATAAAGCGATCGATACAGAGGAGTGGTCGGTTAGAGAGGTTTTAGTTTCCCCTATGTGAAGCCCATTTGTCAACTATAATATAATCTACCATTACAGCTTTAATGCATTATCTACTAGCGCATTGGTGGGAAGAAGATGGACCACACTTTTCTCGCCTGAAAACACAAGATTCAACGATTGGCTCCAGGGGTAATGAAGAGTTAGCAGACCTCAAACTCATACCACTCAAGTTTTAGAAATGAAACTCACCATGCAGACCGAGTAATTACTTAAAGTTGCATAATTCGATGGAGCCATACCATTTTCGAGTCTAAAGATCTTGTCTGTATTTAATCCTACATATCTAACTTAGGTACTGGCGCATCTGTTGCTGCTAACATGTCAAGTAAACTTAATAGAGCCTGTCACTGTTGCAGTGCTTCCACTTTATACTTTAAAAAAAAGTATTATATCTTTTTAAAGGAAAAACTCTTTTTCACGTGTAAATACTTTTTTCTGCAAAAGAATTGTCAATCTGGTAATTGAAAACTCTTTAGACTTAGAATTAGGAATTTGATGAGATTGCGAAATGTGCTTTGCTAGTCTCTTTGCGGGAGTGGTGTGTGTTCTGTTGCATGGAACTTTTGCTGAGCTCTCTGCTGTGAGTGAGCAAGTGACAGTGCGCTGAACTATGCAAGACTGAGGGCTCAACAGCCACAACTCCTCACAACACTGCATACATCATTCCTGACGCGTGTTCACAAGCAGCACATGTTAGCTTAACAAGGTAACAAATGGTTAAAATCAGAGTAAGTTGAACGTTATTTATATAGTTGTAAATACCTTTTTAGACAATTTTGATACTTTTGTTTTAAAGATTTTATACTGTTTTTTTGTCAAATCTAAAGTAGCAGCACTGCTGTTGCAACTCATACAAGCCTCTGATATCTAGTACACTCTATCAAAGTTATTTATAGATAACCTCGTCATCGATTTCCACCATTCTGTTACCACAAAACACTTTCATCCCTGATTATTACTAAAATATAGAATATGCATAATAAATTCAAGGATGAAAGATTTCTACAAATTCGCAGATTTCTTATGCTAATTAACTGTCACAAATTGCCAGGGCATGGCAGCAATTGGTCAGTCAGGATGGAATGTCCTGATATGACCTTAGATGTTGCTAGGGTATAAAACCAAAATTAATAAACAATAAGCAAAGAATGGACTTCCATGAAAACGCGGAAATTCTCCCATAGGCTTAGCACTGTCAGGGAATCGCGGAAAATTCCTGGAAGTCAAGTTTCATACCATACTCTCCAAACATAGTTTTTGCATCATGCAATTACAGACTCTGCTTGCTTGGAGAGTGTTCTGCTGTCATTTGTGTGACTATTTTATCGTCCATCTGACTGTCAGTCGAAATGACCACTCACTATTTCCGCTTTTGTTTTCACCCAACACCATTTTCATCCCTGAATAATGTAAGAACCCAATGGTCCACAACTGGTTCATCAAGGCTGTGGTATGTGCTGTCCTGCCTGTGGGAAAGTGCATATAAAAGACCCGTTGCCGCTTATATGAAAGAGCAGCCTATATGGTGGCAGCAGGTTTACTCATATGACCATATGTTCGATGTCCAATGGCTGATGATATGAAAATCAATGTGCTCTAGAGGCGTCGTTAAATAAAACAAGCTTTACTTTTGAATAATGTAAGATGTTTCTTCCTGAAAGTTTCTGTCGATTGTTATGACCTGTTGCTAAATTATGGGATGTGGTTAATAATGTAAGACGTCGTTTCTTGCTGACAGTTTATAACGATTGTTACGCGGCAATAAATGAGGGCGACACAAGCTTTCAAATTGCCATATCGCCAGACAATGGCGAACCATTTCCTGTAACCTGCGATAAAAGATTCGGAGGTGGTTGGACGGTAAGAACCTTTAGTTGCTATGTTTCTACGCTACCATCATTCCATCACATAATCCGCGACCTTCTATGAGCAGAGGTCAAAAACACTAATTTAGCTGTTTGTAGGGGTCAAGAAGGGGATGGCTGATTCTGATGTTTTTGAGGTTGTTTTAGTGGTGGGAGCGGGACGTAGCTCAGGTGGTAGGTAGCGTGTCCACCTGTGACGGTGTGTGTCATCCGATCGATCCTGCTCAGTGGACCCATTTGCAGTTTGGGCTATTTCCCTTCCACAACTGGTTCATCAAAGGCTGTGCTATGTGCTATCCTGTCTGTGGGAAAGTGCATATAAAAGACCCCTTGCTGCTTATTGGAAAGAGTAGCCTATGAGATGGCAGCAGGTTTCCTACAAATAAATATGTCAGAATGAGCATATGTTTGATGTCCAATAGCCGATGATACGAAAATCAATGTGCTCTAGCGGCATCGTTAAATAAAACAAGCTGTACTTTGTTTTAGTGGTTTTCACATCGAAATTGGCCCATGGAATTCTTTTCTTCTAATATATGGTAATATGATATATCATTTGTTCGATTCATATTCCTTATTCCTGAATAATATGCTAGCACCTACTTCAAGAATTGTTTACAATATCAATGTTACTCATCATAAAAGCAGTAATTGTTTAAGTTGCATGGTCCGATAAAGGCATCAAATTTTCAAAACCAAAACAATTACCTACAGTTGGTCCTTCGATACCGATGCACATATTAAGCATTTGTTGCCGAATAGAAGGAATTGAATGTTGAGTCAATTTAATTGAATCTATTACTGCTGAAGCCTATGGTGTCAGAATTTTGGCAAGCTTGCCAACATTAATTTTGCACGGTTGGACATCAAATATCTCAAGGGTTAGCCATTTAAAATAAAAATTACTTCAAGTTAAAGTAAGGTAGATTATAATATTCGACCTAAATATATGAGCCTGTCTCAAAAGGTGCTAACTCTTCGTTTTTTGTCCATAGTAATGATTGACACAAAACAGCACAGAAACGGTTACACTGAAAACACAAGGACATTTGCTTCAAATCAATATGTATTCTATTGGGATTATGAAACACCATGTAAAAAACAAATCAGTTTATCATGAGCAAATGCATAAGTAGATAGTGTGTTGATCGTTACTATGGACAAAGTTTTGTCCCATATTGCTTAGCACCTATTTATCTCAGAAAATTACAGAAACTCAAATCCATTGGAATATGCAACTTGAAATAAAACTCAACTCAATTCAGCATGAATTATCTCCGAGGTGCCGTGGTGGAGGCGATGGGATGTGGGCTATGCTGTCCCCTCACAGTCACAAGCAGCAATGACAGCGAATATTCTATACCAGGTTCACCGTACAGTGCATGTGTATCACTGGACCGGACGTGGTGGCGGAAGGTCGGGAGTTCAATTCCCGGTCGAGTCAAACCAATGACTTACAAAAATTGATACTTGTCGCTCCCTAGCCAGGTGCTCCGCATTATTAGGATGGGGCAAGGACTGGTTGGCTCGGTGTCAGGATAATGTGACTCAGTGGGATATCAGGTCATGGTGCTGGTGGCCTGGATTCCCAGTGGGGCAGCACTATAAAGTCATGATAAGTGCACACTGTCACAGGTCGGCACCCGTCCTGATATGACCTTAGATGTTGCCAGGATGTAAAACTCCCAACAACCAACCAATGTATCAGTGGACACACTGAATGCGCTCATTCAACCATACAATGCCTGCGGTGCGGTATCACAGCTGGGCAGTGCTAAACCCGTCATAATATAACCCCAGAGGTTGCTAGGAGGTAAAACCTCAATCACCCACATATGCATCGTTCCTTGCAGGTCATTCAAAGGCGGGAGCATGTGGGAGTGTCGTTTAACCGATCTTGGGAAGAGTACAAAAATGGATTTGGCCCTATTACTGGTAACCATTGGCTGGGAAATCGATACTTGCACCGCCTCACGTACAATCGGTCCCAGGCCATGCTCATCATTATTAACACATGCAATGGAACATTCACTGGCGTCTATGACCCACTATTCATTGATGTGGAGAAGTATAACTACAAGTTGTATGCTGGATCTTTAATTTATGGAAATGTAGGTGAGCTTGCCAAATAGGACCTGGGCCCGTATGCATGGGCGGCTTTTGGTGTTACAGCCTGATACCGTTTAGCTATCACTGATGTCAGGAAATATGTCAAACGGTATGCATGAGCGCGTAACACTTTGATTATAGCTAAACGTGAAGTTATTTATAGATTTGGGAAATCCCTGGATTTGACAATATGAATAACGCCGAGAATGCGGCAGTGGCGTTAATATCAGTTCAAATTTAGGGTTAATTTGATTAAATGTCACTTATGGCATATGTAATTCTGTTAAATATGACATCATTTAATAGATTTGGGCCTAATATATTGCCGCCGCTGCGGCTGCGGCGATCGACAGTATGGATATTGACGTCCAAGCAGCGGCGGCGGTGATTTGTTTACTTTACCTTCGTCGATTCGAAAATATTATTATAGCCGCCGTTGCGGCGGCAGCGTTAATCTCGCTTCGATTTTAGGGTTAATTTAATCAAATTTCACGATTTGAGTATGTAATCCTGTTAAATATAACAGCATTGAATAGATTTGGCCCTAATCGGTTCCTAACACTGCCAGTAAACCTGCTATTTTTCTGGTTTAGTGTAACCTAGTTTAAGCTTGTGGTGTTAGGCCTATCACTGACTCATGCATAGCGACTTTTTGGCACTAAACCAGAAATCCCATCTAAACACATTTTGGCTCGCTAACACCGCTCCATGCATATAGGCCCGTGTATTTATGTGCAGTAAAACCTCTCTAACTGACCACCTCCACACATCGACCTCTCCCTTATATTGATCAATTGTTGGGTTCCCAAACGATTGCCCCATACAATACCATTGTATCAATTTTAAAACAATAAAATAAACTGACATCCTCCCTAAATGGACCAAGTTGGTCCCATGCTCGGTCGATTTAGAGAGGTTTTACTGTGTATGTGTACAAAGACCCTATAATACTAAGACGGCTCACTCCCTATCTGCGATGAACAAATACACATCATCATCACCATCATCATCAGCATCACCATCATCACACATCTTTCACATCCATATGTACATTTATACATATAATATAGCACCTGTTTAACCAAGAGAACAGCCAGCGCACCAAGTGGTGGGTTTGATCATTTGTATTACACAGTACCGGCTGAGTGAGCCGTCTTAGTATTATAGGGTCTTTGATGTGTAATAATGTAAGTATGGGTATATGTGTATTTATTTATGAATGTGTATGTATGTATTTATGTCTGTATATGTGTATATTCATGTATGTGTAGTAAGGTGCACTGAACTCAAGTGAAATGCCACATATTGTGGGCGAGTCGATAGAGCGCAGGCCTCTGGTGCGGACGGTCGAGAGTTCAATTCCCGGTCGAGTGGAGTGTGCGCCCATTGGAGGGGATAACCGTTGGACGCTGGAGAAAGCGGCCCAAACCACTACCTCGGAGCAGGCCGGCTGCGCTCCAGGCTGCTGTAACTGCCGCTTCAACGCCCGCGTACCGATATGAAGGTCGCGGGTTCGAACCCTAACTGAGACAAGCAAACTAGTAAAATGGTTCCATCCTAATAATATTTGTATAAATGCTTTATGCCACACATTCACCGATTGATGTTCACAAAATGACAATATATATGAAAGCAATTAGTTAGCAGAATCCCATTATTTTATCACCTTAAATGTTGCTAGAACATAAACCCAAACAAGAAAGAGTTTTGCATGGGTGATAATACAGTCACAACAAGGACAGTGGAAACCATAAGCATATTCAGCGAGAACAGCTCTCAGTGTCAGTCAATCAGAGCTGTTCTTTTTTATTGCAAATGCCGGCCCCCATAAGGGGCGACCATTTGCAATCGAAAAGAACAGCTCTGATTGGCTCAAATTATGGAAAGGTCCCAGTCGAATACATCCATTTTTTGTTGTTGTAGTTTCTTGTTCAGACATAGCCACACATATATGTATCTTTTGCCCAGATTAAAGTGCTTGAAGTGTATTTTTAATTTATCTACATCGACTTCTGTTTAAATCACACAATATCAGGACTTAAAGAATGGGAAACTATTCCTGCAAGGGTATGCTCAATATGGGACAGTGGTCACCTGTCTTTCCTCCTTTCCTCGCTGTGGACCCTTCTCGTGGAAACTCTACTTCCAGCTTTTTCCCACCGATTCCCAGACAGTGCTAATCCTATGAGGGAAATCTGCAGGTTCGCAGAAATTCCCCGTTGGTGTAATAACCATAGCGTAGTTCTGCTGGAACCCACTAGATGGCGCCAAGGTCTCGGCTTGATTTCCGCGTTTTTTGGTCAGAGACCACTTTCATCCCTCAGTATTGCAGTGATAGAAATAAGCCAAATTTGTCACTTGTCCATAGGACAAGTCTGGTGTGATTTTCACTTATCTATCTGAGTATTCATTTGTCCACAGTACTGACCTTTATTATATCAGTTAATCTCCATGGTTATAGGAATAAACTACACAACGACATAACAAATGTAATAAATTATGCAAATTACATGTTAATGACTTCACACTGGCATGGTAAATTACTTCACACTGAGTAACTAAATGGCCACAAGGTTTTGGTCACTAACCATGCGGCATTGGTGATTGAGTGCCCACCGGTGAAGGTATCGGTCATCCTATTGATCCTGCTCAGTGGACACATTTGCAGTTTGGGCTATTTTCTGTCCCAACCAGTAGTCTACAAATGGTTCATCTAAGACTGTGGTATGTGATGTCCTGTCTGTGGGGAACTGCATATAAAATACCCCTTCCTGCTTATCGGAAAAAGTATCCTATGTGGCGGTAGCGGGTTTCCTCCAAAGAAATATGTAAGAATGACCATATGTTTGACGTCCAATAGCCGACGATAAAAATCAAGGGACTCTAGAGGTGTTGTTAAATAATTAAACTTCCCTTTTCCTATTCAGGCGGCATCTTGCATGTCAACACTTTTAATGAATTCAGCACTTACGACAAAGACAATGACAGAAACGCGACGATGAACTGTGCCGGGATATCGGGGGGCGGCTGGTGGTACAGGTACGATGTGTGCAGCTGGACGTATCTCAACTCCCCCTGGGGGAGACGGGTGTGGTGGTTCAATACCAACACGTATGCACGTATGTTCCCCAACAAAATCATCATGATGGTACGCTCTGGAGGAGAGGTTATTCTGGAACCGTAAAAGAGGTGTGTGTGTGTGTGTATATGAGCCTGTCTCAAAAGGTGATAACTCTTTTTTTTGTCCATTGTAACGATTGACACAAAACAGCACAGAAACGGTTACACTGAAAACACAAGGACATTTGCTTCAAATCAATATGTATTCTATTGGGATTATGAAACACCATGTAAAAGAGAAATCAGTTTATCCTGAGCAAATGCATAAGCAGATAGTATGTTCGATATTACAAAGGACAAAGTTTTGTCCCATATTGCTTAGCACCTTTTGAGACAGGCTCATATACAGGCAGCTCTAGTTAATCCGACACATTCTGTCACAGACCAAATAATGTCAGATAGCAAATTGTCAGATTAGCTAATTTAGACTATTTCGTGGTCGTTTGTGTTATTTTTATAAGCCTATATAGGCCTATGTGTGACTGAATCATGTATGAAATTGTTCATTAAAATAATAATAACACCAAATAACATATCTACATTTATATCATATACATATCAATCGTTCACATTAACATTATTTGATATTTAATAACTTACTGCACAGCATGGTTCTAAGTGCTAATTCATGGTTGATGGATTTCAAGTGTCGGATTAACCAGAGCTATAGGCATGCTATAGACATGTTTGTTACAAAAAAAAGCAGTGTCAGTGTCGGAAAGCGAGTGTCAGATTAACCAGAGTAATTAGCATTGATTAACATTGGGGAAATTCATTACACCTGAAATTGTGTCAGTAAGCCAAATTGTCGGAATAACCAGTGTCGGATTAACCAGAGCTGACTTTATAAATATGTGTGGGAGTGTGTGTGGGTGTGTGTATGTGCTATTTAAAGTTGCATAGTCTGATGGTTTTGAGTTTCGGTCATTTTCTGAGATATATATATTAGGTTGATCGCTATAATCCAACTTCACCTAGTTTGAAGTAACTTGTATTTTAAGTGAGTAACTTTTGAGATATTTTAAGTGCAACCATGCAAAATTAATTTTGGCAAACATGCCAAAACTCAGGCACCAAAAGCTTCTTCAGTAACAGGTTCTATTACTTCCCTTCTATGTGGCGACAAATGTTTAATAAGTGTACCAGTATCTAAGTTAGATATGTGGAATCAAATCTTGATAATTGTTTTGGTTTTAAAAGTTTGTCGTTTTCATCGGACTATGCAGCTTTAATTAAAATCCGAATTCAAAGCAAGACTAAAATGGTGAAGGAGTTAATATAATATATGACTAGATTTGACTACAACTTCTCCTTCATGGCATTGTATCAAACAAATGTATATTTCTATATGTTCTATGCTCTAAATCAGTAAAGGATTCAAGCGACACATATATGAAAAATAATTAATAAATTTGAGTTAACTACCCGAGCGAAATGGCAGAGGATTTTCTATATTGTTGTTATTATTTGCTGTATTAAAGGGACCAGATATAGGTCGCTGAGACACTACCTGTACTCCGACAAATGCTCTCCAAGCATATGTTTGCCAGTTTTCAGTTTATGCAACTACATATGTGGGGGGGAGCGTGCTGACATTGGTTGCTTCTGTGGTGTTTTATTTAGTCTAGGAGCACTGACACTTTTAGACAACCATATAGAGAAAAAAAAAATGTTAGAAATTGCAATCTAAAATGATAAATAGACTTTAAAATTTGAATTGAGAGCTTTCTGGGGCTGCCATCTTGGTGGTTGCCATGGCTTCCCCTGTGTGTGGGGAACCCCTCGAGGTCATGTGATGAGGGAATCCCACCTATGATGTTATTCATACATCACATCATCAACTATCCTCCCACATGTTCAGTGGCATGAACTGAACAAACTAAGCAAAGGTATGTTTGGAGAGCTTTTGATGCTGGATTCATTTGTATCTGGGTGAGGTATAGCCGGCAACTTTAATTAATATAAATGTCGAACCTGGTCTTGTAATGGCACTATTGCATCTTTCTGAGTCAGTTCCTGTACTCCATTTATCAGCGATTAAAGATCTGTATGTTTTCTCAGATTTCGCAATTTTTTATATTCATTGACGAAATGCCAATAAATATGACACCAATTGATTATTCTGAATTTTCGTTCTTATACAGCCTTCAGGGATGAAAGATCTCCGCGATTTCGCGGATTTCCGGGATTTTTCCTGTAGCTTTGAGTGTATACTAATACATTGTGCCCGTCCTGATATGACCTTAGATGTTGCCAGGACGTAAAACTCCAACACCCAACCTACCAATACGTTATTTTACTAATATGTGGTGCAAACGCCGCCAGCACTAGCAGCGTATACTAGTCAACCTATATTGGTTCTCACAGTCAACACCAGGTGGCAGCACCACACTATATGCTTCTATCGCCACAGCACTATCAGCGTATACCGATATGTGGTGGAAACGCCGCAGCACTAGCAGCGTATACTACCAATACATGCTTCAAACGGCGCAGCACTATCAGCGTATACCAATATTTATGAAACCTGACTTCCGGGAATTTTCAGGGATTCCCTGACAATGCTAAGCCTATGGGAGAATATCAGCATTTCCGCTTTTGTCCCCGGAGACCACTTTCATCCCTGAGCCTTAGATGTTGCTAGAATACGAAACCCAAACAAAGAAGAGTTTGGCATGGGCGATAATACAGTCACAATAGGGACAGTAGAAACCTGACTTCTCCCAGAATTTTTCCGTAATTCCCAGACAGGGTGATACCAAAATAAAGAGTAAAGCTGTTAGTTCATTCATAATACTTTCTGGGTGTTTTTAATTTAAGCATACACCCAAATAGAAGCGCTTAAAACCTAGTCATTCTTCATGATTTTCATACTTTCTTCCAGTGTTTTCTGAGTACAGTTGGTACCTAGTATAAATATTAGCATAGTCCTACAATAAGGCATGAGTGTATGGTTAAGATTGAAAGTTATAGGATATCACATGTATTGCCAGAATTTCCCATCTTTAAAGTTGCATAGTCCGATGAAAACATAAAGTTTTCAAAACCAAAACAATTATCTAGATTAGATTCTACATATCTAACTTAGATGCTGGTGCACTTATTGAGCATTTGTCATCACATATAAGGGAATACTGAGTCAAGTAATATAACCTGTTACTGCAGAAGCCTATGGTGATAGAGTTTTGGCAAGCTTACCTAAATTAATTTAGCATGTTTCCATTTCAAATATCTCAAAAGTTAGCAATTTTAAATAAAAGTTACTTCAAACTAGATTATAATGAACAACCTAATATGTTTATCTCAGAAAATGAGAGAAACTCAAAAGCATCGGACTATGCAACTTTAAGAGACAACCATTTATCTTGTGCACAAATGAGGAGCAGGTGAGATCTTGTCAGAGCAAGCGAGCAGATAATGCAAAAGTGCATACCAAAAGATGTATGTAAGCAATTGTTCATGATGGTCTCTCAACATGGATAATTTGCACGCGTGCGAGGAGCCCTACCCTGCCCATATGATCTACAAACCCGCCCACTGACCCTGCCGGAGACAGCAAAACTACTACATGAGACTGCCTCACGACCTCCCCTGCTTGAGACCCCCAACCCCCCTGACCGTGGTGCCATCTGAACTAGACTTCACCAACTACCCCTGCCGGAGACAGCCAAAACTACTACGCGAGACTCTGACGTCACGATCTCGCCTCGCGAGACCCGCGCTCCACCTGACCTATATAAGCGAGCAGCTCACCACTCACCAGCACTACCAACCAGGCAGTCAGACGATCAACACCAGACCACTACAACTCTACACTCGGCCGCCCGGCTCGCTCTACAAACAGCCAACCGGCTTGTCCTCCAACAGACCATGGCCAACACGACGGCACGACCGGCACTCAGCTCCAGCACAGCCAACCGGCTCGCTCTCCAAACAGCCACCCGGTTCGCTCTCCAAACAGCCACCTGGCTTGCTTTCCATCCAGCCAACCGGCTTGCCACTCCACTGCCTCCCCGCAGCCGGACGAACAAGCTCCACCCCTGCCGCCTCAACCACCAAGTAAGCACCAACCGACCCGCTCACGAGCCGCTCGGCCCACTACCGCCACTGCACCGCTCGGTACGACACACCGCGAACACATCACACCCCTGCACCGCAGCCAACAACAGCCCCTAACTCTACATCACACGGCTCCCACCCGGCCGCCAAGTCATACCGTCCGCAACCAGTAAGCCAGCTAACCATCAACCGATTCGCCTGCACGACAACCCGGCACGCTACGCTCCACCGCACCGCCCTGCACAACACACCCCAAACAGAATTATCACCTGACACAGAGCCAGATGAACGGATCCACCACTACAACACACCAAGCCGCAGACAACCCACCCGCACCAAAACCAAGAATGCCGCGCACAACTAAATGCACCAGACGCAACACAGACACATCTGACCACACGGACGCCCCACCTACACCTGCGCCGGCCGACGCGGCACCACCAGCCGCCATGGCAGACGCAGCACCAACCCCACGCACACGGGGTAGGCCGCGCGCCACGGCCACCCAAGCCCCACGAGCCGAGGCCCCACCATCTACCACCACAAAAGATCTGGTTGATCCAACCGCACAGATGGCCGCCCTACAACAAACACTCACCGAGACACTATCCCAACAGGCTGAGCTCAACAGAACGATGATGGAGAGGGTTACGGCCATCGAAACATCCAAACAGAAAAGGAAACGATCCAACAGCCGGGAATCATCGGCATCGTCTTCCCGAACATCCACCAGCCGACACAACACTGGCCACCACACCAACCGCCGCAACCGCAACCGCAACCGAGAACCATCCTCCTCACCAGACCACGGACGGGCATGGCGCCCCCTCCTCCACCACACGCAAGAGGCACAACGACCGTAGAGACAGCGACACACCACGAGGGAGAGAACGAAGACCTCACCCATCCAGGCGCTCCCCGTCATCCGAAGATGAGCGAGCACACAGAAAGATAATGGACGAGATCATCACGCAAGGGACCGGCTACACCAAGCAGCCTAGAGGTAGGAAACCACTACTTCCGCACACTTTCGTAATTAGAGCAGAACAGAAGGGGAAAGTGGGGCAGGGTGAGAGCACCTGGTTCGAATACCTGTCCGCCATACACAGGATGGCGAAGGATCCCACGGTGCCCACAAGCTGGATAGACCCACTCGCAGACCACGTCGAGCAGATAGTGGAGATGGCGGTAGAATGGGAATGGGAGACCTGCCTCGCATGGTCCGAAAGGATCTTTAATATGATCGACGATGGCAGGCTCCCGAGAGCATGGAGGGACCCCACAGCAATAAAGGACATACAGCGGGACGCATGCCTCACCGGACTGAGAAGCATAGAGGCACAGAAACGCTCCACAACAGCCAGAAGGGCTCAACGCTCGCCTCCCCCACACACCTACGACGGCCAGAACCACAAAACAAAGACCGCCTCAACACCCGGATATCAACAATATAGGCGGCCCGAATTCAGCTACGAATCCGATGGCCGACCATGCCATCGCTGGAACATGGGCCAAGACTGCGGTTTCACCAGCTCACACAGAACCGGGGCAGAACGATTCGCCCACCTGTGCGCATGGTGCGTCAACAAGTACCGCAGGGCTAACCCACATAAGGAAACAGAATGTAACAACAAAAAGCGGCAACTCGAGAGACGAGCGCAAGGCGCACCCACCGAAAACACGGCCGAAAAACAGGATTTTTGCTAAACGGCCCCAACCAGGCCGAAAAAACGGACAGCATAACCCAAGGCTCCGCAAGAACCACCCCCAGACAGACCACCAAGAAACGAACACCACTAAGCGAAGTACACCTTAACGAACAAAGCATTACTAAACAAAAAACGCCAAACCATCACCAACAGGCCGCACCAGAGTCACACAATGGACAGCAAGACAGGCACAAACCGCCCGCCAAGCGTGCATCCAGCGCACACTCGACACACAATACACCGATCACCTCAACAACCCCCGACGAACCGGCGCGACCAGAGGCAGCCGCCTCACAGCCCAACGACAAACTAACATCTGACCCCACGGAGCCAACCTCCCCAGAAAACAACGATCCATCGCGGCCCCAGCCGTCCACTACCTCCGACACATCAAACGGAGCCAACCAGCCACCACTACCGCTAGGCATTCCCCAACCACTCACCGGCACCGGCCATAGCACCGGCGCAGGAAACCGCCCTACCACCCGGATAAAGGACGACAAAAGGCTACAGCACCCCAACCCACCACCACCTCGCTCCACGACTACGGACGCAGACTACCACGGGGAAGAAACCAAAACAGCACGGGTTCGGCCCACCACTGCTCCACCTCCTCGCCCCACCGGTCGCCCCACCCCACAAACAACAACCGAGGGTGAACAACCTGACGCCCTACTTACCCTCGACCACCGGGCACAGGCAGAGGAGGACATCGACGAGGCACTCGCCGACCCCACCACCGAGCCAGCACCACCCTACGACCCACCCCACACACCTATAACCTACCGGTCCACTATATTTAAGATCTGGCATACTACGGTCGCACAGGCATGGGACGACCACCCATACATGAACATTTATGACCAAGTCCGAGCCAGGGGCCTCCCTAACAACGTTGCGGCAAGGATCCCCGCCCCCTCCGGTCTGAACATACCAGCCTGGAGGAAGTACCTCAAAAACTACCACAACAGAGAACTTGTGGACTTCCTCGAGTTTGGCTGGCCGGTAGATTACACAGCTGACAAACTTTAAATGGACCGACTTTAAATGGTCCATTTAGGGAGGTGGACGGCTTAGGGAATTTTTTTAATCATTATAATGGTATTGTATGGGTGATCATTTGGGACCCAAATAAATCCATCGATATAGGGGAGTAGTCGATCTGTGAAGGTGGTCGGTTAGAGAGCTTGTACTGTATATGCATTCTATTATGCGTTTGTGCTGCTTTGAGAAATCGATTTCGTCTATGTAACAAAAGAAGAAAACAATAATGGTACGCTACTAGTACTACTACTAGTTGTGCTATGCAGTTTGTCTAACGGTGAGGTAAATCAAGCAGTCTTTAGATTCAAGATAAATAAAAGCATCGCATGACGTGCTTATTTAGCTCTTTTTGTGTGGAGGGGGGGGGTAGTTTAACAAAATGAGGTGGCAAACCCAGCTGTCCTACGAATAAACCATCACCCTTTTCTTAGATCTAACTCTCAGCCAATCCATCCCCCACCAATGCGTTTTATCAGAATATTTTACACCATAACGGTTGTGTTTTTCTCCACTAGACAGTAATAGTCTTGTGACTCCCCTTGTATTTATCACTTTTAGGTGTTGTGTAGCTATTTACTGCATGCATTCTTTCTCTGTTTGTAAGCATTCTCCCACATCCCCCAAACCTCTGAGTTTGTTTGTTCTAAAATTGGATAGTTGTTTGATTACCAATAGTTACTTTCTCTGACACTCTTCACCTTGCTCTGTTGGTGGTCATTAGTTTCACTGAGGACGCTTACTATCAATAACGACTCAGTCATACTATAAAAAGGCCGGCCATCCACGGCTCAGTGGTTGCTACTAGCTACTGTTCTTACTGTATCCGTCCACCAGGTGGACTTATCGGTGACCAAGCTGTGCTCGGCCCGGCCCCATAGCACATAAACAACAACTTTACCCAGTTGGACGTTTGTGCTTGCGCTCACCTCCGTATTTTGCTACCTCACGTACGATTCAAATGTTATTTATTATTGATTTTGAGTCGAAATTGGAGATATTGGATTACACAGACTTCGTTGCCCATTCTTACGGTGACTCATATCGCCATCACAACATTTGCACTTTTGTGCTTGCGCTCACCTCACGTACGATTCAAATGTTATTTATTATTGCTTTTGGGTCGAAATTGGTGATATGGGATTACACAGACTTTGTTGCCCATTCTTACGGAGACTCATATCGCCATCACTGTTTTCGGTACACACGATTGACTTGTCTTTGTTTACATCTGCCAATATACTCTAGGTGGCGCCAGTCGTCGCCAGTCGTCGCCTCCCCACCCCTTAACTCTTGCTTTCCCCACTAGGAGACGCCACTGTAGCACTGTAGACGCCACTGTAGCACCATACTCCTGCTGGTACGCTGTTAGGGGGTGTTTACGCTGCCTGTCACCGTGTAGCTCGGATGATACGTGGGTTTGGGTTGCGTTCATTTGTGGATTGGCGTAGTGTTGTGTCAGCGCCGTGTTTTTATCGACAAATTGCCTGACAAATTGCCTGATGATGCCAGTGTCCAAAACCACAACCACAACCACAACCACAACCAACACCAACAACAATCAACAATCAACAACCAATATAACGACACTGAAATGTACTGTAAATTTCAACAAACAACCCAACTGGGGTAGATGCGGTGATCTTTGAAACGAAAAAACATGCCAAAATCAATTTTGCAAACGTAAATGTTGAACGCCAATCACCAACATTGCAACAAACAACAATCCAACACAACCAACTAACAAACAACACAACCAACAAACAACCGCAACCAATAACCAACAACCAAACAACACAACCGAACAACAACAAACAACCACAACCAACAACAGTCAACACAACTAACAAACAACACAACCAACAACCAACCACAACAACCACAACAATCATAAACCAACAACAATCAACAATGAACCCACGCAACCAACAACAGTCAACACAACCAACAACCAACCAAACAACAAACAACCACAACCAACAAACAACACAACCAACAACCAACCGCAACCAACAACACTCAAGACAACCAAATAACAAACAACACAACCAACCAAACAACAAACAAACAACTGAACAGCCAATCCTATCACGCCAATCACCAACAAACAACAAACAAACAACCGCAACCAACAACAGTCAACACAACCAAATAACAATCAACACACCCAACAAACAACAACAATCAACAACCACAACACACACCAACAAACAACACAACCAACAACTAACAAACAACACAACCAACAACCAACCGCAACCAACAACAGTCAACACAACCAAATAACAATCAACACAACCAAACAACCACCAACAAACAACACAACCAACAACCAACCGCAACCAACACCACTCAACAACCAAACAACAAACAAACAACCAACAACTGAACAACCAATCATATCACGCCAATCACCAACAAACAACAAACAAACAACCGCAACCAACAGTCAACGCAACCATACAACAATCAACACACCCAGCAAACAACAACAATCAACGATCAACAACCACAACACAAACAAACAACCCCAACCAACAAACAAATAACACAACCAACAAAAAACTAACTAACAACAACAATCAAATGAACAACCAATCCTACCAACAACAATCAACAACCACAACACAAACAAACAACACAACCAAAAACCAACTAACAGACAACACAACCAACAACCAACCGCAACCAACAACAGTCAACGCAACCAAACAACAAACAACACAACCAACAACAAACAACGAAACAACAACCAACAAACAACAACGAACTGAACAAACAATACTATCACGCCAATCACCAACAACAGCCAACACAACCAACAACACCCAACAAACAACAACAATCAACAACCACAACACAAACAACACAACAAATAAACAACAACAACAACCAACTGAACAACCAATCCTAGCACGCCAATCACCAACAGCAGTGAACAATCAACAACCACAACACAAACAAACAACCACAACCAACAAACAACACAAACAACCCACAACACCAACCAATCCTATCACGCCACTCACAACCAAACAACACAACCAACAAACAACCAACAACAACAACCAATCCTATCACGCCAATCACAACCAAACAACAACAACAATCAACAACCACAACACAAACAAACAACCACAACCAAACAACAACCAACAACAACCAACAACCAATCCTATCACGCCAATCACAACCAAACAACAACAATCAACAACCACACCACAAACAAACAACCCAACCAACAAACAACCAACCAAACAACAACCAACAACAACAACCAACTGAACAACCAATCCTAGCACGCCAATCACCAACAACAGTCAACACAACCAACAACAATCAACAACCACAACACAAACAAACAACCACAATCAACAAACAACCAACAACAACCAACTGAACAACCAATCCTATCACGCCAATCACCAACAACAATCAACAACACAAACAACCACAATCAACAAACACACAAACAACAAACAACCAACTAACAAACAACACAACCAACAACCAAACCGGAAACAGGCTCAGAGATCACGTTCCAGCGCTCCTGGTAGGTGGGGCCACTGGGGGTCGGGTCACTTACTAGTTACAGAACTAATTTCTGAAGGGGGGTAAGATGATTAATTGATTCTAACCTTGACTGCGCGCAACGACATGTTGGCAGCCTCTGCAGCCCGCAGCAGTTCCGGCTCGAAGGGCTTGGATGTGCTAACAAGCCCATCGTCGTAAAACTGCTGCAGGATAGCCCGCTGCTCGGCTGTGGTGGAAACCACTGTCTGCAAAACCAAAACCAAACAAACCTAAATAATGATTATTAAACCTACAGATTAAACCTACAGATTTAGACATAAGCCGTGTTCACACCCACAACCTACTGGAGGCGAAATAGATGAGGCGACTGAACCAATGACCATAATACGCCTCAGCATCGGGTTCACACGTGGCGGATGTGAGCCAACGGCGGATGTGAGCCAATGTGAGCCGACTATATTAGGCGCCATGAAGGGGTTTGAAGTTGTTTGAATTTGTTTGGCACATATTACATATCTACCGTACGAAATTTGACGGTCAAAATACAGAATCATACATCATATGTAAAATACTCACACGTTTAGATTCGGGGGCACCGTGAGAAGACATCTTTGGATATTTGTTCGGAGTAGGTGTAGCTGATAGGTGAGGTGTGTGAGGTGCGCGAGTGTGAGAGTGTGTGAGTAGATTTGAGCTGGTGCGCGAGCAGTGCGGTGAGGCGAGGCATGGTCAAGAGGTCAAGAGGTCAATCGGTCAAGCGGTCAGACACCTAGTGGTAAGGAAGGAAATGAAGTAGGTTTCACGCAGGTGGTGCCATCGGGCGTGAAGATTTGCAACTAGAAAAGAAGACGACCGTCTGACCTCTGTTGTCTGGTGCTGCCACCTGGAGATATTAGGTTAGAACCCTGAAGATCAATGATGGCACCACCTAGTGCCTATGGCGGGAAGCAGATGAACAGCCACAAACAAACCTTAAGGTAAACAATGGTTGTTACTGCATAACTACATCAAGTAGAAGATAAGTCGATGCAGTAAAAGTGGATGCAGTAAGTCTATTCCACACAGCAAAAATAAAAGACGGTGCTGTGTACCGATTTTTATATATTCTCTATCAATGCGTTCGAAGGTTATCGATGTGGTGAACTATAGAAATAATTAAAAAACTATAGAAATA
The DNA here is from genome assembly GCA_030323885.1 of Branchipolynoe longqiensis. NCBI lineage: Eukaryota > Metazoa > Annelida > Polychaeta > Phyllodocida > Polynoidae > Branchipolynoe > Branchipolynoe longqiensis. The sequence continues at coordinate 97,400,105 of CM059190.1, read as the reverse complement.
ATTTTTAAAAATTACATAAATAAATGCATAAATTAATAAATGCCGGTAACTACTGTTGTCACTCTCCTGCAATGCCACCTATGCAGCCTCCGCCAATCGGTCCCGCCTCTTTTGATAGCTTTGGACGAATGTGGGGGTTTATGTAGACTCAGTCTTTTCATATGTCAGGCTTTGGACAAACATGGGGCTTTATGTAGGCTCAGTCTTTACATAGGTCAACCTTGGACGAACGTGGGGGTTTATGTAGACTCAGTCTTTTCATATGTCAGGCTTTGGACAAACATGGGGCTTTATGTAGGCTCAGTCTTTACATAGGTCAACCTTGGACAAACGCGGCACTCCGGCCCCTCCTGACAAGAACAACAGATAGTCATGGGAAAGCGGCACAGAATGCCCGTAGGCCGAGTGAGCCACCTACAATTCTGTAGGCATACGGGAACTGAGTCGTACGCGAAAAAGGCAGCGAGTCACTCGTTGCCCATTCTTAGGGAGACTCAGAAGGGGGTATGACCGCGGGTTGGGTGTTAGTTTTGTTATTTTAATTTTAAAGTTTACCTCCTGTATGTATCATACCTAGCATGTATAACCCGCTAAGACTGTTTGAATTATGAGTCTATTTTCTATTTATTTATCTATCTTTCTTTTTCTTTTTTAATTGAATTTATTTGTTGTTGTCATTAGTCTAGCAATGAATTTAGCTCTTGAAAACCAGGGTCATCCTCCATGATTTTAGCCACAATCTGACATGTAAGACACTGATTCTCCAGCAGGAGCCCACAAAATGCTCGCTGCACTGCTTTTCCGCTCATAATGTATACAATGGCATTTTCACCATTCACTGTATCCATAATCTCCCTAAGTCCAAAGCCATCCATCAATGTTTCGATTGCTCCCAACAAACTCATGAAAATAACACCACATTCCTGACTGGGCTATCCTCTGGAACAGAATTCACTATCTCAGAAGCTTTCTCCGTCCTGATATGACCTTAGATGTTGCTAGGACATATAACAACAAACAAACAGAAGCCTTCCAAAACAGCAGTTGGTCGAAGGTAATAATGGTTGGCATGTTTTTGATGCAACTTTGCATAGGTAATCTAGGATGAACAGTATACAGGTTTTGTCCCTTGGATTCATGTCAATCATTTTGAGAAACTGTACTGACGACTTCCATGGATGCTCACACTCCTTGTGTAGTAAATGCATCATGCATTGCCAACTAGGTGTACTCTTGTTGAAGCGAAAGGACATTTCCCAGAAGATGTCAACTGTGCGGTCACAGGCGGATGAGAAGGGGAGGGGCTGAAATTCTCTTTTAAGAATAAGAGTTTCAAGTGAAAACGGGGGCAGATTCAATGTCCGAATCTTTCACTTTCCCATGCTCCGTTTCTGTCCAACTTTTAATATGTTGTTCACTATGCCTGAAAGTACATGAAATAATCATAAAATGGGTTTTTACAATTTTTTGGCACTATATTGACTACTAAATGTCTTCCTTGCTCACATTTCTCAGTATTAGACCCCTATACTTGAGGTTTAGGGGCATACAATCAAGGAGTTGCACCCCTGGCATCACAAAACCTCTGCACGCCTCTGCCTATAGCCATAGCCAGCAGTGAGCCATCCCTACAGCCATGTCCCTATGACACTTGCTGTCCGGCTTCGTCTCCCTACAGCTGCCGGTCTCCTCTCCTGGATTTTGGTCGTTCTCAGAAGTTGTGTACCAATACTGTGACATCAGTACCACAATATCAAAATGCTGTCAAAGCCCTATGTACAAGCTTCCTCAATATGCATCTGAATAATTGAAAATAAAAATATTCTGACATTTTTAAGTAGGTCAAATGGTGCTCACACCCAATAAATAGCAGTATACCATGGAAACCAATCTGACTCCAAAATCAAATATTTTCCACACAAAGCTTGACATTTTTAGGACATTTAACAGGTTGATTGATAGATCGATTGATTGATTGGTGGTTGCTTTACGCCGTGTCGGCAGCATAGGTCATATTCACGCCACTTGCTTTATAAAGAGTAGTAATAATAATTTGAAACCTCATTGCTATGGTTTTGTCTTATTTGTGATGATTAAAGAGAAAAGCAGAAAAATATTAGCAAATGGAATCAATAATTTTACGTAAATGTTCTGCTCAAATTTCAATGTTTATGGGCAATTTCAGAATTTATCTTTTACTATACCATAACTGGGTCCATGCATAGAGTGTCAAATGGTGAAACTAGTTACTGTACTGTATTTGTACTCGGTGTTTGATCCAGAGTTTCATAGTACTTGCAAGTGGAAACGAAATTTTATGATATTAATGACTCCAGAAAAGGTAATATTTCATCATTTTTATCATTTTCTTTAGAAATATATGTCTTCAACTTAATGAAGACATTGTATAAGACCATTTGAAGTGAAATGTGCTGTTGTTCAGGTTTGAGTTCCATCCCGGCTGGTGAAATGTGCTGTTGCTGAAAAAATGTATATTCTGATGAATAAACTGTTTTACCAACAAATAAACAAAATGAAACGTCTCATCAAAGTCTCGACATGACCTAAAAGGTTGGCTCGTTGCCAACGGCCTGAAAAGACAGTCGATTGCGAACTGTTCACACAGCAAGTCTGGCAAGTTTGTGTGGAGGGCTCGACTTTTGTGTCATGTATTTGTGCAAGTTCAGATATGAATGTAACAGCATCCGTACGGGGCATGGAAAATCTTGAAAAGTCTTGAACTTCATTTGCCCCATTTCAAGGCTTAAAAAGTCTTGAATTTAACCTATTTTGGGTAATTACTCTTAAAAGGCCTTGAATTCCATTAAACTGTCCCCACTCATCTAAAGTAGTCTGAAATCGCCATTCACCATTGTTGGTTATTTTCCTGAAATCCAAATGAAAATAGTTTTGAATTCCTATAAAAAAAAAGCCTTGAAATAGCTTTGAATTCGATATCTTCACATGTATGTGTACCGACCCTGCTTTAGAAAACTGCACATAGCCTACCAAGTTGTCAGATAGCTAGTCACATGAGTTGGTTGCTGGGGAAGATCAGACTGAATTATTATATTATATTACATGATCGATTAGTATTTTAGTTCAAGTTTCCATTCGTACATTATAATATGTAGTTGTTGGTGTAGTGTGAGGCTGATATTAACTGAGGACACAGTTCATAGGTAATCGGTTTCCGCATAATTATACACATGTAATTTCTTATACAGCATATACATATATATGCTATGGATGAATGCTTAAAAAATACATAGACAATTGAGCCAATATAAAGTTTGATTATACCATATATGTCCCAATAGAAGCACGCTACCCATTTCAAGATTGAAAGCATGCACAAATTTACGATCATATTCAGACTGAATGCACTTAAAATAAAACAATCCCACTTTATTTCAGAGGCACAACAAAAATTTTAATTTACGATCATATTCAGACTGAATGCACATAAAATAAGACAATCGCACTTTATTTTAGAGGCACGACAAAAACAAATCCATGAAATTCTTTAACTTCTTCATGAAATTCCTTAATGTGTCTGCACTCGCGCAGTGTGCGTCTATTGGGACATATGCGGTATATGAAATAATGGTAGTCTGACTAGTCCCAATATTAGTTTTATCAAACCTGGCGGGTCATTCAGGCATTGCAATGGATATGACCAAAGAGGAGACCAACACTATTTAGGAACTTAGTACACACCAGTGTGCTCATCACAGGTGAATAAATGGAACGACGAAAAGAATCTGACAGTGCCATTATAAACGGGTTGCATATCCGGGCACTGCTGGCTGCATGCCAGAAGTTCCCCGAATACACGATTTCTGTGACTAGTACGACACCTGGTGATACTGATAGGCAATGACACTCATGTTGTGGGTCGACTGTGTCACTGTGTTGTTTTACACTGACGATCGAGCTTTTCAATCAATCACTCAATAGGATACAGCTATAATGATCAAAAATGATTTAAAAAATGGTAAGTATGTTTTCTCTATAAATACACATTTGTGCGGAAAAGACTGTGTCAGTTGCTCAATATGAAGCCAGTGTTAACAGAGCCTCAATTGCCTCTCCACAGACTCTGTGACCCATAAGTCCAGTCTGGATTACGCTCTGCGCAAGCGTCGCGGAAATCGTGTATTGCCGATCCTAAAAGAATGTGTGAGATGAACCAGGAGGCGGGTGACGGTGGAGGTTTGAGTTCCATCCCGGCTGGTGAGGTCCTTTAAAGTTGCATAGTCCGATAAAAGCATAAAATTGTTAAACGCAAAATATGTATCTGGATTTGAACCTGTATATCCAACTTCATAGCAGCATTTGAGATGTGGACTTATCGAAGGAGGATGAAAATATCATGGACAAAGAAGATCACCAACAAAGAAGTTCTCAGAAAAATTAAAAATAAGAAAAGCTTGTTTGCCACTATACAGACAAAGAAACTTATTTATTTTGGCCACATCATTCGTCAGAGTTCAATATACCGTACATTGTTGGAAGGGAAGGTGAATGACAGCAGAGGGAGAGGGAGACCAAGAACATCATGGTTTACAAATATTTCACAGTGGACAGGCTTGAATTATTCACAGTCTATCAGAACAGCACAACATCGGGACAAGTGGAGAACCATTGCATCCAACCCTCGACTAGAGGACGGAACTATTGATTGATTGATTGAGAACCTGTTACTGCTGAATCCTATGGAAGTTTGGACGAGCATGCCAAAATTAATGTTGCATTTTTAGTTCTACACTTCAAATATTTCCCTAAGTTAGTAAGTTTTAAAGCAAGGTTACTTCAAACTGAAATGAGGTATAATATAATGATCAACTTAATACATTTATCTCAGTGAGTGACGGAATGTTTTTAAAAAAATAGATGGGTTAACCAAATGAGTTGAGCGTCCGTCTCCCGTTTTGGTAGATCGTGGGCTCGAACCCTGGTCGAGTCGAACCAATCACTTGAAAATTGATACTTGTCGCTTCCTAATCAGGTGCTCGGCATTATTAGAATAGAGCAAAGACTGGTTGGCTCAGTGTCAGGATAATGTGACTGAGTCAGTGAGTGGGATATCAGGTCATGGTGCTGGCGACCTGGTCTCCCAGTGGGGCAGCATTATAAAACTCGCCATGAGTGTGCACTGTCACAAGTCGGTATCCGTCCTGATATGACCTTACATGTTGCAAGGACATCAAACTCCAACAACCGAAATTCAAAACATTGGACTATGCATTGGCCTGTGCAACTTTAAGCAATCAGACATTAATGCAAAAAAGTGTAAAGCAAAAGAAGGCTGGTCTGTGTAAGACGGAGGTGTCGGTGAGGTGGGGGTGGGGGTGGGGGGTGGGGGGTGGGGCATTACAGCTGAGGGACGACAGGAGTAGGGGTGCGGCGAGCAGCGCGGTCAGTGAGACTGGGTAATTGCGGTGTGACCCTAATGTAATGTGGGCGCCTGTTGGGAGCACTGACGATAGCCTTTCAATAGGGATGACGTTGTGCAGGATGGCTGCGTTTATAACTTTATATATTTGATGCAGGCCACGGCTAGACAGTCATCCATCAAATGTCGACGTATCCGGCATAGAGGTTTTAATTGCTTGCTTTATTATATGTGGAGTGATTTTTTTTTTTTTTTTTTTTAAAGTAGCTTAGTCAGTTGCTGGGGAAGATCAGTTGCTGCTTCGTGAGCAATCCATAAATTATATCATTATAGTTTATTATTGGTAGAACTGTTGATCTATATAGCAGTATGGCAGTGTTTTCGCTGATTGTAGTCATTTACTATGCAAATATGATTAAAATTGCATAATCCAATGGTTTTGAGTTTCTGCCTATTTATTTCTTAAATAAATATATTAAATTGATTTTTATAGACTGCATTACATTAGTTTGAATTAACGCTTATTTTTAAATGGCTATGTTTTGATATATTTAAAGCGCAAATATGACAAAAGACTTATTCAGCAGAATAAACATATTTACCAACAAACAAAGAAAATGTTAAATTAGTTCTGGCAAGCTTGCCAAACCATTGACACCATAGGCTTCAGCACTAACACATTCTATGTGGCAACACATGTTTAATAAGTACATCATTATCTAAGTTAGATATAGAATCAATTTTAGATAATTGTTTAGGTTTTCAAAATGTTATGCTTCATCGGACTATTGCAGGTATTGCAATACCTCAGGGAGTTTGACGCCCCTGCCTTGCAGAGTTGTAAACCACTGCCTTGTGGTACAGGTTCTTGACAGAACCAAAGGCTAAGGGAGCAAACCCTGAACAGAAAACCATGTCACTGTGGCAGCATTAAGGGCGGTTGATGTATGGAATTTGGAACTCCCAACATCTCCTGACCAGCCACTGCAGGGACAAATAGTTTTGCGCCTGTCTGGACATGTTCTTGCCGGTGTGAAACCTCTATTTGCTCCCCGAGAGAGTGCCGCTGGTAACTTGCAAAAGCCAGCAGCACTTCAACACTTTTGCAGGCAGCTTTCAGCTTTCATCGGACTATGCAGCTCTAAGAAATGGGAGCCTTTGTTTTAGTTAAAAGATGCATAGTTTGAAGAATGATCAAATTTTCAAAACCAAAATGCTTCGGGGCATACCCAGATTAGATCCTACATATCAAACTTAGATACTGGTGAACTTATTAGACATGTTTTTCTGCACAGAAAGGTATACATACTAAGTCGAAGCAATCGAACATGTTACTGCTTTAGCCTCTGGTGCCACTGCCAGCATTTTGACGTGCACACCAAATTAATAATTTTGAATGTTGTTATTATAGTTGACATCAGTGATGAAAGATCTCCGCGGTTTCGCGGATTTCCGCGATTTGTTTATATTTAACTATTAACGTTAATCAAAATTCCATGGAATCAGGAAGTATATAATATATACTATATATGACAACAGTTGGGTAGTTTGAATCCAGTTTTTATATGACCTTAGATGTAGCTAGAACATGAAACTCAAACAAGAAGGAACTAGGCATGGGTGATAATACAGACACAACAAGGCTAGTTGAAACCTGACTTCCGGCATTTTTGCGTGATTCACTGACAGTGCTAAGTCTATGGGGAAGATCTGCACTTTCGTGGAAATTTGCCATCGGTGTAATCTCAGCTTGGTTTCCTCGTTTTTTTGCTGGAGACCACTTTCATCCCTTTGACATGCAACCTTAAGGGTGGTTTTCTATCGGTAGGCTTACAGCAAATATCCCTCTACAAATTGAACTATGAGGAGACCAGACGGGGTGGCCGAATGAGTTGAGCGTCCGTCTTCTGTTTTGGGAGATCGCGGGATCCGAACCAAAGGGTTTGTGGGTTCGAACCCTGGTCGAGTCAAACCAATGACTTTAAAATTGATACTTGTCACTTCCTATCCTAGCACTTGGCATTATTAGGATAGGGCAAGGACAGGTCAGGATAATGTGACTGAGTGGGATATCAGGTCATGGTACTGGTGGCCTGGTCTCCCAGTGGGGCAGCACTATAAAGTTGCCATGAGTGCGCACTGTCACAAGTCGGTAGCCATCCTGATATGATCCTAGATGTTGCTAGGACATAAAACAACAACAAACTAAGTATGGGAAGTAGCATTTACGTAATATTGGAAAGCATCAAATTGACTAATATTCAAAGGAGGCGGTGTGATGCTTTCCTTGGTGGCCTCAGAATGCGTTTCTACAGCAGGTAACTGCTTCGTTGTAACCCTCCTCTATGTAGATAAAAGTTTCACCCCATACTCTTCTGTACAACCCATTAGAAAAAGTGGCGAAAGGCTGGGAAAATTAAATGAGCACATAAATTCTTAATTTAAGAAACAAAATATATTCTTCACATATATCTTAATATTTACTCGCTACTTTTGATTTGAAAAATATAATAAAACATGTAGTTTAATGAACTTTAAAAGTGAAATCGACTGCATTCTATGGTTGCCATCTTGTCTTTTTGCATTCTCTCCCATTTCATCAACTCTGTGCCGATATAAGTAACCATTGGATACTGGAACCAGGAAGTCTACTTCCTGTTCCATACTGAAACAGTTTTCGCCCGTATTTAGACTACGTTGTCATTCACTCCTACTGCAAGTATGGGGTGAATCTTTTATCTATCCTCTATGATGTTCAAAGTTGCACTGGTCGCTTATGATGGACTGTAGATAAAATATTCACATCTGCCACCAGTAGGTAGCGGGATGTAGGTCAGGCGGTAGAGCGACCACCTGTGAAGGTTTGGATAATCCAATCGATCCTGCTCAGTGGACGCATTTGTAGTTTGGGTTATTTTCCGTTCCAACCAGTGGTCCACAACAAACTTGTTGTCACATGATTGATTGATTGATTGGTGGTTGCTTTACGCCGTGTCGGCAGCATAGGCCATATTCATGGCGAGAAATGTTTGTTTTTGTTCAAACCGTCGCTTTCACATGTAAAAGCATACAATCAATTTTGTGTCAATGGACACTCATGAATTTTGTAAACTCACAATCATATAGCTAAATAAAAGTCTAAATGATAGTATTATTCACTGATGAAATTTGTTTAAAAACCTATATGAGTTGGTACAAACCACCTGCCCTCAAGAAGGCTAAAATGTTTTCTTGTTTTACTTTAGTAAAAAGGTCATGCATGTTGTTTGCAGTGTAAAATTGTTGGCGCAGGGCCATGAAATCCACACAGTTTAATAAAATGTGTTTTAATGTCAGTGGGGACTGACATCCAACACATTCAGGGGGAGGCTCCCCCTTGAGCATCTTGGCATCTTGTTAGAACAACCTGGTCGTGTCGCCCTTCCAGGTGACTCTGCGGCAGTCCGTTCACGAAGGGGTTAATTCTATGGAGTTTGTTGTCTGGGTGTTCATCCCATTCGATCTGCCATAGGTTCCAAATGTATTTTTGAATGGTAGGTTTCAGATCAGAGCGGGGAATATGACAGTGTTCCAAAGGAGCAGTCAGGGCTCGAGTGGCCGCTTGATCTGCGCTCTCATTTCCTGGGATACCCACATGACTAGGCACCCAACATAGGTGAATGTCAAATTTTGCTATTGAAAAAGAGTTTAGTTTAATGAGTACTTTAAGTAGTATTGGGTGTCACAAGTAGGGGGTAAATGACAATTACATATAAATCCGAGCAAAAACTGCTGTAATAGGAATCAGCAGTAAACAAGATGTGCAGGACATGGTTCCAGCATGCACTGTTTGTTCATATTTGCATACATTTGAAGAATTGGGAAATAATGCAAAAATACCAAAATTACAGCCACTAAATGCTCTTGGTTCGACTTTTATCATTTTATTTAACGATGCCTCTAGAGCAGACCGGGCGTGGTGGCCTAATCGGTAGAGCGTGGGCCTCGAGTGTGGAAGGTCGGGAGTTTGGTTCACGGTTGAGTCAAACCAATGACTTTCAAATTGGTACTTGTCTCTTCCTAGCCTGGCGCTCGGCATGAATAGGACAGGGCAAGGACTGGTTAGCTCAGGGTCAGGATAATGTGACTGAGTGGGACATCGGGTCATGGTGCCGGCGGCCTGATTTCCCAGTGGGGCAGCACTATAAAGTCGCCATGAGTGTGCACTGTCACAAGTCGGTACCCATCCTGATATGACCTTAGATGTTGCTAGGACGTAAAACAACAACAAACAAACAAACCTCTAGAGCACATTCATTTTAATCATCGGCTATTGGGCATCAAAACATATGGTCATTCTGACTTATTTATTTTGAGGAAACCCGATGCCGCTGTTGCGGATTCCGAGGGACACCAGTTTGCCAGGGACACATCGCTTCTGCACATCCGTCAAAATCGAACAGCATCATCACTAACCTTATAAATTTAATATGTTTTTGGTGAAGATGTTTTCTATATGTGTTCCAAACGATTTGTTTCTAGATGGTGTAATTTGAGAGATATTTGACTTCTTGTGTATTTTCTGTATGAAGATTGCTCACGGCCATTGACAATGCCTTGAGTTTGACGGTACGCGCAGTGCAAAACGTTAGTTTTATTCAAAATTAATAGAATTCAAGAACCCTAACCTTATAAATTTAATATAGTCTTTAAGGTAAAGATGTTTTCTATATGTGTACCAAGCGATTTGTTTCTAGATGGTGTGATTTGGGAGATATTTGACTTCTTCTGTATGAAGATTTGCTCACGGCCGTTAACAATGCATTTGAATGGAAGTGTCCCTGGCAAACTGGTGTCCCTCGGAATCCGCATCACCGCCACATAGGCTACTCTTTCCGATAAGCAGCAAATCTACATAATTTGAACAATCCTTCACTCAAAAAATAGTGTGCTACGATAAATAAGCATTTGAACCATATATTTAGCGTAGTAGATTGTAAATTCATGTGGCTATGTCCATAACCCAGCCTTCCGCCACGTTTTCTATAAGGTTCAGGGATGAAAGATCTCCGCGATTTCGCGGATTTCTGGGATTTTTCCTATACCTATAAGTGTATACTAATACGTTGCGCCCTTCATGATATGACCTTAGATGTTGCCAGGATGTAAAACTCCAACAAGCAACCAACCAATACGTTATTTCACGCTGCAGCACCATCAGCGTATACTAATATGTGGTGCAAACGCCGCAGCACTAGCAGCATATACTACTAATGCCTTCAACCGCCCCAGCAGGGTCAGCGTATACCAATATGTGGTGCAAACGCCGCATCACTAGGAGTGTATACTACTAATACGTGCTTCTAACACCGCAGCACTATCAGCGTATACCAATATGTGGTGCAAACACCACAGCACTAGCAGTGTATACTACTAATACATGCTTCAAACAGCGCAGCACTATCAGTGTATACCAATATGTATGAAATCCGACTTCCGGGAATTTTCAGGGATTCCCTGACAATGCTAAGCCTATTGGAGAATATCAGCATTTCTGCTTTATTTCCCAGAGACCACTTTCATCGCTGAAGGTTGTCTAGCAGTAGCAGCCCTGTCACAGATAAAATGCTCCAGGAGTAAGTAACCAGACGGACTGATACTACTGCAGAGATGCCAACCATTACGATTTCCACGAAATCATTACGCTTTTCTGGCTTCTTTACGCCATAACGCCCGTGCTGTGAAACATTCCAGATAATCTGTCTTTTTCCACACTTCATCATCATCATGCTGTTAGTCGCGATGCGACAAAGACTGCTTTCATTACTTGAGTGCCGCTCTCCACATTTCATGAAAGCTGCCTGCACAAGTGTGGAAGTGCTGCTGGTTTTTACAAGTTACCAGCGGCACTCTCGCAGGGAGCAAATAGAGGTTTCACACTGGCAAGAACATGTCAAGACAGGCGCAAAACTATTTGTCCCTGCAGTGGCTGGTCTGGAGATTTTGGGAGTTCCATACATCAACTGCCTTGATGCTGCCACAGTGACATGGTTTTCTGTTTAGGGTTTGTTCCCTTAGCCTTCGGTTCTGTCAATATATATACAGTATAACCGACCACCTCCACAGATCGACCACTCCCTTATGTCGATCGCTTTATTTGGGTCCCAACAATACCATTGTAACCATATTCTGACTCCCAAAATCGACCACTTAAAGTCGGTCACAAGGTCTGTCGATTTAGAGAGGTTTTACTGTATGTACATGTATATTATTTTATGGGTCATTTCATGGTAAATGAGGCCAATGTATTTCCCCATATGTAATGGTAAAAAACAATTATATAAAAAGTAGAGGTATTGGTATTCTTACACGTTGGAGGGATAGATTTGAAAGAAATTAAGGCCTGATGTGAAATAGTAGATAAATACCACCATGTTCATTCCAAAAATATGGTGTTTTAAAGGCATGACTATGTTACATGGAGAACACTTAAACACTTAAAGCCTTTAAGTGTCTTTTTAACAGTTTGGGAAAACAATATGTAATTATATCACATTCCTATGATGTTTGAGTATTATTAAACATGAAAAACTATTGAAATATATATATGGGCCATAGTCCGCGATTCACGTGAAAATCATTACTCTTTCCCATTTTCAAATGTTGGCAGCTATGAGTTTCAGGCCTTCCTGAGGGGCCAGTATAACCAAAGATTCGACTATACAAAGATATCCGACTCTCCATAATTGCATAGTATAATCTTTGGTAGAACTGGGCATGCCCTTATACCCCCTTCCCCAACCACCAGACAGGATGGCCGAATGAGTTAGAGCATCCGTCTCCCGTGTTGGTAGATCGTGGGGTCGTGGGTTCGAACCCTGGTCGAATCAAACCAATGACTTAAAAATTGATACTTGTTGCTTCCTAGCCTGGCGCTCGGCATTATTAGGATAGGGCAAGGACTGGTTGGCTCAGTGTCAGGATATTGTGACTGAGTGGGATATCAGATCATGGTGCTGGCAGCCTGGTCTTCCAGTGGGGCAGCACTATAAAGTCGCCATGAGTGCGCACTGTCACAAGTCGGTACCCGTCCTGATATGACCTTAGATGTTGCTAGGACGTAAAACAACCAGAAACAAACCAACAACCACCACCTCCACACACACTAACACACTGGAAGGAGTGGGGGGTGGTAAGGTGAAATGTACATATTTAGCAAGGTCTACTATACGCGATTCTAAAGCACTCCGGTGGGGCAAAATGTCGGCACCTACCTCAACAAGAATCTTGTAAATACACGAGATCGGGAGGGGGGGGGGGGAGGGAGAACCTCTCATTCCTAAAATGTTGGGTTGTTGGAGTTTTACATCCCTGCAACATCTAAGGTCATATCAGGACAGGTAGTGACAGTGTGCACTCATGGCGACTTTATAGTGCTGCCCCACTGAGAGACCAGGCCACCAGCACCATGACCCGATATCTCACTCAGCCACATTATCTTGACACTGAGCCAACCAGTCCTTGCCATATCCTAAAAATGCCAAGCGCCTGGCTAGGAAGTGACAAGCATAAATTTTTTAAAGTCATCGGTTGGACTCGACCAGGCTTCGAACCCATGGTTTTGAATCCCACGACCTACCAAAACGAGAAACGGATCTTCAACTCATTCGGCCATCCCGTCTTCCTAAAAATAGTGACAGAAAGTATGTTTTATTTAACGATGCCTCTAGAGCACATTGATTTTTATCATTGACTATTGGACGTCAAACATATGGTCATTCTGACATATTTCTTGGGAGGAAACCCGCATACCGCGACATAAGCTACTCTTTCCGATAAGCAGCAAGGGGTCTTTTATATGCACTTTCCAACAGACAGGATAGCCCATTGATGAACCAGTTGTGGACCACTGGTTGGAATGGAAAATAGCTCAAACTGAAAATGTCTCCACTTAGCAGTATCGATCGGATGACCCACACTTTCAGAAGTGGACACTCTACAACCTGAGCTACGTCCCGCTCCTTAATGGTGGTGACAGATGCTGGCGGGATGACATTAGCTCAACGAAGCCAGTCATTACCTCGGCACCCACTCTGGTGCACCAGCTCAGCAGTTCTGATTTACTGCAGACATCTTCGTAATTACCACCTCCCCAGACCAGACGGGATGGCCGAATGAGTTAGAGCGTCCGCCTCCCGTGCTGGTAGATCGTGGGATCGTGTGTTCGAACCCTGGTGGAGTCAAACCAATGATTTTAAAATTGATACTTGTCGCTTCCTAGGCAGGCGCTCGGCATTATTAGGACAGGGCAAGGACTGGTGTGCCCAGTGTCAGGATAATTGAGTGGGATACCAGGTCATGGTGCCGACGGCCTGGTTTCCCAGTGGGACAGTACTATAAAGTCGCCATGAGTGCGCACTGTCACAAGTCAGTACCCGTCGTGATATGACCTTAGATCCTGCTAGGACATAAAACAACAACAAACAAACCACCTCCCAGTCTCGGTCGCGACCTTAAGCCCCAGTCACACATAGCCGGACAAGCCCTGGATTTTGAGCCGGACCACCCACGGATCAATGGCCTGGACTGTCCCGGACCGCCACGGATAAAATCACTGTTTTCGTCGATTTTTGCCTCGCAGTCACACCTTCCCGGACGAGCCCCGGACAAGCCCCGGGAAACATTTTAAAACATCCGGGCCTGAGCTCGGACGGCGCCGGATGAGCCATGGATCAGGCCGGATCAAGGGGTGTCGGCACGGACGAGCCACGGATCATCCCGGATCACCCCGGATGGCTGTCCGGGGCTCGTCCGGCCCCTGATCCGGGTATGTGTGACTAGGGCTTTACTATAAAAAGATTCTATCTGACAAAATGGTGCTTTCGAGATCTCTGAAAAATACCAGTTGAGAAACAGTTGTGTAACTGGAACTACAACTCAGGGACGTTTAATTTATCTATTATAACTGGCAATGTGTTCAGGTCAATTAATCAGTATTTCGGCAGGTTCGGGGTTCGAATCATGTGACCGGAACAGACGCCTCTCGAATGAATAAGACCAAAGACCATATAACAAACACTAAGATGGCTCACTCCCTATCTCTCTCACGGTAATGTAAATTTTGCAGTGCCATCTTGTGGTGGGTTTGATCAACCCAGCTGCTGTCTGGTGTTTTACATGTAAACACATAGGCCTATAAGGCGAGATGGTGAGTTTAAAATAAAAAAAGAGAGATAGATTCATTTGGATTTGGCCGATGTTGCGCCTACTGCCTGGTCCCCAAATCCCTCTGCCATGCCCTCCCTCATTCCCCCGCCCTCCCCCGCTCTCTCCCCCTCCATCCCCCCTCCCGCCATTGCCCCTACCTCCTCCCAGCTTCACCGTCCTCTCTGCCTCCCGCTCCCCCTTACTCCCCCACACTCCCTCTCCCCCCTGCCTCTCCCGCTCCTCAGCCACCTCACTCGGTGCTCTCACACCACACCTCCCTCCGCCTTCCCCATCCCTCTCCGTCTCCTCCTCCCCCTCCCTCCCTCACACTCCCTCTTCCTCCCCTGCACTCCCTCTCTCCCTCCCCTCCCCTTCCTCCCTCACCTTAGTCAGAGCTCTAACACCAAACCTCACGACCCCCTCCCCCTCCCTGATGTAAGAGGAGGGAACGGGAGGGAGGTCCCCCACTGGTTGTGTGTTGCCACTCCTATAGAACTCCCACCACCACTGCTACCCCCACCCTGCCCCTCCACCCCACCCACCCCCACCACCATCCCACCCACCACCATATACACATTCTGTGTGGTGGGGTTTGACAGTGTGTGTGGTTGGGGTGTAGGTGTGTATGGTTGGGGTGTAGGTCTGCGGTGGGTGTGTAATGGAGGTGTAGGTGGTTTGTGGTGGAGTTGTAGGGGTCTTGCAGAGCGGCACCTCACAATCTTTAGTATCCCTAAACCCCCACCACACACCTATGCCCTCACCATAGCCCTAAACCTCCATCACACACCAAAAGCCCCCACCACATGCCTATACCCCCACCACATCCCTAAACCCCCACCACACACACACCACACCTACACCACCGTGACACACCTACACCCATACCACACACCAACACCTCAACCACACACACCTACACCTCAACCACACACAAATACACCCCCACGACACACAGAACACACACTTACACCCCCAGTACACACACCCACCACAGACCTACACCACAACACACACATCCCTACACCCCCACCACATCCGTAAAGCCCACCACACCCCCACCACATCCCTAAACCGCCACAACACACCTACCAAGCGACAGCAGGGTTTCTTCTGATTCTCCAACTCTATCAAAATGATCAAACCCACCACTTTGTAATATGTTGGGAACTCGGCCGTCTGAGCCCCAAGATACCACTTACTCTCCCAGGGTGCCTTCTGACAACTGTCTGTCAGTTCACATCTGATGCCCCTCTCCAACAAAAGGAAGACAAGTCGCACAAGATTGTCAGTGAAGAAGTTGTGCTTTATTGGCATCAACTCCTGGTCACCTACTAACGACTTATCACCATCACTCCTTACCTACTGTCCACACAGATCCTCATTACTCTCATTAGTATGTATAGGAATCAGTGCCCACAGACCATTGAACCGTAGTCCCATGGTTGTTGCACACAGCTCAGTGCCTTTTGAATAGCTGATGCTAGTTTGTCTATAGAAAGTGGAGCCTCAGACAGAGTGTCTGGGTCCCTGGACAAGCGAAGAGTGTTTCATGCTAGAGTGTCTAGCTCAGAGTCTCTCTCAAGAGTCAAGAGTGTGTTCCCTTCAAGATTGTATCAAGAAGTGCCTGTAGCATCATATATAACAGAGTGAGGTATGTGTGTCAGGTGGTGCAAAGGGTGCAGGTGACTGGGCCTCCCATAGCCAGCCAATCAGACACCCTCTACAGCCAGGGGGGGGGGGGGGGGGGGGGGGGGGGGGGGGGATGCTCTAATAGGGGCAGCTGTCACTCAACCCCAGCTGCAGGTGGTGTCCATAATGTATGCAGTATGGCTGGGTGTGCTTGCCCATCGGCCCTCTGGTAACAGGTAGTTGCAGACAGTTACAATAAATATATATTAAAAATGTCTTTTCCCTCCACTTGCACTCTTACTGGTGCATAGAGGGAACATTTCACCAAACATTAACTGTCTCTTACATAGGAACATCTCGTCATAATCTCGGGCACTATGTGTTATCATATTTTCCACATAGTCTCTTATGTCACACAGCGAGTGGGGCACCCATTGCTTCTCTGTTACATAACCTTGTGTAAAGTCCACGGCTGGAATCTGTGGTTGTGTAGGCAGGCTATAGTGAAATCAATACAGGCAACAAGAGAAAGGAAGAGTATATAGAGTGAAAGAAGAGAGAGCCAATCCCTAAGGTTTATTATTTATAGTGGTACATGGATCCAGTATAGTATATCACCTGACTGTATTCTCCAATGAGAATCAAGCATCTACAGCTCTACCAATGACCATCAAGCATTCCTGTGTCCCCATGGATACAGTGATCTGCCCACCACCACCAAGCGGAATGGCCCCTTTGGTCACCACCTGCCCTGAGCTGAGTGTGTGGTGATCCGTGACTAGCAGAGGGGGGAGGGGGTAATGGGTAGAGCTCCAAGTGCCCCTTACACACTATCCTAATAGCACCACAATGTCTATTTACAATGAGTAAAGTACCACCACCAACTACATAAACACATTCATGCACCTGGCCCTATATACCTTTTTCATCAGTAGAACATTTGCATTCCCCCACCAATGAGTTTAATCGGAATATTTTACACTTGGTCCCCACTCCGTCGCCCGAAAATAGTAATGCTCTCTGCCAATATATAATTCCGAACCGAAAATCCGTATATTTTTACAACCTGGTGCGCTGGCTGTTCTCTTGATTACACAGTACACGCTGAGTGAGCCGTCTTAGTGTTATAGGTTCTTTGATAAGACTATTTATAATTGCAACTTGCTATTTTCTGGAGTTCTTTATGGCTTATCCAAGGTGAGGCACGATCTGTGAGCAAGTTGTGACTATTAGATTCTTTCAGATCTAATCACTTTTTTTTGTCAGCTGTTTGCGTGATGGTCAAGGTTGGTTGGTTGTTGGAGTGTTACGTCCTGGCAACATCTAAGGACATATCAGAATGGGTGTTGACTTGTGACTGCACTCTCATGGTGACTTCATAGTGCTGTCCCACTGGGAAATCAGGCCGCTGGCACCATGACCCAATATACCACTCAGTCACATTATCCTGACACTGAGCCAACCAGTCCTTGCCATATCCTATTAATGCCGAGCGCCAGCCTAGAAAGCGACAAGTATAATTTTTTAAGTCACTGGTTTGACTTGACCGGGAACTGAACTCCCGACTTTCTGCACGCGAGGACTGCGCTCTACCGATTAGGCCACCAGGCCTGGTGAAAATGATACCACATCAAGCCAGTGTCAGATACCATATCAACTTCTCCATTCCGCTATTATCACTCAGGTGGGAAACCAGGGTAGTGTGCGACCGTGTGCGGCGCCACATCCATTACTTATCCTAGTCACCACATCGAAGCCGTATTCGATTAACAAGACCCGGTGTTGCAGTTTCCGCGGTACACCAGTTTGCGAGGGACACATCGCTTCTGAGCATGCGTCAAAATCGAACAGGATCGTCTGCGCATGCTTCAAAATTGAACCGCGGTACGGCAGTTTGCGAGGGACACATCGCCTAAAGCCGTGTTCACACGGGCAATGTAAATCGATTCGTAGAAAGCGACTTGCCTAGTTCGCCTCACATTTCGCGTGTGAACGCACGTCTGAGGCGGATTAGGGCTGATTCGACTCACGTGATGCGCATCGTGTAGACCACCTCAGCAAGGTAGTCTACGTGAATCGATTCCTGTGATGCGGATAATTTTGCCCGTGTGGACGCTCTGAGGCGGATTAAGCACCTCACACGCATGCGCAGTCGACACCTCAGGTTGTTGACTTTCCGGTCGATCAAAAGCGCATATTATATAATTTAATTAATGAAACCGCTATCTAAGCACAGATATTTTTTTCATCATTTATTTGTATGGTTTCACTGCCCAGCAGAAGTTTTGACCGTTCCAAACCAATACGATTCAGTAATTACATATCTAGGTCGAACCCACACTCTCTGGTGCCAGCATCGTCGAACCCAAAATGGCGCTGGTTAGCCTGGACTTGCTCATGCGCAGCATTCGATTTCCGGCCTCAGTACTGCCCGTGTGAACGGGCGCTAATTCGCCTCACCTGATTCGATTTGCCTGATTCGCCTCACATTTTGCCCGTGTGAACAAGGCTTAAGACAGTTGACTAAGACATATTTGAATATTCACTACAATCAACAATGTCGCTCCAACTGATGCCCCAACTGATAAGACATCTAGTTGGTTATATATTGTATCTGGTGTGATTTTCTAGATAATGGAAGTTTTCTGCAGTCATCGTTTCATGGTCAATGTCACTATAGTGTCAGTGAAACGTCCAAGTTATGTGCGAATAAGAACACTACCGTAGTGCAGAAGACATATATTATGTCACTATAGTGTCAGTGTCACATCCGCGTGAAACGTCCTTACGTCCGAATAAGAACACTACCATAGTGCAGAAAACATCTACATTGATTAGACATAAGTACAAAAGTAAACAGGAATTCCACCCCCCCCCCCCTCTCAGAGATACAAAAATTATTATTAAAATAATCCCCCCCTCATGAGAAGCGACAGCGTACCTCGGAAACTGGAGTACCGCGGAAACTGCAACACTCTGCAGTTTGAAGGAGTCAGTCGAATTTGGCGCATGCGCAGGAAATCCACGCATGCACAGAAGCAACAGTGTACCTCGCAAACTGGCGTACCTCGCAAACTCCAACACCTGGCGACTCGGGTCACCCGAGTTGCTAGAATTTCAAATCGAACAGCATGAGTGGAGTCGACAAATATATGTGCCGTGTGCAAAAAGTCCCGACCCCAGTAACCCACCTCTTTGCTGGGGTTGGCTAGGAGTGATGACGTTACATTTGTGCTGGTACCTGTAGGTTAACAGCTACCAGTCCAAGTCCTATGTGTTATTTGAATGCTTCTTTTTTTATAATAACCCAGATTATTGAAATGGAACTATAACTAAACTATGCAATCATAAAATTCTTTAAATCCTATTTTGCTGTAGTTATATCGGTTATTAAACAATATAATAAAGTTTTGGATTAAGCCACCATTTTTGTCCACCCCGAGCGTGGAAAAGCATGTTCGTTTATTCAAACCGAGTTTGTAGGATGTGCGCATGCGCCAAAAAGTGACTCGGGCGACCCGAGTTGGTTAATCGAATACGCCCCTAGTGACCGTGTTGGTCTTGACATCTGGTTTAGTCCTACTCTCAAGCTGCCCGTGGGTGGGTGGGGGGGGGGGGGGGGGGGGGATCCCCAATTGCAAAGACAACTAACTGTTCCCTAAGCCAGTTGTGATGGGAGCACTGTAGTTACTCACACAGCACTGTCCCTGTGACACGGTTGCCAAGCAACACTAAAGAAAAAGTGTCAGAGGCTGATTTTCAAATATAATACCGTCCTGATATGACCTTAGATGGTGCAAGGACGTAAAACATCAACAACCAACCAATATAATATGCTAAATATATTGTTCAAATGCTTTTATCAGTTTTAGCCTGCTACGTTTGAAGTGCATAATTGATTAAATTGTGTAGATTAGTGGACCCATTTCCAGTTTGGGTTATTTTTCATTCCAACCAGTGGTCCAAAACTGGTCCATCAACGGCTGTGGTATGTGCTCTCCTGTCTGTGGGAAAGTGCATATAAAAGAGCCCTTGCTGCTTATCGGAAAGAGTAGCCTATGTGGTGGCAGCGGGTTTCCTGCAAAGAAATATGTCAGAATGACCATATGTTTGACATCCAAAAATCAATGTGCTCTATAGGCGTCGGTAAATAAAACAAACTGTCTGTAGATACCAAAATGCTTCTCCGCATGTCTATCTACCCAAACAATGCATTTCAGATCCTCTCAGCGTATAGGCCTACTAGTAGCAGCACCTTGCCTGTCGTAGCCCCCCGGGAAATCGCTCCGATGATGGACCTATCAGGTATATTAGGCGGAATGCTAGAAAGTCCAGGTCTGGAAAACTCAATATCGGAAAGCCTGGTGATGTAGAAATACGCATGTCGTACCCTGCGGCATAGTTCCGTGGACAGTGTTTCCCCTGAAGGTCAAAAGGTCACATTCTGGCAAAAGTGGTTGGTTGCATACGTGACTAGCTTTAAAGTTGCATAGACCCTACTCCAATGGTTTTGAGTTTCAGTTCCTTTTTTTTATTTGTGTTCCTGATACCCCAGAGTCAGCGTTCGCCGCCAACCTCCCAGCGTCCCACTCAAGACATTGATTAAAATACGTGGTCGGCGCCAGGGCGGCGCTGTGTCGGCGCCAGGGCGGCGCCGGGTGTGGGAAAGTGCGGCGCCGAGTCGACATGGTGAGTGCGGCATCGCACGTGTTGGCGCCGCCAGGTCGGCGCCAGATCCCCTTCAGGTCGCCGCTCGCCAACCAAGATGTAAAGTCGTCAGCTGGCAGCTGTAGTTGTGTAGGCAGGCTAATATGAAATCACTACAGGCAAGTAGAAGGAAGGCAGAGTATAGAGTGAAAGGTAGAGAGAGCTTGCACCCTCAGGTTTATTATTAAATAGTGGTTTTTAGAATTCGAGATGGCCTGTCACATGACCAGATCCTCCAATCAACAGTAAGCATTCACATGTCCACCAATCAACAGTATGTATTCTAGTATCCATGCCTTGGTTGTTTTGGCCTACCTGCCCTGTTGTGTCTGGGTGTGCAGTGATCCGTATCTAACCGTTTGGGGGGGAAGGGGGTGGGGGATTGTGAGCAGAGCTTCCAAGGCCCTATCACACTAACAGTAGTGCCCCTATCACACTATCTATACAATACACAATGTTTATTTAATCTAGGTAAAGGATCACCAGCACTACACAATACCACATTCATCTGGTCACATTACATCATTTACCTTATATATAACATTTGTAATCCCATATAGACCGGTTCACATTTCCCACCAATGTGTAATTATCGGAAGATTTTACAAAGAGGTCGGTGCCAGGTCGGCACAAGGGCGCCAACCAGTTTTGAATGGCGCCGCCGGAACAGGACGCAAGGAGGTTGCAGGTGCAGTAGCTGCAACCTCCTTGTGTCAAAAATGTCCGAAATGGATGCCGGGAGGTTGGCATCCTTGCAGTGCCAGCACTTAAGGAGGGCGCAATGAAGACGTTTTGACGTCTCGAATCGATCGTAAGCGAACGCAGGCCTCGTGTGACTGGGGTATTAGGTACATATATTAGGTTGTAATCGACATTATATTACGTTGAAGTAACTTGTATTTTAAATGCTTAAATTTGCACTGTCTGATGAAGGCATCAACTTTTTTAAACCAAAGCACTGACCTAGATTTGATTCTCCTTATTTAACGTAGATACCCGTGCATTTAATAAGAATTAAACACGCGAACGAGGAGCCCATGTTATGGAATTTTATTGATCAAAGTCATGTAAAAAGCAAGTAAGTAATGTCAGATCAATGCGGTTTAAGGTAAGGTTCGACTCAGGCCCTCAACCCTTGCGTTTGACTGTTCGTTTGATGGGTTGGGTGGGCGGCTGAGTTGGTGGCGTGGTCTTGGTCGTCTGACTGCCTGGTTGGTAGAGGCAGGAGCAGTGAGCTGCTCAGTTATATAGGTCGTATGTAGGTCAGGCAGGGCGTGGGTCTCGCGAGGCGAGATCGTGACGTCAGAGTCTCGTGTGGTAGTTCTGACTGTCTCCGGCAGGGTTTTAGTTGGTGGGGTTCAGTTCAGATGGCGCCACCGTCGGGTTGGGGGAGTGGAGGGAGGAGGTAGGGGATGGGGTGGGTGTGGGTAGGGGAGGGAGGGTAGGGCTCCTCGTACGCGTGTAAATTATCCATGTTGGTAGACCATCATGAACTATGTGTTGCTGCATAGAATTGCGTAATAAGTCAGTTTACTAGAACCCGTTATTACTGAAGCATATACCGTCAGAGTTTTGGCACACTTAGCAAAATTAATTTGCCATGTTTGCACTTTAATTATTTCAAAAGTTAGTCATTTCAATTCAAAGTTATTGCAAACTAAATTTAGATAGATTATAGCAATCAACCTAATAGATGTATCTCAGGAAGTGACAGAAACTCAAAACCATCGGAGTGTGCAACTTTAACCTTGGAGATAATTGAAATGGAAACATGACAAATTAATTTTGGCACGCACATCCAAGCCCTGCTAAAATAGGTTTCAGCAGTAGCAATACTAACATTCGGTTAAATTGCCTCAGCATGCCCTTCTATGTGGCAACAAAGGCTGACTAAGTGCATCAGTATCTATGTTTGACATATTATATATATGCATATGAAGAGTTCAGGTGCAAAACCACTTAAACGCCAATCCAAATTAATTGGTAGTTGTTTGATGGCATGTCGGCAGCAAAGGCAATATTCACAGCGAGAAGCGTTCCAACTTTTTTTCTTTTTTTTTTCCAAATTTTTATTCCTGTTGAATAACATCTTTTTTCAGCACCGAGGCGCTGGTCTTCCAGCCTTAACAATTATAGTGCATATGAACTATTTATGGATGAGACGATGCGATGGTATGAACAATATAGACAGTAGTAGGTTAAAATGAGGCATTACAAATATAGTGGGGATCTTATTTTGCACATGTAGATTGGAGAATAACCATTTACCTTTAGACTATATCAGTGATTTGATGATCATACCTGTGAGGAGACATTAATATAATGGGCATGACTTGTATTCTGTCCAGTCTCGTTTAACCATCACTTTTACACACAATGTAATAGCGCACAATCGAATATTTGTCACAAGACACATATGTAGTTAGAAAGCTCATTTATTTGATAGAAGACGAAATTTAGGGCCCACCTCATGACAACTGGTGCCAGCAAACTACTAGGCCGACACATTAAGTAGTGCCAGGGGGAGATGTTGCAGAGCTGTACTTGCAAACATGTTTTCCATGATTTATTTAATAGCAGATGACAAACATTTAGTCACACGAAATTAAGGCAGGTGCGAATTTATCTTATTATGGGTCAGATAATTTTATTAGTTTGGAAGGATGTTTTCTCTTGTATAGCAGACAATAAACAAAAGAAAGGCAGTTTCGATTGGAGTTCTCCGTGAAATAGATAGTCGTAGCCGATATGTGTATTAGTCCAGTTGTCATTTCATGAACCTAGCAATGTCCTTTCCTATTAACTTTTTTGACGGATATGTACTCCCATGGGGACCTAGAACAAATTCAGCTTGGTTGCCCAAATGGCATCTTTGGGCAACTCTGGTAATTTGAATAATCCAAGATGGCCACTGAACGCCTTCTTGAAAATATAACTTTTGAACCACTTGTCCTAGAATGATGTGTAATACCTCTTTTACATGGGCTTTGTGCATGTAGAATCCATTTCTGGTGTTCTTTTTTCAATCCAACGTCAAGATCAAGTGTTAAAGGTCAGGTCAAGGTCAAGAGAAGCTATTTGCTGTGTTTGCAGGTTAATCATTGCTGGCATACTGAACTGATTAATACTTCATGATCATCAACTAACTTTGGGACAGTAAATATTGCCCTGGTGAAAAGGAGAATAAAGTTAAAGCCCCAGAGATCCCACTATGGTACATACCTGTCAGCCGCCCATATGCTGCAGCCACATACACTTTCAATGCTGAACATTTCATCAGCTTTGCGATGCAGCCAATGACCGTCTGCTCTCGTTAACTTGCTCTGATCAAGTCTCACAATAACAATGCTCCTCTGTGCGCTGTGTGTCCTGTGTCCGTCCTCTCACCATTCACGCCCTATTATCGCTCAACATTTCCAGGCGCCCTCATGCGTCCTCTGGTGACACCTTCCCATTCAACGCCATCATCTACAAACGCACGCGGGAAATCAGCGAAAGAGTAGGTCTAAATGTCGTCTGCTGGTCCTACATTAGGCAATCTGTGCAGTACATGTTGCTAGAGTTTGTTTGTTTGTTGTAGTTTTACGTCCTAGCAACATCTAAGGTCATATCAAGACGGGACATGTTGCTAGAAGATTACCATCCAACAAAATGAGAATGTTCAGAATGGGGTGTGCTGCACACAATGCAGCACATTCCACTTCACCATCACCATGTACAAACCAAATGTGATCGCTCCAACGGCCGGAAGACCAGTGCCTCTGCGCTGACAAAATATGTATTCAGACGAATAATTTACCCCCCCCCCCAAATAAAAAGTTTCGGGAGAACACAAAACCAGCTATGTTGATAATCAAACCGCAGTTCTTTATTGCACACTTGCACTGGTGTCATGAAGTCGTCAGAATATAGGCCTAGTTCCATAGCAAATAGCCAAAATAGCTTTCTACGTGAGAAATGAAAATAAACAAAGATTCTATTGAACATGTGTGTAGCATCAAAATAGTCCTCATGGATGGATTGGTGCCTAAGGAGACTCAACCTTCAGTTTCGACCCACTTGAAATTACTCCATCAACCAACTGGGACTATTACGTATGTCTACGCTAAGGTAAAATCATCGCTTTCAATTATATTACTATCAAAGACAATGTACGACAAGATGCACCACTCATCGCTTTCATGTGAAATACAGCAAACAAGGTAATTGGACAGGCCCCCTAGCCCAGCCTGACTGCTTTACCATTGAAACAAGGGGACAGGTTCCCTAGCCCAGCCTGACTGCTGTACCATCAAAGACAATGTACGATAATTATAGTGTATTATCTCCTAATATTAATAATGAAAATTATAGTATAGTAAAGTTCAAACATACTTTAACTTTTAAGCGCTTTAATCTGAGGCATACATAAATACAATTTGTGATTATGTCTGAGTAACACATCAAAAAGTTTCAGATGACCTTATAACCACATGAAAGTTTGGTTTAACCATACCGGAAGTGGCCTGGGGCCCGACAATTTTCTTTGGATTAACCGATAATTTTGATTAACCGACTTTGGTTTAACCGACTTTCTTATATGATAAATGGTAGTATTTTGCCGGGCCGCCGAAAAAAGTTTGGATTAACCAATCGTTTGGTATAACCAAGCTTGGTTTAACGGGATTGTACTGTATTAAAGGTGAATAACTGTTGTTTTTATTAGCCCTGTTAAGATTCCATATTGTTCCACTCCTCTCTTCACGGGACCGGGTGTGGTGGCCGAATCGGTACGAGCGTGTGCCTCGCGTGTGGAAGGTCGGAAGTTTGGTTCCCGTTCGAGTCAAATCAATGACTTATCAAATTTATACTTGTCGCTTCCTAGACTGGCGCTCGTCATTAATAGAATAGAGCAAGGACTGGTTAGCTCAGTGTCAGGATAATGTGACTGAGTGGGATATTGGGTCAGCGTGCCAGCTGCCTGATTTCCCAGTGGGGGCGGCACTATAATGTTGCCATGAGTGCGCAGCCACAAGTCAGTACCCGTACTGATATGACCTTAGATGTTATCAAGACGTAAAACTCCAACAACCAACCTCTTTACGGATTGTGGATCTTTGAGCTCCAAAACAATAGGCCAGTTAAAACTGATTCTTTGCAGATTTTTTTGTTCAATGAACAACTCATTTGGAGTTATTCAATGCTCAACAGTTTGAAGAAAGCAGAATCAACAGTATCAGTGTATGTTATCAGTGCATAATTGTTTCAGAATATCCACACGCAACAGATGGTCGACTGGGTAGAGTATTCACTTCCAATGAGAGAGGGGGAAGGGGAAGATCCCCCCCCCCCACCATCACCGCCACCACCATCACCACCACCAAAAATTAAACCCAGTTTGTAACCTCCCTGAAATGGTATTTTAGAGCTTCTAGATTAAAAAATGTCCTCATGGCTGTAATGAACATGGCTGAAGTATGCTGGCTTCGCCTACACATGTCGATGCAATTTTCGAGAAACAAATTTTGAGTTTGAAGTAATTTGTCACGTAGTACATTACTCTTAATGCTACATACCAGCCGGTCACACAATAATGAGCTTTCCAACTCACTGTACTCACATTGGGCCACTCGCGTCCTCAACTCTCTGATATATGTTTCTATGTTCTGCGTATTATGGTTGTACGAATAACGTTTGTACTGTATCACAGTAATGTTATCCTTTCCCTCACAGTATTCTCTGAAGGCGTTATTCAACAGTCCTATTCTGTTCCTCTCTGAAGGGTCGATTTGCATCGTGCGATGAACTTTCTGCACCTCAGCGCCCGCAACGTGAAGAAAAATAGTGCTTTGTATTTTTTCCATTTTGTTCTCGGCACCAGTTGCGACAGCATAGATTTTGTAGGATTGTATCCATGTTCGCCAATTTGTGCCAATGTCATCCTCTAGGTTCAATGGCACTGGCGCTTTTAAGCCTGTGAGTGCCATTTCTTCTTGGTCCATCTCCTCGTCTGACACCATGTAATGAACGACCGAACCCGTTCAGTTGCCTAGTAGAACTGACTTCATTATTAGGCCTCACCGCCCAGCAGACTATCGTGACCCGAGACCCCATGCCGATATACACATGGCACCTGTAAGTGTATACATAACAGGGCATACCCACAGATACCAAACAAAATATTAATAGAATGTGTTCGTTATTAAAGAAAATGTTGCCATGACAATTCTACTGTAATTTCAACGAAAATGATATTTATTTATAATAGAAAGAATTAAGAACTATAATAAATTATTTGCTATGGACAGCATAAATACCCCATCAACAAAATAAATAAATAAAAAGAATGTATATAGTATTGTAAAATGGCTAAAGCTCGAATCTGTGGCTGTATAGGCAGGCTATAGCGAAATCAATACAGACAAAGAGAAAGGAAGAGTATAAAGTGTGAAGAAGAAGAAGAAGAAGAAGAAGAAGAAGAAGAGAGAGTCAAGCCCTCTGGTTTATTATATATATGGTTACATGGGTGCATTGTAGAGTATCACCCCACCCCTTTCCCCCAATGGGAATCAAGCATTCTTGGCCCTACCAATAGGGATCCAGCATTCCTGGTCCCCATGGCTACCAGTGGTCTGCCCACCACCACCAAGCTGTATGGCCCCATGGCCACCACCAACCTTGACCCTGAGTGTGGTGATCCTACCCAGCAGAGGGGGTAGGCCCCGAGTGCACCCACACCCAGACCTGCCAGCACCACTATGTCTATTTACATCCCACTCAGGCACCACCAACCCATACATATATATACATACATGCATCTGGTCACATACACCGATGAGTAATAGAACATTTGCATTCCCCCCTATGCCGTATATCGGAATATTTTACGGTATGGTTTGGAAGGGATTTTTCTCTCTTCTACAAGTTATGTCCTTATACCAGCTGGTAGGCCTAATGGAAGCCGCCTCAAAGTTACTCAGAGATCGAAAATTCCATTTTCGGGTTGAATCCAGTTGGTGTGAGCATTATGGGCAATTTGGTAGGGGAAGTAGTCATATCCAAGAATAGAACCGGGAAATAAGATCAGTGATCACCAATCAATAGGGTTTATTCACACGTGATCGAAAACGAGGCTGACGCAGTAGTAGGTCATTGGCTTACAACACAAAGGAAAGTTTGTTTTATTTGACGACGCCTCCAGAGCACATTAATTTTTATCATCGGCTATTGGAGATCAAACATATGGTCATTCTGAAATATTTCTTTGCCTTTGGAAGAAGGCAGTGGCTATGCATATGTGACCGTATTCGTAGCCTGCTGGTCTAGACGTACGGCAGTGTGCGTGCATGCGCGCTAGTTCCTCACGTATCTTTCGCCTCCATGGCTACGTATATGTGAGCCATATGTGTTGCCTGGCTGTCTAAATGTACGGCGAGAAAGTGGCTACTTGTACGTGAGCTGTGCATTTAGATCACGGATTGATATATAATCGCCATATATAATTCAAATAGCCCTTATTTGTGAAAATCATTACAGCTCCAATAGATGCGCCATAGTTCCTCACATATCTTTAGCCTCCGTGGCTATGCATACATGAGCCATATGTGTAGCCTGTTGGTCTAAACGTACGGTGAGACAGTGGCTACTCGTACGTGACCTGTGCGTTTAAGGCCCTGTCAAATTACGACGCATCTCACAAGTGTGCGGCCGATGCTAAAATCACTTTTTTACGTCGAGAAGCGTCAAACTTTTTGCTGCGGGGGGCAAAGTTGGACGTATACATGCCGTATACATAGTGTATGGCCAAAGTATGAGCAACATATGGCTAACATGCCTCGCGACGAAAAACGCCAGTGAACATTATTTTCCCACTGCCTTTAATGTAGGTCAACATAGTGAACAATGTTTGTCTAATGTATGTCTAATGTACATCGACGTACAACTAATGTATACATAACGTATGGCTGGCGTCAAATCCGCACATTGTCAAACGTTGTTGTACGTCGAAAGTTTTGTGCATGCACAAAACTTTGCTGACCCCCTGACGCGCGACGCCGTATCTTGACGAACATCACCGTACATTGATGTAGACCAAAGAGCGCCCAATGCATGTGTAACGCATAACGACGTATCCCGTCATAGCCAAAAATCACATACGTCGGCGCGATGCGTCGTAATGCGACAGCCCCTTTAGATCATGGCTTGATATATAATCGCCATATATAATTCAAATAGCCCTTATTTGTGAAATTAGTTGTGAATATCATTACAGCTCCAATAGTTGGCACTATGGTATGTTCAGTTGGCTGGGAGTCAGTTGATAAAAAAAGTAAAATTTGCAAATAGGACACCCAGGGCACCAAAACCACTAACTTACTGGTTATGGACAGGATAAATAAGCCAGCACGAAAAAATATAAATATAAAATATTTATTACAGGATTTGCAGTGGTTTTATATGAATATTTTAGTGTAGCATCCTCAAAATGCATATATTCTTCATAAATATTGGCCACAAAATGAATGTGCCCAACACTATGTCTGCCATGCTCAATGTCAACAGTGTAACTGCCAAATTTCAAACCGATGCGCACGCATCCACACGAGACAGATGCGCGCGCATCCTCACGTACGCCTAGACCGCGAGGCTACGAATACGGTCATGTATGCATAGACACTACGGCCGTAATCGATTAACACGACCCGGGCGACTCTGGTCACCCGAGTCGTCAGAATTTCAAATCGAACACCGCGAGTGGAGTCGAGAAATACACGTGCCGTGTGCAAAACTACCCGACCCCAGTACCCCAGTGGCTGAGGTTTGCAAGGAGCGATCACGTCATATTTGCGCTGGTACCGTCCTGCAGGGTAACAGCCACCGGTACCAGTCATACATTTTTTTTGTTGGTAATAACATAGATTAATGAAATGGAAATATCACTAACCTATGCCATCATAAAAATAGTTAAATCATATTTTGCTGTAAATATATCGGCTACTAAAAAAACAAATAAAAGGGACACCATTTTTGTCACCCGAGCGTGGAGAAGCTTATTCGATTATTCGACCCGAGTCTGCAGGATGTGCGCATGCGCCAAAAAGTGGGTTGGGTGACCAGAGTCGATTAATCGATTAGGCCCTACGATTTTATTAACCTTTGCTCACGTGTGCTTACCTCAGTAACAGCACTGCCGATCACAGGCCCATTTTCTTCACTTTGAGCACTCTCTTTATTAACTCATGTTCATAATTGACAGAATTTGATCTTAGCAGTACATAGTCATGCTCCTAAATAATGTAGTAGTCTGCAATGACCTCTCAGGCAAGTAACCACATAGACAGGTAGGCATGGGTAGTGTATTGATATCAGGGAGCCTAGGTGGTGTAATGGTTAGCACACTGGCCCAGAATGCAAAGAGATGTGGGTTTGAGTCCCGCTCTAGGCACAATATTTCCCATTTTCATCACCCCCATGACACTGGTTGCCATGACCATGATCCTATACAAGCTACATGCTGTATAGTTGTTGAACCTACCCTGTGTATGTATGTGTTAGTGCATTGCCTGTATGTATGGAATTGTAAGCATTAAAAGACTTACAATTCCAGGGGGACGAGTGTAGTAGTCTGCACTGACCTCTCAGGCAAGTAACCACATAGACAGGTAGGCATGAGCAGTGTATTCATATCAGGGAGCCTAGGTGGTGTAATGGTTAGCACACTGGCCCGGAATGCAAAGAGATGTGGGTTCGAGTCCCGCTCTAGGCGCAATATTTCCCATTTTCATCACCCACATGACAATAACATCAGCCAGCAGTCAGTAAGTGTTGCGCACCCAATTGCCTAGCTTCACTGGTTCCTGTCTACCCTGTGAAAAGTTGTAATATCACGATTGTACATAAAGAAGAAAAATCATTGGTTCTAGCAGACAACCTAAGCAGATTACCCAATAATCTCCATGCTAAGGCCACAGCTCTGGCTGAATGTGACAAGCGCCAACTAAAACCAATCTCTGTCTCATTCTCTTTTATTTTTTAAACCCATTGAATTTCTCTGTAAACGAACAAGCTTATTCGCTTCCCTGGAAGATAGTCACTCTTATGCTTCTATCTTCCAGGCTACACCCTGATACAACACCTCCAGCTACTCACTGCTTTCCCTGCTGCCTTAACCAGAGGGACATGGGCGAACAAAGCTGTCCACCTACACTCTTACAAGAGGTTCTGCTGGCGGCACCAAGTCAACCCATGGAAGCCGACTGTCTATGATGTCCTATCCTATACGGTCTTCCTCAGCTCCCGCCTGAAATAACCAGGCTCAATCGCAAACTACCTGAGCGGGGCGAAGACCTGTTTGAGGCCTCAGGTGTTGATGTTCAACCGTTCAATGCTTACCCAGTTACTGTCCTTAAGAAAGGGATTGCTATGACTTCCCTCCACATCTCATATCTCTTGACCTTCGGTGACCACGCCCTGGTCTATGTACCCGCCTTCCTCATAATCAATTTCACTTTAGCCCACCAAGTAATGTCACCTCCCCTCCCCGCTCACTGCTGAGTCCTCACACTCTTCTCGCTTCAGATATTGTTGTTTGCCAATCCTGGCCTGTATGTATCAACAAGATCTTCTAAAACTAGATCTAAGTCTCAACCGCCTCTCACTTATCTCCTACCCTCCTTCCTTCGTCACCTTGCTGCCTTGTCGTAGTTTGGATTAACTGTAAGCTTTGCTTCAACCCTCCTCCTTCATCCTCAGCTTTCTTACTGCCAGATGGTTTTCCGCTCACAGTGGCCCGACTAACTAGAGTCCTCTCATTTGCCTCATCCTTCCTCTTCGGGTCTGGCCGTCTGTTATGTTCTCCAATAAAATTTATTTTAAAAACTTGTTCCTCTCGTTCTTACCCTTGTCCGCGTAAGTAAATTACCTATATATGGACTATGTATTTCTACCGAGCTCATGCATTTAAGCATACGCAGGGCCTTTGCATTTTGATAGGCTTCTGGATGATTTCTGTCTGAGTGCACACATATATAAATTTTGTACACAACAGAGCGATGCATATAAATGAAGACTTAGAAATGAAATACCTATCTCGCTCCGAAGGATTCAATGAGTGTAGCGGGCAGCATGCCGACAGTGTTAAATGTGGGATCTCTTCCTTGTTGAATAAGAAGGCACAATTTAAGCGAAGGGTGTCGAAAGAGCTTATTCGACGTTACATTATGGAATTTATATAAAATACACACGTTTCTTTATGTGGTAGGTGATGCATACACCACTATTATTTAAAGCTGCAAAGTCCGAATTAATATGAAATTTTCAAAACCAAACCAATAATCTAGATCTGATTTGACATATCTAACTTAGATACTGATGCACTTATTAAGCATTTGTTTCTGCATAGAAACAATACTGAGTCAATTTAACAGAACCTGTTACTGCAGAAGTTTATGGTGTCAGAGTTTTGGCATGCTTACCAAAACTAATTTTCCATGTTTGCACTCAAAATATCTCAAAAGTTTACCATTTAAAATAAAAGTAACTTTGAACTAATGTAAAGTAGATACTAGTGATTGATCTAATATATTTATCTCAGAACAAATACAGAAATTCAAAACCATCGGACTATGCAACTTTAACTATAGATCAACTTATAGGCATAGATATTATATTATGTAGGTCTATCACTATGATCTTCAATGTTCTGTAAGTTAAAAAAGGCTACGTCTATTCACAGTTTACACGTACCAGCGTTGCTTCCCCGACCAGACGCGGGATGGCCGAATGAGTTGAGCATCCGTCTGCCATTTTGGTAGATTGTGGGATTCGAACCCTGGTCGAGTTCAACTGATACCTTAAAAATGGATACTTGTCGCTTCCTATCCAGGCACTCAGCATTAATAGGATAGGGCAAGGACTGGTTGGCTCAGTGTCAGGATAATGTGATTGGGTGCGATATCAGGTCATGGTGCTGGTGGTATGGTCTACCAGTGGGGCAGCACTATAAAGTCACCATGAGTGCGCACTCTCACAAGTCAGTACCCATCCTGATATAACCTTAGATGTTGGCAGGATGTACAACTCCAATGACCATCCAACCAATCATTGCTTCCCGAGGGCCATTGTTCCGGTAAGTTGCTCCATTTCGCACTTAATTTAAAGCTGCATAGTCCGATGAAAATATCAAATTTTCGAAACCAAAATAACCATCTGGAAGTTGGGGTTGGTCGCCCAGCCTTATCCGTTAATACAGACCTATTGTCCTAAATATACTTTAAACTTATAACCACATGCTTCCTGATGATCAAATTTGGTAAGGCATTTGCAATACATGTGTTTGTAATGTAGGTTGCAGTAACATTGTTCTACCAAATATTTAACATCAGATGAAATACCACATCCTGTTTTCCCATCCTCTGACACCATAACTACTGAGTGGTGACTTTGGTCTCCAACATCATCTCTTACTTAGTAACCATGGTAACCACCCCATGTACATGCTTCTGAGGGCCTACTGCTGCTGCTCCACCAGTACACCTTACAAGACTAGACTCACTTGCTGTCCGGACACCTCTTCTCTCCTCTCTTGGATAGGTTTTAAAAAATACTGCAGGGGGAGGCCGAACAGCTTTTCACTTCCTACCACCATACTCCATTTGTGTCTCCGGCTCGCTGACTGATCACCATAGAGCAAGGAGGCACGGCCCTTAGACTCAACTCTCATCACTTCTTTTTCCTCAATCCTTCCCGTTCTTTTTGTTCTTCTCCTTGGCTTACTTTTCCTCCTGATCAAGGGAGTTGCTTGCTTGAGTGAGGCCCTTTTCCCTTTTCACTGCTGCTCTGTCCTCCTTTGCTGCAGATCCCCTCTTTTCCGCTCCTTCCTCTCCAACCCAAGTGCTTCAGCCAAAATTGGACCGATTTACCGATGTTTATTTGATGACCATTCTGCGATCGGATTCAAGTACTCTGTACTCTTGACTACCACCAGAAGTCTACACTTCAGCCAAAATCGGACCGATTTATCGATGCTGATTTGATGACCGTTCTGCGATCGGATTCAAGTACTCTGTACTCTTGACTACCCCTAGAAGTCTACACTTCAGCCAAAATCGGACCGATTTATCGATGCTGATTTGATGACCGTTCTGCGATCGGATTCAAGTACTCTGTACTCTTGACTACCACCAGAAGTCTACACTTCAGCCAAAATTGGACCGATTTACCGATGTTTATTTGATGACCATTCTGCGATCGGATTCAAGTACTCTGTACTCTTGACTACCCCTAGAAGTCTACACTTCAGCCAAAATCGGACCGATTTATCGATGCTGATTTGATGACCGTTCTGCGATCGGATTCAAGTACTCTGTACTCTTGACTACCCCTAGAAGTGTACACGTCAGCCAAAATTGGACCGATTTATCGATGTTTATTCGATGACCATTCTGCGATCGGATTCAAGTACTCTGTACTCTTGACTACCCCTAGAAGTCTACACTTCAGCCAACATCGGACCGATTTATCGGTGCCGATTCAATGCTGCAGGTTTGCACCCTGTAACCGAAAGGTTTCAAACAACCTGGACCAGACGGGATGGCCAAATGAGTTAGAGAGTCTGTCTCCGGTACTGGTAGATCGTGGGGTCGAACCCTGGTCGAGTCAAACCAATTGTAAAGTCGCCGGCTGGTGGTGTGAGTGGTGTGGACAAGCTAATGAGAAATCAATACAGGTAATGAAGAAAAGTAGGTAAAGAGTGAAAGTAGGACAGTGAGACTCCCTGGTTTATTATCTTATATAGGTTTCTAGAATCCAAGATGGTGGTGGTCACATGGGTTGATCCACCAATCAGGGTTCAATCCGTTGTATCCAAGGCCTTGTCATGCTGGCTACAGTGCCTTCTGGTGGCCAGTGATCCATAAATAACACCTGGGGGGAGGGGGTATGTGAGGCAACTCCTCCAAAGACTGTATCTAAGAAGTGACACTCCTCTTCTATACTATTTTACTATACAATTTCTATACCTAATGAGTAATAGTTTACCAACTCCACATATCCCTCATATGCCTTTGGCTTTTATATATTACCATTTACCATTATATAGATAAGTTGCAATTTATTATAGTAGAGTTCACATATATCCTCAGGTAATTATCGGAAAATTTTACACAATGACTTAGAAATTGATACTTGTCGCTTCCTAGGCTGGTGCTTGACATTAATAGGATAGGACAAGGACTGGTTAGCTCAGTGTCAGGATAATGTGACTGAGTGGGATATCGGGTCATGGTTCCGCCAGCCTGGTTTCCCAGTGGGACATCACTATAAAGTCACCATGAGTGTGCACTGTCACAAGTCGGTACTCGTCCTGATGTGAAATTAGATGTTGCTAGGATGTAAAATAACAAACAAACAAACAAATTCAAACAACCCGTCAAGTCACACAACTCACATTGTCCATTATGTGTACTAACTACCACTGTGCATTTATGTCCCTGCCTCTGACATGTACACTGCATCAGTTTTCTGGATTGATGCAATGTGTTACCACGCCACTCTAACAGAGGCACGAGCAAGGTTTAACTCTGCCGAGGATTGAACCCATTGAGTTTCCTACACTGGAAGCATGCTCCATACTGGCTCAGCGCCTATCTTGTAAACTATAATACCTAACGGTGGTTAAGCTTTAGGGTCCTTCTGATCACTATTCTGTTAATTGGCGATGGCAACACACACCATCGTACTCCACTGATGCTTCACCATGTATGGGTTGTTAATAGCATGTTGTTTGTGCCTACTGTACACATTTCACATTAATTTTGATTCTTTTGACTAACTTTGGTCACTTTGACCACAGTGGTATCCATTTTGAGTCATGTAACCACAACTTGTGTTGTTAACTCCGGCATTAGATAGCGCCACTGATATGGTTTACCACATAATGGTACAGATAGATTCCACCAGATGGCAGCACGGGACCATGCACAAGTCTGGAATATAGCAGAGAACGTAGATATATATGAAGTCTCTGAATAAAGTCAGAGACCATGAATAAATATGATAACAGTTCAACACAATATTGGTCCAGGGATTGATCCAGAGCTTAGCTTTAACCCGTGCATAGCATGGGTTAAAGCTTGTGTGTATATATATATTGGCTGGTGCTCTATTTTGTGCTAATAGTGGTGTTCACTAATTACATGTCGCGCCTCCCACACTCATCCATCATCTCAAACTCTTTCTACAGCCAGCGCACTGGCGCTGTCAAATTGATCGGTCGTTAATCCAAGCCAGCACTGCGCCAAAGACCCTATAATACTAAGACAGCTCACTCCCTATCTCTCCCATGGTAATGTAAATTTTGCAGTGCCACCTTGTGGTGGGCTTGATCAGCCTGCCTGCCGGTTGGTGTTTCACATGTAAACACATAGAATTAAATTATACATGAGATAGGTAAGTATGAATACACATCAATATGAAATTGCTATGAACAAATACACATCATCATCAGCATCATCAGCATCATCATCATCGCCATCATCACACATCTTTCACATTCATATATACATTTATAGATATAACATAGCAACTGCTTAACCAAGAGAACAGCCAGCGCACCAAGTGGTGGGTTTGATCATTTTGATTACAAAGTACAGGCTGAGTGAGCCGTCTTAGTATTATAGGGTCTTTGGCCGCGCTGCTAAATTGTGTGTCGCCACTCGAGAGGACGCTTTTCGCAAGACCGCCTCATGCCACGGGGGGTTCGCGGTTATCGGCGACACGACGACACTGGCACCTCAACCGCTGAGTGGAATCCAGGTTTGTCGGAGAATTGGCACCAGAAGCTTGTGTTTATATTCCCAGTATATCGTACGTGAAACCTCTATTTGCAACCAATATATATGTACAAGGACAAATAGTTTTGCGCCTGTCTGGACATGTTCTTGCCCGTGTGAAACCTCTATTTGCTCCCCGAGAGAGTGCCACTGGTAACTTGCAAAAGCAGCAACACTTCAACACCTTTGCAGGCAGCTTTTATGAAATTGATGATGATGATATCGTACATCAATCTACATGTCAAGTCCCAGGATTTCTGTACTCCACCTCTCTCTATATAGTGATATAGAATAGATTAGAGTGATTGAGCTGTATGCTCAGGCCAAGTCAGAGACTCCACCATCAGGGTCCACTACATGTGGTGAGGATGCTCTGTTCAGTTTTGTCATGTGCAGTAATGAGTTTGAATCTGCTTGCGTTAGCTGGGTGTATCCTGGAATATGTGGTTCATCTGGTATCAGTGGTATCGTTGTTAACACCATGTCAAGCTGCCTTTTGAATGATTGTACACTGCAGTTTGATTGATTTCTTATGTAAGCTTGCATTGTATTGAAGAGTTGGACTCCTCGGACGAAGGACTTCCTTCCCGCAGTGTTCTTGTTGACTGCGAGGCTTTTGTATTTATTGCTGGTACCTTACCAAGTCTGCCATATCTTTTCGAATGAGACACTGTTATTCCATAGTTAGGTACTTTGCCTTCAATCATTTTTCAGGTTTATATGTTTTGATATCTCTCACATCGACATTCAATGGAGTAGATTTTCAGGAATTTTAATCTTGGTGTCTTTGATATATGATCTGAAGCTGCATTGCAGTGACTCTAGCTTCATCAGCTGTCCTTTAGAAGTGGGTATCGACAGTTGTGAACAGTATATACACATACATACACACATATATATGCATATATATATATATATATATATATATATATATATATATGTGTGTGTGTTGGATATATAATTTATATATAAGCATTATATGAGTATAAATACCAGAAGTTTGTAAACTCCCCCCTCAGTCTTATCAGACTCGGCTGGTGGCGCCACCTATGTTTGCCCATCTCACAAACCGCTCTTCACTGCCTGTGTCAGTCTCGGCTAAAATATATTAGAAACATATTAGAAAAGAAAACACGCCATTTCTATGTACCTCACCTTCTGCCTTTATAAACGCTCAATAAATGTGTCTCTTTGAAGACAGTACATAGTTGCAGACATGTATAAGAAGCGAGGCGCAGTCTGTGAAGTTACCTATAAGGACGACTTCAGTGGTGTAATATTTATTATCTGTACAGTGCCTGAAAGCGAAAGCCCAATGAATAATGGACCACAAACTAACTATAATTGACGAGTGCAGGCGCAAAACCCCATAAACGCCAATCCAAACATTAGGATAAACATTGGAATTAAACCTTCAACATTTTAATTTTTTTACATTCCTACGTTTTTGTTCATTGCTCCACAATCATGTCATCACAAGAAAAGTGGAATTAGTTAGAATTAAAATTATTTTCAGGAATAAATCTGTTATTTTCTTCAAATTTTCTGATTGGCATTTACGTGGTTTTGCGCCTGAACTCTTAAATTATAAATTGTGTTTACACCTCATCAACGACATTCGCGACTATCAATCATGGTAGGCATTCATGGTAGGATCCAGAATATTTTACTCAGCAGTTTACAGTCTAGTCGCAAGATCCATCATAATTTGCTATTTAGACCTATCGACATGAAGTTCCTACATACAGAGTAGTTGAAGCTAAACAGTTTAATAATTTACTATCGCATAAATATGAATATATGAAGAGTTCAGGCGTAAAACCCTGTAAACGCCAATCCAAAAATTGAAATAAAAATTGGAATCAGACCTTCAACAAGTTTTTTTTTTTACATTCCTACTTTTTTTGTTCATTGCTCCATAATCATGTCATCACAAGACACGTGGAATTAGTGAGAATTAAAATTATTTTCAGATAACAATCTTTTAACTAAATTTTTGGATTGGCGTTTACAGGGTTTTGCACCTGAACTCTTCATATGTAAACACATATAATTCTGTGGGTGAAATTTGTGTTCACATTTAGGATATGCCATGTAGTATACCTACAGATACACACAAATATGTATATATATATATATATATATATATATGCATACATATACTCATACACACATGCATACACATACATGTATACACACTTGCATATATCAGGTCATGGTGCTGGCGGCCTAGTCTCCCAGTGGGGCAGCACTATAAAGTTGTCATCAGTGTGCTCTGTCACTTGTAAGTTGGTACCCATCCTGATATTACCTTTGATGTTGCCAGGATGTAAAACTCCAACAACCAACAACCAATCGAACGCTAAAGCCCCTGTCACACCTCGCCAGATTGAGGAAACGGATAGAGCCGGACAAAAATATTCTAGTCTGGTGTGATTCGGACGTGAAATGTATCGATTATGTAACGGATGGGGAACGGATGGCGATGGACGGGAACGGACGGGGAATGGACGGGGAACGGACGATGACGATTAATAATCGCATACATCAGTCCGGCGCAATCCGTTACAAGTTTTATGCATGCTCAAAACTTGTAACAGATCGGGCTGGATATCAGCGGATATGCAATGGACACAAACTGGACTTTGCTGGATATCAACGGACTTTGTTTGGTTTCTTTCCATTTCCCCAATCCGGTGAGGTGTGACAGAGCCTTAGCACATTATGGATTACTGACATTCGATAAAAAGACAAACAAAATAAAACCTTCTGCCTTAATTGACTCTACTTCACATCCATGCAATAACGCATAAGGCCGAGTGATTATCCACTAAAAACACCACGGATTAATTAATGGCATACAATAATACTGTCTTAATTAATGGATGAATTATGAAGCAATACAATCTAGCAATCAACAGCACGACAGACAATGAGTGGGATGAAGGTGAGTACCGTCTCCACAATGCAACTGTTAGCAACATCTAAAAGTCATATCATGACCTGAGACAGTGCGCACTCATGGCAACTTTATAGTGCTGCCCCAGTGGGAGAGCAGGCTGCCAGCGCCATGACCCGATATCCCACTCAGTCACATTATCCTGACACTGAGCCAACCAGTCCTTGCCCTATTCTAATAATGCCGAGCGCCTGGTTAGGAAGTGACAAGTTAAAATCTTTAAGTCATTGGTTTGACTGGACCACCCCCGGACCAGTCGCCCGGACTGTCCCGGACATCCCCTGATAAAATCGCTATTTTCGTCGTTTTTTGCCTCGCGGTCACACGTACCCGGCCGGTGCGATCCGGGGGTGGTCCGGGGGTGGTCCGGGGGTGAACTGGAGCCTGTCCGGGCTGTCCGAGGGTGGTCCGGGGCTGTTTCGCTGCTACTACTACTACTACCATGCCGCTGTTGCGGATTCCGAGGGACACCAGTTTGCGAGGGACACATCGCTTCTGCACATGCGTCAAAATCGAACAGCATCATCACTAACCTTATAAATTTAATATAATGTTTTTGGTATAGATGTTTTCTATATGTGTACCAAACGATTTGTTTCTAGATGGTGTAATTTGAGAGATATTTGACTTCTTGTGTATTTTCTGTATGAAGATTGCTCATGGCCATTGACAATGCCTTGAGTTTGACGGTACGCGCAGTGCAAAACGTTAGTTTTATTCAAAATTAATAGAATTCAAGAACCCTAACCTTATAAATTTAATATAATATTTATGGTAAACATGTTTTATATATGTGTACCAAGCGATTTGTTTCTAGATGGTGTAATTTGGGAGATATTTGACTTCTTCTGTATGAAGATTTGCTCACGGCTGTTAACAATGCATTTGAATGGAAGTGTCCCTGGCAAACTGGTGTCCCTCGGAATCCGCATCACCGGATCGAGCCCGGAACGCCCCGGATGTTTTAAGCATTTTAAAAAATCCGGGGCAGCCACGGATCACCCCGGATGACGGTCCGGGGCTCGTCCGGCCTCTGATCGGGTAGGTGTGACTGAGGCTGTACGCGGCATGATTGCCTTCATCATCCCAACTACCCCAGTCGCCATCTAGCGGAAGGGATTGAGTACGGCACATACCCGTTGTATGGTGGAGCCGTCTGGTGATTCATGTTAGCACCATAGATAAAACTAGAGGGACAAACCGACACTTGCAACACCCAGGAGGCATGAACCAAAACATCACAGGACCATTACTGGAAGTGTCATTGAAATAAGTTAATAGTTAATTTTCGCGGGATTTTCGACATGTTGATTTAATGGAAAGGTTCATGGAAATAGTTGGGATGGTGTGTGTTTTGAGATATGTAATCGATATGAATTAATCTTACATTTTTTAACGCAAATATGACGCACTGCGTGCGCCCTCAGTGATTTGTTTGTTCATACAGTCCCATCCAATCACTGCAGTGTTCAACTTCTAGTGAAGGGTGTTATGGAGCGTGGCAAATGACAGCTATATGCCTATCCTATGTAGATAAAGGATTCACCCGGTACTCGCAGTACACGGGTGAATACCAACCCTATATAAAAACGGTCGAAAAAGCGGGTTAATGAATTGAGAGCCTAATTTCACAATCTAAGAAGCAACAATTATTCTATACATATGTCTTATTGATAGCCCGCTACCTTTGAGTTGAAGAATGTAATATAATATCTAGCTTAATAAGATTTAAAAGTGAATTCGACGGCGTTCTGCGGCCGCCATCTTGTCTTTTTGCATTCTCTCCCATTTCACCAAGTCTGTGCCAATATAAGTAACCATTTGACACTGGAGGCAGGCATTCTACTTGCTGTTCCATACTAAAGCTATTTTCGCGCATATTTACAATACGTTGTCGTTCACCCGTGTACTACAAGTACCGGGTGAATGTTTTATCTATATCCTATGTAGACCTGTCCTGTCAATGTTTGTGTTATTTGTTAAGGGTTCTTTCTTGCTGCACTTGCATAGTCTGATGGTTTTGAATTTCTGTCATTGTCTGAGATAAATAGAGGCCTATTAGGTTGATCGTCATAATCTAGCTTAGCCTTAGCCTAGGCTACTTTTTACCTTGAAGTAACTTTAATTTTAAACGACTAAATTTTGATATATTTGAAGTGCAAACATCTCAAATTAGTTTTGGCAAGCATGGCAAAACTTAGATAAAAGATTCAGCCCGTACTTCCAGTATACGGGTGAAGACCAGCCTTATATAAAAACGGTCGAAAAATCGGGCTAATGAAATGCGTCTTTGTGAGGGCTTAATTTCACAATCTAAGAAGCAACATTTATTCTTTGTATATGTCTTCATATTTACCCGCTACTTTTGAGTTGGAAAATATAACAAAACATATACTTTAATGCAATTTAAAAGTGAAATCGACAGCGTTCTCTGGCCGCCATCTTGTCTTTTTGCATTCTCTCCCATTTCACCAACTATGTGCTGATATCAGTAACCATTTGATACTGGTGCCAGGCATTCTACTTCTTGTTCCATACTAAAGCTATTTTCGCCCGTATTTAGACTACGTTGTCGTTCACCCGTGTACTACAAGTACCGGGTGAATCTTTTATTTAGGCAAAACTCTGATACCATGGGATTCAACAGTAACAGGTTTTATTCAATTGACTTAGTGTGTCATTCTATGTGGCAACAAAATTCAATGCTTACTAAGTGCAGCAGTATCTAGTCTAATTCTAAGTTAAATATGTAGAAAACTAGAATCAAATCTAGATAATTGTTTGGGTTTTGAAAAGTTGATGCTTTCATCGGACTATGCAGCTGTA
The DNA here is from genome assembly GCA_030323885.1 of Branchipolynoe longqiensis. NCBI lineage: Eukaryota > Metazoa > Annelida > Polychaeta > Phyllodocida > Polynoidae > Branchipolynoe > Branchipolynoe longqiensis. The sequence continues at coordinate 97,357,591 of CM059190.1, read as the reverse complement.
AGTTGCTTGAGTGTTTTTTTTGGAGGGGGCTGGGGGTGTAGTTTAATATCAAGTGTTGGGGGAGAGGGTGATCTTGTTGGTGTTGGCTACGAGTAGGCCCTACTACTGTCACTTATTTTCAATCATCAACAAAACTCGCGTAGTTAATCATTTAAAGTTTACTTTCCCTCCAAAAGTATCTGCTCTCCCTCTCTCCATGGAGATGATCCACGTGTCCAGCGTCACGGCTGAGCCATCACTCACTCTGGTAACCAGCGTGTGGTAAACGGCGCCTGCTATCAATCTACTAAGGGGCAATGATGACACAAGTCCTGCGTGGAGACAGGAGACAAGACGCCCGGTTATGCGGCAGTCACACTACGACGACAAGGCCGACGACAGCCCAACGACTTGTCGTTTTGCTCTGTCGTCGGCTGTCGCTACGATGTCGTTATGTTGTCGTTCGGGTGTCGCCGCGACACCTCCGCGACACCTCCAGTTTCTCCACTGTCGCCGGGTTGTCGTCGGGTTTTTGGCCGTGTTGAAAAACCTCGACGACACCCGGCGACAGACGATGTCGTTCGGCTGTCGCTACGGTGTCGCTACGGTGTCGTATTTGTCGTTAAGCTGTCGTTAAGCTGTCGCCGCGGCCATTTGGCCGTTGGCCATTGGCCGTTGGGTTCCTAACAGGTCCGCTGCATGATGCGCGGAAAGGAAGACAGAAAGCGGAGGTGGGAAACTGAGGCGTTTATTGGGACGCCTCGGGCAATATGACATAGCAAATACAAACAAATGTCAAACATAGAGAAGGATATACAGGGTAAGTATCAGGCTGAAGTACATATCAAAGAAGGTTGTTTAAGATGAGAGAAATGTCTGATGGCCTATGAGGGGGGGTGCGCCGAGGAGCCCTCCACCTTGCGGAGAAGGAGCTAGAAGGAGATAGTTGGGTGGGTGGGTGGAGAAGAAGGGCTGCGTGGTGGAGACTGGAGGCGAATGGCTGAAGGAGGCGGCGGGCGGCCTTATAAGGGAGAAAGTGAGCAGTGGCAGGGGAGGCGTGAATGCTCAGGGCCGGGGGAGGGCGAGGGGAGCAGCGGACGTCGCGCGAGGCGCGAATGCTGCGCGAGGTGGCAGGGGGTGAGGGGAGGGACTCTTCCTTTCATCGCATCAAACGTAATGCTTCGCATTACGACCGATGCGCGGAAAGGAAGACAGAAAGCGGAGGTGGGAAACTGAGGCGTTTATTGGGACGCCTCGGGCAATATGACATAGCAAATACAAACAAATATCAAACATAGAGAAGGATATACAGGGTAAGTATCAGGCTGAAGTACATATCAAAGAAGGTTGTTTAAGATGAGAGAAATGTCTGATGGCCTATGAGGGGGGGTGCGCCGAGGAGCCCTCCACCAAAACGGAGGAGAGGGCTCGAGGCGCGCCCGAGGGGGCGAGGCGGGGTACATAAGCGTGTACCGCCTCGGAGGTCCAGGTCCCCTGTGCCATGATGTCGGGGAGGGGCACCCCGGCGCGCTGGCAGGCCTGGGCGGCGCCCCGGCGGAGGCTATGGAGGGTGAATGTTTCTGGGGCCGGGACGCCTTGGGCCTTGAGGGCGCCCCTCAGGAGTTCGGTGAGGGTGCGTGGGTCGAGCGGGCGGCCGGAGGGCATCATGAAGGCGAGCGCGTCCTGCGGCGCGGGAGACTGGGCGAGGGCGAGCTGCCAGGTCGAGACCGGGCATAGAGGCGAGCCGGAGATGGCAGGGACGAAGAGGGCCACGGCGCCCGAGGGCCCCGAGATAGTCTTGGAGCTCTTTATCAGGAGCCGAAGGCCCCCGGGCGCGGGGCGGACATCAGCCCGGGTCAGGGTGTGGGGGCCGGCCCACCCCTCGGGGCTCGGCACCAGGAGGTTGGATTGGCGCAGCATGCCTAAGAACCCGAGGAGCAGGGTGGCCCGAGGGGCGAGTGAGGCGGGCCCTGCGCGGGCGAGGTGGCTGATGGCGAGCGCCAGCTGGCGCGGCGTGAGGGGCGGCGCTTGCCGCGGGACGTGGGCAGAGGAGCGCTCGCCTCCCCGGCAGACATCTTTGGCGAGGCGGGCGTCGAAGCCCGAGGTGAGGCCCCCCGCCCCCTCTACCCAGGTCCGGGCTCCCGAGACGGCGTTCTTGACGGAGGCCGGGGCGAGGGCGCGGGGCGAAGAGGGAGGCGGTGAAGAGCGGCGACATCGAAGGCCGACGGGGCGAGGGGGTCGACACCTCGGGCAACCGTGAAGCTGACGAAGTCCTCAGCCTGGCGGCGGCGATTCCTCCAGGTCGCGGGAGCAAGCGCTGCGAGGCGGTGGCGGGCGACGTCGTCGATTTCAGCGGGCAGGTAACCTAGAGGCCGGGATGAAAGGGGAAAGCGTCATGTGATGCAGCAGTGGGGGTGAGCCCGAGGCGGGCCACCTCGCCGCGGACCGTTTCGGCCCAGGGGCCGGCGAGATGGGCGCGGCTTAGGGCGTCGGCAAGGAGGAGGTCCGCACCGGGCTTGTGGGTGATGTGAAGGTCAGAGGCCGCCAGCAACCAGAGCTCCCTCGCGCAGGTCCCGAGGGTGGGGTCTCGGGCGCGTCCCGACTCGAGGGCGGTGGCTGAGGCCATGTTGTCGGTGTAGACCACCACCGTCGCCCCCGCGATGTCGTCCGGGAGGAGGGAGTGGAGGGCGACGACGAGGTTGACCGCCTCGAGGGGAACCGCGCCCGGAACCCCGAGGAGTACCCTCGGGGGAGTGGGCGCCGCCCCCGGTGAGACAGGAGTCGCACTCGATCACCCAGCGGCGGCCCTCCGGGGGGGCGGAGGAGATGGATGCCATTGGAGATTCGTCCATACGCGGCGAACCACCTCAGATCCCGGAGGGCGTCGTCGGCGAGGGTGATGGAGGCGGCGCCGTAGCAGCTGCGGAGCGCCCCGAGGAGGCGAGCCATGAACTACCGGCCGGGGAGCACGCAGCCGCTCACGTGGTTGAGGCGCCCCAGGAGACTTTGAAGCTGTTGTTTCCCGAGGGTGGGCTGGGCGATGCGTGCGTCACAGTCGTCGATGAGAGCCTGGATCTTGGCGGGGGGCGACCCGGATGGTCATCGTCTCGCTGTCGAGGGCGAACCCTAGCCAGTGGAGGCGGACAGCGGGAGGATGGCACTTTCCGGGCGCTACGTCGAGACCGAGGGCAGCGGTGAGGGCGAGAAAGGCGTCGAAGGCCTGGCACGCCCTCAGGTAAGAACCCTCGCATCCTATGAAGTCATCGACGTAGACGAGGGCGTGGAAACCCTCGCGCCGGATGATCCAGGCTACTGCAGCGGTGACACGGACGCAGGCAGCGCCCGAGGTGCGGCACCCGAAGGGGAGGGCAAGATCTATATAAGTGTTGCCGTCGAGGCAGATGCCGAACAGAGGGCAGGATAGGGGGTCGGCACGGAGCTGGCGGTAGGCCCGGGAGATGTCGGCGGTCCAGACGTAGGCTCCGTGGCCCTGGTCGATGAGGCGGCGGCCTACGTCGGCGACGGAGGGAAGGGTGTAGGTGTGGGGTTCCCCGAGGAACTCGCGCCGGGGGATGCCCGAGTTTACGCTTGCCCCTAGGGGGTAGGAGAGGTCGACGATGACCCGCCTTTTGCCCGAGTCGGCCTTGGGGCGGGTCATCATGGGGGAGACCTGGGTCCAGGGGGTAAAGGGGGGGACGGTGGAAGGGGCCGATCAGGGCGCCGAGGGCCAGCTCCGTGTCGACGAAGTCTCGGATGTGGGAGAGATATTCGGGGGACTCTCGGTGATTGGAGAAGGAGGGGCGGGGGAGGGTAGAGGCGGAGTAGTTGGCGGGGAAGCCAAACTCGAGGAAGTCGAGGACGGCGGGGTCGGGGTAGTGGCGGAGGTGGGTGCGCCAGGCGGGGATGTGGAGGCCCGAGGGAAGGGGAATGCGGGCGGCCAAAAAATTAGGAAGGCCCGCTTTCCGGAGGGTTGTGTAGGCATGGTTAAATGCGGGGTAGCGGGCCCACGCCTCGCCGGAGGTGTGGGGCCAGGAGGAGAGGAGGGTGGGGGCGGTACTGGGAGGGTGTGGGGCCGCAGGAGGGGGCGGCTGGGAGGGTGTCCTGGAGGTGGGGGTTGATGACGTCGACGGTGGGCTCGTCGAGGGTCGGGGCGGGGGCGAGGGCAGGGTGGCGGTCGGGGGAGGAGGTGCGGTGAGGGCGTGTGAGGGGGGCAGCGAAGTCCTGCTGGGTGGGAGGAGGGGGGGTGGGGTGGAGGGGGGAGGGGGGGTCGGGTTCGGGGGAGGGGGGGCTGAGGAAGGCGGTGTCGCCGAGGGTGAGGGGGAAGACTGGGTCGTGTAATGTGATTAAGCGACCAACGACTGCACACGTTGAGGTCTAGTTACTTAATGCTTTATTCAGCCCGTGCGATACCACTACACTGGTTCCTCCGCTCTGCTCGGTCCCGGCCGTCGCGCCGCTGCCCTGCAGATAACACCATACATAACATCTCCCTTTCATATGGAGAAACAACATGATGTAATTCTGGAATAAAATACAATGCAATTTGACTGACATGTGACAGCCCGTTAAGTATTTTCATTTAGGATTTGTTGTGCGCCTTCTACTGTCTTTGCACGTTGCCTTAGTTTGCGGTATGTATCTCGCAGTCTTTGTGCTGGCTAGTTTGAGTTCGTTGTGTCCTTTCGGTCGACAGACCGTACAGTTCGTTAGTTCGTGCGGTCTGATCTCATACCGTTCATACCAGCTTGGTTCAACTGGCCCGCACACACCTCCCCTTTCCCAAATGACATTTAGATAAGTACATATACAATGGTTTACAGTTTATGACACAATCTGTGAACATGTTATTGGCATTGGCTCTTTAAGCAATACAATTATTTAATTGTTTGTTTTCTCGTTGAGATATAAGCATGCATGGACTATGTTATGACCAGATGATTTTATCACGTGTGTCCTTTCCAGCGATTAGCTGCCACGCCATTACTCATGTCTTGGTTTCTTATCTTTTCTTTGATGTGGCCCTGCGGCCTGACCTTTCTTACTCACTTACTAGGGCTCGTGCCTTTCACACGCTTTTCCTGGTTATCTCATGAACTTTATCTTTGACCTGCACTGTGTTGATGTTACAACCTGCTCTATGTGTTTATTTCGACTATGTTAATAGTTTATGTACTAATTTACTGTGCCTTACTGATAGGCTAATCTTCTCACCGGTCTTACTTCTCTGCCACTGCGAGTTACATAGTTAGGTTGCGCGTTGTCTGTATTTGGGTTTCGATTTCTGTTTTTGTGTTTGTTGGTTGTGGTTGGTGTCGGAAATATATGTTTCCTGTTTCTTTTAACCGTGTGGTTTTGTTCGTTTCGAATTTCATAATTCCGTGATGCTTCTCCTACTCCTTTTGAAATTCTACCCGGTGCCCAACTTTCTTTGTGTGTTCTGTACTGAACATGCGCGCCAGGTTTCAACTCGATGAATTTTCGTCCCGCGTGGCGGTCAAAAAATTTCTTTTGGTTATTTTGTACCTTTTCGATCTGGCTTTGCTTTACTCTCACCGTTTTGGCTTTCAACTGTCTGTCTGTAGACGGTAGTTTTGAACGCAACTTTCTGCTCATTAAGAGCTGCGCGGGTGATGCTTCTAAACCTACGAGAGGTAACACCATACATAACAGGTCGATGATGCTGGTAGACAGCGGGCAGAGGGAGGCGGCGAGGGCCTTGTGGGCGGGAGTGATGGTCCCGGGCGGTGGAGGCGGTGCTGGCTGGAGCGGCTCCGGTGAGGTGGGCGGCTTGGCCCTCGGGGACACTGGTGGTGCCCGGGGCGGCCCGGCGTTTGGCTGGGCGGACCGGTCCGAGCAGGAGCGGCGGTCCGAGGCCGGTGGGTAGTAACTGGGACGTGGGTGGCGGCGGGGCTGGGCTGAGCAGTAGTGGGCCGGTTAAGGGCCTCCGGGCCGGCCGGGGGGCACCGGCGGACTAAAAATCCGCCGAGGTGGCGGGCATCACGCGCTCACGGTTGCGCTTGGAGTTGCATACGTCCTCACTATGCGCGGTTAGCATTTTGCGCACATTAGCGCAGTAGGCGCATGTATGCCTCTGCCTGGCGCCCCCCTGGCCGTGGGCCTCGCCGGGGCCCGCTAGGGTGCAGGCTGCGGGGTCCCGGTTCCAAGCGCCGCAGGGGGCCCCGTGGAGGTCCCTACTGTAGGTGATCCGGGCCTCGGGCAAGGAGCGGGGCTGTTGGCGGGCTCTGGCTGGGTCTGTTGGGCGGACGGGGGCGGCTGTGGAGGGCTGGTGGACGGGGGTGGTGAGGGAGTCGACCCTGAGCATGTTGAGGGCCACAGGGTCATGCCACCCCTGGGGGAGCCTACCGTCCGCGATCCAGGAAAATATGCTATCCGAGTAGCGGCGGACGGTGGGCCAGGGGTGGATCAGGATATCTCTCATGACGGTGAGGTGGTGGTGGTGTAAGCCCTGGAGGGAGTGATCCGGGAAGGAGGGGTGGTTGACCATGGAGAGGAGGGCGAGGTTGTACTCGTCCTTCGTCGCCTCTCCAAGCTTCACCGCCTTGCGCCCCGGGCCCCTCTCTACTAAATCACACGGGAAAAACATAATCAGACGGGATACCTCTGCGGCGTACGGTGTGCTGCGCCTCGGCGGATGCCAATATATCGCGCACCGCGTCGGCCGCGGATGCCGGGCTGTGCTCCACAGGATCCTGGCGGTAGGCGGGCGGCGGTGCTGAGCTGGCGTGGGCGCGGGTGTAGCCCTCGTACTGCGGGTGTAGGCCTCCGGGCTGAGTCGCTTGAGGTGGAGGCGGTGGCCGGCTCCCGGTTGCGGCGCATGCCCGAGGCGCCGGGACGGGCGGCAGGCTGTAGGCGGGCTCCCGCCTGGGCGTGGGCGGGGGGCTCCCCGGAGCCCCTCGGGCTTGCCCCATCTCGACGGCGTCCATGCGGCTGGTGAGGCGCGTGATGGCCTGGATGAGGAGGGCCGTCTCGCTGCTGGGCTGGCCCGAGGGTGCTGCGGGCGACGCCGGGGCCGTAGAGGGGACGGAGCCACCCGGGGAGCCCGAGGAGGGTCCTGGCGTGGCCATGCCGGAGGCCTTGGAGCTCTTCCGGCCCTTTCCCTTTCCGCGGCTGGGCATGATCTCGGGTTGGCAGAAGAGCAGCGGTCCGAGGTGAAGTATAGCCAAAGAAGAAGGGCTGCGTGGTGGAGACTGGAGGCGAATGGCTGAAGGAGGTGGCGGGCGGCCTTATAAGGGAGAAAGTGAGCAGTGGCAGGGGAGGCGTGAATGCTCAGGGCCGGGGAAGGGCGAGGGGAGCAGCGGACGTCGCGCGAGGCGCGAATGCTGCACGAGGTGGCAGGGGGAGAGGGGAGGGACTCTTCCTTTCATCGCATCAAACGTAATGCTTCGCATTACGACCAAAACCTACATGTTTGCACCGTCCCATTCTTCATATTTCTCATGAAGACTGCTTCCTAACAGGTCCGACGCATAGTCTAACACACATGTTTGTACCGTCCCATTTCTTCATATATCATATGGAGACTGCTTCCTAACAGGTCCGCTGCATAAAGCTACATGTCTGCACTGTCTAACACACATGTTTGTACCGTCCCATTTCTTCATATATCATATGGAGACTGCTTCCTAACAGGTCCGCCGCATAAACATACATGTTTGCACCATCCCATTCTTCATATTTCTCATGGAAACTGCTTCCTAACAGGTCCGCCGCATAAACCTACATGTTTGCACCGTCCCATTCTTCATATTTCTCATGGAAACTGCTTTGTGTGTGTCTGTGTGTGTGTAGTGGTGTCTGTCGCGGCACTGTCGCGGCACTGTCGTCCAACTTGGCCCGAATTTGCATATGTCGTCGGGTTTTCAAAAAATCCAAGTCGCTGGGCTGTCATCAGCCCCTTGTCGTCGTAGTGTGACAGCCCCATAACGAGTTGTCCTAAGAATCTGTTATCGATCGTGTAGAAACCATAAATCATTGACAGAAGCTACAGCGAGAGATTGCGTGCAACACACACATCATATATATATATATATGATAGAGTTCAGCCGCAAAACCCCGTAAACGCCAATCCAAAAATTGAGATAAACATTGGATTCGAACCTACTTTTTAGTTCATTGCTCCATAACCATGTCATCCTAAGAAAAGTGGAATTAGTGAGAATTAAAATTATTTTCAAGTAAAAATCTTTTATTTAAAATATTTAAATATAGATATGTATACATATATATATAATCATAATATATATATACAAAAACTTCCAGTGCGCGAGTGACCATTTCGCGCCATTGGTGAAGGTTGGGCCGGTGGTGGCACCACCAGTCACGTGGGTGGGTCACCCATAAATGATAAAGTAGTACACAACACCACAATGGTTAAGCCCCAGTCACACATACCCGGATCAGGGGCCGGACGAGCCCCGGACTGCCATCCGGGGTGATCCATGGGTCGTCCGTGCCGAGCCCCCCTGATCCGGCCTGATCCATGGCTCGTCCGGCGCCGTCCGGGCTCAGCCCCGGATGTTTTAAAATGTTTAAAACATCCGGGGTGGTCCGGGGGATTTTGCGATCCGGGCTCAATCCGGCCTGATCTGGGGGTGATCCGGGTATTTCGGGGGTGGTCCGGGGTGGATCGGGCCTGTCCGGGGGTGGTCCGGGGTCATTTTGAGCCTCGGTTTGGCAGACAATCCCTGGACTATCCAGGACTACCCCTGGCCTAGCCACGGACCACTCCCGGACTGCCCCCGTAAGACCGGGGGTGATCCGGGATAGTCCGGGGGTGGTCTGGGATAGTCTGGGGGTGGTCCGGCCTCGTCCGGGTTAGTCAGGGGCCGGTGCGGCCCAGTCCGGGGGTGGTACGGGGCGGTCCGGGCTTTGGTCCGGGGCTCGTCCGGGAAAGTGTGACTGCGAGGCAAAAATTGACGAAAACAGTGATTTTATCCATGGCGGTCTGCGACAGTCCGGGCTGTTGGTCCGTGGGTGGTCCGGCTCAAAATCCGGGGCTCGTCCGCCTATGTGTGAATATAAGGAACATCCCTTGCATGCCTTTATACTCACATAATTCTTATAAATCACACTCACACACACACATATTATATAGATTAGTTAGACGAATCTTACCTTGGTATAGATGATGGATAACTGTTGTTTTACTGAGGTATAAGCCTCGGATAGACGTGGGCTAGGGAGAGGGAAGCACATCCAGTCCAGCAATTTTTACCTACTTATTCAGGATAAATGATCTAAACAGACAATAATACTAATAATAATGATAATGATAATCGAACTGTAAAGTTTCCTTGGTATAAACCGACCGAATAGACGTGGAAGGGTGTGGTGGGTGGGCCCTAGCCCACGTCTATCCGAGGCTTATACCTCGGTAAAACAACAGTTATCCATCATCTATACCAAGGTAAGATTTGTCTAACTAATCTATTTTACCTCGGTATACAGCCTCAGGCTAGCCTCAGGCTAGGGAGACGTTTACGTAAAATCATTTATCCTGTATATCTTGTTAACTTATTCAATAACAATTTAATGTACATTGGGACTCATTAATCGACAAGATTTTTGGAGACAGGAAAGTGTATTCTCACCTCATGTAGATCTAGTCTTTCAGTAACCATCGGGCAACAGTGCTCGACTTTTCCAACCGTTTGTTATAATGTCTTGCAAACGATCGTGCAGTTTTCCACCCTGCATGGGCTAAGATCCGTTTAACGGAAATTCCAAGCAGACGTGCCTTTGACACCATAGCACCTCGCGTCGAGTGGGACGCATATTTGTCCGTATCGATGCCTGCCAATTTTAACACTGTAATTGTCCATCGTGCAGCAAGCGTATCTCGCGAAATGCCCTTGTGTGGCTTAATAAAGCTGACTAAAAGTTGCTTTGACATTCTTAAGTCCTTCGTCTTGGATATATATGCCCTAATGGCTGAAACTACACATAATTTTGGGTCCTCTGTAAAACTTGTTACATTAACTGTAGACAGGGGATCTCCTAATCTGTTTGACTTTAATAACTGTGTCAAGTCAAACGTGGCTTCTTTCTTATCTATTTCTAGGCCATCCAGTGACAGGGCAACAATAGTTTGTCCTCTATGTCCTGTTACTAATAATAAGAGCAACGCTACTTTAAATCCTAACTTTTTAATATCTAAATGTCTGTTATGTGGCCATTGTTTAAATAGTTCAAATACTACAGACACATCCCAAAACCGACTATATTTTGGTTTGGGTGGATTTCTTTCATATATTGATCTGAGAATCCAGTGGATAACTTGATGTTTCCCTATAGTTTGATTTATCCTTGGAAGGATAACCGACAAAGCACACCTAGCAGCATTAATTGCTCTAAACCTTCATCTTCTAACATCCGCAAGAATCTTCCGACCTGGGAAATGGTCGGGTTCATAGGTTTGACTTTCTTAATAAGGCAATGAAAGCCCCACTTTCTTAAATAAGTTGTATACATTTTTACTGTGCCTTTTCGCCATGCATGTGAAACTATTCTTTGCTGTGTAATTTTGTCTAAACCAAATTGTTCCAAATATTTATTTTAAAAAGGAATGCCAGGAACGGTGTCGTTGACATGTCCCCGCATTGTTTTAGGGGGCCTTGATGTGCCAGATTTCCCGGCGATCTTCGGAATCGCAGGCAATCTGTGGCTGTTGCCACTATGCCCGGTAGCCAAGGTTGTGTGTCCCAGTCGGGAACGATTAATATTGCATGTGCTTTCTCCATCTTTATCTTTCTGGCCACTCGGCTGATCATGCTGAATGGAGGGAAAATATAGTAAAATTTATTTCCCCAACTCAGAGAAAACGCATCTATCTGCCAGGCGTTTGGTTCTGGATGCCATGAAACATATTTGTTAATTTTAAAATTATTACGGGATGCAAATAAATCGACCTCAGGTCAGCCCCATTTCTGACAAACTATCTCAAAAATGTTTGGATTAAGGGCCCATTCTAAATGATCATGGAAATGTCTACTCTTTTGGTCAGCTACCGTATTTTGAATGCCTGGGATGTGTGCCATAGTCAGCCAAACATGGTTTAGCTGCGCCCATTCCCAAATCTTCTTTGCTACCTCATTACATGGCTTGGACTTTGTCCCTCCCATGTTTCTTACATATGCCATTGCGGTCGTATTGTCAGTTAGTATTCTAACATGTTTTCGTGGTATTTTAACGAGGCTTGCTAGTCCTAAATAAATGGCTCTCAATTCCAAAACATTAATATGGTCCGAAATTTCATTTTGTAACCATCTGCCTCCTGTTGCGACTTCATTACAATGCGCTCCCCAACCTTCTAGTGATGCGTCGGTGGTCACCACCGTGTTGGGTTCACCCATTCGAATAGGGTTAGGAGAATTCTGAATATTTTTGAACCACCAATTAATATCATCCATCCCGTCTTCCGAAATAAACATTTTCCGTTCGAAATTTCCTTTTGTGTGAGCCAACGCCAAATTCTTATCTATTTCCAAAGATTTAATGTGTGCCTTACCATATAGAATAGCTGGGGCATACGATATCAGTATACCGACTAGCACGGCGACCTGCCTTATCTTTGGCCTATTTAACCTGATCAAGAAACTTGACTAGTTTGTTCTCAGGGAGTGAAACCGTCATTAATCGGGTGTTGATAATAAAACACAAACATTTGAGTTTGGTTGTCGGTAAGAGAACCGACTTCTTCTCATGAATATAAAATCCCAACTTTGTTAAAATTTTACATAACTCTTTGACAGCATCCTGACAGTCATCAAATGACTGTGAAACAATAAATGAGTCGTCTATGTATGGGAACATGGTGTGACCCTTCTTAGCCATAGCTGAAAAAAACGGTTTCAACAATTTCGTAAAAAGACGTGGTGCACACGCTAAACCATTTGGCATACATGTGAACTGGAAAAGTTTATTGTCTCAAATAAATCTTAGGAATTTGCGGTGTTCCGCACAAATAGGGACAGTATAATATGCGTCCTGTAAATCTACACTAGCCATCCATGCATCAGGCGTAACCAAATCCCTGGCAGTGTCTAGAGAAAACATTTTAAAATGTTGATATTCTACTAATTCATTTAACTTAGTCAAATCCAAAATCATTCAAATATCCCCATTAGGCTTAGGTCTGGAAAAAATATTAGAAATAAATTCCCCTGGAGTGTGAAGCACTTCCTCTATAATGCCTTTCGATTCAAAAACGAAACTTGAGTAGATAATGCTTGCTTTTCCAATGCATCAAACTTATATGGAAAAGGAATTCGATATTGCACTGGTAATTCAATAAATGGGATTTTAACTCCTGTTACTATGTCCAAAATATTGTCATCGTTAGTAATTTTAAGCCATTCCGATAAACAATTAGAAACTTTGCCAGCATAAAATTTTCTTACATCCGTTTGTGTCCCTTCCGCCACCATCTCTGCTACCACTGATGTTTGTGTAGCAGTGTTCATTTGCTGCCTGGGCGTGGGAAGAGCTGCTTTGGTGCAAACTTTTTGTGGAACGGGTGGTTTCCGTCGTTCCAGCCTTGACGGTCGCCCCGACCCCTGCCTCATGGCAGATAACCATAGGAGTGGCCGGATCTGCCAGCCCTGGTGCCGCGACGGATCCGAAAATCCCCTCGCGGTCTGCGGAATCTGGAGGTATTTTCCGACCTCCGGGTAGTTTCCATGTTCTTCCCACTTTTTGTTTCCGCCTCCACTTCCTTAAATAGGTAGGGGAGCTGGCCGCCAAACATCTTTGACTTGTCTAACGGTTTCCCTTTTATCGGTTTTGGTGGAAGGAAGAGGGTGTACTCCTTCCCGTCATTGTCTGTCACCTTCTTAGAACGGGCCACCTCTTTCCCGGCATGTGTGGTGACTGCTTTATAGACGTTCTCGTATCGTCTGTAACTTAAAAAGTTACTGGCAGCAGTGAGCAACGCAATGCTTTTGTCCATTCCTCTTGCCAGCGAAGAGAACTTGTTCTCTGTCTGCATCCTATTCGCTGCATCCTATTCGCAACAGGGGTGACAGACGTCAGTGCTCCTAGCACTGCCTTATGCACTGTAAAGAGAGCAGCTTCAAATCTCTTCTTTTCCTCACTTAGATGAACCCCCGAGTCCATCTCCTTTACCACCGTGTTGGGGATTCCTTTAATCCCCGTAATCTGCTCCTTGAGTTTGTTGATTATTTCTGCCGGTTTATACGTGTTAAAATGGCCCTTGATCGTTTCGCGCATCATGGTGGTGGTTTTGATTTTCTTTGCCTTTTCCAGTTGGCAGCGCTTCCGGACCTTACCTCTGATTTTTGCATAGAGACCGGCTCTCTCGGTCTCAGAATCAGACTCTGTACTAGACGAGTCTGATGAAGAGTCAGAAGATGAGTGTTTCCTCTTCTTTTTCTTGCTCTTCTTCTTGGGCTTCTTAGCCTTCTTACCTTTATTTGCTTTCGTGAACTCGTCACCTGACGAGCTCACCGCCCTCTTCAGCTTCTTTGTCTTACTTTGGGCAGGGATCTCCACAACGGAATCTGTCTCTTCGAAATCCGAGACATCCTCCCAATCCGAATCAACGGGTGGAAGCTGCCGAGTCGTGTCAATGATGCTACTGGCTTGAAGTTGTCTCATCTTTTGTTCGACCAGCCGGTTGATCTGATCTGTTAGGTCTGCCGGATAACCGGCACCATCATCACTATCCCGAACCGAGACCGCATCAGCTCCAGGCTGTGGCGACGGGGGAGCTGTCAGCCCCGGCAATGAATCATAGCCGGTAGGCACGCGCCCCTCCGCAGCAGTGGGCGGCGGTTTGTTTCGTTTTGTAGCCATCGGTATTCTGTAACCAAAAAAGGGTACTTATTAAACCGGAATCAACTCAACTGAACACCAAAGTGACGCCAGGTTAACCTGGGTTGAGGATCAATGTGGTATTGAGTAATGTATTTACACCGTTCTCAGAACAGGCGTGATAAGCTAAGTATTGTCGTAGGTTTTTAGGTATCGAAACCAACCATACGTGGGGTAGGCTTCTGGGACCTCCCATCTCTCTGTCGCGTACACTTCTCCCTCCTGCGGCTTCTGCGCCAGCAAGTTGGAGAAAATGCTACGAAACTCGGAGAAACGCCTTATTCAAAAGGGGAATCTATAAAAGAAACCCAGGATCATCCCCAACAACACCCTCTATTAGGGTCATAGAGAATCTCCACAGGAGATGTGACCGTGCCAACATCTCTACCCGAATCAAAGCGGTTTGATAGAACCATGGTTTCGATATGCACAAAGCAATCCTTTGTTCTATCCGTATCGATTTTTAAAATGCTAATCTAGTCCAAACTGGACATACGAAAGTTCTGAACTTTCAAATCTAGATGCTATAATGCATCATAAACAAGCTCAACCAAAGTTTTTATCACTACTTACGGTTATTTGACTTGTTGTAGATAAATCCTACTGGAGCAACTCCACGAGCGTCCTCCAGTCGTGAGTTGTTTATGCTAATTGCTGGACCGGATGTGCTTCCCTCTCCCTAGCCTGAGGCTGTATACCGAGGTAAAATATATATATATATATATATATATTATATTAGAACTGGGCGTGGTGGCCGAATCGGTAGAATGCGGGCCTGGCGTGCGGGAGATCGCATGCCACAAGCACGCCAAAACTCTGACCCCATAGGGTTCAGCAGTAATAGGTCCTATTAAATTGACTTGGCATGCCCTTCTGTGTAGCAAGGAATGCTTAATAAGTGCACCAGTATTTAAATTGGATGTGCCCGTTCAAATCTATGTACGTGTTTTGCTTTTGAAAATGTGATGCTTTAATCGAACTATGCACCTTTAAAGCTAATGAATTGAGCGGCTATCTCCCGTTTTGGTAGATCGTGGAGTTCAAACCCACGCGTTCAAACCCTGGTCGAGCCAAACCAATGACTTATACTTGTCGCTTCCTAACCTGGCACTCAGCATTATTAGTATGAGCAAGGACTGATTGGCTCAATGTCAGGATAATGTGACTGAGTGGGATATGAGCTAATGGTGCTGGTGGTCATGTCTCTCAGTGTGGCAACACTATAAAGTCACCATGAGTGTGCACTGTCACTCACAAGTCAATACCCGGCCTGATATGACCTTAGATATTGCCTGGACGTAAAAACTCCAACAACCAACTCACAAGTACTACGACTAGTGCTGAGCGACAACGCTCTGTTGGTGTGTGCTGCCACCTATTGTATAATGTATCAACTACATGTTGATGTGCTTGTTGCCCTGTGTGTCGGTCCATAGTGGTGGCTGGACTTACTATTTTCCCTATTCTGTCTACACAAATACATCAAACGATGTAGACTATTTATAGGTCGGATCCATTCTGATTTAACGACCACCACATATATTAACATGTACGTGTAGAACTATTAAAGCTGCATAGTCCGATGAAATATCAAATTTTCAAAACCAAACCAATGATCTAGATTTGATTTTACATATCTAACTTAGATACTGATGCACTTATTAAGTATGTGTCACCACATAGAAGGGAACACTGAGTCGATTTAATAGCACCTGTTACTGCAGAAGCCTATGGTATCAGAGTTTTGGCGTGCTTGCCAAAATTATTTTCCCATGTTTGAATTTCAAATATCTCAAAAGGTAGCCATTTCAATTCAAAGTTACTTCAAACTAAATTAAGGTAGATTATAATGATCAATTTAATATACTTATCTCAGAAAAATGTCAGAAACTCAAAACCATCGGACTATGCAACTTTAAGTTGGCGAACAACTAAATCACCCTAGGTCTACTTCCACTAAAGTTCTTTGTTTGAGTTATTTATGTTTAAATAATGTATATATATAAATGCAAAAGCAGAATTGACAACTCATCAGCTTACTAGTTTACTGATTGTTAGATACCCGACAGGTAATCGGTTAATACTCAATAAGAGAAGCTCGGCATGGCTCAGATGTCGTCTGCTCAGTGCCCATTGATTTCCTCGCCGGGAATGTTTCCGGCAGTGTTGTTCCCAGACTTCAATCAGTGAGTAGCTTCACGTCGGGTACCAGCGGCTACCCGTAGTGCTGCTCGCGGGGCGCAGCGCCCTCAGCCACGCACCAGCGCAGGCCGGCACCGTCCTGCCACCATGCGTTTTTGGTGAGTGCTTTTGTGTGTGGGGGGGGGGGGGGGGGGGGGGGGGTTACACCCTGGCAACATCTAAGGTCATATCAGGACGGGTACCGACTTGTGACAGTGCGCACTCATCGCCGGTTTGTTGTTGGAGTTTAACGTCCTGGCAACATCTAAGGTCATATCAGGACGGATACTGACTTGTGACAGTGCACACTTATTGTGACTTTATAGTGCTGCCCCACTATGAGACCAGGCTGCAGGCACCATGATCTGATATCCCACTCAGTAACATAATCCTGACACTGAGCCAACCAGTCCTTTCCCTATCCTAATAATGACGAGCGCCTGGCTAGGAAGTGACAAGAATCAATTTTTAAGTCATTACTTTGACTCGACTAGGGTTGGAATCCCACGATATAAATTGTGGACGAAGATGGTCATGTAATTTACATGAGTAATCTCGGTGTTTGGCATCAAAGCTACAGAAACCAATGCACCAACCATTAACGCGTCCTGATTTAAAGTTTGTCTGTATATAAATATATATATATATATTTATATATTTATTTCTTGCCTATTGACCAGACGGGATGACCGAATTACTTGAGACTCCGTCTCCCGTGTTGGTAGAGCGAGGGTTTCGAACCCTGGTCGAATCATGCATGTTTTCATGCTAAAATCAGTCAATAATTAAATCTCAAACGCATACATGAGCCAGCGGTTGTGCTTATACATAAAGGACTTTGCTGTGTAATGGTTTAGCAATACAGTAATCCCTTTCTAAATCGACCGATCATGGGACCGACTTTAAATGGTATATTTAGGGAGGTGGTCGGTTTAGGGAGTTTTTCATTTAGTTACAATGGTTTTGTACGGGCAATCGTTTTGGGACCCAAATAAAGCAAGCAATATAGGGGAGTGGTCGATCGGTGGAGGTGGTCGATTAGAGAGGTTTTACTGTATTAGGTTCAAAGTATGATCTCGGATTGGAACTTGGTGCAATGCAATTCGCCTGAATCAATGTAGTAGGGTAGTGTTGGTCTTAAACTGTCTCATTATTACAGGGTTCCGGTTGGAGTAAAAACAAAGAATTCGGCGTTTTGAAAATGCATGCCTTTGTTTCAAAAAGATAAGAAAACGCGAATTAGGGACATTAATTGTGTTTCGAAAGTTTGTACGCCTAATAATAAATTCATCATCGCAAAGTGTTCGAGTATTTAAAGTATTTGCACAGAATAATTCAAATGTGGCAAAAATAAGCAAACATAAACAACAACAAAACAGGTACCACATCGTCAGTAAGAACCGACCCCGGCCTTAGCTGTGTTCACGCATGTAACTGGACATGTTTAAACAGGCAAAACATTTGGCAGTGATAATATATATTGATATATGACAGATAGAATATAAGGTTGGTTAATTGATTTTTGGAGTTTTACGTCCTGGAAGCATCTACGGTCATACCAGGATGGATTGTGATAGTGCGCAGTCATGGCAACTTTATAGTGCTGCCTCATTGGGAAAACAGGCCGCCAGCACCATGACCTGATATCCCATTCAGTCACATTATCCTGACAGTGACACTGAACCAACCAGTCCTTGCCCTATCCTAGTAATGGCGAGCGCCAGGCTAGGAAGCGACAAGTATCAATTGTTAGGCCACTATGCCCGGTTTGCACTGATGGAATCACCATCATTCAGTGCCAGTTGCCTCGATATATAGTATATGTATGTAGTATATAATATATATGTATGTATGGTCGTAATACTTGCATAGCGTTTGATTCGCGGCAGAGGAGGATCCCCCTCTCCCCCCCCCCCTCTTACGTCACATCCCCCCCTGGCCTCCCCTTATAACGTGGCCCGCCGCTGCCTCCAGTCACTCTGCCTCCTGCCTCCTGCCTCCTGCAGCTGCACGCACTTTTTTCTTTTCTTTTCCTTTCTCTCTATAGGCTCTTCGGGGCTCTTCCCATCCCAGGGACTCTACCCCTGATGACCTCGCCCATACCCGGCTGGTCCTGACATTTACTGACATTTCCGACATTTATTTTTACATTATCCTAATTGTCATTGCATGTACATGTACCCGATATGACCTCATTGTTTTGATCATTTACTCCTCATTTTATCCTGAATAACATGTCTTTTCTCCACCCCTGCCTCTGTTCCTCTGTCGCATATCATGAAACACGTCACGCATATCATCTATCCCTAAATTTGATCCTCCGTATCCAACTTAGATAACGGTTTACTATAAGTATAACAAATGCATTGCTGTATCTAAGGGAATACTAAGTTAATGTAATAGAACCTATTTGTTGGAACCTATTTGATGGAACATATTTAACATAACCTATTTATTAGAACCTACTACTATTATAGCCTATGATACTCACAATTTTGACAAATAGGCCTATGCCAAAAGTAATTTTGCATGCATTACCTTCAAATATATCTCCAAATTTAACAATTCTTTATTTTGTTTAAGTTACTTTGAACTACAGTAACATAGAATCTAATATAGTAATAACCAACCTAATGCATTTGTCTAAAAGCAAATATATGCCAGATAATTAAAATCACCGGGCAGTGTAAATGTAATGTTCAATGGAATGTCAGCTTAATGGATTCTGAACGTCAAGTGGAAGCAGTGTGCCGACCTCCCCTGGCCTTTGCCGCCGATTGATCCACAACGAGGCTGTGGGAACGCTAGCAGAGCAAGGAACGCCGGGGAAAGGCGTTCAGCATCTAAAGGTCATCTCTTGAGCTGAGTTATTCAATCTCGGTGAGGTGTCACTCCTACAGACCGTAAGGCTACGTACTACCATCACAGGTGAGTACTGACTGGTGTGTGGGGTGGGGGGGGATACCCCTTCCCGATCCCCCCCCCCCCCGTTCCACCGTAATCTGCCACTTAGATTAGGAATTGCTTATGCTGGGCGTTGGTGTTTGCGAGCACAACTCGCTAAATGGTCAGTGCTGCGCTGGTTAAAGTTGCATAGTCCGATGGTTTTGAATTTCTGTATTTTTTCTGAGATAAATATATTAGATCGATTACTAGTATCTACTTTACATTGGTTCAATGTTACTTTTATTTTAAATGGTAAACTTGTGAGATATTTTGAGTGCAAACATGGAAAATTGGTTTTGGCAAGCTTGCCAAAACTCTCACACCATAGACTTCTACAGTAACAGGTTCTGTTAAATTGACTCAGTATTGCCTTCTACGCAGAAACAAATGCTTAATAAGTGCATCAGTATCTAAGTTAGATATGTCGAATCAAATCTAGATAATTGTTTTGGTTTTGAAAATGTTATTCTCCATCGGACTATGCAGCTTTAAATGAAACAGCGGGTGAGATCGGAAGGGGCTGGGGTGGAGGGGAGGGGGGGGGGGGGCTGCGGTGGGGGGAGGGTGTGAGGGGGAGGGGGTGCTGAAAATAAAGGTGGAGGCGGTGTAAGAATCGACTAAGAGGGTGGACACAAGGTGGGTCTAGGTGTGACAGGAGTGTGAATGTGTATGTGTGTTGTTGTTTTGCACCTTGCAACATCTAAGGTCATATCAGGACGGGTGAATGTGTATATGTGTGGTGATAAGGCGGAGGTAGTGAGAATTTGAGTTGAATGTTCCACTTGTATGTCAAAGGTGAATATGGCCCAATTCAATTAAGAAATGGGATATATGGTACAGGGTGTTCCAGGAGCATAATAGGGGGAGGTGAAGGTCATATATTATTTAGGTCTGACAATTTGTATGGGGGTTTTAAGTCCTTTTCTTTAAAGTCTTTTTTATGGATTGCTATTTCATAAAAGGTTCAGGTATGAATATATTCAAAAATATTCATATGTATACACATATGCTCCAACATGTGATTCTATTATCACTATTACATTTCTGTATATATAGATACATACGCATATATAACTACCCTTTCAGAAACACATGAGGACTATCATCTCAAATGCTAACCAGAGAGTAGGAATAATTGCCTCAACAAGAACAATTTTCTCATTCTATTTAAGTCTCTTGTTAGGCCAATTTTGGAATACTGTCCACAAATTTGGAGCCCAATATTTCGGAAATATATTCTGGAGATCAAAAAGGTTCAGAGACCTGCAACGAAATTAGTTGCAGTTATAAAGGACCTACCCTATGAACAAAGGCTTAGGGAATTGAAACTTCCTACCCTTTCCTACAGAAGGAAAAGAAGTGACATAATTGAAGTATTTAAGATTATGAAGGGTTTTGATGAGATAGATATGAACAAATTTTTCACCTTGAATAAAAGAGAAGGCAGTCGGGGCCATACTCTCAAACTAGTAAAACCCAGAGCCATTTCAAAGTTAAGGCAACATAGTTTCTCAAACAGGATCATAAATATATGGAACAGTCTCCCACAAAATGTTATTGATGCCGAGTCAATTAATTC
Organism: Branchipolynoe longqiensis; assembly: GCA_030323885.1. Lineage (NCBI taxonomy): Eukaryota > Metazoa > Annelida > Polychaeta > Phyllodocida > Polynoidae > Branchipolynoe > Branchipolynoe longqiensis. Next base: position 97,337,055 of record CM059190.1, on the reverse strand, counting down.
ATTCAAGAATAGATTAGAAAAAAGCATGGGCTGATGATCCAGGGAAATTTGACCCCTTATTCACCACATGCTACTAATTACTCCTTGTGTTGCTTATTTACTTGCACTCAAGCAAAAATGAGAGACAAATAAGTGTTCACACTTCCTGTCTACCATTCGCTATATCGCTATATATATACTGGCTACAGGTTATATATGTATATGTAGTAGGCTGCACTGACCTCTCAGGCAAGTAACCGCATAGACAGGTAGGCGTGGGTAGTGTGTTGATATCAGGGAGCCTAGGTGGTGTAATGGTTAGCACACTGGCCCGGAATGCAAAGAGATGTGGGTTCGAGTCCTGCTCTAGACACAATATTTCCCATTTTCATCACCCCCATGACACTGGTTGCCGTGACCATGATCATGTACAAGCTATGCACTGTATGGTTGTTGAACCTACCCTGTGTATGTGTTAGTGCATTGCCTGTATGTATGTAATTGTAAGCATTAAAAGACTTACAATTCCAGGGGGACGAGTGTAGTAGGCTGCACTGACCTATCAGGCAAGTAACCGCATAGACAGGTAGGCGTGGGTAGTTTGTTGATATCAGGGAGCCTAGGTGGTGTAATGGTTAGCACACTGGCCTGGAATGCAAACAGATGTGGGTTCGAGTCCCACTCTAGGCGCAATATTTCCCATTTTCATCACCCCCATAACATATATATAGAGAGTATGTATACTGAATATGATATCTACATGTGCTATATATATATATACATGCTACATATAGCATTCTGTATGAAGAGTTCAGGCACAAAACCCGTAAACGCCAATCCAATAAATGAATTAAAATAACATATTTGTACCTGAAGGTAACTTTAATTCTCACGAATTCCACTTTCATTGTGATGAGATGGTTATGGAGCAATGAACAAAAAATAGGTATGTAAAAAAAAAAGGAAACTTCTGAAGGTTTTACTCTCATGTTTATCTCAATACGGGGTTTTGCACCTGAACTCTTCAGTCATATTCAGAATCAAAAGCCTCGTGCTTAGCGCTATTTTGTCTGACATGCTGCATTACTAGGATAGGCCAACGAGGAAAGAAATGGGAAAATTTCGCCTGTTGGATTAAATATTATTATATCGACTTTTTTTATTTGGTGCTTACATTTTTGTTATTTCCCGTAAGCATGTGCAAACAATGTTGTGTTTACAGTTTTTTTTCTTACTATATGTCTTTGAAAGGTGTACAGGTTACACTAATAAGTATGATTAAAGTCTGAATTGTTACTCAACTCTTCCATTTCAATAACAGATCTTCCTCATCATGGCGACTAAGGTGATATCTCAGCAGGAACTTGCCTGTATCTACAGCGCGGCCATCTTGGCTGATGACGACATCCCGGTCACAGCAGACAAGATGGTGACGTTGCTCCGGACTGCGGGGGTCAACGTGGAACCGGTGTGGCCAGCCCTGTATGCCAAGGTCAGACAATAGACGAGATCATGCTTCCGAGTGCGGATGCGCTGAAAACGGCGTTGGGAGCAAAGCAAATGTGTACAGCCATTGAGTTTGCCGATACACGTAGGGCAAAACTTCCATTTTATTCAAAATTAATAGAAATACATAAGAATTTGGCACAAACATGGAGGGAAGGATGCAATATAATAATATAATGAATATGTTTAAGACACAACTCTCCATAATTAAGCATTTTGAGCTAAGAAACATACAATTTCAGTCACTTTACAGGCTGATGTTTACATCACCATTGATTGGCCATAAGTAATTCTTGTTCTAAATATTAAAATGTCAAATGTGTCAACAAAAACTGGTTTCAAAGAAATATATAACCAATATCTGATTAACCCTACTCATTTTCTATTTCTACATATGTCATTAACCATAGGATATAAATAAAAACATGAATAAAATAAGTTAAACTGACGCTGGCTATGGCTCTAACATTAGTCTGAGTTCCCAGATTTGTCTAAATCTAAATGCACATGGCATAAGATGTGCTGATTATATTGATGTAAATGCAATGCTGGATAAAAGATCAATATCTTAATTTATTATATATATATTTTTAGTTAGTGTTTTATGTTTCAAACAAGGGCTGAGATGAGCTGAAACTAGCATATTTCATAACTGCACCCAGTGTCTTAGCATGTGCCATGTGCTTCTCGTGGGTTTGTTTTGCTCTGACACATCCCACAATGCACCGCACGGTTGGAACAGCGATGTAGTCTATACACTTTAAGCAAAGATTCCGCAGTATGCAGTATGCGAATGTGAATGCGAATGTGAATGCGACAAAAAATGGAAAAGCATGTAAAGGTATAGTCATGCTAACATATGTCTGTATGCGAATACGAATGCAAATGCAAATGAAAATTATGCAAATAAGAGAAAGGGGATTGGTCCATGTACCGATCAGTGCGAATGCAAATTCAAATGCCGCTCCATTTCCCACAGAGAAACTAGCAACTTTGACTTCCCTTCACAAATGTGTGGCAAGAAATACAGGAAATCACATGGGCATTTCATGCCGCATGCCTCATTCGCCGCCGCATGCCGCATACCAGGTATATGGAATCTTAGCTTTACTCACGCATGAGCCAAACGAAGACTTGTGTAGCCCTGTTTGCAACGCAGTGACACTCTGTAATGAAACACGTGACATCTAATTTAAAGCTGCATAGTCCGATGAAGTATCAAATTTTCAAAACCAAAACAGTTATCTAGGTTAAGCTGCGTTTACACGGGCGAGTTAAAACGCCCCAGCTGGAACCAGTTGCCTAGAACGTTTTAAATGTGTCCGTGTAAACGCGCCACTGCGCCGTTTTAGGGCTGAAACGTTTCAGCTGGAACGTTCCGCGAATACCACCTCTGGAGGTGGTCTACAGGAAACGTTTCAGCTGGTTTCCTAGGCGGCGATTGTGTACAATAGCAGTGCTCGCCGGCAACAGGGGGAGCAGTAGCTAATCGCTGGTGCCCGGCAGTGTTAGGGCCCGATTACGCCGAAATCTATTGAATGCGATCATATTTAACAGAATTACAGACTCAAATAATGAAATTTAATTAAATTAACCTTAAATTCCAAGCGATATTAATGTAGCGGCTACATCGGTGTCGAATCGCCGAGTGTAAACAAAACAAATAGCAGTGCTCGCCGGCAACAGGAGGAAAATCCGCGCATGCGCAGAAGCCACGACACTTCTGAAAATACGATACCGTGTAAACGCGCCACGAGAACGTTTCAGGTAGAACGCTTTGTCTTGAATCGTTTTACTTTTGGCCGTGTAAACGCAGCTTTAGATTCTACATAATTATGAAGAGCGTGATAAGCGCCGATCCAAAAAAATGAGCTTGCAATGCCAATGCCAAGCTCGTAGCTCATGCTTTTGGAAAAGAGCTCTTCATATCTAAGTTAGAATAGATACTGAATCACTTATATTGTTATAAAGCATTTGTTTCTACATAGAATATAGTGACGATTGCTATAGTGTCCAATAATTTGAAGTTTTCCTCTATGTCCACCATGAGTTCACATTGTTACAATAAATGTCAGTACCCATCCGGTATGTATGACCTTAGATGTTGTTATGACCAGGGTCCATACACATGTGAAGATATGGAATTCAAGGTTATTTCAAGGCTGTTTTTGATAGTTATTCAAGACTATTTTCATTTAGATTTCAGGAAAAATAAAAACAATGGTGAATGGTGATTTGGGACTAATTTAGATCAGTGGGAACAGTTTAATGGAATTCAAGTCTTTTTAAGATGGATTACCAACATTTGGTTAAACTTAAATTCAAGTCTTTTTAAGACAGATTACCAAAAATTGGTTAAATTCAAGGCTTTTAAAGGCCTTAAAGTGGGGCAAATGAAGACTTGTAAGGCTCCAACAAGCAACAATAGCAATTGTGGAGTTCTCTGTGATGGAGTCGTTAGAGTGTCTGACGTTTTTCTAGGTCAGACTCCTAATCTGAAGTTTGGTGGTTGGATTCCCCATGCCATCACATCTGCCAATTTGTATTTCCACCAATGTGTATAGTATAATTTAGTTTCATCAAAGGCCAGTTGCTCTCATTAGTCTCATACCATCCCTATGTGGTGAGGGAGGTTACAAATCCCTTGGGTCAATAAAAGTGTAGGCTCGGGCTTTCTATCGACCAACTGTCTAATGGTGAAATGAAGACTATTCAGACTTATCCATGATAGGCAGAATAAGTCTTCAAGAGAAGGAAAAGCAAGCATATGACCACCATACTGTGTATTTGCAATCTAACCATTTACTTTTTACTTTTAGGCGTTACAGACCATCGATATCAAGAAGTACATCACTAGTGTCGGTCCCAGCTCGGCGGTGGGTGTGACTACTGCTCCAGGAGGTGTGACTGCTGCTACAGAAGATGCAGCGGGGGATGTGCAGCAGGAGGCAACCACTGCCCCAGCCGAGGAGAGCTCAGACGACGACGATGACATGGGCTTGAGCCTTTTTGATTAACCTTGCATAATGCGATGGTATTCTGCCATGCTATAAAAAAATATATATATTAGGTTAATTGGTATAATCTACTTTATTTTAGTTTGGAGTGACTTTTTTTTTTTCTTGAAGATTTATACTGCCTATCATGGATAAGTCTGAATAGACTTGTTTTCACCATTAGACAGTTTGTCGATAGAAAGGCTGAGTCTAAACTTTTACCGACCCAACGGATTTTTAACCTCCCATACCACATAGACACGGTATGAGAGCAACTGGCTTGATGTCGCTGTAAGTTATACACAGCGGTGGAAATCCAAATTGGCAGAGGTGGGGGCATGGGAATTGAACCACCAACCTTCAGATTAGGAGTCCGGCCTAGAAAAAAGTCAGACACTCTAACCACGCCGCCGCATAGAACACCACGAAGAAAATGGCCAATTCTGGAGATATTTGAAGTGAAAGCATGCAAATTAATTCTGGTGTGCATATCAATATGATAGAGACTATAGGATTGTGTGACTTGCAGCAATTGCAGGCTCTAATCAATTAAATTAATACTCATTCTATGCAGCAATAGATCCACATGTTGAGCCTATAAGTGCATCAGTATCTAATGTGAATATGTAAGACCAAATGTAGGAAAGTACTTTGTTTTAGAAAATGTTATTGTTTCATTGAATTATGCAACTGTAATTTGACATTTACTTTATGTTTCAGTTACTTTGCCATGCATCGTTTGAGAAATTGGAATTTGCTACTATTAAAATTGACCAATTACTTTTTTTTTCTTTTAATTAGTTTGATATTTTCACCCCCTTTAGAAACTGTTCAAAACCACGAATTCATATCGAAGAATAAGTAATATATAGTGTGTGTAAAGAGATTATGAGTATTCATGACTGGAAGACAGGTGTCTGGTCCTGACGAATAACTTATTCAAAAGAATAAGCTAACCACTCACCACCACCCCCAACCCACAGCCCCAAAAAACATTAATTATATTACATATTCTCACATTTTCGGAGATAACTAGTCAATTTTGGGTAAACTATTTCCTTTGATATATTTTTGCATATTATATATTCACAGGCTTAAATGTGTGACTAGTATGGTTAGGCCTTGAGAATATAAACAATAAGTTGATCCTCAGATCGAACAAGCTGTAGCAAAGTGCCAATTGTTCTCAGCAACTTTGAACACACTACACACAGAGAAAACAATATTCCAACAGGTTGTTCTGAACCCAACTCCAATCTAATAACGCATCACTGTCCATTTCAGTGTTAAATAGGGAGTGGGACGTAGTTCAGGCGGTAGAGTGTCCACCTGTGAAGGTTTGGATCATCTGATCGATCCTGCTCAGTGGACATATTTGCAGTTTGGGCTATTTTCCAGTCCAACCAGTTGTCCACGACTGTGCACCCATGTGCTGTCCTGTCAGTGGGAAAGTACATATAAAAGACCCCTTGCTGCTTATGGGAAAGAATAGCCTATGTGGCGGCAGTGGGTTTCCTCCAAAATGAAATATGTCAGAATGACCATATGTTTGACGTCCAATAGCTGATGATAAAAATCAATGTGCTCTAGAGGCGCAGTTAAATCAAACAAACGACCTGTCATGTGAAAAGCAGGCGCTGTCAGCCTATCCATCAACATGGCAATGTGGACTCTAATAATAAAATAGCATTTCCTAGCTGGAAAATGAGGATATTCACGTTTCTAGTGGGCCTATAACCCTGAAACAAGCAATAATCAGTCAAAGGTAGCTTAGGGGCCTACACTCTGTCAAGTCACATTGGTGATTTGACATTGTTATCGATCTATTATGACTATCTGCGTGGAAAAGGCCACCCATTGCAGGTAGATGCTTACTGATGTTTTGCTTGATCTGACTGTTATTAAATGATGTTTGTGGTGTTTTCCTTTCAATATAGTAGAAGAAACTGTTGTCTTGCTGGAGGATTGACAGTGTGTGGTGTGTGTGTTTTGTTTGAATTTTTAGAATGATGGCTATGCACAGTGTTTCCTCTTGTTATTTATGGATCAAGTTGAGGAAACACATGTGCTATAATGAGTGACGATCTATCATTGGCCGTGACTTACATAAATAACCTCTATCGTGGCTTCACATAAAGAAACTAGAACGGGACTCACGAGGCAACTAAATAAAGGCAGAGTAATGTTTGAATGGCTACCGATTGCACTGCATTTAACTCAAATACTATTTAGAGACTTAGTAGTTAAAGTCCATACGGCCTACTGATATTAGATGATGCAATTGTGTTGTAAAAGGAAATTAGCAAAGGCTGCACAACCCTGAGCATACACAAGAGCAACCAACGTAAATACACTACTGCTACAATAACTCTTATCACATCTATCTAATAAAATAATTACAAATTGGCATCTATTTGCAAATATTCTGGCAGCTTATATCTACTAAAATATACTTATCACAATTCACAAAGTAATGGTCATCTTTTAAAGATGTCTCGCCAACAGGTTGTTTTGTTGTTTTTTCAAAGTAATTAGCCTGTGAAGTCATTTAATATTATAACACCTCGGTTTTAATTACTACCACTGACTCTCAGTTGTTACAAAACTTCATGGAATGTCAACGAAATACACAGCCACTAATATTACATTTGAATAAATAAAAAACACAATGATCTATATGTGTTCTCTTAAATTATTTCTTATGTTCTGTATCATTAAGAAATATTTTATGTTGCTATGCTTCTTGGTAATTTAGAGTCGTAAGTAGCACAAATAAAACGCGGAAAGGGAAAGAAAAGAGCGGAGAAACTGTAAGCCTATACATGGTGACCTAGTGAATGCCTATCTAGTAACCAGCATGGCGACGCAATCGATCACAACATACTTATAATATTATGCAATTATATTGTTAGATACAAAGATACATATAAAGAACAAATCAGATATAACATTTCCATTATTCAAGCTGTAAGCCTAATAGTAGGATTTGTTAGTTTCTTGTGTCCAGTGTTGTTCTTACTAAGCCTAGGGACAATATTGTCCAACACTTTCCACAATGTAGGCCTATTCATATTTGCAGTGCAAAGCTTCAGTAATTATTGTTACAGCAGGTTAATCATTGGAAACACCGGATATATAGGAAACTCTATGATTCAAGTGCAACTGTCGATATTAATAGTAACAATGAATCAATTAGATAAAAGATTGACCCCGTAAGTATGGGGTCTGGGTCAATCTTTTATCTATCAACCAATTAGATAAAGGATTCACCCCGTGCATCCAGTACAGGGGTGAAAACCAACAAGAATTTTGACATGGTGGGGAAATGAATTGAGCTGGTAAATTCTTAATTTAAGAAGCAAAATATATTCTTCACATAAATCTTCATATTTACCTGCTACTTTTGATTTGAAATATATAATAAAACATGTAGTTTAAGGAATTTTAAAAATAAAACCGATGGCGGTTTATCGCCACCATCTTGTCTTTTTGCATTCTCTCCCATTTCACCAATTCTGTGCCGATATGTGTAGCCATTTTATCCTGGGCCTGTTCCATACTAAAGCTATTTTCGCCTGTGTTAAGTTGAGTTATGTTGGATTGTGAGGAAGACTGAGTAGTGTTTATTCTTCAGGCATCTTGTACCTCCTTGTGCCCATGCCTGCCAGTGTACATCAAAGTATGGATTCATGACAGTACATAATGGAATAGGTATACAACATCCCTTTTCTTATAAATGAAAAGCAGCAATCTTCCTGTATTACAATACTCATGTTGCTCGCTGTTGTATATGGACTAGAAAAGTTCCATACGTATATTTTTGGTCACTCGCTGATTGTTTTTAGTGATCATAAGCCACTAGAAAACATTAAGCTGAAGTAGCTAAGCCAAGCTCCTCCTTGGTTGCAGCGCATGCTGTTACACATCCAGCCGTATGATATTGACTTGAAGTACCGTCCTGGAAAGGAGATGGTCTACGCTGACTACTTGTCACGAATAGCACCCTCTCCCGGACCGAGTGTAGAACTTGAACAAGCGATACACATGGTACAGATCTCAGTCAACCAGCTTGAAAAGTTGCGCTTAGGTAGTAAGCAAGATGTTGAGATATCGGCATTGGCTGAGCAGATTATTCGAGGTTGGCCACAACAGGTTAGACAAGTTCCAAAAGTTATTCGGAGCTACTGGTCTATGAGAGACTATATGTCTGTTGAAGATGGGCTTGTATATGCCGGAAATAGACTTGTTATTCCAGAGTCTTTCCGCAAGGAATATCTCAAACGCATTCATGCCAGTCACCAAGGTATCACCAAGTCCCAGTTACGAGCAAAGGAATGCCTATACTGGCCAAACATGTCATCTGACAGAGACACTAGTAAGTGATTGTGTAATATGTCTATAAAATTCAAAGAGTACCCAAAAGGAGCCTATGCAGCCACATGACCTTCCCTCCCAACCATGGGAAGTACTGTCCAGTGACTTGTTTGAGCTGCATGGCCATACATATATTGTATTGGTTGATCATTTCAGTAAAATGCCCTTTCTACGTGGTCTTCATTCATTGACCAGTCTTGAAGTTATCAAATTTTTCAAGGACATGTTTGCCATTCATGGTGTACCAAAACGACTGTACACTGACAATGGTCCACAATATGATGTGGCATTGTTCAGAAAATTTGCCATGGTATGGGAGTTTGAACATATTACATGCAGCCCACGATACTCGCAGAGTAATTGTGTGATTGAGAGAACAATTGGTATTGTTAAAGCGGTCCTGAAGAAAGCCAAGCAGTCTGGGACAGATCCCCAGATGGCGCTTCTGTGCCTCAAAAGTACCCCGCTTGGACCCAGAGTCCCAAGTCCAGCTGAGTTGCTGTATGGAAGGAAGGTTCATTCAAATCTCCCTGCCAAGGATGAAATTTGACAGTCAGTTAGTGATCATCATAATTGGTTGAGTGACAATGCAAAAAGGTCATCACAGTATTATGACCAAAATGCAGGTCCTGAGTTGCCAGGATTACTCCCTGGTATGAAAGTACTGATGCAGGAACCAGGCAAATCTTCATGGGTTCCTGGAATTGTAAAATCAGTGTGTAAGGAGCCTCGATCATACATGATCAAATCGCCTAATGGAAATGTATTACGGCGTAACCGTCGTTTCTTGAAAGAGCTTAGTGCAGAGGCTAGTAAGAAACTTGGATTTAGCCGAGAATCAACTGACCTAGAGAGCCCTTGTTCTGAAACTGAACCCCTTCCACAAAGCCAATGTTCTGGGAATGAGCAGTCTGTGACTTGCTCGCCCACAAGACCACCCACTGAAAAGAGTGTGAGGTTTAGTGAACGTGCAAGCCTCACAGTCATTCGTAGTGACCAACCGGTCAAAGAGGTATTTAGTCGTAGACAGTCGGAAAAAACAACTAAAAAAACATCAAGACTAATTGAACAGTGTGGAGTCATGGTTAATTTTGGTTCTTAGACTTAGTCAGTAGTATGTCTGAGCATTAGACTTATTATGTTGTCAGTCACAACTTTTATGTACATTCAAAGTTAATCACAGTATTAGTCAACTGCAAGAGAAACTATTATCAGAATTTGTGTATTGGAGGAAATATTCAAGATTATCTTTCACTGAAGTAACTGCAATGGTAATAGCGGTCCACAAGTGCACATGTATAAACCTAAATATTCTCAGCATGATGAGAAATTGTATTGACATCCACATAGGTATATAACAGCCCGTATTTAGACTATGTTAGGGTTCACCCCTGTACTATAAGTACATGGTGAATCTTTTATCTATCAACCAATGAGAACTAGAACAAACTAAATTACCAATGACTAAGGAGACAATTTTAAATGTGTCCTTCCCTAAATTATTCAGTATATCCTTATACTTACTCGTATACCTTGACTGGTGTTCATGTAGTCAGTGGATGTGTGTTGAGGATAGTTAAATGAGACAGTACTCACTGGATAACATCTGTTTGAGGCACGCCATAGTTCCAAATGTATTTCTATGCGACCGGCATGCCATAAAGCGAACATCCGGGTACTTGCACAAAAGATGGCTGCCGCTTGTGATCAGTGCAAATCTAAAACAGGAACTTAGTTTTTTTCCGTCGGTAAGTCTTTATCTGTACTACACATGATATCACTAAATATAGTCGATGCTGTGCAATCACACAACTTCCAGTTAGACACCATAATATAACTAACTTATCTTGAATTTCTATATACTACTGCACACCATAGGCATAGCGTTCGTCATTTCGACCGACTTTTTCTCATCGTTCTAGGAGGCCCATTACAGCCCATGTGCAGTTTGTTATGATTTTTAAACCGATGCCGATGGATGTCCAGGCTATGTGTTATTGTGTAGACTTAGTAATGACACACCTGTGCTTCTTGCATATGTTAGACCTAGGTATACTAAGCTTAGCAATGACAATTAGCCTTAATGTTCAAGTGAGTTGAATGGGATAGTTGACTTACTCCTACTCGTGTCAATACGAGACCGGCTTGTGTCCCCTTCTCCAATTTTAATTTATAGTTAGTTATAACTTATACACGAATACAGTTAATTATACTCGGGAGGCATCCAACCATCATTGTGAGAACACAGCATTGCCATTGGTTATGGACTTAGATAAACAAATATTTACCCTTATCCAGAGTAGAGGTGAATGACAACCACACCTAAATCTGAGCAAAAAACTGCTACTGTGACCGCGAGGCCAAAAACGACCAAATTGCGATTTTATCCAGGGCTGTCCGGTGTCGCAGTTTCAGCGCCCGGTCAGTTTCAGCGCCCGGTCGTGGCTTCTGCGCATGCGCGGATTTTAAGAGCGTCAAAACACCCGTGGCCTCGCCGGCTACAAGCTCAGCTGTAACTATCGCTGGTGCCCGGCAGTGTTAGGGACCGATTAGGCCGAAATCTATTGAATGCGATCATATTTAACAGAATTACATACTCAAATAATGAAATTAAATTAACCTTAAATTCCAAGCGATATTAACGGAGCAGCTAGATCGGCGTCGAATCGCCGAGTGTAAACTAAACAAATAGCAGTGCTCGCCGGCGACATGCTGCAGGCCTCTTAAAATCCGCGCATGCGCAGAAGCCACGACCGGGCGCTGAAACTGACCGGGCGCTGAAACTGCGACACCGGGACAGTCCGGGGGTGGTCCAGCTAAAAATCCGGGGCTCGTCCGGGTAGGTGTGACTGGGGCTTATGATGGATGAATATCTTTGCCATATTAGATTGTAAAATCATGTGGCTATTTCCACAACCCAGCATCCCGAAGGTTTTCCTAATGGGTTGTTTAGATAGTGCTGCGACTGAATTTACAAGATGGTCGCAAGTCTAGTGCGACTGGTGCCTTACTTAGATGTTATCCTTCATATCCAACTTAAATATTGCTGCACATACATTTGTGGCTACATCGAAGCAGGGATTACCAAGCAGTGAAATGAGAAAGACCAATGCCCACGATTGGCATACCCCCCCCCCTTTTTGTTTTAATTTCTCCTCACCTTGGTATGCTTTATTTAATTTAATTTTAAAACGGGAAAACAAATATATATTTCATTTCAATAATAATGAGAATATATGATTAAAATAACTAAAGCTAATCAAGTTGAAATTATGTTCAAGGAATTACAATTTCAATTGTTGCAATAGTGAGTAGTCTACTATGTTTGTACCTCCACTAATATGCTTGACCCTCTTATTACTTATACACAGGGCACCATATCCCCACACTGCCTTATGCCTGAAGCTGTGCTGTTGATAGGGTCGCGGCGAGAGGCCTTGGTCCCCCGGTAGTAGTCGTCATGGAAGCGGCCAGAGTGGTGACTGTGTCGATGGACCTGCCGGCTGTGCCGCCTGACGAGCCGGTGACCCGGGCGGTTGGGTCGGGGGGAGACGGGTGTGTGGCCGGACTGTCTGCTGATCCAGGGCCGGTCAGTGAGAGCTCGGCTCATGGCGCCGAGATGCTCATCAGACTCAAGGAGGGCGTCGGTTACGTCTACCCTGTCCCTCAAGGTATTATTGCAGCATGCAACAACAACAAAATATATATTTTTTGTTTAAAAGCTGTGTGGGTGGGTGTTAGCCTAGACATGTCAAGGAAAAGATTTTTGGTGGGGGGGTTTTAAATGATTACAACTTTATTCTTTCGAATTTTCTTTTGCCAGTGCCTTTGACACTGGACTTTCATCCATGCATAATCCAATGTCCGTACTGGGCCTGGAAGTCTTGAAAAGTCTTGAATTTCTTTTGTCCTATTTCAAGGCATTGAAAAGCCTTGAATTTAACCTATTTTGGGTAATTTTTCTCGGCTTTTTATTTCGAATTATAAAAGCTGCTTTTGAAATAGACAAAACATCTAATCTAATTCATGCTATTGCTAACAGATTACCGAGTAATCAAATATCTTACCACAAAAAAACCGTTATATCAGCACAAATACTAATAACACACTGTGATGTGGGAACACGTTTTCTCCAAATAAATTGACAATGTGCCTATCCCTATAATTTACTTGTAGCCAAAACTGTGTGTGTAACATTGTGTAACTTCTATGTGTTTGTAGGATATGTGGCGGAGATGGCTCAGGCAGACGAGGTGCGACAAGGGGTCAAACTGCTGTCAGAACACCCAGTCAATGAGGGTAAGTTGAAGTGTAGAGCCCGGGCTGCTGTCAGAACACCCAGACAACAAGGGTAAGTCCAAGTGTAGAGCCCAGCTACGAGGGTATGTCCAAGTGTAGAACTTGGGCTGCTGTCAGAACACCCGGGCAATGAGGGTAAGTCCAAGTGTAGAGCCTGGGCTGCTGTCAGAACACCCAGGCAACAAGGGTAAGTCCAAGCGTAGAGCCCGGGCTGCTGTCAGAACACCCGGGCAATGAGGGTAACTCCAAGTGTAGAACCCGGGCTGCTGTTAGAATACCCAGGCAATGAGGCTAAGTCCAAGTGTAGGGCCCGGGCTGCTGTGAGAACACCCAGGCAATGAGGGTAGGGTAACTCCAAGTGTAGAACCCGGGCTGCTGTTAGAATACCCAGGCAACGAGGGTAAGTCCAAGTGTAGAGCCTGGGCTGATGTCAGAACACCCAGGCAATGAGGGTAAGTTGAAGTGTAGAGCCTGGGCTGCTGTCAGAACACCCAGATAATGAGGGTAAGTCCAAGCGTAGAGCCCAGCTACAAGGGTAAGTCCAAGTGTAGAGCCCAGGCTACTGTCAAAACACCCAGGCAATGATGGTAAGTCCAAGTGTAGAGCCTGGGCTGCTGTCAGAACATGCAGGAAACGAGGGTAGGTCCAAGTGTAGAGCCTGGGCTGCTGTCAGAACACCCAGGCAACAAGGGTAAGTCCAAGTGTAGAGCCCGGGCTGCTGTCAGAACACCCGGGCAACGAGGCTAAGTCCAAGTGTAGAACCCCGGCTGCTGTTAGAATACCCAGGCAACGAGGGTAAGTCCAAGTGTAGAGCCTGGGCTGCTGTCAGAACACCCAGGCAATGAGGGTAAGTCCAAGTGTAGAGCCCAGCTACAAGGGTAAGTCCAAGTGTAGAGCCTGGGCTGCTGTCAGAACACCCAGGCAATGAGGGTAAGTCCAAGTGTAGAACCCGGGCTGCTGTCAGAACACCCAGGCAATGAGGGTAAGTCCAAGTGTAGAACCGGGGCTGCTGTTAGAACACCCAGGCAATGAGGGTAATGCTTGAAGTTAAAATGCTAGAAGGAACAAAAAAAGGGGGATCAGAAGTGAGAGAAAATTACCTTGTGAAATAACAATTAAAAATTGCTGGGAACATTTTTTTTACATCTGTGGAATATTCATGTCAGTGGGTGTGGTTATTTGAGACACGCTTGTGACAATTATGCTCTAGACCTAAGCATATTTTTTAATCTCTTTTCCTGATCAACTGTCTGTTGGAATATTCATGCCAGAATATGATGTCATTTACGACATGCTCTATTATTACTAGACCAGAAGAAGCGACAACCAAAAGATGCCAATCAGTCTATTGAGGTCTAGTACTGTGGATAACCATGCCTCTCTAAGAAGTTGACAGTGGGAGCCCACTTACCAAAACAGAATGGTTTGCAGGAATTGAAAACGGTAGCGGTACCTTTTCACACAACTCTGTCGCTGTCCAAGTCAACGACTACGAGATAGAGCGACGCTCTGGGATACTGCCAGCCCGTCGGAGACTCATCCCCTTCAAGTTCAGGTAGGTTTGTGATTTTTTTTAAACAAACTGTTTCAGGGTCTGTACAGGGCCTGGAAAGTCTGGAAAAGTCTCTAACTTCATTTACCTCATTTCAAGGCCATGAAAAGCCTTGAATTTAACCTATTTCAGGCTAATTGGTCTTGAAAAGCCTTGAATTCTATTAAACTGTCCTCTAATTTAGTCTGAAATCGCCATTTAACATGGTTTAGTTTTTTTGTGATGTCTAAATGAAAAGTCTTGAATTCTTATCCAAAACAGCCTTGAAAAGCCTGGAAATAGCCTTGAATTCCAGATCTTCACATGTGTACGGACCCTGCAGATATTTTCCTTTGTATAATGCAGGGATTTCCAAGACCCGGAAGACATCCTTGGCGAAGACGTTGACGACGAGGACTATGATCCGGAAGAGGCACAGAGCATCAAAAGGCCGCGCAAGACCACGCCACGCCCAGGCGTACGTGGGGTTGGTGAGTGCACCACGTATACACAAACACTATCTAACCAGGATGAGGCACACTCTCTCAATATCGATGGATGCGGTGGCCGAATCGGTAGAGCGCAGGCCTCCCATGCGGGAGATCAGCAGTTCGATTCCCAGTCGATTCAAACCAATGTCTTATAAAATTGATACTTGTCGCTTCTTAGCTTGGCGTTCTGCATTAATAGGATAGGGCAAGGACTGGTTAGCTCAGTGTCAGGATAATGTGATTGACTAGGATATCGGGTCATGGTGCTGGCATCCTGATTTCCCAGTGGGGTAGCACTATATAAAGTCACCATGAGTGCACACTGTCACAAGTCGGTGCCTGTCATGATATGACCTTCGATGTTGCCAGGATGTAAAATTCCAACAACCAAACCAACTCAATATTGATTTCTCCTTCTCTTTCTCTTTCTCTTTCTCTTTCTCTTTCTCTTTCTCCTTCTCCTTCTTCTCCTTCTCGTTCTTCTCCTTCTTCTCCTTCTTCTCCTTCTTCTCCCAGTGTTCCTAATTTGAAAATATATATTAATTTTATCCCACTAGCTCATTCACATTCATAATCAGTGGGTTTGTAACCATAACAAAAATACATATTTTCTGCCAATATTTGTTTTTTGTTAAGGCTATTTGTTTACATCTGTGATTCAGGACGTCCACGAAAGGTGCGAAAGGACCATGCGTATGACCGAGCTGGCTTGGTGAAGGACGACCAAGCAGTTGTGGCTGGCGGTGAGGGGCCACCTGGCGGTGAAGACTCCCCCGAGAAGAAAAAACTAAAGAAAGGTATATCTGGCTGTTGGCGTTCAATTTGGGTAATATTAGAAAGAATATGTATATTACGCAATGCTCATGGATTATTTTCTCCAACGCAACTGGACGCGGTGGCCCACTCGGTAAGAGTGCAGGCTTCCCGTGCGGAAGGTCAGGGCTTCGAATCCTGGTCTAGTCAAAACAATGACTTGCAAAATTGATATTTGTCACTTCCTAGCCAGGCGATCGGCATTATTAGGATAGCCATGGACCTGTTGGCTCAGTGTCAGGATAATGAGACTAGAGTGGGATTTCAGGTCATGGTGCTGGTGGCCTGGTCTCCCAGTGGGGTAGCACTATAAAGTCATCATGAGTGCGCACTATCACAAGTTGGTACCAATCCTGATATGACCTTAGATGTTGCTAAGATGTAAAAACCCCCACAAACAAACCAGCGCTTTCTTACAGTATTACCTTTCTTACAGCGGACAGACCATTTCCTCGACGAGGTCGGCCGCCGAACGATGATCCACTGCATCAACCAAAAATATTCAAGTGTCTTCAATGTGATAAGAAGTTCAGCCTCAAGGGTAAGGAGAAATAGGGGCAGGGGGAATGGGTTAAAAGAAAATAGTCAAAGAAAACAAACCCATACAATCATTAAATATCATTATATCTGGAACATAACCATATAGATAGCTGCAAACTATTTTTTTCAGCAGTATGTGATTAATATTTACCTGTTGATTATTATTGTGATTATTATTACTGTTATTAAAGCGTCATAGCCTGTTGGATATTATATCTGGAACATAACCAATTATATAGCTGCAAACTATTTTTTTAGCAGTGTGTAATTTATATTTGTCTCATGATTATTATTACTGTTATTAACAAATTTAGATAAATGTGTTGGTATAGAACATTTTATGCATTTATCAGGCTATGAAGCTTTAATAACAGTAATAATAATAATATTAAAATGTTCTATACCAAAACATTTATCTAAATTTGATGTTAGGTATTCGACTTAAATACTGGTGCACTTATTAAGCATTTGTTCCTGCAAAGAAGGAATACTAAGTCAATTTAATAGAACCTGTTACTGGTGTTTACATGCATGCCAAAATTAATTTAGCATGTTTGTACTTCAAATATCTCTAAAGTTATCCATTTGAGATAAAGGTTACTTAAAAGTAAAATACGATAGATTATAACGATCAATATAATATTTTTATCTCAGAAAATGTCAGAAATTCAAAACTGTCGGACTATGAAACTTGAATATTATTAGTGCTGGCTTTTGGAACTAAATCATGCATCTTGTTAAAATAAGTGCTAAATGCTAGTCATAGCGATTGCTGATTTTTATGGGTGTTCGCTATCATTGAGTTTTAGGATAACCGATGGAAATCTTTGCTATATTTTGTTGTAGAAATATCTAATGTTTGCTGTTTTACCTACGGGAAAAGAATATATTGAGCTATCTTTAGCACCGAATAACAATTTTAAAAAGGTTGCTGAGCGTGATGCTTTGGAGTTTCTACTAAATAATGTATTTGGTGAATCATTATGAGCTACTTTAGTAACTTTTATTTTAAAGGGTTAATTTTGGGAGATGTGTGAAGTAAACCCATCCAAAAGTGAAAAATTCAAAAGTGAAATCATACAGAAATAATGTTGACGTGTACATTGAAAAATCATCATCATCATCATGCTGTCGGTCGCGATGTGACAAAGACTGCTTTCATTACTTGACTGCCGCTCTCCATTTAGGTACATTTCATGAAAGCTGCCTGCAAAAGTGTTGAAGTGCTGCTGGCTTTTGCAAGTTACCAGTGGCACTCTCTCGGGGAGAAAATAGAGGTTTCACACCGGCAAGAACATGTCCAGACAGGCGCAAAACTATTTGTCCCTACAGTGGCTGGTCGGGAGATGTTGGGAGTTCCATACATCAACCGCCCTTAATGCTGCCACAGTGACATGGTTTTCTGTTTAGGGTTTGCTCCCTTAGCCTTCGGTTCTGTCAAGAACCTGTACCACAAGGCAGTGGTTTACAACCCTGCAGGGCAGGGGCGTCAAACTCCCTGAGGTATTGCTATACCTGCATACCTTGAAAATACTGACATCATATTGACTTAGCATTCCTTCTATGTAGCAATAGATGTTTAATAAGGGCACCAGTAGCTAAGTTGGATATGTCGGATTCAATCTGGGTAAGTGTTTTGATTTCCCACAATTTTATGTCAATATGAAGCTATGTATTCAAGTGCTTGAATACCCTTGAAAATCATCTTGCATTCTGGAAGACCCTTGAAAATGATCATTTTATGTCAAAATAAATATAAACACATACATGCTGGGTTTGTGGGTGGGTGTGGGTGTGTGTGTGCCCACACACACACACCCACGCACGCGTGTGTGTGTGGTTTTTATATCTCACAAGGTGAGAATCACTTGACCGCGATATCCAAGCAATATCATCGACATATTGGAAAAGAAAGTTTGTCACTTTTAGCTGGGATTTTGGTAATGTTGACCTAGAAAGTTCTTGCAAAACCTTTAGATTTTGACTTCCTTCTAGTGTATGAAGCCAGTAGGTAGTGTAAATGAGCTCTGAAGTGCTCCATTCCCTTACCTCGCATGCAGGAGATCAGGTCGAGTCAATCCAATGACTTATAAAAATTGATACTTGTCACTGCCTAGCCTGCTGCTCAGCATATTAATAGGATACGGCAAGGACTGGTTAGCTCAGTGTCAGGATAATGTGACTGAGTGGGATATCGGGTCATGGTGATGGCTGTCTGATTTCCCAGTAGGGCAGCACTAAGTAAGTCACCATGAGTATGCACCGTCACAAGTCGATACCTGTCCTGATATGACCTTAGATGTTGCGAGGACATAAAACTCCAACAACCAACCGTTCCCTTCCTGGCAGGCAACCTGAAGGTGCACATGCGCACGCACACGGACGAGCGTCCCTTCAAGTGCGAGCTGGCCGAGTGCGGGAAGTCATTCCGTAGCAACGAGAGCCTGCGCAGACACAACCTGTCTCACCAAGGTGCGAGGCGCCACCTGCCGCCTTACATCCTGCAGCGGCCACGGCGCTTTGCCTCTTCATTTCGCCGAGACCTTATGGGGGGGGGGGGGGGGGGGGCTTTCAATGTCACGGTGAGGGGTGGGTGGGTGGGTGGAGATCTTGAAAATCATACTATTAAAGCCCGTATATATATTAGACAAGGCTGGAACTATTAAAGCCAGTATATATTAGAACAAGGCTGGCACCGCAAACAAGTTCAGTACTACTTTAAACGAAAATTTGGTAAACAGTTTTTCTTCTGAAACAACTTTTCTTCAGCGCCATCAATTGACAGACCTACCTACCCATACATTTTCTGCGAATTTTGTGCACCGTTTTAAGCTGGAGTATGTTAATTAATACACCTTTTTTTTCACTGGAGTAACCAAATAGGAAATTTGGGGTGGGCAGGTCTGCACTGCTATTCCGGCTATGTATGCGTTCAGTTATTTACACTCTTTAATTATAAGAAAATATTCTAGAGATAAAATATTGTCATTACATTTAGTTTTAATTAAGTGGTTGTGGTGTCTCTAATTGGTATTCAGTATAATATTCAGTGTATGCCTATTTATGTACGTTGGGTTTGGGGTGGCTTTTTATGAAGGGTTGTGTGGTTAGAGTCTGGGTTTAGATAAAAGCGCAGCAGGTCTTGTGTGTGGGAGATTGGAAGTTTGCTTCTCGGTCGAGTCAAACCAATGACTTATCAAATTGATACTTGTCGCTTCCTATCCTGGTGCTCAGCATTAATAGGTTAGGACAAGGACTGGTTAGCTCAGTGTCAGGATAATGTGACTGAGTGGGATATCGGGTCATGGTGCGGTGGTCTGATTTCCCAGTTGGGCAGCACTATAAATTTGCCATTAGTGCACACTCACACGTTGGTACCCATCCTGATATGACCTTAGATATTGACAGGACGTAAGTCTCCAACAACTAACCAACCATCTTGATATACTGCATGTGTTAATTGAAGCTGGAATTGCAAATAATAATGTGTATATTTTGCATACTTTTTTGGTACCAAATTTCAGGAATCAAGCTATTCGGATGCGACATCTGTGCCAACCGCTTCTCGAGCAATGTGGCGCTGAAGGAACACATGGCGCGACACACCTACACCAAGGACCAGATTTGTCCCGTCTGTTCTCGCGCCTTCAGACAGGTAGGCTTCACCTAAAGCCCCGTTCACACAGGAGCCTTAAGTCACCTCCACTAGTTTGCCTCATCTACGTTGACTCAGGTTGCGCATCTGAACACTCCGCTGAGACAGATTAGGGCTGAGTGAACTCAACTAGTTCGCATAAGCCCTGTTCACACAGGGGCCTTAAGTTACCTCATCTAAGTCGGCCTAACGTTGTACGTGTGAACACGGCTTAAGACTCACCGGGCGCGGTGACCGAATCGGTAGAGCGCTGTCATAAAAAAACAATATTATCCATCACTTAAATACTTATAAAAACTCACACACAAAAGTGTTGCAATGTTTTAATGAATCAAAATAAGGTAAATCTATGTCAAATAAATAAATATGTTTTAAAAAGACCGCACTACAATTGGTCAATGAGAAATAGTCACAAACCAGAAGTTCTAGCACAAATTAATGTGTTGCTAATAAGGTAGGATTAAGCAATGATCATACATTTCATTGTCTGTTTGTTGTTTTACGTCCTCGCAACATCCGATCATGGATTTAGATGTATAGTGATGAATGAGAAGTAATTGTAAACAATATTGTGATTTATCAAATTTATTCATTAGTTGTGATGTCTGAGGTGATTCTGTTAGCGCTTGTTCTGGGTTTGAATGGGTGATTTCTGGTTTCAGATAGGGAAACGAGGGGGTGGGCGATTCTAGAGTGTTTGGATTGATGCTACTAGCGATATATCCACATTTCAGTCGTGCATATTAAAGCTGCATAGGCCGATGAAGCATCAAATTTTCAAAAACAAAACAATTATCTAGATTTGACTCTACATATCTAAGTTAGATATTGATGTACTTATAAAGCATTTGTCGCCATATAGAAGGGAATACTGAGTCAATTTAACAGTCTGTTACTGCTGATACCTATGGTATCAGAGTTTTGGCGTGCTTGCCAAAATTAATTTGCAAAGTTGCACTTCAAATATCTAAAAAGTTAGCCATTTAAAATAAGTTACTACAAATTACAGTGCAGTGGATTATAACACTCAACCTAATATATTTATCTCAGAATATGACAGAAATTCAAACATCGGACTATGCAACTTTAATGGAACTGGTGTTTTGGTGTTGTAGCTGAGCTGCCTCCGGAGACATATGACGACACACACCTCAGACCTGCCCCACCACTGCACCATGTGTGAGAAGCGCTTCTCGCAGGCAGTCTACCTCCGCTCACACATGCGCTCTCACACAGGTAACGAAGCGGCCATCCAAAGTTTTCAACGTTTTCATGATCACAGTGTCCGTATGGCGGCCTGGAAAGTCTTGAAAAGTCTTGAACTTCATTTGCCCCATTTGAAGGCATTGAAAGGCCTTGAATTTAACCTGTTTTGGGTAATTAGTCTTGAAAAGCCTTGGATTCCATCAAAAAGTCCCCACTGGTCGAAATTACTCCAAGATCGACATTCGCTATTGTCTTGTCTTTTCCTGAAATCCAAATGAAAATAGTCTTGAATTCCTATCAAAAACAGCCTTGAAATGGCCTTGAATTCTATATCTTCACATGTTTACAGACCCTGTGGTCATTTTAAGCGTACTACCTTTCAAGACCCCCCCCCCCCCCACTGCATCCCCCCAAAGTAGTACACGTCAACATTTGACTACAGAACATTCACAAAATAATCGGATTATGCAACTTTGAATTATTTATTGTATTAAAGGTTTAGCTGATAGGTGACTTCCAAATCAGCTGGTGATTGAGCCAATTTAGTACCGCTGCTGCCATCTGAAGAGAAACTGAAGTACCTGATAGGCAATAGTTGTATGCACACTTTAATTATATGCACGGACGTGATTGGTTTCAATTTGTTGGGATTTCTTTCTTTTTTTTATTTCAGGAGAAAGACCTTATCGGTGCGACACTTGCGGGAAGACATTTTCCCACCAGTCTGATAAAATGCGACACATGACCATTCATCTCGGTAAGACATTTCACGAAACTCCATCCGGATATGACCTTAGATGTTAGTAGGACGTAAAATACCACCAGATAAACGATACCTCGAAAATCGAATCCTAAGATATTGTAGTGGTCTGCACTGACCTCTCAGGCAAGGAGCCGCATACACAGGTAGGCGTGGGTAGTATGGTGATATCGGGGAGCCTAGGTGGTGTAATGGTTAGCACACTGGCCCGGAATGTAAAGAGATGTGGGTTCGAGTCCCGCTCTAGGCGCAATATTTCCCATTTTCAATATCCCCCCATGACAATATTAAAAGAAATTGGAAATTAATAAATTTGTAATGCCAGTAAACTTGGCTAATTTCCAAAGGTAGGCAAATTGGTGTTAATTTTTGCCCGTGACATGGTTAATACTGATTCCTAGAAACCTACAGTCTAATACTATTAAGTTTTTTTGGTGTTTTTTTAAGTGTCGTAGATTTGTTTAAATTGTGAGAAAGCGCCTACAAGTCCTGATGCTATAAATTGCTTGTGGATTTAAAAATCATATTTTATCGTTTTGTTTTCTTGGCCTGCAAGTGAAAATATTGTTTTTTTCAAAGGAGAAACTTACATGGTTCAAATCCCATTGACAACTTCATCCATGTGAACACCTGGCTGTTGTTGACTTTGTTGCCCCACCACTTTCAAACACCCCATTCTGAGGATAACTTGAAAAGCCTTCTAAAAGTAACAGTACGGGGGAGGTGGGTGGGGGGGGGGACAACCTGATAATGAAGTCGGGAGAATGCCCGTGGAGACGCTATGTGACCTTGAAAAGCCTTTGAAAAGTAACAGTAGGGGTCACGGGAGGGGTGGGGGAGAAAACAACCTCATAGGGAGTGGGGAGAATGCCCATGGAAATGCTGTGTGACCTTGAAGAGCCTTC
The DNA here is from genome assembly GCA_030323885.1 of Branchipolynoe longqiensis. NCBI lineage: Eukaryota > Metazoa > Annelida > Polychaeta > Phyllodocida > Polynoidae > Branchipolynoe > Branchipolynoe longqiensis. The sequence continues at coordinate 97,314,000 of CM059190.1, read as the reverse complement.
AAAAAGTAACAGTAGAGGGGAGGAGGGGGGGGGGAAAACAACCTCATAGGGAATGGGGAGAATGCCCGTGGAAATGCTGTGTGACCTTGAAGAGCCTTCGAAAAGTAACAGTAGAGGGGAGGGGTGGAAACAACCTCATAGGGAGTGGGGAGAATGCCCGTGGAAATGCTGTGTGACCTTGAAAAGCCTTCGAAAAGTAACAGATGTGGAGACGGGAAAATAACCTGATATGGAGTGGAGAGAATGCCTGTGGGAACGCTGTGTGCCCTTGAAAGGCCTTCGAAAGGTAACAGTACGAGGGAGGGGGGGGAACAACTTGATATGGAGTGGGGAAAATACCCGTGGGAACGCTGTGTGATCTCAAAAAGCTGTCGAAAGGGGGGGGGGGGGGGGAGAGGGAGGGAGGGAGGAAAACAACCTGATGAAGAGTGGGGAGAATTCCCGTGGGAATGCTGTGTGACCTTGAAAAGCTTTCGGAAAAGTGACAGTAGAAGAGAGGAGGGGGGAAAACAACCTCATAGGGAGTGGGGAGAATGCCCGTGGAAATGCTGTGTGACCTTGAAAACCTTCAAAAAGTAACAGATGTGGAGACGGGGAAAACAACCTGATATGGAGTGGAGAGAATGCCTGTGGGAACGCTGTGTGACCTTGAAAAGCCTTCGAAAGGTAACAGTACGAGGGAGGGGGGGGGGGGAACAACTTGATATGGAGTGGGGAAAAATACCCGTGGGAACGCTGTGTGATCTCAAAAAGCTGTCGAAAGGGGGGGGGGGGGGGAGGAGGGAGGGAGGAAAACAACCTGATGAAGAGTGGGGAGAATTCCCGTGGGAATGCTGTGTGACCTTGAAAAGCTTTCGAAAAGTGACAGTAGAAGAGAGGAGGGGGGGAAACAACCTCATAGGGAGTGGGGAGAATGCCCGTGGAAATGCTGTGTGACCTTGAAAACCTTCAAAAAGTAACAGATGTGGAGACGGGAAAACAACCTGATATGGAGTGGAGAGAATGCCTGTGGGAACGCTGTGTGACCTTGAAAAGCCTTCGAAAGGTAACAGTACAAGGGAGGGGGGGGGGGGGGGGGAAACAACTTGATATGGGAGTTGGGAGAATGCCCGTGGGAATGCTGTGTGATCCCAAAAAGCTGTCGAAAGGGGGGGGAGGGAGGGAGGAAAACAACCTGATGAAGAGTGGGGAGAATGCCCATGGGAATGCTGGGTGACCTTGAAAAGCTTTCGAAAAGTGACAGTTGAAGAGAGGAGGGGGGGGGAGAAAACAACCTCATAGGGAGTGGGGAGAATGCCCATGGGAATGCTGTGTGACCTTGAAAAGCTTTCGAAAAGTAACAGTAGAGGGAAAGGGGGGGGGGGGGGGAAACAACCTCATAGGGAGTGGAGAGAACGCCTGTGGAAATGCTGTGGCCAACATCGATTATCAGTCTTGGCCATTCAAATCATCCCGGTCATTTTAATTTCAAATAGAACACCTCGAGGTGTACCTAAACAAAATCTTGGGCCATCTGCAAAGTGATCCGACTCCAAAACCTCAAGTTTTGCAAGGGGACATCAGGAGCAATGATGTCACCTTTGTGCTGGTACCTGTAGTGTCAGCCTGTACTGCTACAAGTAGCTACCAGTATAATTATAAGTCCCAAATATTTTGGGGTTTGTATTTTTTTAATTATAAAAGTACGACCACCCAGATTAATGAAATAGACATATAACTAAACCATGCAATCATAAAATACTTTAAATCCTATCTTGCTATAGGTATATTGGTTATTTTGAGAAAATTATAAAATAAAGGTTTTGGATTAATTCACAATTTTTTCCGCCCCGAGTGCATTCCTTTATGCAACCCGACTTTGTAGGATCTGCGCATGAGCAAAAATAAAATGGTTGGGGGTGATCCGGTGTGATTAATTGATGTCGGCCTGTGTGACCTGGCGCCTTATTCTGGCCACAGGCACCAAGCCTTACGTGTGCGAGGTGTGTGAGGCGCGCTTCTCCGACCCGTCCACCAGGCGGCGCCACGTGCGGGAGCACAGCGGCTTCAAGCCCTACACCTGTCAGCTGTGCGGCGACAACTTCAAGCGCAGCGGCCAGCTCAAGGCGCACCTCAACAAAAAGCACACGAACTGCAAGGACGATGTCCTCATCACCAAGCAGGTGCCGGCTCAGCTTGCTTCTTTTATTTCTGTGGTGTTGTTAGTTTTTGGGGGGGCCAGCGCAGACCTTCCACATTTTTTTGGATGGCAATATGTATTTTTCAACTAAAATCCTGTATAAATCTGTATCATATAATAAATAATTCATGTCCCGCATACCATAAAAAAACAACCCCCAATAGCTGATGTCTACTTTTTACGCTGGGGAATCTTTAAACAAATCAAACAAACAAAACTTTTTTTTTTAACCATAAAAAACATGTGAATACAATTACATAATTTTATTACTCAATCTTTATCCAACAAACTACGTTACATTCATATACAATATTCATCACTGTGGTGAACATCAGCTCAATTATACTGTACTGTTGTGGAATGCATACAAGGGAATAATGTTGTTACACATTTTTATTTCCATAAATTTAACTAAAAATCCGTATCAAAATGGAGTGTGGCCGTATCACTAAAAATAACACCAAAATCCGTATCGGATACAGGTAACACGTATCATGTGGCAGGTCTGCCATCGATGCTTTTTTTCCCTTTTTACTTTGTTCTTTTTGTTTGGCAATTTTTAAAATTTTGTTAATTGTTATATATTTTAATTACATTCAATGATTAAGAAAAGGTAGATTTCAATCGCGCACAATTGGTCTCCCTCATTCCACTGCTGCTTGCCTTATCCTAGTAATACTGAGTGCTAGGGTAGGCAGTGACAAGTGACCATTTTTAAGTCATTGGTTTGACTCAGTCGGATTTTCGAACCTGCGACCTGCCTCATTGAAAACTAGCGCTCAAACCATTCGACTATCCTACCTGTTCTTGTTTGACTCCTATTATTATTATTATTATTATTTAATTATTTGTTATTGTTTTTAATATTATTTACAATACTCTAGTGTTGTGATTATTATTGTAGCTATTATTATTTTATATTTATTTAAGCTACTCCATAAAAGCAACACACTTTTAAGATCACTTCTCTGGTTCGTCTCGCTCTCCCCTTTTATGGGGCTTACCTTTATTAGAATAAATTTAAATTAAATCCTCCGACCTAAGGAACACATTTCCAGAAGTTATCATCGCTAATATACAATTGCATTGTTCTATACACATGCACTAATACACAAGACCACAGCCATATTTACCACGAGGTATTATATCCAAGCAATGTACACGAGAGAGAGACAGAGAGGTCAATTTAATACAACCTATTACTGTCTATCGCGTCAGCGTTGTGGTGTGCTTGGCAAAATTAATTTTACACTTCAAATATCTCATAAGTTAGCCATTTAAAATATGTGACCTCAAATTAAAGTAAGGTAGATGATAACAGAAAAAGAATGCATGCAGAAGATAGCTACACAAAGGAATAAAACAAGGCGAACCACGAGACTATTACTGTATAGCGGCAAGTCATTAGACTTAACCGTAAAAGATGTTGGCGAGGCTAACATGGGTAATTTGCAAATGAAGCTAGGTCTATTCCTATCTTCCTCTGCTCTCCCTGCTCTGATCACTTGCTGCCCTGGCATCACACACTCAACTTCGCTTCCTCGCCCACCCACCCTCTAACTGGGGTATGAGCACTGATTCTTCCTGCCTATAACCTGCCTGTCACTCCTCTGAACTCTTTCGTCGTCCCTGCCGACTACACGCCACAAATACTCTTCAAGCTCAACCCACTCTGGTCTCTGCCACACACTTGCCCCACGATAGCCCGATATGTTTGATAACATTTTAATAAATTTCTCTCTAAATTCATCTTAATCTCTTCTGTCCAAGTGAAGTGAATTATGGGCAACATAAATACACCATCACCCACAAAAAACCACCCCAAAAAATAAAAAATAAACAATCACCCTACTATATTTATCTGAAAAAGCGACCTAAACTCAAAACGATTGGACTTTAGCAAAAGCAATATGCACTGTCACGTTGCAGGGCGCTTTCAACTCGCTGCAGTTCCAGTTCAAAGGTTCCAAGAACGCCGAGGTGCCGGAGCAGCTGCACACTGAGCAGGTCGCAGCGTCTGACAGGGCGCAGTACGTCCAGCAGGTGGCGACACCTGGCGACACCGTGGAGGGTCAGGTGATCACACTGGCTACCGGGCAGGAGCAGGTGCAGTTAATCGACGAAAATGGCCACATCCAACACGTCCAGGTTTGTTTGTTTGTTTGTTGTTTTACGTCCTAGCAACATCTACGGTCATATCAGGACGGATGGTGGTAAGACTGTCCAGGTTGGTGGTAAGGCTGTTTTGAGTTGGCTTATTTTAGTAAATGACGTCTGTGTATTGCTTCAGGCATTTTAATCAAGCTATAAAAATGTCATACTGTGAATTTATTTGTACAGTGCCTTAAAATGGCTCCAGCTACCAAAGGCACTCAAGTAGAATATTATTATTAATGGCTAATAACATTTCTATGTGTTTCATTTGTTAAATTATTTACTTTGATCAGTGTTTTGTGATTAATTAGGTTGGCTAAAGCATCGATAATGATAAAACAAATGAACACCCTTACCCAAGCATCTATATCTTGAATATATATCAAGATCTTGAGAATATATATATATGCAGGCTTTAATTGCTAGGCTATTTGAGCTCTCCCCCAAGTATCTTTATTTAATATCCTCTGTGTGTGTGTATATATCTTCATTTTCTAGATATGCATCTATTGCTTTATTTGGTGTGGATCCCCTTTACCCCCTACTCACAGCCACTCTCAGTCCAGCTGCTGAATCTAACTGCTATTTTTGCTTAACTCCTCAGGTGCAGCAACAGCATCCTGATCCGGACTCGGAAACTGCTGAGAACCAGGCAGTTCTCGGCCACATCCAGCAACAACTGGTTCAAGCCGGTTTCAGCCAGTCCCAGCTCGATGGCAACCACATCATTCTGACGCAGACCAATTCCACTAGCCAATCGGAGCTGATGGAGGAGACGCAAAAGATCATCCAACAGATTCAGAGTCAGTTTGAACCGACTGGCGATGGCCAGACGGGAGTCGCCGGGTCACAGCAGATCATGGTTGCTTACCAGATCCTGCACGATGATGATAACCAACAGATTGTGGAGATTCAGTATCACCCCGTGGAGGTAGAGGAGGTGGAAGGGGTGGTCGAGCAACAGGCAGTGCTAACGGCTGAAGGCCAAGAAGAGGGCGAGCAGGCAGTGGTAGAACAACAGCAAGTGGAACAACGGCATATTGAAAGTGGAAATGTGAAGCAGGAGCATCGAACTGTCGTGTTAGTTGAATCACCCTCGCATCTAGAACAAAACCAACAAATAGAGCAATCAGAGCCAATGGAGCAACATCATATAGAACAACGGGAAATAGAGCAACAACAAATAGAACAGCAACAGAGAGAATGGGAACTAAGACAACAACAACTAGAGCAACAACAAATAGAACAGCGGCAACTAGAGCAGCAACAAATAGAACAGCAGCAAATAGAACAGCAGCAAATAGAGCAGCAGCAAATAGAGCAGCAGCAAATAAAACAGCAGCAAATAGAGCAGCAACAAATAGAACAGCAGCAAATAGAGCAGCAGCAAATAGAACAGCAACAATTAAGGCAACAACAAATAGAACAGCAGCAACTAGAGCAACAGCAAATAGAACAGCAGCAAATAGAACAGCATCAACTAGAGCAACAGCAAATAGAACAGCAGCAACTAGAGCAACAACAAGTAGAACAGCAGCAACTAGAGCAACAGCATATACAACAGCAACTGGAGCAACAACAAATTCAACAGCAGCATCTAGAGCAACAACAAATTCAACAGCAGCCTCTAGAGCAACAACAAATTCAACAGCAGCAACTAGAACAACAACAAATAGAACAGCAGCAACTAGAGCAACAACAAATAGAACAGCAGCAACTACGGCAACAGCAATTAGAACAGAAACAAATAGAACAACAACAAATTCAACAGCCGCAACAACAAGAGAGAGTGGTCCATGTTGTGGATGATGTACCTGAGGATATTGAGCCGGAAGTCCCTTCAACTGAGACCTACCATTCAGTGGCAGAGACTTGCCATGAACGGAAGGGTTTAAAGGAGCCGTGTCAATTAAAGTCCGAGGTGGTTCAGAATGTTGTGGAAGGTATAGCAAGTGGGCAGGCTGAAAGTAACCCTTCGAGCCTTGAGTTGTCTTCAGAGTCAGCTCTGCCAAGTGGCAGAGTCCGAGAGGAAGCACATGTCAAAGTGCCAGATGAACAGCGGTTGCACCCTGCCGAGCATGAGGGCAGGATTGAATATGCAGAACCAAATGACCGGGTTGTTGAAAGCATTGTCGAAGAACAAAAAGGTGTTGATTCTGGTGAAGCAACGGCCACACTACTCACTCTTCAGAACTTGGATCAACAACAGCAACAGGCCTCGGTGGACTATGTGACTAATCCAGACTTCAATTGCCAGGAGTATTACAACTGGCTGTCAAGCTTTACTGAGCTGTGTAAGCTGGTACCGATGCCACTGGATGTGGACCTCTTCCAGAAGATTAGCCAAGTGCATAAGACACTATCCGATGTCCTCGCGACACCCCGTGGTATTCTGACAAATCGTGAGAACTTCAAAACTTTAATGAACATATCTAAAGAACTAAATGGAATTATTAACGAACATTTGACTTTTGTGCTTCAGAACCTAGATACTGATATTGATCTAGAATAATTAGTCTTTTTTGGTGTGTTTCGTGTAAGTTAATTGATGAACATTATAATTGTACAGTTTGCTACAGCGTTTAAGATTTCATGGCGCATTCCATTGCAGTAAGTGGATGATATGGATGAAGGGCCTCCTGTGAGTTTTAGTAATCCTTGAGACATCTCGTGGAGAAATTCGGAACTAGGACTAACCATGCCCCCTAATATCGCTTTAATATTGCAATACTTGTTACTGAATAGATCAGGGAGTATTCCATTTCAGAGAATAGTAAATGTGGTTTTTGCAGAGCGATACTCCTCATTATCACAGAGGGAATATATATTTCCAAAATAAGCACGCGAGGGTTACTCTAGTGAAAATGATTATTGATCACTGTAAAAATCGTGGTTTATGAAAAGGATTGCATGTATTTTCAGTGTTACCAAACTGTTTACTACGACCCTACCTTCAGTAGGTGCATGTACACCTTAATAACCATAAGGAATATGCTGCCTTTGTGTAGACAACTGAATTGAGGCGTCAACTTCTGTTCATGTACATAGTAAATATGTTTCGGTGAAAAGGCAATTAAACCTTATTTAAGCTGCATAGTCCAATGAAGCATAACATTTAAAAAACAAAAGAATTATCTAGAATTGATTTGACATATCTAACTTAAATACAGATGCACTAATTAAGCATTTGTTGCCACACAGAAGGCAATTTAATACAACCGGCTACTGTTAAAGCCTATGGTGCCAGAGTTTCGGCGTGCTTCTCAAAACTAATTTGACATGTTTGCACTTCAAATATCTCAAAACTTCAAATCAAAGTTACTTCAAACTAAAGTAAGGTAGATTATAACAATCATTTAATATATTTATCCCAGAAAATTGATAGAAACGCAAAGCCATCGGACTATGCAACTTTAAACAACCGCCTCATCCATGGAAAGTATATTAAAATTAAATGGCATTGAACTTGAATGATTACCGAAATTCATTAATAGCCAATTCATGTTATGGTAACCATAACAAGCATAAATATTCCATTAATAACATTTACATTGAATTTATTCTCAAGGTATGTCTATATCATATATCTACTTAAAAATTAATATCTATTTATATTGTGCCCAATATTTATTTCATGGGGATAACTTTAGAAATGGGACCTTGCATTATTACATTATTTATTGCTGCCAATTTAGCGCAATGAATACTTATTTGTGGTCATTTCTTCCATTGTTAAAATCAACAAAATTAAAACTATTGAGATAATATAAGTAATTATGTTCTATTTTCATCCCTGAACAGTATATTAACATGCAGTTAATTTAAATGAGCTAGCAGTGCATTCATTTTTATCTTAATGCTATATTTCACGTGATTGTTTCTAATTAGGAAGTTAAAATATGAGTACACGTACCATTAGTTAAAACTCTCTCAATTTGCTAGAACATGGCTAAAGACAAAATATTCGGCAATTTATCAGAGCTTTGTAGGCCTTTAGAAGCGTTAAACTGAACTACAATCTTGTTTAATTGGTACTGGTTTCATGTCCGATCATCATTCAGGACGAGTAATAACCTTTGACTGAGTCTTCATGACTTAATAGTACTGGCCCACTGGAAGGCCGGTGTCGTATTTTCAGCGCCCGGTCATTGTCAGCGGCCTGTCGTGGCTTCTGCGCATGCGCGGATTTTAAGACATATGCAAAACACCCATGCCCTCGCCGGCTACAAGCTCAGCCACGGTACCCGGCAGTGTTAGGGACCGATTAGGCCGAAATCTATTGAATGCGATCATATTTAACAGAATTACATACTCAAATAATGAAATTTAATTAAATTAACCTTAAATTACAAGCGATATTAACGTAGCAGCTAGATCAGCGTCGAATCGCCGAGTGTAAACAAAACAAATAGCAGTGATCGCCGCAACGTGCGAAAATCCGCGCATGCGCAGAAGCCACGACAGTCCGCTGACAATGACCGGGCGCTGAAAATACGACACCGGGCCATCAGCACCATGACCTGATATTCCACTCAGCCACATTATCCTGAAACTGTGCAAACCAGTCCATACTCTATCCTAGAAGTGCCGAGGTCAAGCTAGGTATCAAGACGAGTAATAACTGTTGACAGTCAGCCTTCATGGCGACTTAATAGTACTTCCCCACTGGAAGGCCGGACCATCAGCACCATGACCTGATATACCACTAAGTCACATTATCCTGATACTGTGCAAACCAGTCCCTACTCTATCCGAGAAATGTCGAGGTCAAGCTAGGTATCGACAAAGACCCTATAACACTAAGACGGCTCACTCAGCCTGTATTGTATAATCAAAAGAACAGCCAGGTGATGGGTTTGATCAGTTTGATATTGTTATAATGGATTGTGTGAATGGTGTGTGTGCTTGAGTCTGTGTGTGTGTGTGTGTGTGTGTGCATGTGCGCGTGTCAGTGTGCTGGAAGAATGATGCTGGGGGAATGTGTGTATGGTGGCGGAGGTGGGTGAGGTGGAGGGGCAGGGTGGTGGTAGCAGTGATGGTGGGAGTTCTATAGGAGTAGCAACATGCAACCAGTGGGGACCTCCCTTCCCCCACCCCCACCCCGCTTATCAGGGAGGGGGGCGTGAGGTGTGGTGTGAGAGGGCCGACTGAGGTGGGTGAGGCGGGGGGGGGGGGGGGGGGGGGGGGGGAGGGAGGTGTGGTGTGAGAGCGCTGGGTAAGGTGGATAAGGAGGTAGATAGGGGGAGGGAAGGGTGAGGGCGGGGCAGAGGGAGGTGGGGACCAAGCAGTAGGTGCAACATCGGCATCCAAATGACAGTCTGTAAAATTCTCCGATTAAGTATGTATTGAGTATCGAGATGGCTAATTGGGAAACAGTACTCCCTTTATAATGCTCACACCGGGTGAGGGAAGAAGAGCCCCTTTAAGCAGAATCCCTCCCCCTTATCTCGCCCAGACACATGGTCACCGTCATGTTATGTGGTAATCCCATGATGGCTAGGTGGTGGCCGGAGCTGGGTGGGAGGGGGTTTAGTCCTGAAGGCAGCCAATGGTAAACGGTGTATGGGAGAGATCATGCGGGACAGGAATGACTGGTGTGCATGAGTGTAATAGCCAATAAGGAGGTCTATAACATTCACTCTTGTATGTATCTGAAAACATTATGTAAGGGAATAAAACTAAGCATTCAGATCATCTATAATCTACACTTCTGCTGGTGCTGAACTCGGATCGCGTGTTGTGTTGTCTGTTGTATCTACTATGGGCTAAGCTCTAAGATATAATTCTTATAATATAGAGGGCAAAAGGGGAGCTATGACCCGTACGCATTACACAGGATATCAGGGCAGTACAGCTAATAACATGAGAGAACATAATGACAGTAACCATAACCTCCGCGTACCACCTAAGGGGATCCGCCATCAATAGCATTCTAATGCCCGCATATATGACATGCGGGGACCCTCAGATACGGGATTTCATATTTTTAACTCACCCTCTCACCTTGTATGTGTTTACATGTGAAACACCAGCCAGTAGCCAGCTGATCAAACCCACCACAAGATGGCACTGCAAAATTTACATTACCGTGGGAGAGATGGGGAGTGAGCCATTTTAGTGTTATAGGGTCTTTGGTATCGACAAGTATCAAATGTGCGCGTCATTGGTTTGACTCAATCGGGTCTTGAACCTGTTGTAATACCTATTCCGTTATGTACTATCATGAATCCATACTTTGATGTACACTTGGAGGCATGGACCACGGTTAATAAACGAGCGTGCTTACCGATTCGGCCATCCTGCCCGGTGTATGAAATAAGCCTATTGGACAACGCCCAATCAATCAATTGGGGTGTTTGTACCCTTACGACGGTTACCGGTTGCAGAACTGCAACATTGGGTAGAGAGGCTCCGATAAATCGGCCCAATCTGTGGTTGAAGACTTAACTTCGTAGAGGGAGTGTTGTGAAAGCTGGGGACATCTTTCACGACGTAGTGACGGCGGGTCGTTGGGGCGGCAGCGAATCTCTTCGTTCGGGCGTGTAGTTGAGCTGTAGGTGTGTGTAGTGTAGTGTAGCACTTGAATCCGGTCAGCAGCAGGGGTTTGAGGAAGACGGGCAAAGGTGGGAGCAGCGGTCGTTCCAGCAACAAGAACCAGACAGAGAAATCGTAATAGGTGAAGGGCCCCACCCAAGAACACAACAACCCTGGTCAGGGGAAGAAGTGTGCCTGGGAGAAATCGAAATGGGCAGAATCTAGGAAAGAGAAATGAGGAGAGTTGAGTCAAAGGACCGTGCCTATTTGCTCTATGGTAACCGTCCAGCGAGCCATAAGCTGCGTTTACACAGGCGAGTTAAAACGCCCCAACTGGAACCACTTGCCTAGATCGGTTTACATTTGCCCGTGTAAACGCGCCGCTGAGGCGTTTTAGGGCTGAAACGGTCCAGCTGAAACGTTCCACGTATACCACCTCGGGAGGTGGTCTACAGGGACCGTTCTAGATAAAACGTTTTGTAAATGGTCGTGTAAACGGTGCCTTGATACCTGAGGCGTTTTACTGACGTCACACGCATGCGCACTCGAGAGATTCGTTTGTTGACTTTCCGGTTGATCAAAATCATATATTATATAATTTGATCTATGAAACTGCTAGCTGTGCACAGATAGTTCCATCATTTATTTTTAGGTTTTCACTGCCCAGCAGAAGTTTTGACCGTTCCAAACCAATACGATTCAGTCCATACATATCTAGGTCAAACCCACACTCTCTTGTGGCGACGGAAGCGGCTTAAGCACGTCACGCGCATGCGCAGTCGAGACCTTAGTTTGTTGACTTTCCGATATAGCTGGTTCCCGGGCGGTGATAGTGTAAAATAGCGGTGCTCGCCGGATACAGGCTCAGGTGTAACTATTGCTGGTGCCCGGCAGTGTTAGGGACCGATTAGGCCGAAATCTAGTGAATGCGATCATATTTAACAGAATTACATACTCAAATAATGAAATTTAATTAAATTAACCCTAAATTCCAAGCGATATTAACGTAGCAGCTACATCGGCGTCATTATTCATATTGTCGAATCGAAGAGTGTAAACTAAACAAATAGCAGTGCTCGCCGGATAGAGGGGGGGGGGACTTGCTCATGCGCAGATATCGATGTCGAACCCACACTCTCTCGTGGCGACGTCGACTATACGCCTTGAAACGGTTTAAGTACTGCCCGTGTAGACGCGACACACTTTCAATCTCGGTCCGTGTAAACGCACCACTAAAACGCTTCAGGTAAAACGCTTTGTCTAGATCGTTTTACTTTTTGCCCGTGTAAACGCAGCTATAGACACGGGCAGAGTAAGAGTAGAAAATGAAAATGCCAGCGGCCCCCCCCCCCCCCTCCTGGAACACTTTTCAGACATATCAAGGAGGAGCCGGGCCGGCAGAGAGGTGATAGAGAGAGGTGTGGACAGAGTGCGGTCCGGAAAGCAAGTGGACAACGCCCATCGACTTGATTATATTTATATGTATGGCCAGAGAGCTTGTATATAGACGCTCTCTGGTATGGCCCATGCGCTGCAGAATAAGTCAGAAATCTACCACTAGAGGGCGCCACCAACATCAACCCACACCGCCACCTCATAGGTAACTTGGAACTAGAAAATCGCCAAGTTCAAGTGTTAGTTTTCGCGTTATTGAAGGAATTGTATAATACGGGCGTCATGCCTTTTATTAATGTAGTACGGTAAGAACATGCTAGATATATCATGTGCTCATAAATAGTTCGCAATGTGTACACATTGCGATCGCAGTAGTTGTTATGTATGGTGTAACAGTCCTTACTGACATTAGTGTTGAGCGATAATACAGGAAATACTCATTAAAACATCGATCATTGATGTTGGGATTGGAACACACTGTCCCTGCCAGGTGAAACCTAGATAAAAGATTCACCCGGTACTTGTAGTACACGGGTGAAGATCAGCCTTATATAAAAATGGTAAAAAAATCGGGCTAATGAAATGAGTCTTTATGAGAGCCTAATTTCACAATCTAAGTCTAAGAAGCAACATTTATTCTTTGTATATGTCTTCATGTTTACCGCTACTTTTGAGTTGAAAAATATAATAAAACATACTTTAATGCAATTTAAAAGTGAAATCGATGGCGTTCTCTGGCCGCTATGTTGTCTTTTTGCATTCTCTCCCATATCACCAACTCTGTGCTGATATAAGTAACCATTTGACACTGGTGCCAGGCATTCTACTACTTGTTCCATACTAACGCTATTTTCGCCCGTATTTAGACGAAGTTGCCGTCCACCCCTGTACTGGAAGTACGGGGAAATGAAATGAGAGCCTAAATTCACAATCTAAGAAACAAAATATATTCTTCACCTACCTGGGCCGCCTTCAGGATACGCCTCCGAGACGTCTCAGGAGAATCCCTGATGTCACTCTATTCTGAATGGCAAAAGCAGTTTGTCGCCTCGAAAATGGTCGCCCCATAGGCGGCGGCCCTTTGCAATGGAAAAGCTGCACTGTGACTGGCTGAAACCTCTGAATACGGTGGCCATTTTCGAGGCGCTTTTTGTCTCCTGTCTGAAATGGGAGGCGTCTCTGAGATGTCTCCGAGACGTACCCTGAGCGCAAATAGACCAAAAACCGTCGTGGAGACGTCTCAGCGGCGCCTCCGAGACGCACCCTGAACACGGCTCAGGATGTATTTACCCTCAACTTTTGAGTTGTTTAGTCAATTATATTCATAGATGCATGTAGTTTAAAATCTGGATGGACAGAGCACACACATCAACAAACTGGCCATTTTGGTAGAGTCACAGGAAGTGGAGAGGTTCATGGGTGATAACTTAGTCTGGGCCAGGGAGCAGGCATTGTTAGACCATACAGGCATTACATCAGCAGGCTGTGGAATGAGGAAGACCAATCATCTGCGATTGAAATTTCCCCTGCTTAATCAACTAATGTACAACAACAACAACAACAACAAAAATGCTCCCTTTCAACAGGAAGTGATGTAAGTGAACCAGTTCCTTCAAAGATTGTGGATTTACCACATGGCTCTATCACATCAAACTGATTTTGTGTCACTGAGCCTGATATTATGTGATTTGGACACTGGAGAATATATATTGAGGGGAAATTGATTTAATGGATTGTGGCTTTGGGATTTTATTCAGTAGGAAAGGCCATCCACTGTGATGGACATTTTCACCAGCTTTTACATAGCCTGTAGGTTCACCCCGGTACTGTAAGTACACACACACACACACACACACACACACACACGTAATGTGCTACTTGATAAATAGTTCTGCTAGTTAGCCTTTGGCTTTGGCCTTGCATTTTAATATTAAAAGGCATTACCATAATATGAATAAGCAATGCTTAGGACTGACCCCCACTTGAAAACGGTGTCGAGAGCAAAACAAATGCCCGTGGCCATTGTCATTGAATTTGCTGATACGCGCAGTGAAAAACATCAATTTTATTTTAAATTAATTGAAATATAGAACAATTTGGCATAAACATGGGAGTTCGGAATTACAAACTAGTCTATTGACATATACATATAACGGCTTGAATAATTATTTATCTATTATTATGCGATTCAACATCAGTATATTATTAACCAATTGCTGTCATCCACCCTGCTTGCTGCGTAGCGAAGTTTGACGAGCTATTTCCGTTTCCATTTGCTGGATTTATTATTATTCAACATGAGTATACAAATGGTGGCCCCCCCATAGGGCTGTTTCCGTTTCCGGTTGCTGGATTTAGGTGAATTTTTTTCTTAATTTTCAACCTCTGAGTACTGGTATTGTTTATGCATATATGTGCACGTGTTAGTCCTTAGCCTCCCCCTTCTGGGGGGGGGGGGGGGGGGGGAGGAGGCGGTATGATTACGCAAATCGTGAAATATAGCTTATTATAGGAGAGCCGTCACTTCTAGTTCTAATAATTAGAACTAATGCCATGGTCTATAGATATAAACGACTATTTGTTTGTTGCAGGAGTCATGTTCCTCCCTTGCTCAGGGTGACTTGCCGATGGTGTTTGCCTGGTACTGCAGCTGGCTGTCAGGGCCAGGTGCGTCTAAACTCTCAAAGGGCTGCGATCTCACGGACAAAGAGGGCCGTCTACACCCGCACCTACCCCACCCTGCTAGTGCAGCCCGACGGGTCCACCATCACCGTCAGGCACAGGGACCCAAGGAAAATCATAATGGTGAGAAACTCAGATATTGGCCTAGATAAAAATAATAAAAAAAAAAAAAAAAATAGGAAAAAAAGATTCACCCCAAAAGTGAATGGCAATCCAATATAAATCCGAATAAAAGCTGCCATATTATGAATTAACAGTATATACAAGCTGTGAAGGTCTTTATTCCAGCGCTCAGTGTTGACCTATATTGACATACAGTGGAGAAACTTGGGGGGGGGGGTGGAAAAACAACCAAGATGGCAGCCACTGAATGCTCTCAATTTGATTTTTAAAGTTTACTAACCTACATGATTTCATCAAGTTATCATTCTAGGACTGTCTTTCTTTCTGGATAAAACGTGTTTCTTCCAGGACAGTTGAAAAGTCGCGGGTTAAACCTTTCCCCCCCCCCCCCCCCCCCCCCCCCAGTTTAGTCCGGTGTTTTTTCACCGTTTGTTTTCCCCAGTTTCTTCTGATTTCATCCCTTAGTTTATTTGTATACATGTAGCAGGTTATTGATCTAACTAGGGTAGAATAGGGTTACAAAAAAAAAAACTGAGTATAGAACTGTTCGTAATAGAGATAACAGTG
Organism: Branchipolynoe longqiensis; assembly: GCA_030323885.1. Classification (NCBI taxonomy): domain Eukaryota; kingdom Metazoa; phylum Annelida; class Polychaeta; order Phyllodocida; family Polynoidae; genus Branchipolynoe; species Branchipolynoe longqiensis. The sequence continues at coordinate 97,298,366 of CM059190.1, read as the reverse complement.
GGGGAGGGGGGAGGGGAGCACCTCACACCTTAATCAGCTCTCGCATGTATTATTAATAATCATTATTATTGATTCTTATTTTTATTTATATATCTATATTCTCTTTCAGATGCCCGTGGATCTTTCATCATTGACACATGCTGAGCGGCTGGCTCGCCTCGCCAAGAGGAAACCTAAGAAGAAGATTATCATCGAAGATGACATTGAAGACTCCTTTGATGTTAACCAATACAGTCATCTATGGAAGAAATAACTATCATCCGCATGGCCAATTGTAAAGGATGTATTCAATATCTTGTAAATAAACTGATTTTGTCACATACAATGCTTTTGGATTTTATATTAAAATAGCAAGATATAATTGTGTTTGTACTTAAAGGAGAGCCGAATCGGTAGACCGCAATCCTGCCGTGCGGGAGATTGGGCGTTCCATTCCTGGTCGAGTCAAACCATTTACTTATAAAATTGATATTTGTTGCTTCATATCTTGACGCTCAGCATTAATAGGAGAGGGAAAGGACTGGTTAGCTCAGTCCCTCGATAATGTGACTGAGTGGGATATTGGGTCATGGTGCTGGTGGCCTGATTTCCCAGTGGGACAGCACTATAATGTTGCCATGAGTATATATGATAAATTCAGGTAAGTTTTCATGTTATATATATAACCTAACAAGTCTAGTATTTTCATTGAGATGGTCAAATTCCATCCAACTATAGTATTTTTTATAGAAGAATCTAGGCTAAGGTATCTTATTTGATTTCTTATGGATCATTGCCTACATATAAAGGACGCATTTTATATTCCCAGGGACGAGTGAAGCCAAACGTTGACGAGCTAAGAGCCATTCACAGTTATCTATATTGTTACAAGTGTACACAAGAGAACATAGTTCATGTCCCCCCTCCTCACCAAAAGATTACAAAATCAAATCATCTTCAGCTTATCCATCATAACAATTCTTTAGGATATTCCAGGAGAAAATCAATAGCCTAATCACTAGCCTGGTTCCCCTGGCCTTTGTTTCTAAAAGAGGTCGCCACTGTGGTCATTTCAAAGTGGAGGTACCTAGCGGCCACTATATGGGTACTGGAACCTGACTATCCAATCACACATGCATGGCCGTATTCGATTCATCACATCGGATCATCCCAACCACTTTTTTGCACATGGGCAGATCTTACAAACTGGGATTGCATAGACGAATACGCTGGGGGTGAAAAAGAAACGGTAGTCTGGTTCCAGTACTCATTGTGGCCGCTAGGTGCCATACAGACACAACCGCAGTGCTAATCTCTGTTGAAACAAACGCCAGGAAAAAAAGGATGATTTTTACAATTGTTAATGTAGAATTCCCTAATTGTTAGTTTTCTTTCCATTGAAATATCACACCGTTATTCCCTATAGCTATACTTAACACATCTAATATTATTTTGAGAAAATACTTTACATATGACAAAAATCCCCCATATTTTCAACAAATGTGACGTCATTGCTCCTGATGCCCCCAGACAAGAACTGGGGCATTGGAGTTGAATCATTTTGCACACGGTCCGTGTATTTTTAGGTATATATATATATAATAGGTTGTTTGTGGACAGGGCAAATAAACCATCAACAACAACAAAAGAAGCGAAACTACTCCTTGAATCAGCGGCCATGACGGCTACCAAGGTGCTTATGGGCAGATGGATGGAAAATGACGCGTCTAGATGATGGTTTTATTAATCTTCTGTGCAGTGATGTAGCTGTTAGTGTTACACGCCGCTAAGTAGTTCACCTTTCCAATAGGTAGATCGTCGTATTGTGTCAACGATGTTTACATTGGTGCCGTTAGCGGTACTAGCTGTCAAGACAGTTTGGGAAATGATGGGGATGAACACTGAACATTCTGAACAAAGTGAGACTCCGCTTGAATTTGAGCATAATACTTTTTCTTTTAGTACTGTCACTACTGGTAACATTGTTTCTAACAATCGTCGCCAATACCGCAAAGACATCATCAGTGCTCCGGTATCTCTACCAAACTCCGTAAGTAGTGTGGAAAATGGTCGATTCCTCCCATTATATATGTTAGAATTGTATATGGATCGAAATTAGTACAAATAGACAGCTGGGCCGCGTTCAGAGTCCGTCTCGGCGACGGGCCTGACGTCACGCCAGTCTGAACAGCATTTAGCTGTCGGCCGCCTCGAAAATGGCGGCCCCCATAGCAGGCACTTCCTGCTGCTGGGTGCGCAAGCGCAACCGGACGTTCCACCTTTGTTATAAGTGTTCCCGTCGTTGCCGAACCGTTTTGCGGCGATCGGCGTTATTCGCACATAGCTACTCTACACTACTTCGCAGCAATTCAAAACAAAGTCAATTAAATAACATTGTTACCGAGATACATACTACCAGTCAGCTGTCGCTGCTCACTTTCCTTAAGAACTGCATTGAAAAAATGCCCGAATTCAAACATAGACCCGGCAACGGCGGCCATTTTGGAGACGGAGTGGTTCGATTTTGTCTCCTGTCTGAAAAGAGAGGCCTCGCCGAGACGTCGCCGAGACGCACCCTGAACGCAAATAGAGCAAAAAGCATCGCCGAGACGTCGCCGAGACGTACCCTGAACGCGGCCCTGGCATCGCGAAGGCGTAGGAGGATGCGAAACTACACATGCAGGAGTGGATACATGAGCACATAGCTAGGCATAGGGCCTATCACCGTCATCATCATCATCATCATCATCATCATCACTATGTACATCAATTCCTTGACCATCAGGGCCGTGTTCAGGGTCCGTCTCGACGACGTCTCGGTGATGCTTTTTGGGCTATTTGCGTTCAGGGTGCGTCTCGGCGACGTCTCGTCGAAGCCTCCCTTTTCAGATAGGAGACAAAAAGCGCCTCGAAAATGGCTGCCGTATCCAGTGGTTTCAGCCAATCACAGCGCAGCTTTTCCATTGCAAATGGCCACCGCCTATGGGGACGGCCATTTTCGAGACAACAAACTGCTTTTGACGTTCAGACTAGCGTGACGTCAGTGGCATCTCAGAGCCGCCTCCGAGACGGACCCTGAACGCGGCCCTGAATCGTTAGGGCACCACATATGACTTTGCAACAAACATAATTTGAAGAATCTCAATTAAAATGAACTCAGTGATTTGCTCATTTACAAAATATGTTTATAATCTATGTTTGTAGGGCCCCTATGGGGCAGGCCTGCGCCGGAAAGTTCAGTTTGACAAGTTTGAATTGGCTGCATCTAACGACCAGGTGGCAAGAATTGCCAAAGTCAGGCCCATGAGAGGAGGCGTTTCCCAACGGGTAAGAAACTCAGAGGGGATGTGGGTTAAAAATGCTTATTTTTAACACGGCAGGAGACGGGTGGGAATGGTGGGGGGTGGGTGGGGGGTAGAGGCAAGGATCGTATCAAGGTAGTATCGCCTTGCTAAGCTAGTGTAAAATGGCAAAATGTCCATTGAACAATAAATTGTAATTTTAGTTTATCACAATGCAAATTGGCAGGTAGGCCTATTGGTATTTCACAGTAGTTATTTGAAAAACATGTTACAAATGAAATCTAAACTAAGCCCAGTGCGGGAACATGGTACTTCTAGTTAACATTTGTAACAATGTTGCATTGCTTTTTTGTTTGTTTTAGACCATGTATTACCTTCATGTTACTATATTTAAGCGTTCCTGAAAAATCGTTAAATCAAGTTGTTTTGAGGAAATTTGAAAATCTATGAAAATTGCAGCAGCCCAAGCTACACTTTTGTTTTGATAAAAAAAGAATGGTTGCGGAAATTTACTTTGTTGGGCTTTGGAAAGATTTGGGAAAGTCATACTAACTTGCTCTTTTTATTTGTCTCAAATAATAGATGCACTACAGTGTGCGTGGTTGCAATGCGGCTACCCAGACAGTGGATTCGCCTTACAGCCCGGAAAGCTACAACAAGCAGCCCGGCCAGTCCTCACCCGGCTCCCCCTCAATTGACTATGCTTTCACTTCTTTCAATTGGGCTTACAGGGTGAGTTTTTACAAATAGTTTTCATTGTAAATTTTACATAGTAACATTGGTAACTCATAACATAGAGACCAACCTAACGATTCCTAAGCACCCTACCTTGAGTTGATAGGCAATCTAAGTCAAAATAAAATGCATGTCCCTAGCCTGGGCGATCATAATAACTTTGTATTGTGTCCATAGTACAGGGATGAGAAATTTCCGATTTTCGGCGGATTTCAGATTTTTTTCTTGGCCACAAGGGTCATTTCTGGGATTCGTGTAAATCAGATGTAAAAGACTTGGGTGGGGGGGTGTCCTTCTGACATAAAATATATTAAGTCAAATAATTCCTCCGTGCCAATCTATGTGCTTTACCAGACGTAAACAACTTATTTCCCAAAGAAAAATGACTGTTCAGCTACAGCAAAGTAGTCCCAGGTTGTCTTAAAATGGCTCTGAAATTGCACCAAATTCAACATTTTCTCAGGGGGTGGGGGGGATCACAGCACCCCCCATACCCCCAGCTGCATAGGACTAGCTTCGCTTGTAAATATAGATGACACTTTTCAAACTTTTTTGTCACAAGCTACTCTCATCCCTGATAATAACAAGAATACTCCCTGGTCATAATTTTGCCCCACCCTCACTCCCCAAATTGATTAAGGCTGAGTGTTAGAGGTGCTCACATCGTTCGAACCCAGAACCCTGTAATCCTATTACATGTGATATATCTGTGTATTTCTTATAGGCAAAGCTCCTTCATTCTAATTATATAATGTATGTGCAAACAGCCTTATACAAATGATACCAAGAGAAATTGTAAACAAACTAGTCATATATTGAGATTGTAATTACCTATATCTGAGCAATATGATCTAGTAGTATATCTTAATGTAAATTAAATTATGAATTTATTTCTCATATTGGTCTACATGTTATGAATAGACGAGATCACTGTTCCAACTGCGCATGCCCTGAAAACGGTGTTGGCAGCAAAGCAAATGCATATGGCCATTGAGTTTGCCGATACGCATAGGGCAAAACTTAGATTTTATTCAAAATTAATAGAAATACATAACAATTTGGCATAAACATGTATGCACACATGCAATATAATGATCTGATGAATATATCTAAGATAAAACTAGCCATAGTTAAACATTTTGAGCTAAGAAACATACAATTCCGCACAAAACAATGAGTCACTTTAAGGCTGGTATCCACATCACCATTATTAATTCTTGTTCTAAATATTAAAATGCCAAATGTGTCAACAGACACTTGTTTCAGAGAAATATATAACCAATATCTGATTAATCCTACTCATTTTCTAGTTCTACATATGTCATTAACCATAGGATATAAATAAAAACATGAATAAAATAAATAAAACTGACTCTGGCTATGGCTCTAACACTAGTGTGTTGTCTAATTCTAAATGCACATGGCATAAGATGTGCTGATTATATTGATGTAAATGCAATGCTGGATAAAAGATTAACATCTTAATTTATTATATATATTTTTTTAGTTGGTATTCTATGTTTCAAACGAGCTGAGATGAGCTGAAACTAGCACATTTCATAGCTGCACCCAGTGTCTTAGCATTAGCCATGTGCTTTGCGGGGGTTTGTTTTTCTTCCACCCAGCCCACAATGCACCGCGCCGCTGGAATGGCGATGTAGTCTATTGTGTACTATCACCCATAGAGGGCTGCACCGCCTGCATGACTGCATCCCTGCAACAGGACACCACCTGCATTCTCGCAGCTGGGCATCACTTGCATTTATGCAGGTGCTGGGCAGCATAGTTGAATTGCTAAGAGTCAAAACCAAACCAATTATCTAGATTTGATTTTACATATCTAACTTAGATACTGATGCACTTATTAAGCATTTGTTTCTGCGTAGAAGGCAATACTGAGTCAATTTTGGCAAGTTTGCCTAACCTAATTTACCATGTTTGCACTCAAAATATCTCCAAAGTTTACCATTTAAAATAAAAGTAACTTTGAACTAATGTAAAGTGGCTACTAGTGATTGATCTAATATATTTTTCTCAGAAAAAATACAGAAATTCAAAACCATCGGACGATGCAACTTTAAGCAGGGTAAATACCAATTGCAGACAATTGGTTTAACCCCATTCCACTGGTCCTTTTCCGCCCGGGAAACTTGTGCTCTGACTCATTCTGCCACCTAGTCCGATCACCGATCAACGGGGTCTCTGTAGAACGGTTTGATTGATTGATTGATTGATTGGTGGTTGCTTTACGCCATGTCGGCAGCATAGGCCATATTCACGGCGAGAAATGTTTGTTTTTTGTTCAAACCATCGCTTTTACATGTAAAAGCAGAAATCAATTATGTGCCAATAGACACTCATTAAATTAGAAAGCTCACAATCATATATTTGTGGTCAAGGGAAACAAATTCCCATAGAAAAAGAAAAGGTTTATTAATAATTGATAGAATCTATTTAGTAAACTATATGAGGTGGTACAGTCCAGCTGCCCTCAAAAAGGCTCAAATGTTTTCCTGTTTTACCTTAGTAAAAAGGTCATGCATACTGTCTGCAGTGTAGAACTGTTGGTGCAGGGCCAAAAAATCAACGCAACTTAGTCAAATGTGTTTGAGTGTCAGCGGGGACTGACACCCAATACATTCAGGGTAGAATGTAGAAAGGTAATACTGTGCATAACAGTGGGGAGAAACTCAGTCCCATATTCCCTTTATCAGCGAACATAAACAGAAATGGTAATAATATGGGTTGGGGTGGGGGACATTTGTCTTTCTATTTTAGCCATAGAATATATTGAAATATATTACACTAATGTATGGACTTTAATCAAGATGTTTCGGGGTGGGGGTTGGGCGGGGGACGTTTATCTTGCTATTGTAGCCATAGAATATATTTCAATATATTACACTAATTTATAGACTTTAATAAATATGTTCTGTGGTGACCCAACATGATCGGTGTAGTGACATTTCCAGCATTACTATATCACAGTAATTATGTGTTTTCTTCCTTTATTTTCCTGACAGGCCCACTATGCCAGACGTAGGCTGTTCAAAAATTAGGAAGCACCTGCAGCCAAGAGGCGAACAACTTGGCGATGCTATCTAGATGGACAATCTAAATGTGTTTTATGTGCCAAGTTTTTACTGTGATAACTTCGTAAATGTATTTTTTAAATGTATGCTAAAATTACAAGCACCCCTTTCAAAATCCGTTATCGTTGATAAAAGTTGATTGTTGACCAGTCATCAAAACATAGAAGAAAAGCCACTAGTTTATGGCGTGCATTATATATGTAAATGTAAAGTAATGCGATATTTTAAATCTGATTGTTAATACTATTATATAAAGAACAACTGATGTAATGTATGTCGCAATAAAATCCGTTGTTATATAATTGTTTACATTATTGTTTCGTTAGTGTATTAGCAGACATCATAGCATGTTTTCCCGCGGTATAATAAAATCATGACAACCTGATTTGATGGCTGAGAGCCTTGCCATTGATATGATCGAAATGTTCATGTTTAAACACAAAAAAACATAGCTATCTATTCGACTGGAACCAAGTCATTGTCTGTTTTTATTGTTTTTGTTTCTTTAATACTTTGTGTTCAATATCAGAGGGAACAGGTTATTGACACTAAGTATCTGATAATAAGCATTCATTACATAACATTGGATTTAAAGCTTGTAGATTCTTCGAACCACTATTTGAATTTATTTTTAATTTAAGGACCCCGAAATAATACCAAATATCCTTTAAAAAGGAATTATAATTTTAATATTTGATTAATATAAATAGCTGAAGACCTCATGGACAAGAGTTTAATTACCTCTCGAGTAGTTCTTATGACCGAGCTTATCGAAAGATCGTATGGAAAGCATTTGTCGGAGAATAAAATTGGATATGCAAGTAGTCCATATCCAATACAGTGCTTATATACCATACATACCGAACCTTTCATAGACATCTTAGCTGCTGAAAAAATCCTTCTAGGCTATTGATACAAATAATCAGAAATATTCGAGAATTTCTGTCTTACTTCACAAGACAACGTATTAATAAAAGAATTCACCCATATAGTAAACCTATCAATTGAAACAGCTATTTTCCCAGATGATTGGAAAATTGTTACAGTTGTATCTATCCCAAAAGTCAGCAACTCTAAAACATGCAATGACCTCAGACCAATTTCTCTTCTACCCATAACTGGTCAAATAGTTGAGCAACTCATTCATGATCAAATAAAAACATATTTTGAAGCAACAAACTACCTAGCAGATGAACAAAATGGCTTCAGGAAAGGCAGGTCCATAACCAAAGCACTCTCAACACTCCTTGATGTGCTTCTCAGTGCGATGGACTCTGACAAACTTGCCATAGCAGTATATATTGATTTAATAAAAGCATTTGACATTATAGATCATAAAATCCTGTTGCAGAATATTGTCAAGAGTGGGTTAGATCCAAAGACAGTAGCCTTTCTGACAAACTATCTTTTCAATCGAAAGCAAAGTACCAAACTAAATGACATTGAGTCAACCTTAAGACAAGTAAAAACTGGGGTACCACAAGGATCAACACTGGGCCCCCTTCTATTCCTAATGTTCATAAACGACTTACCCCAAGCACTGAGGGAAACTAAATGGATTCTATTTGCTAATGATGCAGTCCAACTGGTATCAGACAGTAACTTAGCAAAAGCAGCAGAATTGACCAATGAAAATTTGGGTAGAATAAATATATGGTGCAAATGTGCACCTGACCGATTATAACAATGCTGAAATAAAAGTGAGGGGCTTGTCTGTGCTGCGAGTAACTATAAAGAAGAAGGCGTATCCAGTACTGTTTGTAATTGTTGAAAATGGCCCTAGTCTTCTTGGTGCAGCAGCCTGTGAGAGACTCGGCCTTGTGAAATGTGTCCATGTCATACAAGGACGAGTGGACAGTCAGTTAGTGGAGGATGTCAAACAGTACACAGTGCCAGACACACAGGGTCAATTGTCATCCATTCCCTTTGTATATAACATATTGACAAAGGAAAATGCCCGACCAGTGATCAGGCCAGCCAGGCGTGTCCCTATAGCATTAAGGGATCAACTGAAACAGGAACTGAGTAGAATGGAGAAAATAGGTGTGATCCACAAGAGAGAGAGTCCTACAGATTGGGTGAGTGACATGGTAGTGGTAAAGAAACCAAATGGCGGACTCAGGATCTGTCAGGATCTGTCCAAAAGATCTGAATGCGGCCATACATCGCGAACACTACCAGCTGCCTACAAGGGAGGAGATCTTTGCGGAGATCAATGGAGCTCAGGTATTTAGTAAACTTGACGCATCGCAAGCGTTCTGGCAGATAAAGCTGTCAGATGAGTCCAAGGCCCTCACCACCTTTAATACGCCATTCGGAAGATATGCCTATGACAGGCTACCATACGGACTTTGTTCTGCGCCTGAAGTGTTTCATAGGTCCATGGAACAAATGTTTGGGGACCTAGAGGGCGTGAGGGTATTCATGGACGATATTCTTGTGTGGGGTGCCAGTGAAAAAGTGCACAACGAAAGACTGTCAGCTGCGAATCAAAGAATAAAGCAGTATGGATTAAACATGAACTGGGAAAAATGTCAGCTTAGCAAAACAGAAATAACATTTTTATGTGAGACATTGTGTGACAAGGGGATTAGCCTATCCTCAGATATGATTGAAGCAATTGTAAACATGGAAACACCAACCTGTAAAGACGATGTTCAGAGAGCATTAGGCTCAATCAATTATGTGGGGAAGTACATCCCAAATCTCGCCAACAAATGTGTTCATCTCAGGGCATTACTGTGCAAGAAAATTATGTGGTTCTGGGGTCCTGAGCATGAGGCCGAATGGAAAGATCTGAAGTCCACATTGGCGTCCAAGCCTGTCATGGCATACTATGATCCAAGGCTGCCCACCAAGGTATCAACCGATGCGTCTAAGGATGGGTTGGGGACAGTTTTGCTTCAATGCCATGACCAGGATTGGAAGCCAGTGGCCTATGGGGCCAGATCCTTGACGGAGTGTGAACAAAGATATGCTCAAATAGAAAAAGAGTGTCTGGGGCTTGCGTATGGTTGTGAAAAATTTCACTGTTATATATATGGATTGTACAAAGTGGAGTTGGAGACCGACCATAAACCACTAATACCCCTCTCAAACAAACCATTGAATGACATGTCTCCCCGCATACAAAGACTCATGTTAAAATTGCAAAAATATCGCTATGTACTGCGGTGGACCCCTGGAAAATACCTTTACCTTGCAGATACCCTGTCCCGAGCAAATGCCAGCAGGGCTAGGTCAGAGAAAGATATAAAAGTAGCTACAGAAGTCGAAGCCCAGGTAGACATGATAAATAATTCAGTCTCAGCCACCCAGGCACAGCTAGATAAAATAGCAGTAGAAACATGTAAGGACGATGTCCTTACAGCGGTAAAGACCTGCATGTTAAGTGGGTGGAACAATGGGGAGTGTCCAGCTTATGCACCGTTCCGAGAGGAACTATGCCTGATAAATGGAATTATCCTAAAAGGGGACCGGATAGTGATACCAGTTAGTATGCGAGGAGAAATGCTAAGTAGATTGCATGAGGGCCATTTAGGCATAGAAAAACAGAAAAGGATGGCAAGGGAGGCTATATACTGGCCTACCATCAATAATGACATAGAAGGGAGTGTTCAAAAGTGTGGGGCCTGTCAGATGTACAGGCCGGCGCAGGCCAAAGAAACGCACAGCAGGGAAGAAGATAGAATAAAGTGGGGACCATGGGAAAAAGTCGGCATGGATCTATTTCACTGGGGGGGAAAGGATTATCTACTATGCATAGATTATTATTCCAACTATCCCGAAATAGCCATGCTGAGCTCAACGACCTCTGATACAGTCATCACACACTTAAAAAGTATGTTTGCCAGACATGGTATACCCAGAAGAGTGGTTAGCGACAACGGTCCACAGTTCAGCTCTGAGTTATTCAAGAAGTTCTCAAAGACCTATCAATTTGAACATAGAACATCAAGTCCCAGATATCCACAATCAAACGGGCAGGCAGAGAGGGGAGTAGGAATAATAAAGTCCCTACTAAATAAGACAAAAGAGAGTGGGGGGGATCCCTACCTGGCCCTTCTAAACTATAGAATGGCCCCCAGAGAGATAGGCATGTCACCGGGGGAGATGTTAATGGGGTGTAAGCTAAACGGGAAAATACCACGACTGGATAAGAGATACAAGGGTGTTGAAAAGGGGAGCAGAAAGGAAGAGATCAAACAAAAACAAGTAGAAAAGTACAATGAGACAGCCAAAGACCTACCCCCACTGAGTCAAAGTGATGTAGTCAGAGTAAGAGGTACTCATTGGGATTCGACGGCCCGGGTCAGTGAGCGGGTGGGACCCAGGTCATACAAGATTCAGACGGACAAGGGTAATGTCATAAGACGCAATAGGCGTCACCTCTTGAAAGTTAATGAAAGGTTTGAACTGAAGGGGGTCAGGGACAGTGATCTGCCTAGTCAGACCGCTCCTAGCAATTCTCCTAGTCCTACTGAAAGCTTAGAGGAGGTCACAAGTGAGGCAGTGGGTGAAGGTCCACAGGATCAGGATCCAGTAGCCACTAGTCCGGTCAGGGGGGAAGTAGTCAGAACACCAGTCACCACGAAGATCAGGCGATCCTCAAGAATCACTAGACCGGTAGACAGGTTAAATCTGTAGATAACAAATGTCATCTTTGTTATATCTCTCTATATATATATACTTTTGACGGTAAACTGTCACATTATCTGTATCTTTCAGTGCTATGTTGTGTTCAGAAGTAAATGGATGTGTAGAGTCAGATTGTTCTATGAGGGGGAAGATGTCCAGATACGCAACTAGTGTTAGCCACCAGTACGTGCTTCTGTTAGTTGGAGGTCATCTGGTCTGAAATAAATCATAGCAACACACATGCCAGAGAGTGATGGTTGATCTTTACACTACCGACGAAGCTATAGTTGACCAAGACAATTTAAATGAGTCATGCAACCATTATTTGCATAATCCAAAATCCACGACTACCTGTATCAGCAAGTCATGCCCATTATATTAATGTCTCCTCACAGGTATGATCATCAAATCACTGATATAGTCTAAAGGTAAATGGCTATTCTCCAGTCTACACATGCAAAATAAGATCCCCCACTATATTTGTAAGGCCTGATTTTAACCTACTATTGTCTATGTTGTTCATACCATGTCATCATCTCATCCATAAATACTTCATATGCACTATAATTGCTAAGGCCGGTGTGGCGTTTTCAGCGCCCGGTCATGCTCAGCGGCCTGTCGTGGCTTCTGCGCATGCGCGGATTTTAAGACATATGCAAAACACTCGTGGCCTCGCCGGCTACAAGCTCAGGTGGTGCCCGGCAGTGTTAGGGTCCGATCAGGCCGAAATCTATTGAATGCGATCATATTTAACAGAATTACATACTCAAATAATGAAATTTCATTAAATTAACCTTAAATTCCAAGCGATATTAACGTAGCAGCTAACAACGTAGCAGTAAACAAAACAAATAGCAGTGCTCGCCGCAACGTGCGAAAATCCGCGCATGCGCAGAAGCCACGACAGGCCGCTGAGCATGACCGGGCGCTGAAAACGCCACACCGGTGTGGCGGTTTCAGCGCCCGGTCCAGTTTCAGCGGCCTGTCGTGGCTTCTGCGCATGCGCGGACTTTCGCACGTTGCGGCGATTCGAAAATATAACTATTAATATCGCCGCCAATGCGGCGGTAGCCTTAATAACGCTTCGACTTTAGGGTTAAATTGATAAAATTTCACTTATTGCGTATGTAATTCTGTTAAATATGATCGCATTCAATAGATTTCGGCCTAATCGGTCCCTAACACTGCCGGGCACCAGCTGAGCTTGTAGCCGGCGAGGCCTCGGGTGTTTTGACCACGACACGTCGCTGAAACTGACCGGGCGCTGAAACCGCCACACCTGAAGACCAGCGCCTCGGTGCTGAAAAAAAGATGCTATTCAACAGGAATAACAATTTGAACAAAAACAACAAAAACAAAAAAACGTAGTAGGCCTACACAAAGCTATATTGATAGTGGAACGAATAATGACATTGTGGCAACTGGAAATAAATAGGTAAAAGGGGCAGTTTGTTACATTATCTCCATAAAATAAAAGAATTGAATTGATTCGAGAGCGTGTATATAGATCTGGGAGAGTCCATCTTCCAGAAGCACAACTGCTGTAGCCACCTCCCGGCGGATACGTAAACTGTTATGGAGGCTATGGACCTGCCACCTAACGGCAATCACATGTATCAAAATGATCGCCTACAGTCGCATCCATGAGATGGCGCCACCTTACCTACAACACCTTTGCGAATCAATAGCTTGAATATGATGCACGTATGCATTTTCTTGGTTAATATTTTGCTAACCATTAAACTGATGTTACATAACATTAACCCATACCATTACCACTCACGCAAAGTTCAGAGGCTATACATAATTAAGACCCCCCCACCATCCCCCACAAGATGGCGCTAGCGCCTACTCTCACCAGCGGTCACCTAGCAACAGCAATTGTCATGGCGACCTGTCACTAAGGCCGTATAGTCCCTTGTTTTCGGCTGTCGCCGCTTTCAGGCGTTGTGCAATTTGTGGGGAGTTGCTAGTCCATACCGACGATTTTAGATGAAAACACCCACGATCTAAGAAAGACAAGTTTGGCAACACCCAGGTTGGCGACTATTATATTTATAATTGTCAAACAGCTAACAATAATTGCCAGATGATATCATATAGCTAGTCTAAGTTTGTGGATCGGCACCGCAAATTTCATGGCATGCTCAGTCGCATGTAAATGTTAATTGTTGTTGTTAATAACCTAATTTATCAACAACAACTTACCAGTGCTGCATCATTATCCCAGATTCATATTATATTTATACATCGATATTAACTTTACATGTCTGTACTTGCTACTTCCTCCCCCCCCCCCTAGCCCCCCCCCCCCCCCCCCAGACGCAAGTCAGAAGTTACTCTGCACGAGTATCGCCTCTACTCTAATATCCCGATTTTTGTGTAATTATAATGCACTTTAAGATAAATGATGAGTGGGACATGCGCTCATCTTAAGTCGTGCGTGTGATAAAATAGATATGAACAAATTTTTCACCTTGAATAAAAGAGAAGGCAGTCAGGGCAATACTCTCAAACTAGTAAAAACCCAGAGCCATTTCAAAGTTAAGGCAACATAGTTTCTCAAACAGGATCATAAATATATGGAACAGTCTCCCACAAAATGTTATTGATGCCGAGTCAATTAATTCATTCAAGAATAGATTAGAAAAAGCATGGGCTGGTGATCCAGGGAAATTTGACCCCTTATTCACCACATGCTACTAATTACTCCTTGTGTTGCTTATTTACTTGCACTCAAGCAAAAATGAGAGACAAATAAGTGTTCACACTTCCTGTCTACCATTCGCTATATCGCTATATCGTGTGTCTATGTTGTGGTAGCCTGCTTATGGATGTTGATCTTTTGCAGTGGTCACCAACCATCACAGGATGACCTCGGGTACGCCCAATAAGCGGCGTCGGACGACGGCCACTGTGCATTGCTGCAATGAGACAGTGGCGGCTGACCAAAAGTCCAGTAAGAAGCGCATGCATGTTGTCTACCGGAGGTATGTATTGACCCTTCCTCCAGATTCATTTAAAAGTGCCTGCGCTATAATGCAGCAGGTTTACTATAGATAAAAGATTCACCCCGTACTGTACAAAACAGTATGCGGGGTGAATCTTGTATCTACAGCCTGTAGGACAGGTCTACATGGTTTGATGTGTGTGTGTGTGTGGGGGGGGGGGGGGGCAATGTGCGTACACTGTGTGAATGTGTGTGTTGGAGTGAGGTGGGGGGGGGGGGGTCACTGTGTGTGGAGGGGTGTGTATCAGGGTGTGTGTGGGGCCACTGTGTCTTTGTGTCACTGTGTGTGTCATTATTTGTGGGCGTGAGTGTGGGTGTCATTGTATAGATGTGGGTGGGAGTGTGTGGGAGTGTGGCTGTGTGTGCCGTGGTGTGTGTCATTGTATATTATGTTTGTGCATGTGCATGTGAGTGTTGTGGGGGCTGTCATGTGTGTATCATTATATGTGGGTGTGAGTGTGGGTGTCACTGTGGGTGTCATTGTATACATGTGGGCGTGAGGGTGTGGGAGTGTGGTGGTGTGTGTGTCATGGTGTGTGTCATTGTATATGTATGTGCACCTGAGTGTTGTGGGGGGTGTTATGTGTGTATCATCTTTGGCGTGTGTAAGTGTGGGTGTCACTGTGGGTGTCATTGTATACATGTGGGTGTGAGAGTGGGAGTGTGGGAGTGTGTGTCATGGTGTGTGTCATTGTATATGTATGTGCACGTTAGTGTTGTGGGGGGTGTCACTGTGTGTGTCATTGTGTATGGGTGTGGGTGTATGTGTGTGTGTGGGGGGGGGGGGGGGGGGGGCACTGTGTGTACCACTGACTGTGTGTGGGGGAGGGGATGTTCTCCACTTCGCCCACACTTCTGGTTCAGAACTCTTGCTGTAGCCTAGGCTCTACTGAGTGATATAGATTCTTTTAGTACTCCTTCCAATTCTAATAATAATAATAATAATAATAACAAACAATAACAACAATAATATAATATATAATACATGTATATAAACATGTATAAAGGCACAGAAGTCAACAGATATGAATCAATTTTCATATATTCCTGCATTCTCACTTAAATCTTTAGCACAACCCCACGAGCACTGACCGCGGCCCAGCTGATGAAGACAAGGCTTGATGCCGAAGAGATGGAAATTGCGGAACGCGCGATTCGCAACATCATCGATAAAGCATTCGCCATGATCAAAAACAGTCCATGCGAGTCGAGGCGACGATGCTCATCCTGTCTTCTCGACAAGGTCCTGTGCCGACATTTGCCGAAGCCGTCCGCGCTGGAGCTCACTGACTACGACATCCTGAGCTCTCCCAAGGCCACACAGCTCATTCACTTCCAACAGAAGCTAAAGAGAGCAAAGGCAATTGGCAGGTAAAATGAGATTCCAGCGTAGCTAAGGATGATCCAAAGTTGTCAACACTTTCACAGTTATACAAAGCGTGCGATGAGGGTGGGGTTGGGGGTGTTAGTCATTCTCAGGTTTCGTGGTTTAATGAAATATTGATTCATCAAATTCATCTTTTTTACTAAAAAAAAGAATAAAAATAAAAGTAGAAAAAAAAAGTGTTATTTGTCAATCACAATAAGTCATACTGACTTATTTTTTAATTGCTAAGCAAAGTTGTTCCATTTTTTAATTGGTTTACAAGGAATGGTTATAAATATAACTTCATTGACTACCTATACATGTGAAACCTGTTAACTTGGCCTATGATGATAGTTCTCAGTTGTGTGAAAATATGACATAAACCGTTGTCCTAGTCTGTGATAAAATTCTGACGTGTAATTACTTTGTCAAGGAAAAGGGAGTCTGGAAAATTAGTATTCTTTGTGTATATGTGAACACTTTGAAAACCCCTGATGAACCCTTATTTACTTCCCTTATTTACTTGATATTTCCTTACATTTGTGCCCTGGCACCACGGGAACAGCGGAATACCGATTCTCGTAAATCAGCTACATCTGCCTTCCTTGATACTGTGGCATATATCAGTTTCCCTTAACATTGTCGCATATATATTGCCTTCCTTGATGTAGCACATATCTGCTTTCCTTGATAAATTGGCATACATCTGCTTTCCTTGATACTGTGGCATATATATGCTGTCCTTGACACTGTGGCATATATCTGTTTTCCTTGAGGCTGTTACACATATCTTGCCTTCCTTGATGTAGCACATATCTGCCTTCCTTAATACTGTGGCATATATCTGTTTTCCTTGAGACTGTTACACATATCTTGCCTTCCTTGATGTGGCATATATATGTCTTCCTTGATACTGTGCATGGCATACCTGCGGTCACTGTTGAAGTCTTCAGCTATGGTGTCCGGCATTTTAATGTACACACCAACATTATTGTGCAGACTTTCAAATCAGATATATCGAAAGAATTACCCCTTTAAAATAAAAGCCATAAATAAAGCAAAGTAAATTATAACGATCAAGCTAATATATTTATCGAGAACATTGGCAGAACCTCAAAATGTTCGGATTATGCAACTTTAAGATAACTAATTTAATTATACATTATCTCAGTTGTTGCTATTTGACACTACCTATACTTTTGGGGTGCTTCCACTACTCAACAAGTATATATTCTTAAAGTTGCTTAGTCCGATGGTTTTGAGAGTTTCTGTCATTTTCTGAGATAAATATGAGAGGTTGATCGTTATAATCTAAATTACCTTAGTTTGAAGTAACTTTGATATTAAATGGTTAATTTTGAGATATTTTATATGCAAACATGCCAAATTAATTTTGGCAAGCATGTCAAAACTCTGACCCAATAGGCTTTTGCAGTAACATATTCCAATTAATTTCCCATTTCCTTCTATGTAGTGACAAATGTTTAATAAGTGCACCAGTATCTAAGTAGTATCAAATCTAGATCATTGTTTTGGATTTGAAATTTGGATGCTTTCATCAGACTGTGCAGCTTTAACGCGCTCCATCACCAACCAGCAGCTAGATTTGAAGCAATCGTTTTCTCCGCGGCATACCAATCTAGGTCAATCGGTTAACTTTTTCCAGTGAAACTTGTGTATCAATTGTCGTTTTTTAAACAAATAATTGATGAAAATGCATGTATTGTTTGTGGTCACAGTACTGTGATACTGAACTGCTGGTTTATTTATTCATTGTTTTGTTGTTACTTTATTTTCTGAAGGGCCCTGGAGAAGAAAGTGCAGCGTATGAACTTCAAGCAGTCAGGGACATGTGAGACTGGGCAACATGGGTTTGTTGAGGGTGTTGGTCAAGGGGGGGATGTCTCCAGCGTCAAGGTCAAGAAAGTAGTTAACGCATCAGCAAGGTCAGACTGACTGTTTATTATTTGTCCTTTTTGAAGGGTAAACTATTTTCACGAATCCAAACAAGTCCTTTTCTCAGCGCCAATATGTTGATCACTTGACCATATTCTGGTTGGCTCAGTGTTAGTATAATGGGATATCAGGTCCTGATGCTGGCGGCCTCATCTCCCAGTGGGGAAACACATATGGTTGTCATGAGTGTGCACTGTCGCAAGTCGGTACCCTGATATGACCTTAGTTGTTGCCAGGATGTAAAACTCCAGCAACCAACCTAATTGCATAGAGAATAGACTAAAGGAAATTATTAAAAGTTGCAGCTGATTAAAGTGAAATTAAATTTTTAGGATTGATACACACATTTTATCATTATTCTGCACAGCATATATCACATGTGCCGTTTTAAAACTAATTTTGTACTGTTAATATTGTCATGGGGTGATGAAAATAGGAAATATTGTGCCTAGTGCAGATTTCGAACCCGCACTTCTTGCTATTCCGATGTTGCAGTTTCCGCGGCACACCAGTTTGTGAGGGACACATCCATTCAAATGCATTGTCAATGGCCGTGAGCAAATCTTCATACAGAAGAAGTGAAATGTCTCTGCAACCACACCACCTAGAAACAAATCCCTTGGTACACGTATAGAAAACATCTGTACCAAAAAGATTATATTAAATTGATAAGGATAGGGTTCTGGATTTCTATTACTTTTGAATAAAACTAATGTTTTGCACTGCACGTACTGTCAAACTCAAAGCATTGTCAATATTCATGAGCAATCTTCAGACAGAAAATACAGCAAAAGTGAAATATCTCTAAAACCACACCACATTAGAAACAAATTGCTTGGTACACATATAGAAAACATCTTTACCAAAAACATTCTATTAAATTTATAAGGTTAGTGACGATGCTGTTCGATTTTGACGCATGCACAGAAGCGGTGTGTCCCTCGCAAACTGGTGTGCCGCTGAAACTGCAACACCGGGGCTAGTGTGGTAACCGTTATCCTATCTAGGCCCCATTATGCAATCATCCTATCTCCGCTTACTTGTCTATGTGGCTCCTTGCCTGAGAGGTCAGTGCAGACTACTATACTATCATTACATTAGCCAAAGGTGGATTGTTAAATGAGTCAGACTAACGAGGATGCGGTGTGCTGAATTAAAGGTAAAAAGTCTTTATTCAACAAAGTCAATAACGGGGAGGAACAGGATGGAAACTCGAACTAGGCAGAAAAAGATAGTAACGGTGAGTTGAGGGAGCTGCAACTTGCAAACGGTGGGGTGATCTGGAGACAACTGGTGAGTCTAGATCTGTCTTTAAGGTGTTTGCGGTTAAAGCGAAGGTTACCTGGAGGTACCAGTAAAGGTGGTGAGTCTGGAGCCGATGGTCAGGGGGTTTATTAGATAAAAAGATTCACCTCTACGCACAGTAGGGGTGAACAACAACCCATCAGAAAAATGTGGTGAAAGGCTTGGTAAATGAAATCAGTCAAAATCACCTGGATCCGCCCCTAATTTAATAAATAAAATAAATTCATGTGCATCTTCATATTGACTTGCTACTTTTGAGTTGAAAACGATAATAAAACATGTAGTTTAATGGACTTTAAAAGTAAAATCAACAGCATTCGTTGGTTGGTATCTTGTCTTTTTGCAACCTATCCCATTTCAGCAACTCTGTGCCGATATAAGTAGCCATTAGATAATGGAACCAGGAATTCCTCTTCCTGTTCCATACTAAAGCAATTTTTGCCTGCATTTAGACTACGTTGTCATTCACCCCTACTGCAAGTATGGGGTGAATCTTTTATCTGGGGGTTTATATACCTCTCAGCAGGATAAGTTGTCATGCAACCTGGTGGAGGTCTGAGGAAGGCTTGGTGTGAAATTTGAAAGTATGTACAATGTTTTTATTTGCAAACACAACATCCTTCATGTTGTTACTCAATATGATTCATGATCTAAGAATTGACATTGCTATTTGTACATTGATCATACTGTGGTGATGTCCTTAACTACTTAATGTTGAGTGAGAGGTTGCACACAACCAATAGCATTTTATTCCATCGCTGAACAAGTGTACAACCTGAACATCCCAAGCTAGGCCCCTGTGATCAGCCATATTATATGTTTTTGCAGAGAGACGGCGACAGTACTAAGCTTAGACAGCAAGGACACAAACAGCTCTGCAAAAAACCACCATGCAAAGTCTCAACCAGTGAGCTCTTCCACCAGTCACAAAGATGAGGTTAAAAACTGCACTCCACCCAAAGAGGCCCCGATCAGAAAGTGTAGGCGGTTGCGGAGGACTTCGAAAAGAGTGAAGTCTAATGTCGACACTGACAGCACTGCGGCAGCTGACGGGCAATTAGGGATGCCTTCACCTGAGGCACTGCAGACAGGAAGTGACAGCCAGGTTCCTGTTGGCAACAGCGAGAAAGGGACATCAATGAGTGGTGCTGACGTGACCCACATGGCTAGGCTTCGCGGAAAGTCTTTGCACATGGAAGGCGAGGAAGTGATGAACAGGTATGCACAGGTTCTATCTGCTTACAGGTTACTTGGCTGCGCAGATTAAATTGTAATTTCCGCCAGGAGAGATAGCGATAGTGGTGCTCACTCCAGCTCGACGGCTGCTTGTGGTGGGTTTGCCTCACTGCGCGTAAACCCAAGTCGCCCAGGCCATTGAAATCAGCGGTTTATGCGATAGTTGCATTTGGTGTACGGGACACTACCGGCACTCCATTAGTAATATTAATATAATGTATCTATATAGCACATGAAGTACTTATGCAAATATTTTGATTCCCATATGAGTATAATCCTAAGTTCTAAATTTAGAATATCTAAAAGTTATACTTGGCGCCCTTTGGCTCATGGTGCCAAAGGCGACTGTCACAGTTGCCAGTACCTTCAGCTGGCCCAGATTGCACCCTGACTGCTATATTTAGGGATTAAAGATATCCCTGATTTTGCAGATTTCTGGATAGTTGAAACCTGAATTCCAGGATTTTTCCACGGCTCCTTTGACAATGGTAATCTTATAAGGGAAAATCCATGTTTTTGCAGAAATTTTCCAGTGTAATAACCATGACTCGGTTCTGCCGGAAGCCGCTAGGTGGTACCATGGTCTAGGCTTTATTTTCGCATTTTTTTGCCAAAGACCCCTTTTATCCCTGTTTATTGCTTATTTACCAAGTTATTGTCCATTTCCGGTGCTGCATCACACATGTCAGACGATAACCTGAAGCTTACTGTTTTGCAGTACATCGTCACCAGAATCCGTGCCCCGTCTGGATCTGGGTTTGCGGTTACCATTGACATCTTCTACACCACTCAAACACCAGTCACCTGATTTTGAGCTACGTCCGCCACCACCTGAGCTGGCTCGACTGTTGCAGCGCCCTAAGAACATGAGCATTAAGCCTCTTCTGCCAAAGCGGTGCGTACATAACATGAAATCAGCTGTATTGTTTACCTAATAGCCTACGTACACCGCCACAGATCCGAGCATTTTACTCTACACCTGGTCGATTTAAACCGATGACTTTAGAATGGGGGACATTGCGATGTTGTGATTCAAACAATTGCCGTTGGCGTCGCCACTGAAGTAGTGGTCCTGATGGTATGGTCCTCTGTACTGACTACTCCTGTGTACTGACGTGCTGATGGTGCAGTCCTGTCTCCTGACTGTAGTCTGATGTACTGACATACTGACGGCATGGCCCTGTGTACTGACTAGTCCTCTGTATTGACATACAGACAGTATTTTCTTGTGTACTAACATGCTGACAGTATTGTCTTGTGTACTGACAATACAGACGGTATAGTTTTGTGTCCTGACTGTAGCCCTGTGCATTGACTAGTCCTGTGTATTGACATATTGTATTGTGTTCTGACTAGTCCTCTGCACTGACTGTAGTCTGGTGTACTGACATACTGATGGTATGGTCCTGTGTACTGATTGTACTGACTGTAGTATTGTGTACTGACATACTGATGGTATGGTACTTTGTACTGACTGCAATCCTGTGTACTGACCTACTGATGATATTGTTCTATCTACTGACTGGAGTCCTGTGTACTGACATACTGAATGGAGTCTTCTGTACTGGCATACTGACGGTATAGTTCTGTGTAGTGACTGTAGTCCTTGCACTGACTAGTCATGTGTACTGACATACTGATGGTATGGTCTTGAGTACTGACTGTTGTCCGCTGTACTGACATACTGATGGTATTGTCCTGAATACTGACTGTAGTCTGGTGTGCTGACATACTGACAGTAAGGTCCTGAGTACTGACTGTATTTCTGTGTAGGCCTACTGATTGGCCCAGTGTACTGACATACTGGCAGTATGGTCCTCTGTACTGTCAGTATGGTGATGTGTACTGACTGTAGTCCTGTGTACTGACATCCTGACTGTAGTCCTGTGTACTGACTAGTCCTGTGTACTGACTTACTGATTGTATGGTCCTGTGTACTGACTGAAGTCCTGTGTACTGACATACTGGTGGTATGGTTTTGTGTGCTGACTAGTCTGGTATACTGACAATATGGTTATGTGTGCTAACTGTAGCCTGGTGTACTGACTGCAGACCTGAGTATTGATATACTGACAGAATAGTCCTGTGTACTGACTGTAGTCCTGTATACTGATATACTGACGGTATGGTCCAGTGTACTGACTAGTCCACTGTACTGACCTACTGACAGTCTGGTCCTGTGTACTGACTGTAGTCTGGTGTACTTACATACTGACTGGTCACTGACATGCTGACATTATGGTCCTGTGTACTGACATAATAATAGTATGGTCCTACAAATTGACTGCATGTTGTCTTGTAGTATCTCCGTTTCGGCCCACTAGTACCGATGTGCCACCTATAGTCAGAAAAACTAACTATGCTAAATGTCCCCCATTTATACTTTTCACTAGCTAGCCTGGCCTCCGGCATTACTAGGATAGGGCAAGGAGCGGTGGAATGGGGAAGACCAAATGTGCATGATTGAAATTTTCCCTGCTTAAACAACTAATATAGAAACAAACACACACAAAGTATATGGAAGAAGATAATATATAGTTAGACATGTGTAATATTCGATGGTAAACCTGATCGTGTTGATGATGTAGACTTAGGCCTAATGTTTTTATGTATTTCAGACCTAAAATCGACATTCCCGACGCAACACTTCCACTCATTTTGCCTCCGGATGAAACAAACTCCTCAGAACAAAGGACCACTTCCGGAAAAGCCAGCGTTCTCACGAAGACAGTTTTTATGCATGGCTACCGCTCACTGGAGGCCATAACTGCCAATGCTAAGCGCAGCACCGATCAGCGTATCTGCCAACAGGCTGAACAAGGGGCAGGAAGAAAACACAGACAGCAACAGAAACGCACTGCTTCTCGGGTTCGACCGAAGAGCGAGCCTCAGAAGAAGCGGTCCAACTGGGTTGACGGTGTAAAGCTCCACAAAAAGGAGCTGTTCGCTGTTGTACAGAAACTGCCCAATGTGGATCACTTCGACGTGAGCAGGCTCATACCCCGACATCATACCATTGTGCAGTGCAGTCATTACAAATTGGCTCTTCAGAAGACCTGCGCCAATAGGGGGCGCATCACAATTGAGAAGTTTGCAATTAGACAGTGCCAACCCCCACTCCACCACACCTGAACAACCTCAAAAGATGGCAAAACATATTCATCTGCAATTAGAAATTGTATCTATATGATTCTGAAAACATGATTTGGGATTTTTTTTTTTTAAACACTAGAATCATGCATGCGTAATGTAAATTATAATGTAAATTAATGTGTAATAAAATCATGCTTAACCAGTTACCTGATTTATTTTCACTATATCAAATATAAATTTACAATATATTTAAAGTTGCATAGTCCGATGCTTTTGAATTTCTTACATTTTCTGAGATAACTACATTATGCTAATCATTATAGTCTATATTAGTTTTGTTTGAAGTAGTTTATATTTTAAATGGCTAACTGGAGATATTTGACTTCAAAACTCTGGCACCATAGACTTCAGTAGTAACAGGTTCTATTAAATTGACTTATTACGAGTTTTTATGCAGCAAAACATGCTTAATAAGTGCACCAGTATCAAGGTTGAATACGTAGAATTATGTCTATATAAACGTTTTGGTTTTGAAAATTTGATGTTTTCATCGAACTATGCAACTTTTAAATAACTATTTGATTGAATATGTAATACAATCATGTACCAGTTAGCTATTTTTATTGTATCAAACACATTTTCACAACATGCTTAAATGCCTATTTTATTGAATATTAATAAAATCTAGTTAGCTATTTGAAAAATGGATATATTTTCACTATACCAGACATTTCATCATCATCATCATGCTGTCGGTCGCGATGCGACAAAGACTGCTTTCATTACTTGACTGCCGCTCTCCATTTAGCTCTCTGCTGTGAGAGTTGCATCCATGAGTTGGTCTTAATGTCTCTCAGCTTCAGGTTTCTCTTGATGGTATCTTTGAACTGGAGACGGGGGCTGTAGAAATCTTTCTGTAGCCAGAAGACAGTTGAGAATAGAGGATCTGCTTTGGTAGCCTGTCTGATGACATCCTCATGAGGTGTCCAGTCCACCGGAGATTCTTTTTGATCAGAAGATCTTCCATAGAGCGCAGCCCCGTCCGTATCCAGACATTTACAAAATGCTTAAATAGATAGATAGATACATGTAGTGGGAAGGCCAAACTTTGCCTATGCACCACTCCTATTGTTCTTTCTCTGTAACATCAGTCAAAAACATCCATAGGTACTCCAGACTGGACCTGCAACACAACTATTTCGGCTTTAGGGTGGTTGACCTGTGGAATGACTTGCCGGAGAGTGTCGTAGCAGCAGAGTTGGTGAACTGTTTCAAGTCCCGACTGGATGCATACTGGTCAAGCATTACATATATCTTGGAGCCAGTGACAGTTGCTACAATCCACCACATCTGAAGAACTGTCTCCATTTCTATTAATTAAGAGTGGCTAACAGGTCTAAGGCCTATTATAGCTGTATCCTATTGATTGATAGATGCCTTATATTCGTAGAGATGGGGATGACTCACCCAATGTTTGTCCAGCCTACTTTTAAATTCATTAATTGACGATGCTGTCACTGTATCCTATGGAATAGAACTACCATCATTCACTATTCTTTGTGAAAAGAAATGACCTGTTAAAACAGTATTATCCTTTTGTTTATTGATCCTAAACTGATGACTGTCCTGCAAATGCCTATAACAGTAGGACGCTGCTCATGTGAGCCAGCATGTGCAGCTGCACAATCCAATGACATTTCTTCTTTTTTTAAACAAGGAAACTAAGCATTTACCTATAATGGATTGTACATAGATATCTGCATAAGATCATCATCATCATCATGCTGTCGGTCGCGATGCGACAAAGACTGCTTTCATTACTTGACTGCCGCTCTCCTTTTGCGGTTGTACATTTCATGAAAGCTGCCTGCAAAAGTGTTGAAGTGCTGCTGGCTTTTGCAAGTTACCAGCGGAACTCTCTCGGGGAGCAAATAGAGGTTTCACACTGGCAAGAACATGTCAAGACAGGCGCAAAACTATGTGTCCCTGCAGTGGCTGGTCGGGAGATGTTGGGAGTTCCATACATCAACCGCCCTTAATGCTGCCACAGTGACATGGTTTTCTGTTCAGGGTTTGCTCCCTTAGCCTTCGGTGCTGTCAAGAATCTGTACCACAAGGCAGTGGTTTACAACTCTGCAGGGCAGAGGCGTCAAACTCCCTGAGGTATTGCCATACCTGCATATCTGCATAAGATAGTGGTGCACTTATTAAACAGCTATTGTTGTATATAAGGTATTTTAATTGAATCTGTCACTGCTGGGAGCTATACAATTTATAGTGCAGCCCTTTCTGGGGCCTAGCTTCTGTATACGCACCACCTGAGATATATAAATATTAAAATATTTTATAGCGTTTTATTCCAATAGTATTATATTCCATATGCGTACCACCTGAAAATTCCAAGCTAGGCCCCAGCTTTTGATATGCGCCCCAACGATTATGTTTCATGGTTGCACTTTGAATCTCTCCAAAGTTATCCCCCTTTTAAAGTTGCATAGTCTGATGGTTTTGAGTTTCTGACATTTTATGAGATAAACATATTAGGTTGTTCCTTATAATCTACCTTACTTTAGTTTGAAATAACTTTTATTTTAAATTGCTAACTTTTGAGATATTTGAAATGGAAACATGCTAAATTAATCTGGGCTTCTGCAGTAACATGTTCTATTAATTGACTCAGTATCCCTTTATATGTGACGACAAATGTTTAATAAGTGCACCAGCACCAGCATCTAAATTAGATATGTACAATCAAATCTAGATAATTATTTTGGTTTTGAAAATGTTATGTTTCCATTGGACTATGCAACTTTAACCAAAGCTACACCAATCTAAAGTAAAGTCTAACAATTAACAATATTTTAGGCGGAATACTCAAAATTATAATATTAGATTGAATCAAACACAAAACACTCATTCAACATTACTGTACATTTTATTCACGGCTATTATACAAGATTACACATGATTATACAGAATTCTCATCAACGTGAAGTTTTTGACTTAGCAAAGATTGAATCAGATTTAACAAGACGTTAGCAATATTTAGCAAAGTTGTAACCGTACGTACTCAGCCTCAAATGCAATGTGATTTGGCAGATTCTGGCACCATTTCATATCAATTTAATTTAGACCTAATTACATTGCCAAGCGTGAATGTATTCGTTCACTGCCGATTGTGTTCATTAAAGTAAATAAAGAGTTTTTTAAAGACAAAATTAAAGGACATTGCTCCTAAAGGAAGGGAAAGTACTATACACAGTTTTTCTTTAACCCTTTCACTATCTACGTGATCCCTATCTTTGTCTGGTTTCTTTTCTCTTTTTGTTGTTGTTATTTTAAAAGGCGAGAAGATTATCCCAGTAAACTTTTCATTTAATTTGGGGGAGAAAAAATAAACCAGAAAAATGGGTCTCGTGTGGATGGTGACAGGATTTGGGCCTAATGCGTATATACATATCTGTGTGTATGTATATATGCCTATGTAATAAGCATGCATTGTGCATGAGTATGAGTATCTAATAAATATAGTATGTAGGCATATGCATACATAATATACATATGCATGGATATGCCTAAACATGTGTACATAACATACAGGGGCATAGCTAGACCTTTAACGATGTGTACTCCTAATTTCGGCAGGGGGTTTAGGGGCTGCTTAAGCTTAAGCTGGCGGATTTTACACATTTTACACAGTTTTCGACACTCCGGACTACTACATGCCTCCTCCTCTCTCTCTCTCTATTATTTAAAATTGTTGGTTGTTGTTGACAAAACAATGTGGACGGTTTGGAGTACGCGCGTAGCCTAGCTACGCCCCTGATATACATATGTATACATAATATATATGCATACGTAATATATATTTATGTATACATAATATACATATGCATACATAATATATATATACATATATATTTATATATATTATAATATAAATAAATACACATAAATATGCAATATAGGAATATATAGACATCCATATGTATATACATACATATATAAGTGTATATCCATGCATATGTATATATATATATATATAGATTATATATATATATTCATATATATATATAATCTTCTATATATAGTATTTCAATATAAATATGCCAGTCCAGAATGTGATGAGAATTTAACTGACAGTAGAGTGGAATAAAACAAATTTACTGGTGAAAGGGTTAACGGTTGGTCCTGCTTCCGCAACTGAAATATCTAACATGAACTCACAAATAATGTCGAACACCAACGCATCCTAGTGAATATCTACCTGAATGATACAAGGCCATCGGTTAAAATCAGTGGAGGGAAGGGCACGGGGAAGTGTGTGTGTCTGTGTGGGGCGGGGGGGGGGGGGGGACGTGCCCCTCCGGCAGCTGAAAATAAAATCACATTTTCTAGTGAGTGTAGGGTCGTCGAATAAGGCCGTTTAACACCAGTTTCAACAATGTGTTCACTGTGCCCCCCCATCCCGGTAGTCCTCCCCCCGGATCCGCCCCTGGTAGTCCTCCCCCTATATCCGCCCCTGTGTTTAACGAACTGTGAACCAGGGCTGGTCTGCTGTTCTAGGCACACTCAGGTGGAACTGGGCGTCACGCTTCACTTCACAGCTGACCATGATCAGTGCTGTCCACGTGAAAATGCTCTCACCAGCAGAACACCGCAAATACATTCATGTTTGCACAAACCAAACATGGTCGAGCGTCCGCCTCCCATTCTGGTAGGTCGTAGGATTCGAACCACATGGTTCGAACCCTGGCCGAGTCAAATCAATGACTTGGAATTTATACTTGTCGCTACCTGGCCTGACGCTCGGTATTACTGGGATATGTGAAGGAGCAATGGAATACGGAAGACCAATTGTCCGCGATTGAAATTTCCCATGTTTTTATCAACTAATGTACACAAAATAAAACATGTTGGGAGAATAATACAACAGTATTTTGGTAAGACAGTATTATTTAGAATGGTACTACAGTATTATGTAGCTTTTTATAATTCATTGTAGTGTCTACGAAAATGAATATAACACACTATCTGATATATCAGCATTCGAATAGAAATCAATTCTTTAAAAAGAAAAAAAATTCTGCACAGAAGTACAAATTTATGTGGCATTTACGTTGTGCCATCTAAGCCTAATTGTTATTAGCTATAACCTATACGCGCAATGTTGGAGAGCATTCGTCATAGTAAAAAAAAAAAGGACCGTTCTAGTTAATCAGTCTTTAAGGCTACATTATCTGATGATAGCGTGAACTTTTCGGCTAAATCAAAACACTTTGAATAATAATTTTTGTAATGCATTCTTGGCCAGGAAAGCTACCCAGTTTCCCCGGTGTCAAAGAACAACATGGCCAGGCCCCCGCCTAGAGGTATGACTGACTGACTGTACGACAACAACAAGAATACCACACTCACTAAGGCGTGTTGTGCTTGTCGACTATCTAAAAAGGCCGCCGTACATTGTGCGACACTGAGAAGTGTTCGCGCCGACACACACTTTGTGAAAGTTGCGCAGTATATCATTATTGTGAAGGGGAGGGGGGGGGGGGGTCTTTTGAAAAAAAGATTTTTGTTTTGTTTTGTTTTTAAGAAACTGAATGTGGTGTTTTTTGGGGGTGTTTTTTTTCTCTCCAAATAGATCCATGTATCGATTGGTTCCAAAGATTTTAAGAAAAGAAAACCTATTGAATTGCGATAGACAAATGTACATCCGGGCTCCACTCGTGGGACCCACCCCATTAGGAAGTACTCCCTTTTTTGATAATGGCGATTATCACTATTTTCAGACTACATGGCGCTAAATTCGAATACTGAACAAACAAAAATTTAATTTAAAGAAAGAAGAAACAAACAAAAAAATCAAAACATCATGTGACACACAACCTGACAGCAGATTTACTACATGGCGCTAAATTCGAATACTGAACAAACAAAAATTTAATTTAAAGAAAGAAAAAAGCCCCAAAAAACTAAATTTCAAAACATCATGTGACACAACCTGACATCAGATTTATTTAGAAAATCGGCTTTCTGGTTTTACACTGCACAACTTCCACAGTGCTGTTTCTGCGACAAATAATCGCGAAATGTCTGCCGGGCCT
This sequence comes from Branchipolynoe longqiensis, assembly GCA_030323885.1. Classification (NCBI taxonomy): domain Eukaryota; kingdom Metazoa; phylum Annelida; class Polychaeta; order Phyllodocida; family Polynoidae; genus Branchipolynoe; species Branchipolynoe longqiensis. The sequence goes on along the minus strand of CM059190.1, from coordinate 97,268,550 downwards.
AACTACTCTCACATCTTCTGTTAAATACAATGATTTTGCAATCCCCGCCTTTAGGTATATTCACTACGCATTCATCAGCCCATGTACATACACAATCGTTATACAATAACAGTGTAGCGTCCACTGTCCAACAAAGATAGCTAAGCCCGCCTAACACTAGCCGATAATTGGACTTGAATCCGATTGATCGGTTATGGGGAAATCACACTCTTCGATTGATGAGGCCGCTCAAAATAATAACATTTTAAAATTGTTCCTTTCATGTTACCTAGTCCAATGAAGCATCACATTTAAAAAAAAAAGGAAGCAATGCTCTATATTTTATTATATATATCTGACTTAGAATAGTAACTTAGATACCGATGCACGTTTTAAGCATTTGTTGCCACATAGAAGGGAATACTGAGACAATGTAAAAGAACCTGCTACTGCAGAAGCCTGAGTTTTGACATGCTTGCCTAAATTAGTTTGGGGTGTTTTCACTTCAAATATCTCCACAGTTAGCCTTTTAAGATAAGTTACTTCAAACTAAAGTAAAGTAGATTATAACAGTCAATTTAATATCTTTATCCCAGAAAAATGACAAAACCATCGGATGATGCAAATATTAAACTGATCGGAACCTGAACATGCGAGTCTCGCTTCACCGATCAATGGGATTAATAGTAAAATTGTCAACTAGTGTGAGCCAGGCATAAGAATAACCGACATCGCAGTGGCCACTTTATTATGATAATCAGTTGGTGACTAAAATCTCAAGTACATCTATATATATATATATGATACATGCTGACGTCTTCTGGGAATAAGATGCTTAATACAATTAGAAACAACAAAGTGTTATATTATAGAGCAAATAAATGACTAGTTGCGTTCAAGTTGTCATATTCTTATCGGGAGTTAACAATTGTCGTGAGGGTGGGGGGGGGGGGAGTTCATTCTTTCATTACCAATTACGTAATTGATGAGTTAGAAACGAAGCAAAGCTTTGGATAAATGTCAGAATGAAAGACTGTTGAGGCGATGAAAGTTGTTAATAGTAGAATCAGATTAAGCTTAGTAAAAAGTGTCCCGGTTTTTATATTTATTCCGGGGGGGGGGGGGGGGGGAAGAAAAAAGAAGGAATTCATAAACTGCGGGGTTCAATTGATACCAGCTATAGCCACTGTACATAATGCTGTGCATTTTGGTTACTCCAACCCAAAATAAAAACTTGTCCATGAATGTGAGAAGATATTTAAATTAAAACAATCTGAACCAAAACCATGTGCCACCTCACAATTTCCAGCTGCAATTTTACACCCAACTCATGTGAAACATTTTCGGAAAGGATGTGCCAATAATATTGATAGCCTAATCAATTAGGCCGGCACGGCCAATAAATTAGCTGTCTAATCTTCTCAAATATATATAAATCGTATAATAAATATGTCATAAGTAACAACACGTATAATGAATTAAGTTAATCAAGGGACACAACAAAGGTACAATGACAACACGTTAGTTACAGTTTCATAGTCGTTGCTGCTCGCTTCACCCATGACGTCATCGGACCACTGTGACGTCATAACTCATCATTTGTGACATCATCAGTCCTTCCTTGGAAACCCGTCACTAACCAATGTTTCAATAATATAACTCAAAGCATAAAAAATATATACTACTCACTACTCAACAGTACGCACTATACATGGCCTGTGGTAGTGTGGCTGGATGTGCGTGGCTGAATGTACAAAGGTGCGCCTAGCGTCCCAGCATGCATTAGGCCGTGTATCCATAGACCCTTGTGGCATGTTCCATTGTTCCATGTTCCCTTGTGACCTTGTGATGCGCCACCTGCGTTTTGCTTAGTCGCCATTCCCATAGGTTGGAACCAGGGACCGTATGGCCTTGTGCACGACACATGTGACGTACTGACCGGGAACATAGAGAATGAACATGTTCATTGTCTGTGTGGCACATCACAAGGTTATAAGCGAACGCGGAACAAGGGAATACGCCACAAGGGAACAGTCTATGGAAACACATCGTTAGATACCTGTCCTCTCTCCTGTCTATGATACACTCTGTACTGTGATTCAGCAGACACCCATAGTTAAATGCTATGGACCAGAAAAGCCAGGTCTGAATGCCCGACAAATATTGCCCAGTTTGATCATGCACTGCAGTTTCAGTTGCATAATCCGACGGGTTTTTTTTATGGGGAAAAAAACACCCAACAAAAAACAGAAAAAACTAAATTCTTTAAAACTGCAGTCCAATGAAAGCAGGAAAATAATTTTGAAAGCCAAAACGCTATATTCATCTAAGATATCCAACTGGTGCACTTATTAAGCACTTGGTGACAGGTTGAAGGGACTAGTTAATTTAGAAGTTTAATGGCATGCACACCAAAACTAATTTGTCATGTTTTCATGTAAAATATCTAGAAAGTTACCCATTTAAAATGGAAATTACTTCAACCTAATGTAAAGTAGATTACTATGATCAAATAAATATGTTTCTCATAAAGAAAAAAAAGAAAAAAGAAGAAAAACGAAGAAAAAAGAAGAAAAAAGACAGATTATCGGAGTGTGGAACTTTAACCAAAGGATTATGCAAACATGTGTGGGGAGAGTGATTAAAAGAAAGTTAAGTAGGTATCACCATCCAGTTTCTAACTTGTTCTTGTTATAGGTTTTCTGCTTTGCAATTATCCTGTTATCCCAGAATTCAAACTGGCCTACATATCAATTAAAAATAACTCACAGAAATATGAATTTGCTTCTTTAAAAAAATAAGCCCCACCAAAATATTCAGTATAAAACATATATATTTGATCAAACTTTGCTTTAACAATTGACAGCGTCTATGGAGTGTTTTGTGCGAGCACAGAACTGACCGTTCTAACCCATATTCAGTGCCTTTGATGATCTTACACCACAACCGACTCTTACCTGGGTTTGCTGTCACTGACAGTGTATATAATCACAACACACAGGCATACATACATACAGACATACTACCCTTCAGCAGCTGTAGGGCCCTACTTGGCCGCATTCTACATAACACACGGCTCCTAGTGCTACAACTGACAAGGAGAGAAACATAGATCTCGAAACGCCGTCCAAGAACCGGAGGACAACCAAAGTGTTGAAAATCACTTTACTTGCACACCGTTTTGCGACACTGGAACCAAATGTTGATCATGACACTGTTTATGGCAAATAAAAGCACTCAGGAGGCTGACTCCATAATTGAGATAGCCGAATTTCAATAGGTCATGGGGCCCAGCACGCTTTCTTTTGCTCTCCAAACATAGCCTAATGTCAATAGATTATGGGCCCAGCATGCTTTCTTTTGCTCTCCAAACATAGCCTAATTTCAATAGATTATGGGCCCAGCACGCTTTCTTTTGCTCTCCAAACATAGCCTAATTTCAATAGGGAATCAGCTGCCCAAGCGCATTTATTTTGCCATAAACAGTCTTGCGATCAACATTCGGTTCCAGTGTCGCAAAACGGCATGCAAGTGAAGTGACACACAAAGTCTCATCTCCATGTGAACAATTAATTACAAGACACAGTGCACCAATCTGCCCATTAATACCATCGGTACTGTCGTCTCTCCTCCCACCCCTCCATCCCCCCCCCTCCCTCCCTACACCCATCCCTCAATCCTGCTCTCTATCTCCCCTCCCCAGAATCACATGTTAAAACCGCCCAAGGCACACCTCACACATATACACGTAGACCCACGTTCCAGATGACTTTATATTGACATAACACATACTTTACACTCTACACTTCAGCGCCCTACACATGACAAGTCCACATCCATGTCTGGCAAGTTTTGTTATTGCAAACCACCCTGTGTAGACAGGGGCGTAGCTAGACCTTTAACGATGTGTACTCCTAATTTCAGCAGGGGGTTTAGGGGGCCACTTAAGCTTAAGCTGGCGGATTTTACACATTTCTCTCTCTCTATTATTTTTTAATTTAATTTTTTTTGACAAAACGATGTGGACATTTTGGCATTCGCACGTACGCCTAGCTACGCCCCTGGTAGATCTAAGCCACGTAATGTGCAGGGCGCCCTCTTGTGGTTGAAAGAAACCCACACGTTAATATGGGCATATGCACAAAACCCGGTGACGTCACTCAATTTCTATGCTCTATGTTAAGAATACCGAAATATTCAGTGGGTTCCTTATATGTATAGGTTTTTGTCCTGCAAGAATTTATTTTGATCATCGATGATTCCTTGTGGGTTTGACCCGTAAACTCTGTCAAACATATATCCCATTTATGTGTTGACCGCATACTTATATTATAGCCCTCTAAGTCCCTTAGTGGTCGATATGTACAGTTATTCATCACCTGTCATGGCTACGTCATATAAATCAGCTACACATACATGCACTGTAAAAGTGTATATGTATTTATATATGTGTGAAAATAAGATGTATACAATTACATATCATTTATATGTGCATATATACATATATATTGAAATATGTATTTATGTTTATATATGCATGTGTGTACATATACATGTATATATATATGTATATATACATATTTATATATATGCATATATATATATTGAAATATATATATATATATGTATATATTATAGATATGTTCACGACGGCTAGTCTATTTATATAACACCCCCCTCCCCCCCCCTTTCGCAAGTGAGTCAACAAATCTCATCCGCAAATAGAGAAGAGAAGCAATTTGGTATTGAATAATTCATAATTTAAGCAATGCAACTATGTCACTCTTTCTTATTAAATAAAAACACTTTGTGAAATGGTCAAAATCACATTTCATGTTCGGGTATGGCACGCTAGAGCAGTTTAAAACAAAGAACTCCAACAGGTTTCGCTGTATCAACCCAGTGCGAATGGATGTGAACCAGTGTAATAACTATGGTAAGTCACCACTGTGAAAGAGCTGAAGAGCTATTCGAGAGGATCTGACTTATTTGTGACTATTTGAAAGAGCTTGAAAAGCTATTTGAGAAGAACCTGATTGGGATAGAGAAGATGGAATTGACTGCAGGCTATTTGGAGAAAATTGTGGATGAGTTTGCGGGAGGGCCATGACAATGTGGTGCTCATGTGACCCCTGGCGAGACTGTCCAAGCACCATCATAGTAACGTGGTGGTCACATGACTTAACGAAGCTGTTCATGCACCATCATAGCAACGTGGTGGTCACGGGTCACGTGACCCCTGGCGAGACTGTCCAAGCACCATCATAGCAACCTGGTGGTCACATGACTTAACGAGGCTGTTCATGCACCATCATAGCAACGTGGTGGTCACGGGTCACGTGACCCCGACGAGACTGTCCATGCACCATCATAGCAACCTGGTGGTCACATGACTTAACGAGGCTGTTCATGCACCATCATAGCAACGTGGTGGTCACGGGTCACGTGACCCCGACGAGACTGTCCATGCACCATCATAGCAACCTGGTGGTCACATGACTTAACGAGGCTGTTCATGCACCATCATAGCAACGTGGTGGTCACGGGTCACGTGACCCCGACGAGACTGTCCATGCACCATCATAGTAACGTGGTGGTCACATGACTTAACGAGGCTGTTCATGCACCATCATAGCAACGTGGTGGTCACGGGTCACGTGACCCCGACGAGACTGTCCATGCACCATCATAGCAACCTGGTGGTCACATGACTACGAGCTGTTCATGCCATCTAGAACGTGTGTCACGGTCACGTGACCCCGACGAGACTGTCCATGCACCATCATAGCAACCTGGTGCTCACGTGACCCTGATGAGACTGTCCATACACCATACACCAGGTCCTTCCTTTGACTCCCATGTGCGTAATACTGGATTTGTTAGTTTTCCCATGAAACAGCGATCACTATAATACAAGTTTTAACATTTTGTTTGTTTAGAATCAACACAAGAGCGTTGAGGCCCAGTAAACATGTCCACACTGCGGCCTCCAGCTCTACATCAGCGGTGTTTTGGTCCCTTGCAATTATACTAACAGCGTCTGCAGAAAACTGTCACTAATGGGTTCCTACCACACATGTGGTGCAGTAACCAACCACCTCACAAAAAGAAACATCCATTTTGTTCAATGTAAGAAGTTCTGCAGAGCGCGTGAATTGTTCACATGTAAGTTAATTACGCGCTCAAAACTAGGTCAAGACCTCTCAATAATTTCAACACACAGTGTACAAACAAACAAAATATCCTGGCAGTGAAAGGCTTGTGGGCCACCTCTTTCCGAAGTGTGTCACTCTCCTTTGTTTGTTTGTTTGTTTGTTTAACGACCCCCCCAGCACAAAATGTTTGTGTCACTCTTCCAGTCGTGTTGGATCCAGCTCCCACCACAATGTCGCCGTGACTTCTCCTGGTTTCTCGCCACAGGTAACGTGACTGGTTTCTGTTTGCTCGAGCTACTCGACTGACATTTGCTGTCCACTCAGGAGTGACAGAAGGTGCAGCTATGTGCCTGCAAGCTGTCCTCAAACTTCCATTACTTTTTTGGGGGGTTTAAAAAACCCCAAAAATACAGGTCAGCAGCTATGAAGTCTCCCAACACCTTATCACTTGTGGGATGGGGCAGCCCCCTGTCTTCAGTTCCGGTTAGGTTTCTCTTTGCTTTTCTTGTTTTGGGAACTGCTTTGCGTTAACTTGATCCATGGCGTGTGCGCGTGTCAGGAGTAAGAATGTATCGGTTACGTTATTGTCGTGTCTTTATGTCATTGTCTGTCGCAACTATTACTGCAAACGCCTCACAAGTAAGGCGATGATTGCAACACATGACGAGCGAGGTGGGGTTTGCCATACAAGGCAAACGTATCGTCGGGAGAGACCACCAATGAGCGAGTGAGGTGTGGTTTTCCCACACATCATTAACGATGGACCTATACACAACAGTCAAGCCAGCGTCTACTGCACAGCAAGCATGGTAATATCTTCCGTACAACACCAGCAATATGTTGTTTGCCATATAAGTGAGCTGGTTGCCATACAATGTGAGTGAGGTGTTGTTTGCCATACAATGTAAGTGGCGGTGTTTGCCACACAACCAAAGTGAGGTGTTATTTTCCATGCAACAGAAGCAAGGTGTTGCTTGCCATACAAGTGAGCTGTTGGCCACATGTGAGTGAGGTGTTGCTTGCCTAAGTGACAAAGTGTTTACCACACACCCCAAGTGAGGTATTATTTTCCATACAATGCAAGCAAGGTGTTGTTTGCCATACAATCTGAATGAGGCGTTGCTTGTCATACAATGCAACTGAGGTGTTTTCCCATACAATGCAAATGAGTTGTTTGCCATACAACACAAACGAGGTGCTGCTTGCCATACAACATGAGTGAGCCGGTGCTTGGCATAAAAAAAGACGTCCAATAGCAGCACCGCCTCCTACAGGCCAAAGATATACAACAGCGAAACTAGTACTGTGCATTCAGTGATCAATGTGAGATTCTGTTTAAGCCCTGCAAATGTCCAACGCCACCACTTGGGGGCGCCACCATTTAACTATATCCGGACTACGTCTCTGAGGTAGACCTCTAACATAGGGCTGTGACGTAGGGCTGTGACGTAGGGCTGTGACGTAGGCCTGTGACGTAGGCCTGTGACATAGGCCTGTGACGTAAGTCAGTGTCGTAGGTCCTCAGTGTGTGTCGTGATCAGCTGCAGCTGCAGGTGGTGGTGCTACACTGGCGACTCGGCAAGTTCACAGATGCTCCGCGTTGATCCCGCGCTGCTGACTGACATGGAAGAATACTGACTATCTGATCCTGCCGGGCTTTCCAGGTTCTCAAGGTCCAGGTATTCCTAAAAAAAAAAGAAAAAGAAAAAAACCATGACTGTAGTTTTTTTGTGTTTTTTTTTGGGTCAAAATCCTAGATATTTAATTATTCAAATTGAATTAGTCAAATTATTCGCGTGATTTCACACATTCACCTGGGGCCTTTTGGAGTAAAAGCAAGTACTATATAATTTATTATGTGGATATAAATAAAGAATGCCTACTTAAAGTTGGATAGTTGGGTGGTTTTGAGTTTCTGTCATTTTCTGAGATGAATATATAGTAAAACCTCTCTAACCGATCACCTCCATAGATCGACCACTCCCCTCTATCGATCGCTTTATTTTGGTCCCAACGGTACCATTGTAACTCCCTAACCCGGTCACCTCTCTAAATCGACCACTTAAAGTCGGTCCCAAGGTCGGTCGATTTAGAGAGGTTTTACTGTATTAGGTTGATAATCTACCTCGTTTGAAATAACTTTTATTTTAAATGGTTAACTTTTGAGATAGTTCAAACATGAAAATTAATTTTTGCAAGTGCGCCAAAACACCATAGACTTATATAGTAACAGATTCTATTAAATTGCCCCGATATTCCCTTCTATTTTTATTATTTGTTTTTGGTTCTGATAAATGTGATGTTGTGAAAAAGCTGCTATTTGTGGTGTTCTCTGTGGCGGAGTGGTTAGAGTGTCTGACTTTTTTCTAGGTCAGACTCCTAATCTGAAGGTTGGTGGTTCGATTCCCCATGCCCCCACCTCTGCCAATTTGGATTTCCACCGCTGTGTATAACTTACAGCGTTATCAAAGGCCAGTTGCTCTCATACCATGTCTATGTGGAGTGGGAGGTTAAAAATCTCTTGGGTCGGTAAAGGTGTAGGCTCGGGCTTTCTATCGACAAACTGTCTAATGGTGAAAACAAGTCTATTCAGGCTTATCCATAATAGACAGTGAAAATCTTCAAGAAATTCGATAGGGTTATCACTGTCAGGGAATCGTGGGAAAATACTGGAAGTCAGGTTTCAACTGTCATTATTGCGACTGTATTATCGCCTATTCCAAACTTTTTCATTTTATAGTTTTATGTTCTAGCAACATATAAAAACAGGATTCAGACTAACCAATTGCTGTCGTATATATTGGAAAATCGCAGAAATTCGCGAGATCGCAGAAATTCGCGATATCGCGGAGACCTTTCATCCATGTAGAATATACACAAATTAATCAGCTATAAATACCTCATTTGAGGAGAGTCCAAGGATTCTGTCCAGATCCTCCACCAGGTTGGAGAAGCAGGGCCGCTTGGCTGCCTCCGGCTGCCAGGTCTCTAGCATGATGTTGTACCTAAACAGGATATCAATGCGCAGGGTAGTTCATAATTGAGTTTAGGACAGGTCTAGTGTCAAATCTATGTCAAAATACAACATTTTTAAAAAAGTTACAAGAAGTGATACAAAACAGCTCTCCTCAAGAACTATCAAATATAGCACCATTTATTTGTTTTGTTTGTTTGTTGTTTTACATCCTAGCAACATCTAAGGCCATATCAGGACGGGTACCGACTTGTGACAGTGCGCACTCATAGCGACTTTTAATAGTGCTGCCCTACTTGGAGCTCAGGCTGCCAGCACCATGACCTAATATCCCACTCAGTCACATTATCCTGACACTGAGCCAACCAGTCCTTGCCCTATCCTAATAAGATCTAGCAACATCTAAGGCCATATCAGGACGTGTACCGACTTGTGACAGTGCGCACTCATACCGACTTTTAAAAGTGTTGCCCTACTTCAGGCTGCCAGCACCATGACCTGATATCCCACTCAGTCACAATATCCTGACACTGAGCCAACCAGTCCTTGCCCTATCCTAATAATGCGGGCGCCTGGCTAGGAAGTGACAAATATCAATTTTTAAGTCATTGGTTTGACTCAACCAGGGTTCGAACCTACGAACCTATGGGTTCGGAACCCCCGACCTCCCAAAACAGGAGACGGACGCTCAACTCATTCGGCCATCCGGTCATTTGTATCTAAAAGAGGTACCAAGACTTTGGTTAGACTCGGCTAGGGATTGAACTCATGCCAATATGGAAAATACGGCAAAATTGTATGGGTAAGCTAATCTCGCCTTCCCCAAATTTCCTACTTGAGTATTCCAAGGTTTTTTCAAATGTGTAATTGTGTGAATTAAATTTTCTTTAATAAAAAAAAGATTTTTTTTTTGGCGTAAATAATGTTAATTTTCCGCATTGCCTTTCTCCGACTTAAAAACTGTGCAGAAAATACGTAGACAAATGTGGTATTGACATTCCACAAAAAGAAAGCCGCTTACATTTCTAAGCTGCTGTACACAGGCCGGTCCATACGGTAGCCCTCACGCAGGCGTGAGTACAGCTTCTCTATGGGCACAGACGGGTAGGGGTTGCCACCCAACGTGAAGATCTCCCACAGCAGCACGCCGTACGACCAGATGTCGCTCTTACACGAGTAGCGTCTGTCGAACAGCGCTTCCGGTGCCATCCACTTGACCGGAAGTCTGCCATCCGTCGTCTTCTTGTAGTAGTCGTTGTTCGGGATGTTGCGTGTGAGGCCGAAGTCGGCGATTTTCAGGATGTAGTCCTCGGAAACGAGCACGTTCCTTGCTGCCAGGTCTCGATGCACGCACTATAAAGAAGGAGAGGAATGTGTGTATGTGTGGGTTATTAACGGAAGGACTAGATACAAGATTCACTCCATACTAGGCCTGAGTAGGGGTGATATCATTTTTATATCTAATTATGTAACTACCATAGTCCTGAGTTTGGATTGAATCGAATTGAAAAAATAACCCTTTATAACTAAAATATTTAAAAGCTGGCGAAAAATATCTACATGCTGGGTAAATTAAATGAGTAGATCAATTCTTAATTTAAGAAGCAAAATACATTCTTCACCATATCTTAATATTTACCCGCTACGTTTTACTTGAAAAATAAAATAAAACATGTAGTTTAATGGACTTTTAAAAGTGAAATCGACAACATTCTACGGTCGGCACATTGTCGCCTTGCATTCTCTCCCATTTTCACCAACTCTGTGCTGATATAAGTAGCCATTTGATACTGGAACCAGAGATTCTACTTCCTGTTCCATACTAAAGCAATTTTCGCCCATATTTAGACTACGTTGACATTCACCCCTTCTGCAAGTGTGGGATGAATCTTTTATCTAACGGGAGGAGAGAATGTCAACCATGTCTAAAAACGATCGAAAATTGTTTGGTATCCATCAACCAATCAACCAATCAACCAACTAAACAGTGCACGCTCATGGTGACTTTATTGCTGCTCCAGTGGGAAATAAAGCCGCCAGCACCATGACCCGATATCACATTATCCTGATACTGAGCTAACCAGTCCTTGCCTTATTCTATTAATGCCGAACGCCAAGCTAGGATGTGACAAGTATAAATTTGGTAAGTCATTGGTTTGACTCGACCGGGAATCGGCATGTGGTCTACCGATTCGGCCACCGCACCCGGTATGGGTAGATGGGTGACTCCAGGACAGGACTGCTAAACAAGAAATGAATTTTTAAGTCACCCGATGAATTCCAAGTGAGGCAAAGCCAATTTCAGTCAAATTTAAATTTCAGTCAAATGGATCCTAAAATTTAAATTCCAGTCAATTGGATCCTGAAATTAAAACTAAAATTTCAGTCAAAAATGCATCCTAAAATTTAAATTCCAATCAAATGAATCCTGCTAACTCTGGTGCAAACAAATATATCCCCCCACCATTTCTGATGAGAAATAATAACCTTCTCAAGTTTAATTTAGGTAGGAATTCATTCCACAAAACCCTCAAATCCAACAACTGCTTATCATAAAGAAAAAAAAGAAAAGAAAAAAAAAAGAGGGGAAACAGAAAAAAACAAACCCAGCATGGGTCACGTGGCTGAAGCGGACAGTGCCACTTACCAATCTTGATGACAGGTAGTCCATGCCTCGTGCAACCTGGTATGCAAATTTGACAAGCTCTTTATACGTGGGTGTAGGCGTGTCGGTGCTCAGCATGCCGCTCTGAATGGGCATCTCGTACCCAGAGTTCTTTGGTCTTCGCTCCCGAAGGAAGTCACGTAGATTCCCGTACGGAGCGTACTCCACGATCACATATAAGGGACCTGCAAGGTGGTCAGGGATGTGTATGATAAGGATTGAGGTTATATATATATATGCTTGTTTATTTATGTATATGACTATGAGCCTGTCACAGAAATATACAATATGTTGGTGGTTTTGTTATAATATATGAGACTGTCTCAAAAGGTGCTAAGCAATATGCTAAGCAATATGGGACAAAACTTTGTCCATTCTAACGATCAACACACTATCTGCTTATGGATTTGCTCAGGATAAACTGATTTGTTTTTTATATGGTGTTTCATAATCCCAATAGAATACATATTGATTTGAAGCAAATGTTCTTATGTTTTCAGTGTAACCGTTTCTGTGCGGTTTTGTGTCAATCATTACGCAGACAACAAAATTAGTTATCACCTTTTCAGACAGGCTTATTATTCTTACTTGATTTAAAACAATATATATTACGATCTCCTGATCATTGTGTTCATATTCACTAGATTCGTAAGAATCTAAGTAATACAAACCTAAGTTTAACTGTAATATGTTTGTTCATAATTGCATATTACTTTAATTGTTATTTTTCCATTGTAAAAAAGATGTAGTTTTTTTGGTGCATAAATGTTTTAAAAATTGATTATGCCGATGAACAATTTATATATATATTAATATTTTGTCGGTATATAACATTTGCATAATTTAATTATACTATAATACGATCATATAATATTAGTGCAATATTTGATCCAGCATGGTCTGTTATAATTATGGTTTTTCTTAGCATTTAGAAGGAAATAAATACTCGACACATTAGAGTCCCCTTCCCAATCTGCCCACCCTCTCCTAAAGAAGTGGATGGATTTCAATTCGGGAGGATGAGTGCAGTCCATATAAGGGTCGAACGTCAGTAGACGGGTGGGTCAGTCAGTTCACATGGGTCGCCTACTAGCCAGGGAGTGAGGCCATCTCTGCCGTAGCCATAGCAACTGGCAGAAGAGTGGCAGCCAATCAGAAGGCATGTAATCAGTAGGCATGTCGGAGCAAGCCAAGTTCATTAAGGGTGGCAGCTGCTAGCTGTTCATGACAAATAGATTAAATTGCACCGGTAAATTGGACGGGGAACGGGACATAGTTCAGAGCTGTGTTCAGGGTCCATCTCGGAGGCGCCTCGGAGATAGCCATGACATCATGCTAGTCTGAACTGCAAAAGCAGTTTGTTGTCTCAAAGATGGCCGCCCCCATAGGCGGTGGCCATTTGCAATGGAAAAGCTGCGATGTGATTGGCTGAAACCACTGAATGTGGCGGCCATTTTCGAGGCGCTCTTCATCTCCAGTCTGAAAAGGGAGGCGTCTCCGAGACGTCGCCGAGATGCACCCTGAATGGAAATAAGCCAAAAAGCATCGCCGAGACGCCGCCGAGGGATCTCCGAGATGGACCCTGAACACGGCCCAGGTAGCGTGTCCACCTGTGAAGGTGTCGGTCATCCTATTGATCCTGCTTAGTGGACACATTTGAGGTTTGAGCTATTTTTCATTCCAACCAGTGGTCCACAACTGGTTCATCAAAGGCTCTGGTGTGTGTTGTCCTGTTTGTGGGAAAGTACATTTTGGTCCTTATAAAACAGTTGGAAGGTTCTAAAAAGTGGGTTTTTTTAAAGTAATTAAAAAAGAAGTCTGAAAAAGAGTGGGAAACCCTGGCATTGCTTATGGCAAGAGATGGTTTCAACAGTGGTAGATTTGATAGATAGTTCCTGTCTGTGGGAAAGTGCATATAAAAGACTCCTTGCTGCTTACCGGGAAGAGTAGCCTATGTGGCGGCAGCCTGTATCCTCCTAAGAAATATGCCAGAATGACCATATGTTTGACGTGCAATAGCCGATGATGTGCTCTAGAGGCATCATTAAATAAAACAAGCTTTACTTTCAGTAGATTATACTGTTGGAGCGATGTCGCCCTAATACTGACCATCCTGCGTACAGCACCCGAGAAGGTTGATGATGTTGATGTGACGACCGATATGCTTCATCACTTCCATCTCCTGAATCAGGTCAGCCAGCTCACGGTCTGTCGCGTCCGCTGAAGAGAACAATTAGGCACCTTGTCTTGTAATTGAACTTTTAAAGTGATGATGATAATAATAATAATGTCATGGGTGGTGATGAAAAAGGTAAAAGATTCTAGCCCACACTTCTTGTCATTTTGGAGCTAGTGTGCTACCCCATTGCACTATTTAAGCTCTCTGATGCAATCACCTTATTCACGTTCACTTTGTAAAGATATACGGTCTTTCGGTCGCGATAGACGAGCTTGGAATCATATCAATATCTCGGGCGACGGAGTTAAGGACCATTGGTATGTAATAACGACGCAATGTGTGCCCACTCGTTTAATTAGGGAAATGTTCCCTGCAGGCACCAGTAAGATTGCAAATGGAGAGGGATATATATTAATGTTTACTCTAACTGTATGACGACTACTTGTTACCACGGGATCGCTGGGTAAACACACCCAGCCATTCTGCATATATTAGGGCCACCACCTGCCCTGGGGTTGAGGGACAGGTGCCCATCTTGATTGGCTGGCTGTGTGAGCCCAGTCACCCTTGTACTCCTTACACTTGCTAGACAGACACACTCACTTTAGAGATACCAAAGGAAGCAATGGGCTGTAGGCACTGAATTTGATTGAACAAGCAGAAGCTATGTGGGTATGTGCCGCAGGTTGTAAGTGAGTCAGGGTGGCAGGTCACTAGTAGGTGAACAAGAGTTGTAGCAATAAAGCTCAACCTTATCACTGTCAATCTTGTGTGACTTGTCTTCCCTTTCTTGCGTATGAGTTGTTTTGGTATTTAGAGGGTGGAGACTGGCAGAGTTGCCAGGATCCGCCTGATAGTAGTAAGTAAGATGAGTAACTGAGACGGCCAGCAGTTATTCTTCAATCTGATTATGTGGTACCTTACCTGAGGTCAGTGCGGACTATTACTACGACAATAATAATACTACTACTACTAATAATAATAATAATCATATAAAAACAATAATAGCAAATAATTTTTGTAATACAAAGTTTTCAAAATAATTTAAATTACATGCTTTATAATAATGAAATAGTGGCCATATTCTACTCTCCCCATTCCCAACTTCTGTTGGAAATCTTAAATATTGTTTTGCGCAACTTGCTCACATAAATCGTGTGAATCACAACAGAGGATAAGAATAAGAATTGCACACACCCTTCAACATCTTGACGGCTACTGGTAAGGTGCCCTTCTTGTTGCCTATCTCCACAGCCTCAGCCTTCACTACCTGACCGAAGGCACCCTCACCCAACTGCTTCCCCATCGTCAACCTAGCAAACAGAGGGGGAACAGATTGAAATTAGAGGAACACAAGTTTGGTTTTAAATAGACTGAAATGAAAGCAGTGCGATTAACAATTGATTGAAATGAGGAGTACAAGTTTTGGTTTAAATAAAAGCAGTGCAATTAAAAATGAAGAAGTACAACAAAAACAAAACCAGTTTGAAATCAAAGCAATATAATAGTGAAAATTCAAATGAGAAGTGTGAATTGAAATGAAAACAGTAGTATAGATTTGTAAAAAGCCAAGCCTAATTCAAAATGTCAATGCTACCTTGTCAATCCAAGAACTGCTTTTACTCCAGTGATCAGTTGGTTTTTCCAAATTGATATTGGCCATATTATTAAAGTTACATAGTCCGATGAAAACATCAAATTTTCATAACCAAAATACTTGTCTAGATTTGATTCTATATATTCAACTTAGATACTGGTGCACTTATTAAGCATTTGTTACTGCATAGAAAGTCGTAATAAGTCAATTTAATAGAACATGTTAGTACTGAAGGCTATGGTACTGAAGGTTTTGGCGGAAAATTAATTTGGCATGTTTTAACATCAAATACCTCCAAAGTTAGCCATTTATATTAAAAGTTACTTCAAACTAACGTAACGTAGATCATAACGATCAGCATAATGTATTTATCTCAGAAAATGGCAGAAACTCAAAAGCATCGGACTATGCAACTTTAAACAATTTTTGTTTGATTGTTGCAATTAAAAAAGATATTTGTGTGGGGGGGGGGGGGGAGTGGATAAGTTCATATTATCTGTATGAGAAAAATGCTTTGTCATTCCAATAACCCCATCACTGCTCTGACCATTCCGTCCTGACGAAAGAGTTGCACATCCACATCCCATGTGGTAGTTCGTGAATGCGATTCAAACCCCAACAGAGGGTTCCTGCACCGATCAGCCAATCACAGACCTTTTTAATACCAATTTTCATACAATTTAAGACCTATTTTCGTGGCAAAACAGAAATGAGTGAAATGATGCAATCTATGGATCTCTATGAGGACGATCACTTTGTTGGCCAGTCTAGATTTTGTGCTTTGTGAAGATAACCGGTAAAACATCTTGAAACAATATTATAGTGGCCAAATCCAATTTAAGACCTTTTTAAGAACTTTCACAGAAAAGTTACCATATTTAAGACTGACTTATAAAATTCATACTTGTGCATGGCACTAGGCGCTATGAGGATACAAACAAGGATCAGTGGAATGAGGAAGATTGAAATTTCCCCATTGAATGAAACAACAAAAAGACGTTAGAAGTGGCGGGCGGGCAGCTGGACTCACTTTTCCCGTGTGAACTCCCAGTCCTTGTCGAGCTGGATTTCATACTCGGACCACGCCGTCAGTTCGGAGGACAGCCTCTTCCGGCCGCCCAGGATGCGCACCTGCGGAACCAGCGGCGACATGGAGTTCTGTGAGTTGGGGTCCTTGTACGACTCGGCGTAGATGCTGTTCGGATACATGACGACGACCCGCTTCTTGATAGGCGCTGCGTTCGCCTGCTTGTAGACGCAGCAGCGACGCCGGATGCACAGAGCCGAGAAGAAGGCGGCGAACAGCAGGACGCTGACACCCATCAGCATGCCGAAGAGGACCGTGTTGTCAGCAGCGAGTGGCTCCACTAGGAGAAGTGGCGAGAAGATGAAGGTTCGGTGAAACTGTTAGATGGCAGTTCAGGTAGGCACAACCAGACATTTATGTGATGTATAAAGTAGACCTACTTATACGAATATTGTTATGAATGGAATTAGCCTGGCTCTATTGTTACTGTCTTCATCTCTCCTCCTGTAACCACCTGACGATAGGCTCCTTGTTGTTTTAGTCACTGGAGGCTGGGTATAGCCTGGAGGGGTGGAGGTCTGCTTCCAAGTAACTCCCTTCCCCTAATTCCCTTCAGGCGGCGCGGCAGCTCCCAGGTTATCGGCCCATTTAACATGGTTAATGGTAATTTAATTATGCCGTCTTGACAGTAAAGATCATATTCCCAGTGAAAAGCGAGTAAAATTGATTGTGTCACTTTTTTTCCTCTAGAAACTAACATGTTAAGACAGTAAAATATGTCAAAAGGCTGGTTTAAAAAAGGAAAATCGGAAATATAATTTATTTGTGTGTACCCCCAAACAGATTCTGGTTTCTAAAAAATCTTTAAAAAATCTAAAATTAAAAAGAATCTAAAAGCAAAACTGGAGATGGCTATGGAGAAGGCAGTTATTACAATTCAGGGATGCAAATCGGACCAACAACACAAGGATATTAAAAAATTCCCTTTTAAACCATGTAAATATCTTTTAAACCATGTAAATATCCACATAAAGTGTGCTGGTAAAGGAGGAGGATGGGATGTTAGCAGGTATTGCAATACCTCAGGGAGTTTGACGCCCCTGCCCTGCAGAGTTGTAAACCACTGCCTTGTGGTACAGGTTCTTGACAGAACCGAAGGGTAAGGGAGCAAACCCTGAACAGAAAACTATGTCACTGTGGCAGCATCAGGGGCGGTTGATGTATGGAACTCCCAAATCTCCCGACCAGCCACTGGAGGGACAAATAGTTTTGCACCTGTCTGGACATGTTCTTGCCGGAGTGAAACCTCTATTTGCTCCCCGAGAGAGTGCCGCTGGTAACTTGCAAAAGCCAGCAGCACTTCAACACTTTTGCAGGCAGCTTTCATTAAATGTAAATACTACTGTAAAGATTTCCTGATCAAAAAGAATCTCCGGTGGACTGGACACCTCATGAGGATGTCATCAGACAGGCTACCAAAGCAGATCCTCTACTCTCAACTGTTCTGGTTCAAGGATACCATCAAGAGAAACCTGAAGCTGAGAGACATTAAGACCGACTCATGGACATCACTCTCACAGCAGAGAGCTAAATGAAGAGCGGCAGTCAAGTAATGAAAGCAGTCTTTGTCGCATCGCGACCGACAGCATGATGATGATGAAATATCCATGTAACAGTACCTTAGTAACACACATCGACTGGCACCTGTGAAGAGATATATCGATGCTAAAAACCTAAGTGCTTAAGTGAAGCAGGGTGCACAGTCAGCAGCTGCGACATGTGTGTTTTAGGTGGCTGAGAAGGGCTGCCTACCTGGTCTCTCTATGATGAGCCAGGTGCTCTCAAAGCTGATCCCGAAGTGGTTCCTGACGACACACGTGTACCATCCGGCATCCTCCTCAGTGATGTTAACAAACACGAGGCGCTCAGGGGTATTCGTCGTCTTAGCAGCGGATGTCTAAAAATAGAACATAAAGGACGCTGGTAAAGGAGGAGGATGGGATGGTAGCAGCGGACGTCTTAAAATAGAACATAAAGTGTGCTGGTAAAGGAGGAGGATGGGATGGTAGCAGCGGACGTCTTAAAATAGAACATAAGTGTGCTGGTAAAGGAGGAGGATGGGATGGTAGCAGCGGACGTCTTAAAATAGAACATAAAGTGTGCTGGTAAAGGAGGAGGATGGGATGGTAGCAGCGGACATCTTAAAATAGAACGTAAAGGATGCTGGTAAAGGAGGAGGATGGGATGGTAGCAGCGGAGGTGGCTAAAAATTAAAGCAATTGTCAAATGTCTATTGGGGGTTTCCTTCATTCATGTCGAATCTCCAGAGAACAACTACATTTGGATAAAGATTTGCTATGATAACTTCTTGTTGAGTTTTTTTTTGGTCATGCAAATTGTCACGCTCGGTGCTCTCTTGCCTGAAAGTCACCTTTGACAGGGCAATAGTCTAACTTCCGGTAAAATCTGTACTAGATCTTCTAGCAGTACTAAGTAGCAGTGCATATGTGGGAGGGGGAGAGAGAGGTGGGAGGGGGGAGAAAGAGGAGGGAGGGGAGAGCGAGAGAAGGGAGGGGGATATCCACAGAAACGCGGTAATCAATGAAACAAGAAAAATAAACGAAAAGGAGGAAATTGTTCCTATTTCTGCTGGTTGGCTGTCTGACTGAGTGGCTAGCTGGCTGGCTGGCTAACTGACTAGCTAGTAGGCTGGCTGGCTGGCTGGCTATCTGGCTGGTTATGTACCTGCACTTGGTCGAAGTAGGGGTTGGTGTTCTCGTCGTAGTAGGAGCCATTGATGCGCTTGTGCTTGATCCAGGTGAGGTAGGGGTGCGGGTCACTGCGGTAGTTGCACTCAAACACGGCCCGCCCGCCCAGCGGCACCGTCACGTTCCTGATCGACTCGATCAGCGGCCGGTGTGGCAGGCGCTCTGCAAGGAGGGGCAATCATCGTTAAACTAAAGTTGTTGGTTCTTTTACAGCCTAGCAAACATCTAAGGTCAGCGGCCGGTGTGGCATGCGCTCTGCAAGGAGGGGCAATCATCGTTAAACTAAAGTTGTTGGTTCTTTTACAGCCTAGCAAACATCTAAGGTGACCGGCCGGTGAGACAGCCGCTCTGCAAGGAGGGGCAATCATCGTTAAACTAAAGTTGTTGGTTGTTTTACAGCCTAGCAACATCTAAGGTCAGCGGCCGGTGAGGCAGGCGCTCTGCAAGGAGGGGCAATCATCGTTAAACTAAAGTTGTTGGTTCTTTTACAGCCTAGCAAACATCTAAGGTGACCGGCCGGTGAGACAGCCGCTCTGCAAGGAGGGGCAATCATCGTTAAACTAAAGTTGTTGGTTGTTTTACAGCCTAGCAACATCTAAGGTGAGCGGCTGGTGGGGCAGGCGCTCTGCAAGGAGGGGCAATCATCGTTAAACTAAAGTTGTTGGTTCTTTTACAGCCTAGCAAACATCTAAGGTCAGCGGCTGGTGAGGCAGCCGCTCTGCAAGGAGGGGCAAGCATCCTTAAAGCTGCACAATCTCAAACCAAAACATTCACCTAGATTTAATCTTGCGTATACCGGTGCATTTGATTAAAGCTGCACAATTTCAAACGAATACATTCGCATACTGGTGTATTCATTAAAGCTGCATAATCCGATGAAAATATCTAAATTTGTAGACTTTGACCTAGATTTGATTTTGCCTATCCAGCTTAGATATTGGTGCGTTTATTAAAGCTACACAGTTCGATGGTGCTTTGCGTTCTAGCAGCATTTAAGGTCATGTCAGGATGGTTCATACCTATATTAGTGCATTAGCATATTCTCACGGGTTAATGCACAGGTGTGGGTTAACGCCCAGACCGCACTTGGCCAATGTTTCGTAAATGTCCAGCCCTTAAAAGCCCATGTGTGAGTAAGCACACACACCCCCACTTCAGTGATTTGCCAATTTAAACACCAAGGGCATGTATTATATTAGATAACAGATTCACCCGGTACTTGTAGTACATGGGTGAAGACCAGCCTTATATAAATACGGGCGAAAATAGCGTTAGTATGGAACATGACCTAGAAACCGTGGCTCCAGTATCAAATGGCTACCCATGTAGGCAGAGTTGGTGAAATGGGAGAGAATGCAAAAAGACAAGATGGCGGCCGCAGAATGCCATCGATTTCACTTTTATATTGCATTAAACTAGATATTATATTATATTTTTCAACTCAAAGGTAGCGGGCTATCAATAATACATATGTAAAGAATAAATGTTGCTTCTTAGATTGTGAAATTAGGCTCTCAATTCTTTGACCTGCATTTTCGACAGCTTTTACATAGGGTTGGTTTGCACCCCTACTGCAGCAGTACGGGGTGAATCTTGTATCTAGTATTATATATAATAGTGTATTACATTACATATATTATATATAGTATATTATATATAATAGTATATAATATAAGTTTATTATATATACGTTTATTATATATAATAGTATATTATATATAATAGTATATTATATATAATAGTATATTATATATAATAGTATATTATATAGTGTATTATATATAATAGTGTGTTATATATAATAGTATATTATATATAATAGTTTATTATATATAATAGTATATTATATACAATAGTGTATTATATATAATACAATAAATGTACAGAGAGCATTGTAATAATAAAATAGAATAATTTATTAAATAAATGAATAAATATATACCTGCATTAGTTTGTCAAATAAGTGTCTCACTGCAAAATCTATGCGAACAGAATGCCAGCCTATCTACATCAACACAGAGTCAGCCTAGTTCTGGTACCCTGCGGGGTAATATTATAACGCGCTCTCACTCACCGAACACCTCCAGCACGTGGGTCCAGTTGATGGCCCCGTACTTGTTGGACACGATACAAGTGTAGTTGGCATTATCCGATGTGGTCAGATCCTCCATGCGAATCATGAAGCGACGTCGGATTACCTGAGGACAAGAAGACGACAGCCATCATATCACTGGAACATCTAATCATGGACCGATGTCCAATAGACCTGTGCTAGGCCATGTCGTAGAAGCACGACTGGTTCCCACCCTGGTATGTAACTGACGCAGCGTGAAGAGACGACAAGGAGAGAAACATATGCTTCACAATTTAATCCCTTACTTCGACCGCTTTCCGCGGCGGCGTCACAAATCTGAAGTGACCCGCTCCCTGACCTATCCAACAGGGCATGAGCAGTAAGCTGCTCCTCACAGCCAGTAGTTCATGCCATTGCCACCAGGCGGAAAGTTTTTTTTTTTTTTTTTTTTTGTGACAAGTTTTTTATTCTGCCCATAACGTATAAGCTCCCGCGAGGGTGCTTGTTTTCAACGCTGGACAGCTGTGATACTGGATTGGTCTGGTCCCGCACTCAGGAGTCTTTACCTGATCTTTCTCGGGCCAACCTTTGTGGTTTTGGGTGTTAGTAGTTTCTATATTAGTTTTTTTTTAATTTTCAAGTTTTTTTCCTAACCTGTATATGATAACTTAGCCTACTATGTACATCTACGTAGATGACATACAGGCCCGTGGGAGAGGATCCCATCCCATTGTGGTTTGTTACAGCATCCTTTCACCCATGCCCTGTCCTTAGATAGTACACCAGTGTGCCAGAACACCCCTGGACCCTTCAGGACTGCGACTAGGTGGGATGGCTGTGTTGTATGGTTAGCCATTTTGTATTTCAGGGTGATTCGGATGCATGACCGTGGCCTGTCTGGTTCTGCTTTGGTTTGTGCCAGTACACATACCCTGACGGACTGTGCCCTATGGTGATGTGGATATTCCCTTTTCACAGAGCATGCTGCACAATGATCTGCTACCCACAACATCAGCTCTTCCGCTGCTGTAAATCGACTAGTTCCTGAGGAGAAAATGACGATATCTATCTATAAAGAAATATTCACATTTCAATGCAACAACATAGAATAACAAATAAAATAACCATCTATGGGAAGTATAAGAAATGGGTAATTTTACGCGGTTCAAAAAATTGCATCCATCATATATTTTAAGCATATATGTGAAGGAATATGTGTATTCCTATATACAGTAAAACCTCCCTAAACCGACCACCTCCTTAAATTTACCACTTAAAGTCGGTTCCAAGGTCGGTCGGTTTAGAGGGGTTTTACGGTATATGTTGATTGATTGATTGATTGGTGGTTGCTTTACGCCGTGTCGGCAGCATAGGCCATATTCACGGCGAGAAATGTTTGTTTTTTGTTCAAACCATCGCTTTTACATGTAAAAGCAGACAATCAATTATGTGCCAATAGACACTAATTAAATTAGAAAGCTCACAATCATAATATCTGTGGTCAAGGGAAACAAATTCCCATAGAAAAAGAAAAGTTTCATTAATAATTAATAGAATCCATTTAGTAAACTATATAAGGTGGTACAGTCCAGCTGCCCTCAAAAAGGCTAAAATGTTTTCCTGTTTTACCTTAGTAAAAAGGTCATGCATACTGCCTGCAGTGTAGAACCGTTGGCGCAGGGCCAAAAAATCAACGCAACTTAGTCAAATGTGTTTGAGTGTCAGTGGGGACTGACACCCAATACATTCAGGGGGAGGTTCCCCTTGAGCAGAAAAGCATGTGTAAGCCACGAGTGGCCAACACGGCAGCGACTAAGGACCACTTGGTCCCGCCGACCTCCCGCATGAGTCTGTGGTGGCTTTCCCACAGATGGTTCAATTTCTTTAAGTTTATTGATGTTTTCATCCCACTCATGTTGCCATTTGGATTTTATGTGGGTGGCTATTAGTGGTTTCAGATCAGAGTGAGGGATCAGACACGGTTCAAGATCACAGTTCAGGGCCTTCTTCGCAGCCCGATCAGCTCGTTTGTTTCCTTGTATGCCAGCATGGCCAGGCACCCAGCACAGGTGGATATCATACCCATCTGTTGTCAGTTGGTTCATTTTATAAATGACCGTTGCTAGAATAGGGTGATTCGTTTTCAGTCCAGCAACAGCCAGGAGGCAAGAGAAGGAATCACTGTATATAACATAGTTAGTGTGGTTGGATACCTCGATACACTCCAAAGCGAGAAGGAGTGCTCGGGCCTCTGCAGTGAAAATCGAGCTCTGATCGGGCAAGCGTACACCAAATTTTTCCCATCGGCAGACTGCCGCAGCAGCTACCCGGCTTTGGTCTTTCGAACCATATGTATATATATAGCTGATAAAGTGATATATACATCTCACATATATAAAGTTATAATGATCAAGATAAAATATTTATCGAGAAAAAGCAAGGCAGAAACTGTCACCATAAGCAACAATTGATTAATCGAAATTATCAAAAAGTAAATATGGCAGGAACTCAAAACCACTAGGGTAAGCAACTTTAATGCTCTTGTACATTTGCAGTTATGTAATACTCCGACGTATATAACCATAGAGCATCTAGGAACTGCTCCATAACACTCCAACCATTGCATATCATCTCCCAACCCAATAAGGCATTGCCAGATGAAAAATGCACACCATGATGTCGTAGAATTGTCTGGAGTCTCAGCACTATTCCTTTTTGATTGTATGTATATATATATATATGTACTATATTTATATGTACATATATATATATTTATATATATATATTTATATATATATATTTATATATATATAAAAATATTGTATATATATATATATATAAATATTGTATTCGATGAAATTAACCTTTTTTCAGCACGGGGACACTGGCGTTCCGGCCATAGTACATTACTGTCATTTATATATATATATATATATATATATATATATATGACCGTAATGTACTATATATATATGACAGTAATGTACGGGGCACTGGCGTTCCGGCCATAGTATTGTACTATGGCCGGAACGCCATTACTGTCATTTATTTATTTATATATATATATATATATATATATATATATATATATATATATATATATATATATATATATATGACAGTAATGTACTATGGCCGGAATGCCAGTGCCCCCGTGCTCAAAAAAGGTTAATTTCATCGAATACAATATTTGTACCTCCCCCCCCCCCACACACAGAAACAACAACAAACCAAAACAACAAATAACTCCACTAGACTAGCCAGATAACACACCACACAGCTACGTACAAGCCTATGATATGTAAATAGGAGTAGGCTAGTCTAGTAATAAGAGTAGAACAAAATAAAATACATATATGCCAAGAAAACCCCCAAAAACTAACATAGGCTACTAACCATACCAACCAATTATCTATCTGCTACTGAAATGCAGGCAATCAAATACCTTATCAGCAGCTACTGTGTGGTAAGATAACACCAGCACTACAACTGGCCAGCATTGAAAACAAGCCTGGGTATCCGGGCTTATATGCTATGGACAGTATAAATACAGCCTCAATTTTAAAAAACAAAAATTTTAAAACAAAAAAAACCTCCAGAATAATTATAGCACGAAGTATGAACAGCATATATATACACATGACCTTACAGAGATGAACACATCCATCAGTACTGACATTTACAGACAACTAATACAGCTATATATGCACACGCACTAAACTAACAAAACTAACAAAACTTCAGCAAACAGTAGCATGGGATTCAGCATTCATCCACTCACAAACAAACATTGTCTACTTACAGTATTAAACAAAATTCACTTAAATCGAATCAAACATGTGTTATTTCGGATACTCATGCTCCGGAAAGTGATGGACAGTCAGTGTGGGAGAGGATGTTGGTGGGAAAGGAAGTTGGTGGGAGAGGAGGTTGGTGGGAGAGGAGGTTGATGGGAGAGGAGATTGGTGGTTGAGATGCCAGAAACCAGTGTCGTGGGGATGATGAAAGAGCAGGATTCAAACCCACACTTCTTGCTATTCTGGGGCTAGTTTGCTCATCATTAGACTATAGAGGGTATTCCCGTGACGTCATCAACCGGAAGTGCGGCCATTGTGACGATATCAATCAGTAAACAACCTGCCGGTTGCAGTAACATAGTCCATAGAGAGGTAGATCATTCTTTCAGTTTTATTCCAAATTAATAGAAATGCAGAATCCTAACCTTATAAATTGAATATAATCTGTTTATTGAATGTTTTCTGCATGTGTGCCAAGTGGTTTGTGTCTAGGTGGTGTGGTTTAAGAGATATTTCACCTTTTCTGTAGGAAGATTGCTCATGGCCATTAACAATGTATTGAGTTTACCGATACGCGCAGTGCAAAACGTCAGTTTTATTTTAAATTAATAGAAATGCAGAACCCTAACCATATAAATTTAATATAATCTTTTCGTTGAATTTGTTTTCTGTATGCGTGCCAAGCGATTTGTTTCTAGGCGGTGTAGTTTTGGAGATATTTCACTTTTTCTGTATGAAGATTACTCACAGCCATTGAGTTTGCCGATACATGTAGTGCAACAAGTAAATTTTATTCAAAATTAATAGAAATGCAGAACCCTAACCTTATAAATTTAATATAATCTTTTCATTTTCTGTATGTGTGCCAAGCGGTTTGTTTCTAGGTGGTGTAATTTTAGAGATATTTCACTTTTTCTGTATGAAGGTTGCTCACGACCAGTGACAATGCATTGAGTTTGTTGGGTTTGTTATTGTGGTTACTAGCACCACAATAGCCGCACTTCCGTTTAGCGTGATGTCAGTGCATACCCTCTATAGAGGCTCCCTGGCGCAATCACCCTATCCAAGCCTACCTGTCTGTGTGGCTCTTGCTTGAGAGGTCAGTGTAGACTACTAAGCTAGTAATTGATTTATCGAAAACATTTAGTGTATGGAGAAGGGGTTGTGTTGTGTTGGGGGGGGGGGGCGGTTACATTTGGAGATCAATCAGGAGCAATTTCTATCACGGACAGTTGATCTGTCCCCATCCTACTGCTCCTTGCACTATCCTAATTATGCCGAGCACCAGACTAGGTAGCGACAAATATTTTTAACAGGGTTCAAATCACACAACCTTTCATAACGCTCAATTCATTTGAAACAATTACAGTGGCTCATTTATTAAAATAGAATGCCAATGCATGAAGCAATTCTGTAAAAAAAAAAATATATACTCTAGTTTTTCTTTGGGTATGTTGTGATAAAGAATAACATTTGATAAAATAGCTCATAATATCTGCTAATTTACTAGCAAACATATTCTCACTTGCAAGTATAATGGTTCCAAAATACACAGGGCCTGGCGTGCCCAGATAATGGGGGTGGTAACATTCTTCTAACCGGGAAGGTGGTTGTCATTGATTGGTTGGTTGTTGGAGTTTTGCATCCTCGCAACATCTAAGGTCATATCAGGACGGGTACCGACATGTGACAGTGTGCACTCCTGGTGACTTTATAGTGCTGCCCCACTGAGAAATCAGGACACCGGCACCATGGCCCAATATCGCACTCAGACACATTATCCTGAGACTGTGCTAACCAGTCCTTGACCTATCCTATTAATGCCAAGCGCCAGACTAGGAATCGCCAAGTATCAATTTTGTAAGTCATTGGTTTGACTCGACCGGGAATTGAACTGCCGATCTCCCGCACGCGATGTCCGCGCTCTAATAATGGTCGGCTGTCATTGAAGATGGGAGTATTTAATAACAGATAAATAAACAAAAGACTATCAGTTTATATATCATTAAAGGCATACAGAATGTCCGATCAATGTGGGTAAGCTATGTCTGGACATACCTCAGTGTTCTTATACACTACCAGCTATTTGGAGTTTTCTTGTAATTAGCATTCACTTATATACGTCAGGAAACAAACACTTCCTTCATCGCTATCTCACACATCTCGTCTATTATTCATGCTTCAGGTCATGCTGTGGAATATGGGATGGTGGGACATGCAGGATATTTATGACAGTCATCTGGTACAGAAAGTTAGTTAGGGATATAGAGGGCTGTTTTCACACAAGTGGCTAGTTTTCACACAAATGAGAGATGCAATAATACTTTTTTTTATTTAAACACAAAATGTACACACACACTCTGTAGCAATAGCCTACCTCTTTCTCGTTCTGTACGGATGTGGAATATAAAATAAATATTGACATGTAAATTTGTTACATAAAGAAAGCTAATTAGAAAAAGGGTAACGAAAGGATGTATGAGTATTTTAACTAGAACCAAATTATTCGTAATGCTTCAGCATTGCGGGTAATTAGGAGCGCGAATACAGCTTAGCGGCGTGCCAGTACTAAGGACGCCTGATCGTGTCGCCGACTAGCGGAATTTTGTAGTACTACTTGGATTAACTGTAACGCCGACTAGCGGGTATTTCTGAACCTCGCCGGCAGTCGGGTAAACAAAACCTGATGACGTATCACGCAGCAGGCTTCAAACTAGCCGATGCGCCCCCTCTCGGGAAGAAGACATTCGCTACCGGGTTTGGCCATTACGATCGAAGGAGCCTGGAGACACGGACTTAAATTGCCTCCCGCCCACCCCACAATGTGTAAGAGAGGGTGATAAGGTTATAGCATCTCTAGCCTCATTTAAAGCATTTGTGAACTGACATTGTGTATACTCTGACATTTAAGACTTCTATGTTAATTAAAAAGGCATAACTATAACTTGCTGTGTTCGCGTTTTTCCTAATTGCAACGGCACGCATTTCAAAGAGGGAATAGACATCTACCTACATTGGGCATTGTGGATTTATATCAAATATACCTATTTTATATCATGGGCAAATGCTGCCCATGTATTTATATAAAGTCTCCCTATATACGAGTCTTTAAAACCTCATAATGTTAATTTTGCTTAAAGACTTAGTCTTTAAGCAAAATTACTTAACAATAAAATTGAGAGAGAGAAAATGGGTGGAAAATGAGAAAACTGTAATAAAAAACAATTGGAAATAGCTATGATGAGACGGGCTAAAATAGCTAGAAATAATACAAAACTTTATTAGAAAACCCTTTCTTAAATTTTTTTTAAAATATGACTATCATTATTATTATTATTATTTTAACATCTACTCACGCTGCCCATATACCGCCGCTCGAACGGCTCGCCATTCCGCAGCCACGTCACTTCCGGTTCGGGAATGCCCTCTGCCGGACATTTGAACTCCACCATGTTCCCAGCAGGCTTTGCGAACAGGTACTGGTCTACCTTCCTCGGGGACCAACGCGGTGGGCCCGCTGCAAAGGTCAATCAACGAGGTCAGGGGTGAAATACTAATACTAGTAATAGTAATAGGCGGTGTCAATACGATACACAGATGAAAGAGTTCAGGCACCAAAACCCGGTAATCGCCAATCCAAAAATGTCATTAGAATAACAGATTTTTACCTGAAGGTAATTTTAATTCTAACTAGTTCCACTTTTCTTGTGATGAAATGATCCAGGATTGGGTATGCGAGAGTGAGGGCTCATGGGAGTGAAGGCTCATGGAAGTTTGGGCTCTTGGGAATGAGGGTTCGTGGGATTGAGGGTTGATGAGAGTGATGGTTCATGGGGGTGAGAGATTATATGAGTGAAGGCTCATGAGAGTGAGGGCTCATGGGGGGTGAAGGCTCATGTGGGTGAGGGCTCATGGGAATGAGGGCTCATGGGAGTGAGGGCTCAAGGGGGGTGAAGGCTCATGGGAATGAGGGCTCATGGGAGTGAGGGCTCAAGGGGGGTGAAGGCTCATGGGAATGAAAGCTCATGGGAGTGAGGGCTCATGGGGGTGAGGGCTCATGCGATTGAGGGAATTGTTTACGGTTCACAATTCCTCATACCACTACTGGCCCTTTCCTAATAATATGGAGCACAAACCTATGTAGTGACACTTATCAATAGGTACTCCAAAGTGGGCAAATACGGTGTCCGTATCGCAAGATTTGACATAATTTAACCATTCTAAAACCACTTCAACCATGACTAATTCTGCTTTGTTTGAAATAAAAATTATATGAAGTGAATGCCTGTTTTTTTTTCTTTTAGGGTGTTTGGTTTTTAATTAACAATGGACACTTGTTTGGGTGTACCATCAGCAGATCTGTGCATGTTTGCCATAGTCTGTTTGCATCCAGTTTTAGCCACTCCCTTCCTTGCTACCTTGCTGAGTATGGTCACCTGAGCTAAAAGGAACCACCAATGAAAGATAGACAAGAAACCCGGCTCCATTAGCATATCAAGCATGGTTGTCTTTGAGTGGGAAATTTGATTGAACAGAAGGAGTGAGAACATTCAGACGTTTATTCTCCTTGAAAATTAATCAGGATTGTCCTGAAAATCATCAGAAAGCTCAAGTCTTTCTCTATCTAACCAAAACAATATTTGGTTGCATACTCGGCAAGGTTGGTCTGAGAAGTGACCATGTCTTCCTGTCTCCCACACCGGAGTGACAAACATGGCGTTGATTTAAGCTTCTGTGTAGGCAGAAAAAGCTTGATGTGGCACCCATCAATGATGACTTGAGAGTATGAAAGGTTACAGACATTGAAGACATTTCTGAAGCATATTATCACCTGAGGGAATCTATTTAATCATCTTAATAAAGTTAATTCTTTGCAACCTAGACTTGTCGTCAGCTAGCCTTGCTTATAAAAGTGAACTTTCAGTTTTTGCCTCATATTAATTGATTCTGATTTTTTTGGAATAAAAAATAGGGTGATAGTGTAAGTAGAACAGAAGTAATTAAGGAATTTAGCAAGTTTAGGCTCAAATATCTGAAAGAATAACAAAGCTAATGGTCTGGGAAAAATGGAGCTTGCTATTTGTACTATAGAGATTGAGATTCTTTAATATTGGACAAATTATATGCAACACTTTTGTGTTGGGGCCTTAAAAACCTAGGTTTCCCTAATTTGGAAATACCCAAGGCGAAAGAACGAGTCTTTAAAACCTCATAATTTCGGAACTTTTCAAGAGATCTATATACATTTTATATCACTGGAATCGTATTTAAAAGATCTATACACCTATATAGTTTTAAACACTGAAACATTAAAATAAAAAATCACTTTGGAGTACCTATTATCAATATTTTAGTTTTAAATCATTGGTTTGGTTTGAATCTATGGATATGAACGATTAAACCTTTTTATATATATTAAAATGAGTCATATCAAATTTTCAAAACCAAACCAATTATCTAGATTTGATTTTACATATCTAACTTAGATACTGATGCACTTATTAAGCACTTGTTTCTGCGTAGAAGGCAATACTGAGTCAATTTAACAGAACCTATTACTCCAGAAGTCTATGGCCAAAACTAATTTTCCATGTTTGCACTCAAAATATCTTTCCCATTAAAATAAAAGTGACTTTGAACTAATGTTAAGTAGATACTAGTGATCGATCTAATATATTTATCTCAGAAAAAATACAGAAATTCAAAACCATTGGACTATGCAACTTTAACCGGAAGAAAAAGAAAAATAAAGCTAGATGAGTAATAAATACACGCATGATATATTATATAGCATGAAAAACTATATTATATAGCCTGAAAAACTATATTATAAGCCACTACGGCAACATAAGGATAGACAAACAAACAGGGTTGGGCTGAGTTAATTTATTTTTGATCTCTGGCGGAACTAAATGTGCCCCACCTAAAAAAGGAAAACAGTAGCAGAAGTGAGAATGGAAAACTTACATGTTTGCTCCTATTCAGACAATCTACTACACAACACATACACATATACCAACTAACGCTACTGCCTGACCACTTCAATGGCTACCACAATCAGTTACTGTCACACGTCCAACTATTCGCAGACGTCGATGAATCCAACAAACTGCACCTTACCACACGCCCACATCGCTAAGGACATATAAAATGTGTTCGTCGTTTGGAGTAGGCGTTAGGTTTCAGCCGACGGGGGCGGGGCTAATTCGACCCCCGCCTGAGGCATAGCTAGGACGGCCTGTTTCTTAGCAAATCCACCTTCCAAGTCGCACCACTGTGGTCCTGCTGACCATGGAGGACGGGGTGGTTGGGGGAGTGGGGGGGGGGGGGGTCAAAGGACAAGGGAAGTCAACAGGGTCAAAGGTCGAACAGCAAGGGTTACGGTTGGTGGGGGTGGAGGAGGGAGGAGGTCATATAGAAAATGCCAAATGCAACGCGTTTAGCTGGGAGATAGAATGTCCATCGATGTTTGTGTTTGTGTGTGTGCGTATGTGTGTGCGTGTATATGTGTGAATACATAATTAGGAGTGTATGTACGAGTATGTATTACCCCTGTGCTTGTGTGTGTAGGAAGGGGGCACACACACGTGCACATTATTAATATTATGTGAATAGGTAGGGAGGGTGGGGGACAATATGATTTGCGAAGTTTGCGTATGTGCGACTGCGCATTTCCGGGAGCACACTTCCTCTCCATTAGTACGCAATTTGCATAGGGACATACTAGCTCATGCTCTGATAGGGGGATATTCATCAAGTATGGCACAACACTTGTGCTGATCATAGGTTTGACTAGTCGGACTCACTGAGCTACCAACTGGGAGACGATATTCTACTCAGTCACGTTATCCTGACATTGAACCGCCCAACCTTACCCCATCCTACGGTATTC
This sequence comes from Branchipolynoe longqiensis, assembly GCA_030323885.1. Lineage (NCBI taxonomy): Eukaryota > Metazoa > Annelida > Polychaeta > Phyllodocida > Polynoidae > Branchipolynoe > Branchipolynoe longqiensis. The sequence continues at coordinate 97,236,443 of CM059190.1, read as the reverse complement.
TTTTTTTGTTGTTGTTGGTACATTAGTTGTTTAAGCAGGGGACATTTCAGTCGCAGATGACTGATCTTCCTCATTCCACTGCTCCTTGCCCTATCCTAATAATGCCGAGCGCCTGGCTAGGATTCTTGGTGACAAGTTTGGTTTTGACTTGGCTGGAGACTGACTCCCCCCCCCCCCCCCAGCATAACAAGAACAAAGAAGCAGAGACTGGACTTCTGATCTATCCTATCAGGATGAATATGACGAATGATTATTGATTTGTTGATTGTTGGGTGATGGTAGGAGTAGTGGGAGTATGAGTGGAGGAGGAAGAGTAGAGGTGCCACTGTAGTGGCAGCAAGGACCATCTTTATAGCCATATTCATGGCCATATTCGTACAATTTATTTTACTGGTGTTTTAAAAAAAAACGATAAACGATCAACATAGGTAAGAATATAACTAATGGGACTTGGAGAGGGGGGTTCCTTTGTGAAAGAATGTACCTAAACATGATGCAGCAGTACTAAGCCACCAGTCTACTAGTAGAAGTACTACTGCGGCAGAACTAAAGCCCCAAATGGTATGTTCCCTCTTTCTACTGGCAAGCTTTACCATCTTGCCGTCTCTCCGGCTTGGTTAAAGCCCCGCATTATTGGTGTGTGTGGGGGGGAGGGGGGAGGGGGGAGCTGCCATCCGTTGACACAGCCGGAGATGGTGCAAGGAGGAGCGACACCCCACTGTGGCCTAATGGGGATGGGGAGGGAGTGGGGGTGGGGGAAGTGGAAGTGAGGAGGGGTGGGAGGAGTCGGAATGGGAGTGGAGGTGGGTGGTTGGGAGAGTGGGAGTGGAGGAGAGGGAGTAGGGGGGTGGGCCGAGGGGTGTTAGAGATGAAGGATAGAAGACAGTCCTTGTGCTTAGGGGATTGACCTGTAGTGGACACATGAACCTGGGGGACCCCCCCCCCCCTCTCCCCAGCTCTAGGGATAGTGACAAGCTTCTATAATGACCACAGCAGACCTCAGACCTCAGACTAGCTATGGAAAACATTGGTCACCATACACGTGCAATAATTTGTCACGAATCCCAGCTGTCGGTGATTGGGAATTGGGGTTGCTTTACCGTTTTAGATGAGACTGAGGACGTCGGTGGTGGCAATGGAAAATTGGCATCGATAACTACAGAATGTATCCTTTTGAAAGATTTTTCTCCACTGAAATTACCGTTTTTTTTTTTTAAATTTTAGATTTACGTTAAATCTTGGTATCAAAAAGGAGGAAACTAAATGTGTTGCATCCACTAGAATATATATACAAATTAGCATGGAAAAGAATTACCTTTGAATCGGAAAAGCGGCGTGTTTTTTGGGTGTTTTTTTTTCAATTCCAATATTTTTAATCCACTAGAACTGAAACTATAGCGACAGTGAAAGATCCAGTACTATCCAGTCAGCTACACACTCCAGTGACATTGAGAGGCAGATTGGGGCAGGAGATTCAGACAGAAATGCGGACTGGACAGGCATCGTTTACTCACTCACTCACTGTAAACCCGACCAGACTCACCAGTGGCAAGAAAACACATTAGAGATGTGGTAACACACATTTAAAATACAAGTTTCTCAATGCGACGAAAACAAATCTGAAATGAACTATGACAGAGTTATTAATCTTAACAGCTAACGTTCCAAGAATACCTTATTCCCGTTATAAACACGCAATTTCCTTATAGTATATATGTGCGAAACAACAACAAAAAACTCCCAACAACAACATGGGAGATTCACTCACGACGTAACTTCCGGTCCTTCCGGTGTTTCCGGTGCTTTCTGTGCATGCGCTCTCGGTGGCGCGCTCCCCGCTTTTGGCGGGAGCGGACGGTGGCGCCCCAAGCGGCAGTGAGGAACACCGCAGACGACTTGAGCTGGGCTGGGGCTGCATGCAGCGGGAAGAGGAAACATCAGACACATGCAAACAAACACAAACAAAACTACCCACCCAAATGCATGCTGGGGGAAACTATGCGCAAATGTGCATTTGAGGTAGCTCAATACTTTCCCCATTATTACCTCTGTTCTTGCTTTGTTGTTTTCGTTGTTTCAACACAGCTGGAACTAAATTTCGTCTGCTTCCGTTCACGACGGTATTCGAGGTAGCCTATACAGTATAACCCCGTTAAACCAAACTTGAAGGGACCCTAGAAATTTGTTTGGGTTAACTGATCATTGGTTTAACCGAGCTTTGACTTCGACTTGGCTTTGGCAACAACTTTGGCGCATTATGAATGTAATATACAATGTGTGCGGATATTATGATTATCGTTTTTTATGCATATACAGTTTAACCCCATTAAACCAAGCTCGATTAAATCAAACGATCGGTTAATCCAAACTTTTTTTGGTGACCCGTCAAAATACTACCATTTATCATATAAAAAAGTCCTAGATGACCTTAAAACCACATGAAAGTTTGCTTTAACTGTACCTGAAGTGGCCTGGGGCCGACAATTTTCTTTGCATTAACCGATACTTTGGTTTAACCGGCTTTGGTTTAACCAACTTTTGTATATGATAAATGGTAGTATTTTGCGGGCCGCCGAAAAAAGTTTGGATTAACCGATCGTTTGGTTTAACCGAGCTTGGTTTAACGGGGTTGTACTGTATTTGGTTACTACATACACGGGTGTAAACATGTATCGACGAACATTTAAAACAAATTGTGCGATAAGCCAATTGCAATATTACCCCCTCCCCACCCAAAAAAAAACACCCAAAAACCTAAGAAAAACTATTTCCAGTTTACAGTAACAACAATTTCAAGAAACGTTTAATTTTACAGCTGTCAGTTGCTATTCAATCAGATTGGACATGAATTTCCACTGTGGCCAAATAAGGCCAGTAGCCGCATTATCGCCCACTTTCATTCACGCTCTCTGGCTCCATTTGTGCATTTGTGGATGTGGATCAACCAAGTCCACACGTGAGATTGTATGATAAAAGGGGATAGGCCTACTTTGATCGCAAGGTTTGGTTCCCACGGCTAACACGAGGTGGCGACACATTGTGTGTGTGTGTGTGTGTGTGTGTGTATTACCGGGCATTGTGAATGCCGTGTTCTGTTGTGTGTTTTTTCATGTTTAAATTTTTTTTTTTTAAATTTTTTTTTTACAAAGAAGTCACTTTTCCCAGCAGGCTCCCAAACACCTGCAACGTTCCAACTACACCGACCTAAAAAAAAAATCCAATTGTTCCATCGTAAAACATCAATCATTGCACATCCGGTGAACAAACAGAACAAAAGTTTTACGGATATTAAAATGTAAGCAAATCGAGGAATAAGAAAAAGCTTATCAACGATAGCGGTGACGGCGGGATTCAAGACGCTGCACATTTGTTGACACGGGTTGGTCGACCAAGTGACATTTCCGCTAGATGTCGCTGATCTCTGCTTCGCACGTCTTCTCCGCACGTGGACCGGATAAATGTCCACCCAGTTTAAAACCCTTCCCCCATGAGGTCCCATATAGCTGACGTGGCCGGTTTTAACTTTTTTTAACTTTTTTTTTATCTTGTTACTTCTTGGTGGGAGGGGGCATGTGTGTGTGTGTGTGTGTGTGTGTGTGTGTGTGTGTGTGTGTGTGTGTCTGTGTGTGTGTGTATATATATATATATATATATATATATATATATATATAGTTGTATGGCTATCTGTTTGTCTTATGCCGTTTGTATGGTTTCAAACTCTCATTTAAGTACATTTACAAATGTCTACATTTTAATTTTAAAATCACCTAATTTTAAAATGACTAAATTGACTTTTTGAATCGGCGAAATCCTCCCACACGAACCTCTAGTCTATGCTCACCTACTTTAATCACAGTTTTACAGGGGCACGACAGCTAGACATACATGCTCTCCCAATTACAAATTAGTAAACCAAGAAATGTTTTTGAATATATTTATTAAGTTTTAATATTTTTACAAAGAAGTTAGATCCACATGTCTGTATTTGGGTTACCATAATTTTAAATAGTAAAAAGTGGGCACTCCCATGAACTTGTATCACCTTTACTTGCATAGTCCGATGGTTTTAAGTCTCCTTCACTTTCCTGAGATAAATATATTTAAATGATTTTTATAATCTATACTTAAATCTGTAATAATAACAAAATCTTGAAGGCTAAGTTTTGAAATATTTGAAGTGCAAGCATACCAAATTAGTTTTGGCAATCATGCAACAAAAATGACACGATAGGCTTCAGCAGTAACGGGTTCTATTAAAGCTGCATAGTCCGATGAAATATCAAATTTTCAAAACCAAATCAATTATCTATATTAGATTTGACATTTCTAACTTAGATACTGATGCACTTATTAAGCATTTATTTCCGCGTAGAAGGCAATACTGAGTCAATTTAACAGAACCTGTAATTGCAGAAGTATATGGTGTCAGAGTTTTGGCAAGCTTGCCAAAACTAATTTTCCATGTTTCCACTCAAAAGGTCTCAAAAGTTTATCATTTAAAATAAAAGTAACTTTGAACTACTGTAAAGTAAATATTAGTGATCGATCTAATATATTTATCTGAGAAGAAATACAGAAATTCAAAACCATCGGACTATGCAATTTTAAATTGACTCAGTATTTATTCCCTTGTAGCAACAAATGTTTAATCAGTATCTAAGTTAGATATGTAGAATCAATTCTAGAAAATTATTTTTGTTTTGAAAAGTTTATGCTTCTTCGGACTATGTAGCTTTAATACGATTACTGGCGTGTGGAAATAGTTGCGCCCCCTTGCGGTTGAAGGAACATAATTAAAATAATCACAATCGCTAAGTAGTTACACAGTTAGTAAAACGGGGTCTGCGATTGCGCTGATATGCGGCAGGAGTCGGGTTCTGCTGCTGACTAATCTGTGACGAGATCGGTAATGCTGAGCTTTGACTGACTCGATTTTCTCCGAATAAAATAGTTACGCAGAAACAATTCGTCGTCTAAACTAACGACGAAAAGTAAAACAAGATAGACTATATGGGATTGGTTATAGCTACTAGAAAAGGATGGGAAATTCTTTCTCACTAAAGTGCATGTCACACCTTACCGGATTGAGCAACGGACATAAACCGGATAAAGAATTGTCTAGTCCGGTGGTGTTTGGTATCAAAATTTAGCAAAATGTGTCGAAATGTTGCAATGGCCGCCAGACGAAATGGACGCTAAACGGACAAGGAACATACATTAACAAATATCCACTGGACGATAACCGGACGACAACCGAATGTCAAATGGACGGACCGAACACCAAACGGACATCTACCGGACTGTTCAAACCGACGGACCGAATTCCCCCAACACCGTCAACAGACTATTCAGCAAGCAAACTGGAGATGTAACGGTTGGGTACCGGACAAAACGGATTTAAAATGGACACCAACCATACACCAAAACTTCCCACCGTACACACCGGAGACCACCGGACAGAGAACGGACACGCCGGATGCGTACCATATATAAAATAGACATGACGTATTTCACCAGACAGTGTCCGTTTTCTATCCGTTTCCCCAGTCCGGTACGGTGTGACTGAGCATTGTCCGATGGTTTCATTTTTCTGACATAAATATATTAAATTGATTGTTATAGTCTGTCTTGATTTAGTTTAGAGTGACTTTTATTTTTAATAGCTAAGTTTTGAGATATTTGAAGTCTGAACATTGTTTGGCAAGCATGCAGTAACAGGTTCTATTAAATTGACACAGTATCCCCTTCTATTTGGTAACACATGCGTAATAAGTGCATCAGTATCTAAGCTAGATTTGTAGAATCAAATCTAGATAATTACTTTGGTTTTGACAATTCCATGCTTCATCGGACTATGAAGCTTTAAAACAAGCAGGGGAAATTGATAGTGCTGCCCCATTTGGAGACCAGCCCACCAGCACCATGACCTAATATCCTACTCAGGTACATTATGCTGATACCGAGCCAACCAGTCCTTTCCCTATCCTAACATTAATTAATAATGCCGAGTGCCAGGCTAGGAAGTAACAAGTATCAATTTTAAGTCATTGGTTTGACTCGACCAGGGTTCGAATCCTACGATCTATCAAACCTCATTCGGCCATCCCTTCTGGTGCTACGTTAAGTAAGTCCCACATCGACCACTCCCATACTTTCATTGATATGTGCCTACTATAGTGAAAGGCTATCTATCCCATCTGGTCGTGTATGTTGGTGAATAAATAAATGTAGATATATGGATGGATGGTACTATTGGTAATGATTGGTGAATCCCCACCATTTACAAACTTAGTTTCATTCTCTCCGATGATACAGCAGTTTCTATTATTTGTTTGAGATGTTGGTCATTATACTCTACTTTACTTTAGTTTGAAGTAACATTTATTTTTAATGGATAACTTTTGAGGTATTTGAAGTGCTAATATGCTAAATTAATTTTGGCAAGCATGCCAAAACTCTGACACCATAGGCTTCTGCAGTAACAGTTTATATTAAATTGCTTCAGTGTTCCCTTCTATGTGGCGACACAAGTTTAATAAGTGTGCCAGTATCTAAGTTAGATATGTAGAATCAAATCTAGATAACATTTTTGGTTTTGAAAATTTGATGTTTTATCGGAATATGCAGCTTTATTACAGTTGTCCTCAGCTGAAGATAACTACCACCATATTGCTATGTATGCAGTCGGGTTTAGTATTTGGTCGCCATCAAGCTGGTTGACAACATGCATAGAAGACGATGCTGTATTCAACAACGAATGGTCACAGAGCAGAGCGATGGAGACAGCTTCAGTTTTAGGTCACCAAAAAGGGAAATAATACAAGTATTGAAAAAGAAATCGGAGAGGCAATTCCACGTAAAAATACACCTGTGCAATATCACAGGTAGGGGTGGTTGGCTTAGAGCATCATTGTCCACTTGTGGGGAAGTCCTATTCACGCCTACGTGACATGGATACGCATAAAAGAAAGTGTCCCACTATATATATATATATATATATATATATATATATATATATATATATATATATATATAATACACTATATATATATTAAATAGTGTATTATATATATGTATTATACTATTATGTATAATTATTTGTATATTATATATATTGTACATGCAGTAAAACCTCCAAAAATCGACCACGCCCCTATATCGATCGCTTTATTTGGGTCCCAAACGATCGCCCATACAATACCATGGTAATGAATGAAAAACTCCCTAAACCGACCACCTCCCCAAATGGACCATTTAAAATCGGTCCCATAGTCGATCGATTTAGAGAGGTTTTACTGTTTTACTGTAGTATATATACAGGTGTATTCTGCTTAGCACTATCCCATTTAGCGCTGGTTCGGTATAGCACCTCTTTATTCAAGTTCTCCATGCCGAAAACAAAAATAGAATAGATTCTTCAATTTTCTATCACAGAACATTTAGTTTTTGTAAAGAGGGGGAGAATAACACTTATATATTTGGGATAATATTATATGGAACCTGGGAGGCCATACGATAAAATACAGCACGCAGACGGCAATTTGAGGAAAGTTTTCCCGCCAAAAGTGGATTCATTTATGATGGATGTTTGCAGGTGTTCCCGACTGAAGCTGGCGAGTGGTGGTGGTGGCGGTGAGTGGGCGGATGGAATGTTTATGAAGGCCCGGATGTTTGTCCCCAAAGTGGCCGTAATGGCCGTGATTTCTCACATCGCTGCGTGATTGTGATTGTGATTGTCTCGTCAAAATGGCGGCGGTTACAGCCCCCGCCAGGTCGTCATGTCTCGCACATGGCAGCAGCAGACGACAGCTGACAATGCTTATAACATGTAATGCTCGCCGTACCCTCACTGACGGTGCTGCTTTTGTCATGTTTTGTTTGTTTGTTGTTGTTTTACGTCCTAGCAACATCTAATGTCATATCAGGACGGGTACCGACTTGTGACTGTGTACCCATGGTCATTTTATAGTGCTGCCCTACTGGGAGACCAGGCTGGAATGACCTGATATCCCACTCATGTCACATTATCCTGAGATTGAGCCAACCAGTCCTTGCCCTATCCTAATAATGCCGAGCGCCTGGCTAAGAAGGGACAAGTATACATTTTTAAGTCATTCGTTTAACTCGACCAGGGTTCGAATCCACAAACCCATGGGTTCGGATCCTCCCATCTCCCAAAACAGGATGTGGATGCTCAACTCGGCCATCCTGTCTGGTTTTTGTCAATGTAGTGAACTACATACAGTGCTGTTACTAATGGTGCTCTCACATTACGTCGTTTCTCGCCAACGCGCGTCGATGTGTGTCACTTTTTGGCGAAACATCAGGAGACGTCTGGAAGCATTACGTGCGCGTTAGGCGCGCGTTGGTATTCGTTGATCGATGGCGACAGTCGGCGGCGTGCGTCATCGGATCGGCAAAGTTTTGTGATTGCGCAAAACTTTCGACGACCGACAACGCATGACAATGCGCGGGTGCCAACATTATGGAGATGTCAGAAGCACGCCGAGACCGCGCTGGAATAACCTTATGCGAATGATAGGCACACGTCGCGCGGGCGTGAGTGTCGTTCCCATAGGTTGCGCCAAACTTTTGCTTTTTGTTGTTTTACATCCTAGCAACATCTAAGGTCATATCAGGACGGCGCGCCAAACTTTTACCACAATGTCGGCCGCACGCTACCAATACATTGCGCTGATGCCGAAAAGTTTGACGTGTCTCGACGATTAAAAGTGTTTTTGCGCATTGGTGGCATGCTGGCGAGATACGTCATAGTGTGGCAGGGCTATAATATTAAAGCTGCAGTCCGATGAAAACATCACATGCATAAATAAGGCAAGGCCCATTTCTGTCTTATTCAGGGATGAAAGTGGTCTCCAGCAAAAATCGCGGAAATCAAGCCAAGATTATAATAGCGATGGCAAATTTCCACGAAAACGCAGATTTTCCCCGATAGTGAATCACAGAAAAATGCTGGAAGTCAGGTTTCAACTATCCTTATTATGCCTATATTATCGCCCATATCTAACTCGTTCTTGCTTGGGGTTTCTGTTCTACCAACATCAAAGTCATATAAGAACGGGATTCAAACCCAACTGTTGTCATACATACATCCAGATTCTTTGGCATTTTGTTTAATGTTAATCGGTGAATATAAAACCGCGAAATCGCGATCTTTATTGCCTGTTTATTTTACATAACAGTTCTGTTTGTGTCCCTTTCATGTTCGTCTGCCAGCTGATCTCTGCTGGGGCTTTCCAATACCCGGATGTTGAATTTGTAATCAATCGATTGATTGATTGACGAAAATCACTCGATTTTACACTATGCCAGCAGCATGTCCCAACTGCCAGAGGGAATTCTAAAGTTTGCAATGAGGTTTGTTTGTGTCTTTCTTTGTTGGTGGGTCTTACGTCCTGGCAACGTCTGAGGTCATATCAGGACGGGGCAATGAGGTCTGGCATGTTATGTGTTTTAAAACTTGGTAAAATCATCGGAAATGCGAAAACCGTTCGTTTTTGAAACGTCGAAATTTCAAAGGAAAAAACTTTTTTCATTCAATCTACTTGGTATATGGAGCGCATCGGGGAAGAAATTCCACCATGTTGGAGCGTGCCCATGCAGCCACACTTGGCAACATGGCAACCCCGGTTTTACACCTTCTGTAGCGATGCGTGGCCACTCCTAACGCACGTACAATAGGACCCGGCCACCACCCCCCCCCCCCCCTCACAGGCCGCGTTCCAACGGACCAATGACAATGAAGCTTACATCCTGTGTCGCCATTGTAAGCCGGCGCCCCATTGGGCAGCAGCGATCAGCAGTCTCCAGCGACTCACTGATTTTGCTATAAAAGGTTTTTATTTCTTTTTGTCTGTATTTGTCAAATTGCCATTTGGATGCGATGTTAGTAAGAAAAGTAGCATGCTTTTAGTGTCACTCCATGCTATCACTCGGTCTCAGGCTAAGATTCCATATACGCGGTATGCGGCATGCAAATACAGCGATTTTCAGTCTTTCTTACTCCAAATTTGTGAAGGAAAGTCAAAGTTGCCTGTTTCTCTATGGGAAATGGAGCAGAGTGTGCGTTTGCATTCACATTGATCGGTCCATGGACCGATTCACTCGCCGCATTCGCATTCACATTCGCATTTGGACATATGGAAGCACCACTTTATTTAAACACTTTTCCATTTTTTGTCGCATTCGCATACACGCGTATATGGAATCTTAGCTTAATGCGGAATATAAACTACAATTTGGGTCGCACACACATATTTATATATACACACACCCACACAAGCATGCGGCTGCTATGGCAACCATTTGGAGACATGCATAAAATATGACATATAGTTCTGGCGTAACTATACGCATACCATAAGCTACGGGCTATTATCGGACTTGGGGGCTATTGTTCTGGCTGTGCAGAAACCAATGAAATATTATCCATGCACATGCAACGTGGGAAAGAATGTCTCAATTATGTCCGACACACACTGACTTCATCGGGGTCGCGAGTGTGCTGTCAATAAATACGACTAGATACAATTCCTTAGCCTTCACCCTCTGCTTAAAAGTTAAAGTTGCACAGTCTGATGGTTTTGAGTTTCTGCCATTTTTTGTGGGATAAATGTATCAAGTTGCTTGTTATAATCTGCCGTAATTAAATCTAAAGTAACTTATTTTAAAAGGCTATGTTTTGAGATATCTGAAGTCCGAATATGTCCAATTAGTTCTGGCAAGCATGCCAAAACTCAGACCATAGGCTTCAGCAGTAACATGTTCTATTAAATTGACTCAATATTCCCTTCAATGTGGACACAACCGCTTAATAACTGCATCGGTATCTAAGTTAGATATATGTAGGATCAAATCTGCATAATTGTTGTGGTTTTGAAAGTTGTATGCATTCATCGGACTATGCAGCTTTAAGGGGAAAAAACCAGAGTAAGACTAGTCACTAACGATGGCCCAGCAATCAATGTGTGGCGGATTTAAGGTATGGGAAAGGATGACTACAGATGGTTCGATTCACTGCGCATGCTTAAACTCACATGATAATGCTGATCTGTTGGGCTGCTTCCATTCCGGGATCTCCATTTCCATATCAAGTGGTTCTGTAAATATAAAAGTAGTATATCGTTATGAAAGATGCTATATAATGTAGTATATCGATGATGTTTGAAGTAGACCAACACTCCCTACAATGAACCCCCGTTATAACGCGCCCTGATTTAATGGGAGAATTCGGATATAACCTGATGATTCATTGGTCCCACAATTCTTGAATTCAAAGGTCATTCAGTAAACTGAACCCCAATTTAATGCGACCCTGCTGTTTTTGCGATGACATTATTATATGGACCCCAACAATCGCGTTATAACAAAGATTCACTGAACTTGTCTTCAGCATGACTGGTGAATTTTGTTTTGTCCGAACAATTTTTCAATGAACAAATTGCGATGCCAGGACCCCTGCAATGTCAGGACTGCATTGGTCTGAATGCAGAGTTGTCATTTGAAGGCAGAGACCACTGTATAGTATTGGCCATGGTCCGGTCTTTTTTAATCCGCAGGATTGCTAATATTGATTAAACCCAATTAATGTATAAACAATCCCAGGGGAGTAGGAGTAGTATAATAGGGTTCGATTGAGTGTAAAATTACGTAATCCAGGAACTGGTTTGCGAAGATATGTACTACTAGTATAATATATTAAACTGGAATTGTACTGACACCGTCACATCCCCTCATTTAGGTGATGCTCAACACTGGGCTTAAAGAGGCAAGAAACTAACGAGGGGACTGTCGGTGGAGTGTTCAGCTGAAGCAGGAGAGGGTGATTGGGTTGATTGATTGATTGATTGGTGGTGGTTTTAAGCCATGTCGGCAACAACTGCCATATTCATGGCAACAAGTTTTTAACTTGTTTTCTGTCCATTTTCGATTAACCATCAATTTTACACAGGGTGATTGGATAACGAACCATTTCCATGGATCATGCGCAGTCGAGTTTGACACCCACAACCTTAGTTTGTACCACTGCCACTAGAGGGCAGATTGGTGGCGGACATGTTGCATACACCATGAGATTCTACCAGCAACATTAGTTTTACCACTGCCACTAGAGGGCATATAGTTGGCGGACATGTTGCATACACCATGAGATTCTACCAGCAACATTAGTTCTTACCACTGCCACTAGAGGGCAGAAGATTGGTGACAGACATGTTGCATACACCATGAAATTCTACCAGCAACATTAGTTCTTACCACTGCCACTAGAGGGCAGAAGATTGGTGGCGGACATGTTGCATACACCATGAAATTCTACCAGCAACATTAGTTCTTACCACTGCCACTAGAGGGCAGATTGGTGGCAGACATGTTGCATACACCATGAAATTCTACCAGCAACATTAGTTCTTACCACTGCCACTAGAGGGCAGATTGGTGGCGGACATGTTGCATACACCATGAGCTTCTACCAGCAACATTGGTTCTTACCACTGCCACCAGAGGGCAGATTGGTGGTGGACATGTTGCATACACAATGAAATTCTACCAGCAACATTGGTTCTTACCACTGCCACTAGAGGGCAGTTTGGTGGCAGACATGTTGCATACACCATGAGATTCTACCAGCAACATTGGTTCTTACCACGGCCACTAGAGGGCAGTTTGGTGGCGGACATGTTGCATAGACCATGAGATTCTACCAGCAACATTAGTTCTTCCACTGACGGCACCTGGTGGATTTTTGTTAATGGTAGGAATCAAATATTGGTGCAAAGACGCATACAGATGATTCAAATAGCATCAAGCAAACTATAAAGTTTAAACGAATTGGTCGTAATGCTTGCATTGTGTTTGATTTGCGGCGAAGGAGGAGTACCCCCCCCCCCCCCCCCGACTGTTGGCGTTGCGTCACGCCCCCCTCTTCCCCGGCCTTATAAACCGGCTCCCCTGCCTCCTCCAGCCACTCCGCCTCCACGCACTGCCTGACGCACTCCTATTTTTTCTCCACCCACCCATCCTTACTTTCTCTTTCTTTCCTACTACCCTGATAGGGCAGAGGGCGCTTCGGGGCCCCCCCCACTGACTGACAATTACCATTGATTATTACACTTACATTACCCACGTTGATTATTATTATTGCCTTCATATAACATGTCATATTGTCCCTGCTTGTACTCCCCCACTTTATTCACTAAATAAAGTGTTTTTTCTCCACTCCTGCCTTGTCTTCCTCCTTCGCTGCGTATCAAAGCATACATTTCATGGAGGCATACTGGATCATTATTGACATTATGGGCCATTATTCACATTGAAAAAAAAAACCCACACACATTCTGCTCATAAAAATGTATCCCTCTTGAAAATTGACCATTGTAGTACTATGGCATCATGGTTATAAAAGGGTAAATTAATAACGGCTGGTTTGTCTGCGGTCATCAAGAAATGTTTGTATCGTAAGTGATACGTTGGTTACAAGACTTGACGACTGTAAAGTCTTAGTAAGAAAAACCCCAAACGCTCCATGTAAAGCGCTCCAACCACCAATCATTGTTGGTTATATATATTTACACTTGAAATGATCAAACATTTTTTTAAAACTTGACAACTAAAGTAGAAAAATGAACTCCGTCATGGTAGCCAATGGTTAATGCTGGCGTTATTTGAACCGGATGTGGAAAGAGGAGGAGGAGTGGGGGAGGGGGTGGGGGGGGGGGGAGCTCCCCAAGAGAGCCTCAAGCCCTAATGCCCTTGTCACTGACCGTGACAGTGGCGACTTCGGTGACAGGGCCATGTTTACTGGTTCTAATTGAGCCACTTTCTCCAGTCAACTCTGAGACCAGTCGGTTAGAAATGGCAGTTCGCCATGGCATGTTTGAAGTGTATGTGTGTGGAACGATGGGGATTGGAATTGTGTCAACTTAACAATACAATAAAACCTCTCTAACCGATCCCCTGCACATATCGACCATACCCCTATATCGATCGCTTATTTGGATCCCAAATGATCGCCCAGACAATACCATTGTAACAATAAAAAAACGTTTAAGCCGACCACCTCTCTACATGGACCATTTAAAGTCGGTCCCATGGTTTGTCGGTTTAAAGAGGTTTTACTGTATATACAATTGCATAGTTTGCATGGTTTCTGGCATATTTTTGGATAAATATATTAGGTTGATCCTTGGAATCTTCCTTATGATAGCTTGAAGTACCCTTGATGCCAAATTAATTTTGGCATGCATGTTGAAATTATGGCACAATGGGCTTTAGCAGTAACATGTTCAAATTAACTTGGTAGTCTCTTCTATGCAGCATCAGATGCTTAAAGTTGCATAGTCCGATGAAACCATCAAATTTTCAAAACCAAAACACTTATATAGACATAATTCTACATATTCAACTTTGATACTGGTGCACTTATTAAAAATGCTTTGCTTCATAAAAGGTTGTAATAAGTCAATTTAATAGAACCTGTTACTACTGAAGTCTATGGTGCCAGAGTTTTGGCATGCTTGCCAAAATTAATTTGGCAGGTTTTGATGTCAAATATCTCCAAAGTTAGCCATTTAAAATATAAATTACTTCAAACTAAACTAAAGTGGATTATAATGATTAGCATAATGTATTTATCTCAGAAAATGTCAGAAATTCTAAAGCATCGGACTACGCAACTTTAATAAGTGCACCAGTAACATTTACATTTGTAGAATCAAATCTAGGTAAAGTTTTGATAATTTGATGTTTTCATTCGATTATGCAGTTCAAGTACAATCCACATCCATTAATTCAAACCCAGCTCCAAAGATAGTTAAATTTTGTGGGGATACAAATAGGAAAAAAAGTTAGTAATTCACTGTAAATAAAAAATGGCATATTCTCAGTAATTCACTGTGGATACTGGTCCCTAATGGTGCTGTCTCATTACGACGCTTCTCGCCAATGCGCGTCGACATATGTGATTTTTTGGCGCTACGTCGGGAAGCGTTAGGCGCGCATTGGTATACGTTAATCTACGGCGACGGTCAGCGGCGCGCATCAGGGGGTCGGCAAAGCTTTGTGCTTGCACAAAACTTTCGACGTGCGACAATGCGCGAGTGCCAATGTTATGGTGACATATGGGGCATATTGAGATATGGTACACGCGCTGGAATAATGTTATGCGAACGCTAGGAAAATGATGCGTGCGCATGAGGCTTGTTGAAACATGTTGTGCCTTTTTTAAATATTTTTTTTCTCATGCGTCGATATACCTTACCATAACGTGGGCCGCACGCTACCACTAGGTTGCGCTGACGCCGAAAAGTTTGACGTGTCTCGATAATTAAAAGTGATTTTGCCCGTTGGCGGCGCGCCGGCGAGAAGTGTCGTAATGTGACAGCACCATTAGTAAAAAGAATTTGATTTAGAGAAGAAATAAAATAAACTTGCAGAATCTGGCCAGTCTCGACTGCGCTAGACATCACGATGATCAAATATACACACTTCATTAAAATATACACACTTCATTAAAAGATGAGACAAAAGTACAATACACTACATCGCCATTTCAGCGGCGCAGTGCATTGTGGGATGCATCAAAGCAAAACAAACCCGCGAGAAGCACATGGCACATGCTAATACACTGGGTGCATCTATGAAATGTGCTAGTTTCAACTCATCTCAGCTCTTGTTTGAAACATAGAACACCAACTAAAAAATAAATATAATAAATTAAGATATTAATCTTTTATCCAGCATTGCATTTACATCAATATAATCAGCACATCTTATCCTATGTGCATTTAGACTTAGACAAATCTGGGCACTCAGACTAGTGTTAGAGCCATAGCCAGAGTCAGTTTTACTTATTTTATTCATGTTTTTATTTATATCCTATGATTAATGACATATGTAGAAATAGAAAATGAGTAGGGTTAATCAGATGTTGGTTATATATTTCTTTGAAACAAGTTTTTTTTGACATATTTGATAATTTAATATTTAGAACAAGAATTACTTATGGCTAATCAAATTGTATGTTTCTGAGCTCAAAATGCTTAATTATGGAGAGTTGTGTCTTAAACATATTCATTGTATTTTTATATTGCATCCATCCATCCATGTTTGTGCCAAATTGTTATGTATTTTTGTTATTAATTTGGAAGAAAATCAAAGTTTTGCCCAATGTGTACCGGCAAACTCAATGGCTGTACACCTTTGCTTTGCTGCCAGCCCAATTTTCAGTGCATGCGCAGTCGGAACGGTGATCAAGTCTATAAAAAGATTTCATGGTTTCTCGTCATTGAAAAATAAAATGTGTGGGTCGGTATTTCTGTATACCATCATATAAGAAACTCACCCGACTGTACCTGTGCATCGCTTCCAAACATTATTTTGAATGAGATGTGAATGGCAGTGGGCCGAATCGGTAAAGTGGAGGTCGACTCAAACGAATGACTGAGTCAAACTATCAAATTGATACATGTTGTTTCCTAGCCTGGCACTCGGCATTAATAGGATAGGGCAAGGACTGGTTAGCTTAGTGTCAGGATAATTTGACTGAGTGGGACAATGGGTCATGGTGCCGGTAGCCTGATTTCGCAGTGAGGCAGCACTATAAAGTCATAATGAGTGTGAATTGTCACAAGTCGGTACCCATCCTGATATCACCTTAGATGTTGCCAGGACGTAACACTCCAACAACCAACCAATCCACGTTGGTACCTGGGCGTCATCTCACACCAGACAGGCGCATGGCGCATCACGCCTTTTAATTGGCACCCGGTTTATTTACGCACCATCACTCTCCAAGCCCAGCCTGCGTGCGTGCAGAGGGGACCACCACTCTCCAAGCACAGTTTGCGCAAATAATTCAAGGGAAACCAAACCAAACACCCGCCTGAAGACTGAGCGACCCGGAAGTGGACATCCACGCTTTTCACGCATCGCTACCAGGGGGCCGGAAGTGTGTGTGTGGGGTGAGTTCGACATCTACTTCCGGTACCAGAGGCCCTAGGACTAGTAGTAGTAGATTGCTGTCTGTTTAGGTTGTCTGCTCATTTCCCTTCCCGTCTCTTTTTGTGAAACTTAAAATTTTCAATTTCAACAACTCCCAGAATGTGTTTATAGTGAACCCCCGACATTAGTGTCTACGATTGTTTGACATGTCCTTAAAGCTGCATAGTCCGATGAAGCATCAAATTTTCAAAACCAAAACAATTATCTGGAATTGATTCTACATATCTAACTTAGATACTGATGCATGTATAAAACATTTGTTGCCACATAGCAGGGGATACTGAGGCAATTTAATAGAACCTGTTACTGCTAAAGCCTATGGTGTCAGAGTTTTGGCAAGCTTGCCAAAACTAATTTGGCATGTTTGCACTTCAAATATCTCAAAACATAACTGTTTAAAATAAACAGGACTTGAAGCTAAAGTAAGGTCGGTTATAACGGTCAGGTTAATCTATTTATCTCAGAAAAATTACAGAAACTCAACACCATCGGACTATGCAACTTTAACCTACCCAGGGTATGGTTTTATTTCCACAGACGTTTTTTGGGGGGTTTTGCGTCCGAGCAACACCTACGGTAATATCAGGAGAGGTACTCATCCATTCTGCTGCACTGAGAGACCAGGCAGTCGTCAACATGACATATCAATCACTCAGTCACATTATCCTGTCACTGAGTGGTCCTTCTTCTGACCTAGTAACGCTGAGCGCCTGGACACAGGTACCAATTTTGTAACTCATTAGTTTGTGTTCGGATATGAAAGCTTTTTTTAATGTGAATTGATCAACTTAGCGGATTGAAAATGACAATCTAAAATTTTAAGGCGGTATGCATACATTACTGGTGGATCAGAGAGGCGCCTGGGATACCTACAAGAATCCAATCAGTGCTCCTACTGAACCGGAAATCGTGTCCGTTATTCATCGACTACCTCCTGATGTCACAGAATGTGGATAGCTGAATTTTGTTTGTTTGTTTAACAACATCTAAGGTCATATCAGGATAGGTACCGACTTGTGACAGTGCGCACTGATGGCGACTTCATAGTGCTGCCCCACTGGGAAACCAGGCCGCCACCACCATGATCTAATATCCCACTCAGTCACATTATCCTGTCACTGAGCCAACCAATCCTTGCCTTATCCTAATAATGCCAGTGCCTGGCTAGGAAGCGACATGTATCACATTTTTAAGTCATTAATTTGACTGGACCAGGGTTCGAGCCCACAAACCCATGGGTTCGGATTCCCCGACCTCCCAAAACAGGAACTCCCAAAACCTCCCAAAACGCTCAACTCATTCGGCCATCCGGTCTGGTCGCTTGACTACGATATAAATCCTGCCATGTGGGGCATTTGGAGCTATTCACCAGTTTATAGATTCAGTTTCATTGCCTCTTTAATTAAATACAATCTGCACACCCGGAGGAAGGTGCGTGGCACCGCTGTGTAAAGGTCCTGTCACACTACAATGTACGGCGTCAGCGCGTGCTCAACGTTACTTTGCCAGTACATCGGCATTCGTCAAACTTTTCAGCAGGGGTGTGGGGGTAATAATGGGCATAGACACAACATACATAATGTATGCAGAATGTATCTCTGACGTGTTGCTAGTGTATGAGAGCGTTCATGTGCCTCACAAAACATTCGCAAAATGCTCGCATACGCTCATGGAATGCTGCATACATTACTCCATCGCTAGAAGTATGGCTTATACATTAAATACATTGGAGATATGGCAGGCATACATTCAAAGTATGCTTTCCATCCATTGGGAGTATGCGGACTGCACGTTCCCACCAGCTGAACATATGGCTAATGTGCAGCAATGTATACCTAACATATTCCCAACAAATGCCGACATATCCTGAAGGTACGAGCCACACATCGACAATTTTGAGCATGCACAAAATTTGTTCGGAGCCTCGACGCGCGTCAACATATACCGATGTATCCAGAATGTAAATGCTGTATGCCCAACATACACATAACGTCCGACGACGTACACCGGTGTCGGTCGAAAATCACATACATTGGCGCACGTGTCATAGTGTGACACGCCCTTCGGGCAGTGTGCGTATAGTGCGTATAGACTCCCAGGTCTGAGATCCTTATCCAAACCTAAGTGGGAAGCAAGTTGCCCAGCATGATGCCCTGGAGCATGTGTTGTAAAGACAGGGCACTGAGCATGTCCATGCCACGATGTAAGCAGCAGCTCGCGGTGGTGTGTGGGTGGTTTGGGTGGTTTGGGTGGTGTGGGTGGTGTGGGTGGTGTGGGTGGTGTGGGTGTGTGGTGGTGTGTGGGCGGTGTGTGCGTATTGGGAGGTGGGCGGTGTGTGGTGTGTGGTGTGTGGGTGGTGAGTGGTGGGCGGTGGTGTGGGTGGTGGGCAGTGGCTGGTGTGTGGTGTTTGGGCGGTGTGTGGGTATTTAGCGGTGTGTGGTGTGTGGGTGGTGAGTGGTGGGCGGTGGGCGGTGGCTGTTGTGTGGGCGGTGTGTGGGTATTGGGAGGTGGGCGGTGTGTGGGTGATGAGTGGTGGGCGGTGTGTGTGTGGTGGGCGGTGGCTTGTGGGTGGTGTGTGGGTGGTGGGCGGTGGCTGATGTGTGGTGTGTGTGCGGTGGGCGGTGGCTGATGTGTGGTGTGTGGGTGGTGGGCGGTGACAGGCCAGTGTCCGGGACAAATTGTCCCCATCCCATCACGGTGCTCGGCTCCCATACCTACAAGGGCACGGACCATTAGGACCTGTCGCCGGGAGGCAGGCGCAGGGAGGCGCTCGGGGTGAGGAGGGGGGGGGGGGAACTGGGGTAGGGCTGTGAGCAGCTCAAACTGGGTCCGTATGAAAGGAGGGAGTGGTTCGCAAACAGCACCAGAAGTTAAACCAAAACTCTAGATTTGATTCTACATATTCAACTTAGACACTGGTGCACTTATTAAGCATTTGTTGCTGCATATAAGTCAATTAATAGAACCTGTTACTATTGGAGTTTTGGTGTGCTTGCCAACATTATTTTGGCATGTTTTGACGTCAAATATCTCCAAACTTAGCCATTTAAAATAAAGTTACTTCAAACTAAAGTAAAGTAGATTATAACGATTAGTATAATATATTTATCTCAGAAAATAGCAAAAACTCAAAAGCATCGGACTATGCAACTTTAAGAATCCTCTTCTACAGTAAAACCTCTAAATCGACCGACCATGGGACCGACTTTAAATGTTCCATTTAGGGAGGTGGTCAGCTTAGGGAGGTTTTTAAAATTTGTTACAATGGTATTGTATGGGGGGATCATTTGGGACCCAGATAAAGTGATCGATATAGGGGAGCGGTCGATCTGTGGAGGTGCTCAGTTAGAAGTTAGAGCTCGTCCAAAGTTGTCAACAATTTGACGGTCGTACAAAGCGTATGACAGGGGCGAGGGGGTTTGTCCGTAAAATATGACTTTTAGCGTTTAATAAAATGATGCTGGTTGGGTGTTGGAGTTTTATGTCCTGCCAACATCTAAGGTCATATCAGAATGGGTGACAGTGTGCACTCATGGCCACCAGCACCATGACCCATATCCCACATTATTCTGACACTGAGCTAACCAGTCCTTGCGCTATCCTATTAATGCCGAGAACCAGAAGTATGAAGTGACAAGTATCAATTTTTAAGTCATTTGTTTGACTCGACCGGGAACCGAAATCCTGACTTTCCGCATGTGAGGCCCGAGCTCTGCTGATGAGGCCACCGCGCCAAGTGTGTGTGTGAACAGACCAACATACCCTTCCGATCTGTCATATCTACCTGAGGCCATGCAGGTTGCTGTTTGAAGACACCGGCATTGTCACCCCACTGACTACTCCAGCCAAGCTTCACCGTCCCATTCTTCTGATATACCTGCGGACCAACTGTTTATGTATGCACTTTAATTGGATTTCAGTATAACATGGCGGTCCTCTCTTTGAGAGCGTCGTCATGCACGACTTCTCCTCTCATCAGTGTCACCAACAGTCACCCCGTCAGAGGGCGCCCTGCTTTAATCATGTAGACCCTCCCTCCCCCACACCTGTCTAATTTGCCGTAGGCCACAAACAAACCTGTGAACTCTGTACTGTTGTGAATTCCTTCGAATCTGTGATCAGTTGCCCGGTTCTGGTTCATGCAGCAACTTGAATGTTTATCTCACCAGGTGGCGGGGCAGTGGATAAAGTAGGTCACGGCATCATCGGAGGTTCTCCACAAAATATGGCACAAACACAGCCAATATGTTGCAAACACCAATTGCACAGTCTCATGGTTTTGAGTTTCTGCCATATATATATATTTTTTTTAACATATTTAAAATATATTAGGTTGGTCAAAATAGTCTACTTTAGCTTGAGGTTTATTATGAATTTGGAAGCTATTTGAAGTGAACCCATGCAAAATTACTTTTGGTGTCTATTAAATTGAATTAGTATTCGCTTCTGTGTAGTAATAACTGTTGAATATGTCTTGTCTCTTACAGCTGCATAGTCCAATGGTTTAGAATTTCTATATTTTTTCTGAGATAAATATATTAGATCGATCACTAGTATCTACTTTACATTAGTTCAAAGTTACTTTTATTTTAAATCGTAATCTTGAGATATTTAGAGGGCAAACATGGAGAATTAGTTTTGGCAAGCTTGCAGTAACAGATTCTGTTAAATTGACTCAGTATTGCCTTCTACGCAGAAACAAATGCTTAATAAGTGCATCGGTATCTAAGTTAGAGCCCGTCCTGATATGACCTTAGATGTTGCTAGGACGTAAAACAACAACAACCAAACAAACATCTAAGTTAGATATGTAAAATCAAATTGGTTTGGTTTTTGAAAATTTGATATTTCATCGGGCTATGCAGCTGTAATTATGCATAGCAAAATTCTTTTGCACACTAGCAATTATATACCAGTTTATGTAGTTATCACCTTGTAGTATACAGCCTCAGGGTAATGTTGACTTTAAAACCAGAAAAGAATAACGTTATTTATTACCACTGGGGAATCATGTAAAGACCATTTTCTATGCATTGAATTCTGAAGACATGTAACTCAAAAACCAGTATAACCGGTGATTAAAACTAGACAGGGGCCACGAGAAGAAATAACATGTAGCAAAAAATGATGTCAGAGCATACCATGAGGAGTTCGTTTGTTGGTGTTTTACGTCCTAGCAACATCTAAGGTCATATCAGGACGGGTACAGACTTGTGACAGTGCTCACTCATGGCATCTGTATAGTGCTGTCCCACTGGGAGACCAGGCCACCCGCACCATGAGCTGATAGTGATACTGCCCGGTGGCTAGCCTGCCACCACCTAGTGCAGTTCAGTGTAACTGCGTAGGTGTGTGGCGTAGTGTCTGCCACCACCGCATGGTAGTGGGGCTCATGTACAGACTACTACACTAGGATCGGGCAACATGTAGAAAACTACTAATACTGTAATATACTAATCTCGAAAATCTGGCACTCTAATCACATCAAGTACCATATCTGAGAGAAGAGAGAAAGGGAGGAGAGAGGAGAAAGGAGGGAGAGGGATAGGGAGAGAGGAAGGCAAGGGTGGACAGGGAGAGAGGGGGGGAGGGATGAGAGAGGGAGGAGAGAGAGGGAGAGAGAAAGAGAGGGAGTGGAAGATAGAAGAGGGAAAGTGAGAGAAGGGGGTGGGGGGAGTGGGATATGGATGGGGGAAGGCAGAGGGACAGGAAGGCAGAGGGAGTGAGGAAGGCAGGGCAGGGACAGGGAGAGAGGAGAGATAGGAAGGAGAGAGAAAGAGAGGGAGTGGAAGAGAGGAAGAGAGAAAGAGGGGGAGAGAGGGAGGGAGAAAGGGAGGGAGGAAGGAGGGGGCGATGGAGGAGAGAGAGAGAATGAGACGGGTGGAAAGGGAGAAAGAGTGAGGAAGGATGGGGGGAGGGAGGAAAGAGGGGTGAGTGAGAATGAGACGGGTGGAAAGAGAGAACGATGGAGGGAGGGAGGAGGGGGAAGGAAATAGGAGGGGGAGGGAGGAGGGAGAGAGAATGAGATGGGTGGAAAGAGAGAAAGAGGGAGGGAAGTGGGGTGAGAGGGAGGAGGGAGAGAGAGAACGAGACGGGTGGAAAGAGAGAAAGAGGGAGGGAGGATAGGGGTGGGAGCAGGGGGGGGGGGACAGAACGAGACGGGTGGAAAGAGAGAAAGAGGGAGGGAGGAGGGGGGAAGGGAGGAAAGAGGGGGAGGGAGGAGGGGGGAAGGGAGGAAAGAGGGGGGAGGGAGGAAGGAGAGAGAATGAGACGGGTGGAAACAGAGAAAGAGGGAGGGAGGAGGGGGGGAAAGAGGGGGGGAGGAGGGAGAGAGAATGAGACGGGTGGAAAGAGAGGAAGAGGGAGGGAGGAGGGGGAAGGGAGGAAAGAGGGGGAGAGAGAATCAGTTGGGGAGAGAGGGAGGACGGCGGGGAGAGAAACGAGCGCGGTTCTAGACTCTTTGAGCAGATTTTAGCCGTGTTTACACGGGGAATTGTGAAACGTTCTAGACAAAGCGATTTATATGAAGCGTTTCAGAGGCGCGTTTACACTGACAGAGTTTGAAAGTGTTTTGTCGCCGGGAACAAGCAGCCTTAGTTCCGCCTGTAGCCGGCAAGCATTGCTATTTGTTTAGTTTACACACGTCGATTCGATGCAGATGTAGCTGCTATGTTAATATCGCTTGGAATTTAAGGTTAATTTAATTAAATTTCATTATTTGAGTCTGTAATTCTGTTAAATATGATCGCATTCACTAGATTTCGGCCTAATCGGGCCCTAACACTGCCGGGCACCAGCGATTAGTTACTGCTCCCCCTGTTCCCGGCACGCACTACTATTTTATACTACCGCCGCCTGGGAACAAGCTGAATCGCTTCAAATAAACCACCTAGCGAGGTGGTATAGATGAAGCGTTTCATATGAATCGATTCAGCCCTAAAACGCCTCAGAGTCGCGTTTACACGGCAAATGTGAATCGATCTAGGCAAGGCGTTTTATATGAGGCGTTTTAAATCGCCCGTGTAAACAGGGCTATAGTCAGTCTCAGACAGACAACCCCGTCCGTGTTTGGTGAATGGCAATGCTGTGAGAGTGAGCTGGGTGTGTGGCAGTGAATAATATCCCCCCACACAAAGTTGTATACGCAAGTAGGTCTGCAAAAGGCATCAGTGGGCAAGAAGGGAGGAGTTCGTTCTGGGAGGTGGCGTGTGAGGGGGATTACCCCTGCCCCACTCCCCACTCCCACCCCAACACACACACATCACCCGCCACAATGGCATTTTCCACCAGCCGGAAAACGTCTCAAGGTGGAATTAACGTACCACTAGACATGCGCAGACAAAACAAATACAACATCCGGTGGGAACTGGGATAGGACCCAAAGAGCTGGCGATGAATTAGGAAGACGGGGGGGTGGGGGGGGGGGGGTGCACTTACTGGAGCCATGATTGTCCAGCAAAGGAAGGGGGTTCGTTCATTCACAAGTGCCAGTCTGTTGGCCCTGTTGTACTAAGGTAGTCAGCCACCCAAGTAAAGCCCCAATCACACATACCCGGATCAGGGGCTGGGCGAGCCCCGGACTGCCATCCGGGGTGGTCTGGGGCGATCCGGGGTGATCCGTGGCTCGTCCGTGCCGACACCCCGTGATCCGGCCTGATCTGTGGCTCGTCTGGCGCCATCCGGGGTCAGCTCCGGATGTTTTAAAATGTTTAAAACATCCGGGGTGGTCCAGGGGATTTTGCGATCCGGGCTCAATCCGGCCTGATCCGGGGGTGGTCTGGGTATTTCGGGGGTAGACTGGGCCTGTCCGGGGGTGGACCGGGGTCATTTTGAGCCATGGTTTGACCTGGACCATCCACGGACTATCCAGGAGTACCCCCGGCCTAGCCAGGGACCACTCCGGGACTTCCCCCGTAAGACCGGGGGTGATCCGGGATAGTCCGGGGTTGATCCGGGATAGTCCAGGGGTGGTCCGGGGCAGTCCGGGGGTGGTCCGGCCTCGTCCAGGGCCAGTCTGGCCCAGTCCGGGGGCAGTCCGGGGCTCATCCGGGAAAGTGTGACTGCGAGGCAAAAATCAATGAAAACAGTGATTTTATCCATGGCAGTCCGGGACAGTCCGGGCCGTTGGTCTGTGGGTGGTCCGGCTCAAAATCTGGGGCTCGTCCAGCTATGTGTGACTAGGGCTTAATGGTCGAGCATTGGAAGGCCCGCTTGTGTGGTAATCACAGACTATTGTTGTTTTATCTCAATCCGATATACCGTATATGTCCCAATAGAAGCACGCTACTCAATAGAAGAATTGTTTTGGCCCACTGTTTCAGTGGCAAACACCAACGGTAATTGTTTGAACCACAAAATCGTAATGTTCTCCATTGAAGCATGTCATTTTCGAAGCCGAGACATTTGATCCTTATGGCCCTGTCACATTACGACACATTGCGCAAGCACATGGCCAACATTGAGATGCGTGAAACTTTTTGGCACGGGGGCAAAGTTGGATGTATACATACTGTATACATAGTGTATGGCCAACGTATGACCAAAGTATGGCTAATGTGCCTTCTGGTGAAAAACCCTCAAATTAGATGTTATAAGGTCATTCGATTGCCAGAACATACATTAGATATGTCAAGACACGGTGCAGAAATGCAAAATGTACGTTAGACGTACATTATCCATACATTGCCAGTACGTTGTCAATACATGGACTGTATGTTTCCACTGCGTTTCCGTCTGACTAACGTAAGTCAACGTAGTGCAACTTAGTGTACAACTTTTGTCTAACGTCTAATGTACATTAATGTATGCCTAAGGTATACATAACATACAGCCGACGCAACACCCATGCGGTGTCGTACATCAAAAGTTTTGTGCATGCACAAAACTTTGCCGACCCCTTGACGAACAATGCCATATCACGACGAACATCAACGTACATTTACATATACCAATGTGCGCCTAACGAACGCGTAACGCATTACGACAGGGCTATAGTATCCAACGTCGATACTAGTGTACCCATTGAACATCTGCTGCATAGGATTCAGCATAGAAATATTAAGTTGACTTAATATTCCTATGTTGTCTAGCATTTTGGCGGAATAAAACTATGTGAATTTACCATCTGCTGCTGTAGATAGGGATATTAAGTCAGGTTAATAGAAACTGCTGAATCCTGTTGTCTAGCATTTCGGAAGAATAAAACTATGTGAATTTTATACTAAGTCAATATACCTGATACTACTGAATGAAATTATGGCTGCCCGTTTTCACTTCATCATAATCTAACTTCCTTTAGTTCAAAGTATCCTGATTTGATCTGAGATGTTGCCAGGACGTGAAGTAATCGTTTAATATATATATATATATGACAAACTTTGTATATCCACTGGATAGACTGATTAGCTCAGTGTGAGGATAATGTGACTGAGTGGGATATCTGATCATGCTCCTGGCAACCTGATTTCCCAGTGGGCAGAACTATAAAGTCACCATGAGTGCGCACTATCACAAGTCGGTGCCCATCATGATATCACCTTAGATGTTGCCAGGACGTAAACCAACCACCGACCGAATATATTTATCTCAAAATATGGCGAAAATCAGTTGGATATATAAAAATCAACTATGCAACTTTAACGAGTGCTGAATTAAAACCATACGAGTGCTTAGGTTCAGAAAAAGGTTATACTTTCATTGGTTGGTTGTTGGAAGTTTTACGTCCTGACAACATCTAAGGACTGCCCCACTGGAAAATTTGGCCACCAGCACCATGACCAGATTTATCCTGACACTCAGCTAACCAGGGCCGCGTTCAGGGTCCATCTCGGAGGCGCCTGTGACGTCAGGCTAGTCTGAACAACAATAGCAGTTGGTCGCCTCGAAAATGGCTGCCCCCATAGGCGGCGGCCATTTGCAATCGAAATGCTGTGCTCTGATTGGATGAAACCACTGCACGCGTCGGCCATTTTCGAGACGCTTTTTGTCTCCAACCTGAAAAGGGAGGCTTCGCCGAGACGTCGCCGAGACGGACCCTGAACGCAAATAGACCATAAAACATCGCCGAGACGTCGCCGAGGCGCCTCCGAGACGGACCCTGAACGCGGCCCAGTCATTGCCATATCCTCTTAATGCCGAGCGCCTGGCTAGGAAGCGGCAAGTATTAATGTTATAAGTCATTGGTTTGACTCCGAACTCCCGACCTCCCGCACGCTAGGCCCGCGCTCTATCGACTCGGCCACTGCGCCCGGAGCATACAGCTTTAATATGCATTAATGTCGGGCGTATCGTAATTGAATCAACACAATGTTACAGGGCCTGGTGGTTCATGTTCCATGTTCCATGTTCCCGTCCACTCACAGCCGCAACCATTATCTCGCGTCACACCGGACGGGATGGCCGAGTGGGCAGAGCGCGCGCTTCCCATCCAGGGAGGTGGTGGGATTAAATCCCCCCCCCCCGCGCCTCGTTTGTTTGTTTGTTGTTTTACCTCCTAGCAACATCTAAGGTCATATCAGGATGGGTACCGGCTTGTAACAGTGCACACTCATGATGACTTTATAGTGCTGCCCCAGTGGAAGACCAGGCTGCCAGCACCATGACCTGATATCCCACTCAGTCACATTATCCTGACACTGAGCCAACCAGTCCTTGCCCTATCCTAATAATGCCGAGCATCAGGCTAGGAAGTGACAAGTATCAATTTTTATGTCATTGGTTTGACTCGACCCGGGTTTGAACCCACGACCTACCAACATGGGAGATGGACGCTCAAGTCATTCGGCCATCCCGTCTGGTCAGCCACGCCTCGAGTGGTGCTTGTTTGGTGCGAAGACAGGAAAAAAAAGACCGGCTGGCTCAGAGGCATGACAATGTATGTGACTGAGTGGGATAGCAGGTCATGGTGCCGGTGGGCCGGTACCTGTCAGTGTAGGCAGCACTATAAAGTCACCATGGGTGTGCACTGCCACAAGTCAGTCAGTAACCCTTAGGTGGTGTGCAACGTCCCAGAGCCAGAATAATGTATGCGACTGAGTGAGATATCAGGCAGCACTATACAGTCACAATGGGTGTGCGTGCACTGACACAGGTCAGTACCCCTTAGGTGGTGGGTAACATCCCAGAGCCAGTATCCTGCATGCGACTGAATCAGGCAGCACTATAAAGCTACCATGGGCGTGCACTGTCACAAGTCAATGCCCCCAACAAATAAACTGGTAAGAGCTGCGTATGACCGGAAGATGAGTGCCCCAGTGCTGAAAAATGGCATTCCGTAGAGCAACATATTAAATAAATAAATAAATAAATAAATAAATAAGTCAACATGAGTTCCTACTGAAACACGTTGCCGTGACGTAAAACCCCAGTAAACCAAACCAATCACGCACCTCCATCCACCCGTACATACATAAAGCGTAAGCTGTGACATCTGCTCAAGCACTCACGCGGCGCACCAGCGAAATCACAACAAGTGTGTATTTATAGCTTCACCAGTCTGTTTGCACGACACGCCACATACGGGCGGAGGGGGGCGTGAGAGGCAGACATGGAAGAAGTGGCGGAGAGGCTGACAGAGATGGAGTGGGGAGAGGAGGGGAGAGGCAGAGAGACAGAAAGAGAGAGAGTGGCAGAGAGGCAGACAGAAAGGGAGTGGGGAGAGGGGGGGCGGAGAGAGGGAGTGGCGGAGAGGCAGACAGAGAGGGAGTGGCGGAGTGGCAGACAGAGAGGGAGTGGGGGAGAGGCAGACAGAGAGGGAGTGGGGGAGAGGCAGACAGACAGGGAGTGGGTAGAGGAGGGGGAGGCAGAGAGACAGAAAGAGAGGGAGTGGGGAGAGGAGGGGGGAGGCGGGAGGAGGAGACGGCGGAGAGACAGAGAGAGAGAGGGAGTGGCGGAGAGGCAGACAGAGAGGGAGTAGGGAGAGGAGGGGGGGGGGGCGGAGAGACAGACCCAACCATAGTATAATATTGTTACATGATTGACATGATTGAAGATCCGAGTATGCTAATGGTAATGATAATGATAACGATGATACTACTACTACTAGTACTAGTTCGGGGGGATCCGACTGTCTAATTACCTACATTGTTCTATCGCAAGAGGCTGTTCACCTTGGTAACGCTCGTTCGGGTTCGTGCTGGGCACGTGGGGGGGGGGGGGGGGGGGGGGCGGCGAGGTTGAATCACCCCCCCCCCCCCACCTCCCCCCGAGCACCAGGCTAGTAAGCGATAAGTATCAATCTTAAAGTCATTGGTTTGACTCGACCGGGAACCGAACTCCCGACCTTCCGACGCGAGGCCCGCACTCTACCTATTAGGCCACTGCACACTCGCAATTGTTTCTATATATAGATATATTTAATTTTATATATGGAGGTTTTCCTCAAATGAAGAGATCGTGTGGGATCCCCCCACCCCCCACCGATACGGCACACAGTGGACTGGGATGGGGCGGGGCGGGGCGGGGCGGGGCGGGGCGGGGCGGGGCGGGGCGGGGCGGGGCGGGGCGGGGCGGGGCGGGGCGGGGTGAGGGACGGTGGGCGGCACTTAGTGGGGCGTTGTCGGGGGCGCGGGGCGGGGCGCCTGGGGCAGGCGGACACGCCGGCAGGACCGACGTTTATTTTCGTAGCGAATTCAGCAAATAAACTGTGAATCGGAGTTTCTCTGGCAATGAATCTCTAACTCGCCGCTGTGTCCCGACATCCCGCCGTGTCTAAGCCCGCCAGGCAGCGGGGAGAGCGGTCCCGTACGCACCATGCAGTCTGCAATTTGCAGGCTGTCCATCTGTCAAGTGCCTGCTTGTCTGTCTCTATCCATCTGTCTGTCTAGCTGCTTGTGTTCTAGCTCGTGTCTGTCTCTCACTTGGTATGACCTTAGATGTGGCTAGGAACCAACACACCAGAACTGCCTCTGTGTGGTTTGTTCAGTGTCAAGTCTATACTTGTCTGTCTAGCTGCTCGTGTTCTAGCTAGTGTCTGTCTCTCACTTGGTATGCCCTTAGATGTGGCTAGGGATCAATACACTAGAACTCCAATACACCTGAATTGCCATCTGTCAAATGTCTGCTTGTCTGTCTCTATCGATATGTCTGTCTAGCTGTTTGTGTCTAGCTAGTGTCTATCTCTCATTGTCTTGGTATGACCTTAGATGTGGCTAGGAATGAAAACACCAGAACTGCCTCTTAGATGCGGCTAGGGATCAATACCCTAGAACTCCAATACACCAGAACTGCATGTTTGCCTGCCTCTGCCATCTGTCAAATCTCTGCCTGCCTGTCTCTATCCATCTGTATGTCTAGCTGCTTGTGTCTGACGAGTGTCTATCTCTCAAGGCTCGGTCATATACATTTTAGTGAACATAGTTGAACGTAGTGGAGGCTAACCTAGTTGAACGTACTTGCACATAGTTGAACCTACCAGCATCCGTACTTCTCCGTGATGAGAACGTGATAAGAAAGTGTGTGGGCCATGAGTTCCGATTTAAGCTTTGGACATGTTGAAAAGAGAGGTACGCTTGAGGCAGACATAGCCTCTGTGATGATAATGTACTCTAGCATACATCTTACTGTACTCTAGCGTACTTTAGCATACCCTAGCATACTTTGACCCGCACAAAACTGTAGCCATTAGTGGACGAAGTTGAACGAAATTGAACGAAGTTGAACATAGTGGATGGTAACGTACTTCAACGTAGTTGGACACACCAGGATCCATACCATACATTTTTAGGACATTTCACATGCCACTTGCTTTATAAACAGGAGTAATAATAATTTGAAACCTCATTGCTATGGTTTTGTCTTATTTGTGAAAAGCAGAAAAATATTAGAAGGTAACATTCCAAGTGGAATCAACAATTTTACACAAATATTCGGCTCAAATTTAAATGTTTAGGGGCAATTTCAGGATTGATCTTTTACTATACTATAACTGGGTCCATGCATAGAGTGTCAACTAGTGAAAATAGTTCCTGTACTGTATCTGTACTCAGCGTTTGATACATAGTTTCATACTACTTGCAAGTGGAAACAAAATGTTACGATGTTAATGATTGCAGAAAAGGTTAACCATTTCATAATTGTTATAATTTTTTTTAGAAATAAATGTCTTCAACTTAATGAAGACATTGCATATGACCATTTTCCTGAATATATATATAATTATTTCCTACAAGATGGAAGGAAAGACAAACAAGGTAGTGGGATGGAAAACTGTATTCTCTGCCAAGAGGTAAGTGCCTTCTGTCGATAAACAACAATTTTAAGTGGTACAGGCAAGAGGCTGAAACGTGACAGCTGAATAGGCCAGGTGGCAGCACCAGGCAAGGCAGGGAGCCTGTCCACTCCGCCTGAGTTGTTTAGTGTCAGTAGTTGTGAAGTGTCCAGACATGGTGCAACCCGAGGCACCCTTTAGAAGATAATCAGTTTATGGATAATTATACTCGTATAATGCTTATACTTATACAGCACATATATATATTCAGGAAAATTGTTCATCCCCACCAGCTTGATTCGACTGGGCCGGGGATCGAACCACACACGGCTCTCATACTTCCCTTCACCACCGCCAGGACACCCGACCATTTATGTAAACACTGGTTACGCGACATTTGCGGCTCATGACGGGACGCGTTGACGGCGCATTGCAAGCTGTGCATGTGTCTCTTTAATAGATGTGAGCAACTCGGCCTGCTCGTCAGATAACCCCGCATTCTTGTCACATAGCGCGACGGGCCGGCCGGCTCGGCGAGCGCCATCAACCCGCTTCACTCGGTGGGGGGCGGACGGTGGAGGGGAGGGGGGGGGGGGAGGGACTTTGTTGGCTTTTCTGAATGCTTTTCAAATCGCGGTATGATATTATATTTATATATATTTAACCGTCGGGCTATTCCATCCCCGCTTAAGGCGAGCCTTCGTGTTAATTTATGTAATTATTTCCTTGCGAATTTCCTGGCCCTGCCACGGGCCGCCGCAGCCTCTCGTCCCGTCTGCAGGTAGTCTGTCTCCGCCGGTGCCCGCCCCGTACTAAAGGCAGCCAGCCAGAGTTTCATCTAAATACTGGAATTTGCCTTCACGCGGATTTATCGGCCTAAAGTATATATATATTAGGTTATTCCAACTAACTGGCTGTCCCCCTTGCCGTTCGGGGTATGTTAATGTTACTAAATTAATCCAGAACTAAGCAGTCAAGCTAGTGTTGCTGCTGCTGTCATGGTTAATCCGCCTAAGTGCATGTCGTTATTTTAGCCAAAAGTAACACTATGTTAATTCCATTAATAATAATATGTCTGTTATTATATTCCCACAGATGGGTTAATTAATTGCATAAGGCCTATTTAGGCATCAGGCCCTTAATTACATATAAAGCAATCAAATATCAGGTTTTTCCATAGCGGTTAATCTACAATAAGACTGGAGGATAGTAAAGAATGCAAGGAACATTCCAATCCACCTTTCCAAGAGCTCACAACTTTATTCTTACCAAAACTAACAAGATGGCGTAGTAGCAGGTTATATTATTATAGATAAATCCCCTCCCATGGTTATTTACGTTAAATAAGTTTAGAATTTCAAGAAATAAGGCCTAAATCTCGGCTAAAACATCGGAGCGTGCAAAAACACGTCCGATGGGTCTGGGTCCGAACGCCTAACCTCCTTCCCGTTGCTTGGAAAGTCGGAATTGACGTATCCAAGCAACGCTTTACGGCCAAGAACCCGCGGCCTCGCAAATGGTGGTGATTTGCACACCCGTGGAACCGAGTAGCCCCCATCTCCAGATGCAAGTCACTCGGCACCAGTGCGTAAATGCCGTTATATTTTTTAATATAAAAGTATATAGTTACATCTTTTAAATAAAAAAGAGTACATAATTATATATTTTAAATATAAAAAAGTATATATATATTATTATATTTAAAAAATAAAAAAGCATATATATAATTATATTTTTTAAATATATACTTTATATGTATTATATATCGGTATATATATGTTTTATATTATATATTTTTAATGTATGTTATATATTTTTAAAACATGACGATTTATATATGTAATATTTGTTGTATATTATAAAGAGATGGGGAAGGTTTACATACCGATGTGATACAACACATGGGCCATATATCCTACATATATATGCATATGTAAATCGCTATATATTTAAATGCTACCCCGTCCGGTGATTTGCAATTTTTGCCACATTTAAAAAACAAGATAAGTTGCATAGTCCGATGGTTTTGAATTTCTGTATTTTTTATGAGAAAAATATATTAGATCGATCACTAGTATCTACTTTACATTAGTTCAAAGTTACTTTTATTTTAAATGGTAAACCTTTTAGATATTTTGGGTGCAAACATGGAAAATTAGTTTTGGCAAGCTTGCCAAAACTGTGACACCATAGACTTCTGCAGTAACAGGTTCTGTTAAATTGACTCAGTATTGCCTTCTACGCAGAAACAAATGCTTAATAAGTGCATCGGTATCTAAGTTAGATATATAAAATCAAATCTAGATAATTGGTTTGGTTTTGAAAATTTGATATTTCATCGGACTATGCAGCTTTAAGTAAACCATTATAATTTGAAGGAACTTTTATTTCAAAGAAATATTTGAACTAGCAGAGCACCAACAAATCAGTGCCACTCAAAACTGATTACCATGCCCTTAGGGGTAGGAGAAGCAATATGTATCACTGAGTGTATGTGCGTATATGGGCGTGTGCAAGAGTATGTGCGTGTGCGTGTGCGTGCGTGTGCGTGTGCGTGTGCAAGAGTGTGTGCGTGTGCGTGCGTGTGTGTGAGAGAGGGCGTGACACTGGCGTTTCCCTTCACACTCCACACCGTGACGTGAGAAACACGTGACGGGTCAGTGACGTAGACCATACGTCAGCGTCCGGTGCGCCGCGGTGCGACAGGTGTCGGAACTAGTCGCCTTCAGACGGACGCGTGGTTGTAGTTCCCCTGTTAGGAAGGTCACGGTCAGGGTGCGAGGGGTCATGACCCGTGTAGATTGGAAACATGGGTTTTAGTTGTATGTATTTATATTTATAAATGCACGTTGTGTCCAAAATGGAGCAGGGCCTATCGGATGAAGTTATGATTAAACGAGGAGTTCGAGAGGGGTGTGTATTGTCACCATGTCTATTTAACCTGTACACAGAGATGATTTTCAGACACATTGAAGATTGCAAGGGAGTGACAATAGGTGGCATGAACATCAACAATCTTAGATATGCGGATGACAGTGTAATACTAGCAGACAGTGAGAAAAACCTACAAGATATAGTGAATAGAATCAATAAAGCTGGAATACTATTCAACATGAAGATGAATGCCAGGAAGACGAAAACAATGGTTATAAGTAAAAAGACAGATAAACCAAATGTCAATATAACCATAGATGGCACAAGTATCCGAATTCATATATCTAGGACAAAAGATTACAAATGATGGGAGATGTGAGGAAGAAATTAAAAGAAGGATAACAATAGCCCGAACAACATTCTCCAAAATGTATAGAGTGTTAACATCAAGTAAGATATTAATACAAATAAGGAAGCGTATTCTTCAGTGTTATGTGTGGTCTACTCTAATGTATGGGGCTGAGACATGGACAATCTCTAAAAAAAATGTACAAACGCTTAGCAGCATTTGAGATGTGGACTTATCGAAGGATGATGAAAATATCATGGACAAAGATCACCAACAAAGAAGTTCTCAGAAAAATTAAAAATAAGAAAAGCTTGTTTGCCACTATACAGACAAAGAAACTTATTTATTTTGGCCACATCATTCATCAGAGTTCAATATACCATACATTGTTGGAAGGGAAGGTGAATGGCAGCAGAGGGAGAGGGAGACCAAGAACATCATGGTTTACAAATATTTCACAGTGGACAGGCTTGAATTATTCACAGTCTATCAGAACAGCACACCATCGGGACAAGTGGAGAACCATTGCATCCAACCCTCGACTAGAGGACGGAACTATTGATTGATTGATTTATATTTATTCATGACCCAAGTGTACAAAATGGGAGGGAGGAGGGTGTTACTTCCGGTTTGAATTATCAGTCGGTTCTGTGTAGAAATGATTTAGATATGGGGTTTGGAGAGGTAGATTGTGTGTGTGGCTGTGTGTGTACAAATTGGGGTAGGCCTACGCGAGGTAGATCTTTGTGTGTGTAAATATTGGGGTTGGCAGAGGTAGTTTCTGTGTGCATGTAAATATTGGGGTTCGCAGGTGGATTTGTGGGTTTTTTGTTGTGTAAATATTTTATTCATCTGAACATGCATTTTGTCAGCGCCGAGGCCGTTCAAATAATTGCATCTGGGTTGTATATGGTGATGAGGGAGTGGACTGTGCTGGATTGTGTGCAGCACAGTCGTGCAGCACAGTACACTCTGATACAATACAAGCGGGCAGCAGTCCATTCTGTATAGTGTACATCATTGGCACTCTATTCTATATGGTGCGGGAAGGTCCCAAGGTATGTACAACAAGTCAGATTTAATACACAGTGTACAATAATGGCTCGATCAGGCTTTCCGAGACATGGGGGATGGCATCTATGTACAGTCCAGAGAGAGCGCTGACCTATTCAATGTCGCACACTTCAGAGCGAAGACCAAGACTACTCAGAGAGTCAGATACTGGTGAGAGAGCTACTATTCACTTATCACAGTGCACTGGTTGCCCACTCTGCTGAAGAGATCCAGAAAATAGTGGACGCTTTCTCTGATGCATCAAAGAAGTTTGGCCTGAAGATTAACATCAACTCTACAAGAACCCGGGAGGAGGAGATCATGGTTGACGAAAACAAGCTGAACTCTGTTCCGGAATTCACCTACCTCGGAAGCACTATATCAAGTGATGGATGCATTGATGCTGAAATACAGAGGAGGATGGCCAAGGCTAGCGCATCTTTCGGCCGACTACGCCAGAGACTCTGGAACAATGACCATGTGTCCATTCGGGTCAAAGGTAAGATCTACCGTGCAATCGTGCTATCCACCCTACTATACAGAGCCGAGGCCTGGACATTGTACAGATGACAGGTGAAAAAGCTGCATGCCTTCATGATGCGACATCTGCGTTCAATCATGAGGCTAACCTGGAAGGACAAAGTGACAAATAAGGAAGTACTCGAATGGACAGGGTTGCCCTCTATGGACGATCTTGTGATCAAAAATAATCTCCGGTGGACTGCACACCTCATGAGGATGTCATCAGACAGGCTACCAAAGCAGATCCTCTATTCTCAACTGTCTTTTGGTTACAGAAAGAGAGGGCGCCCTCGTCTCCGGTTCAAGGATACCATCAAGAGAAACCTGAAGCTGAGAGACATTAAGACCGACTCATGGACGCAACTCTCACAGCAGAGAGCTAAATGGAGAGCGGCAGTCAAGTAATGAAAGCAGTCTTTGTCACATCGCGACCGACAGCATGATGATGATGACAATAATGGTGAAAAGCAGTTAGATTTTGGTTTTGATTTCTCTTTAAATATTGAGGTGGTATGCATGATATATGGTTGTTTACCGTCCAGTGGTGTTAGCGGGATTGTTATTATATCACTGGGTTAGTAATAGCAGTTGTTAGGTTTGTGACACAGCATTAAACATTAACAATTTTTATTGATACGGTTTTTATTCTGCCCATAGGGTCAAACCTCCCACAAGAGTGCTTGTTTTCAATGCTGGACAGCTGTGAGGAATGTTATGGTGTATGCCCGGGTGCCGGTTCTGGTGTGATATCTGGGACATCCACCAGCATTTAGTATCTAAAATAAAAGTTACTTCAAGCTAAAGTAAGGTACATTATAACGATCAACCTAATGTATTTTATCCCAGAAAATTTCTGAAACTCAAAACCATCGGACTATGCAACTTTGAGACAATGCATAATACATTTAGTGTAGGTTTCCCCCGTTGATAAGTAAGTGCTGCTACTAGTTTCACATATAAATTTTGTGTCGACAGACAATTGTATTGTCCAGTTGCACCACTACCCCGGGTACGGCTGCTAACCCCGGGTTAGTGGTGCTAACACCGCTTCATGCATACAGTCCCAGGTTCTATTAAATTGACTTAGTAGTATTTCCATGCAACCAGGGGTGTAGCTAGGCGTATGCGCGTACGCCAAAACGTCCACATCATTTTGTCAACAACAAAAAACAACAACAACAAAAATGAAATAAAATAAAATAAAAAAATAATAAAGAGAGAGAGAGAGAAGGCATGTAGTAGTCTGGAGTGTCGCAAACTCAAGCCTAAAATGTGTAAAATCCACCAGCTTAAGCTTAAGCGGCCCCCTAAACCCCCTGCCAAAATTAGGAGCACACATCGTTAAAGGTCTAGCTACGCCCCTGGCAATGATGAATGCTTAATGATAGGTGCGGTGCACCAGTATCACAGATACTCGATATGTAAGATCAAATCTAGGTTGCAACAGGTTCATGCTTTCATCGACCTATGCAACCTTAACCTGAGATATAGGCGAACAACAATGGATGATTACAGGCTTGTCAGGTGTGACATTAATTAGATGACAACCACCTGTCCACAAGGTTTCCTCTTGCCATTGACCAGGTGTTGACCCAATATAACATATTGGCTTCGTTTGTTCTCGTCAGCCGAAGAAGTTCATTAAATGGTCATAGAGCCACATGGCAGGGACCTGATCAGACGGGATTGCGGAATGAGTTGAGCATCCGTCTCCCGTTTTGGTAGATCGTGGGATTCAAATCCACATGTTCTAACGGATTCAAATCCACAGGTTCTGCTACTGGATCTGCTACTGGATCTGCTAGTGATTCTAATATTGGTTCTATTCTTGGTTCTGGTACAGGTTCTGTTACTGGTTCTACTACTGGATCTACTAGTAGTAGCGATTCTAATATTGGTTCTACTACAAGTTCTGTTACTGGTTCTCGTACAGGTGCTACTACTGGTTCTGCTACTGGATCTACTAGTGATTGTACTAGTGATTGTACTAGTGATTCTACCAGTGATTCTATTAGTGGTTCTACTGCAAGTTCTGCTACTGGTTCTGGTACAGGTGCTACTACTGGTTCTGCTACTGGATCTACTAGTGATTGTACTATTGGTTCTACTATTGGTTCTACTATTGGTTCTACTATTGGTTCTACTAGAGGTTCGCTAGTGGTTCTGTTACTGTTCCTAATACTAGTTTCGCTGGTTCTTCCTGCGCTGTGCCCGTGAACCTCGGCCGGCTGTAAATGCCAGGTACCAGCCGGTGAGTTTACCCTGAGCCCTTGGAGCCGCAGAACGTGCCGAGCTGCTCCCGCCAATCTGTTTCCAATCGGGTGTGTGCGTGGGGCAGCGCAGGTGAGGAGTGTGTGTGTGTGTGTGGGGGGGGGTCGTGTGTGTGTTTGTGTGGTGTAGGAGGGGTGTTAGCAGAGGGCATGATTGTGTGGAGGGTAGGGGAGAGGGTAGGTTCGTGTGTGTGTGGTGGAGGAGGGGTGTTACTTTTATCAGAGGGCCTGATTGCATGGAGGGTAGGGGAGAGGGTAGGTTTGTGTGTGGTGGAGGAGGGGTGTTAGCAGAGGGCATGATTGTGTGGAGGGTAGGGGAGAGGGTAGGTTCATGTGTGTGTGGTGGAGGAGGGGTGTTACTGTTATCAGAGGGACTGATGGTATGGAGGCTAGGAGAGAGGGTAGGTTTGTGTGTGGTGGAGGAGGGGTGTTAGCAGAGGGCATGATTGTATGGAGGGTAGGTGTGTGTGTGTGTGTGGTGGAGGGGGGGTGTTAGCAGAGGGCATCATTGTGTGGAGGGTAGGGGAGAGGGTAGGTTCGTGTGTGTGTGTGTGTGTGTGGTGGAGGAGGGGTGTTATCAGAGGGCATGATTGTGTGGAGGGTAGGGGAGAAGGTAGGTTTGTGTGTGGTGGAGGACGGGTGTTAGCAGA
This sequence comes from Branchipolynoe longqiensis, assembly GCA_030323885.1. NCBI lineage: Eukaryota > Metazoa > Annelida > Polychaeta > Phyllodocida > Polynoidae > Branchipolynoe > Branchipolynoe longqiensis. The sequence goes on along the minus strand of CM059190.1, from coordinate 97,197,500 downwards.
CGGCATGATTGTGTGGAGGGTAGGGGAGAGGGTAGGTTTGTGTGTGTGGTGGAGGGGTGTGATGAGAAGGCATGATTGTGTGTGGAGAGTAGATGGTTGGTTGTGCTGGCAACATCTAAGTTCATATCAGGACAGGAAGTCAGGCTGCCGGTACCATGACCCGATATCCCACTCATTCACATTATCCTGACACTGGGCTAACCAGTCCTTACCCTATCCTATTAATGCAGAGCGACAGACTAGGAAGCGGCAAGTATCAATTTGATAAGTCATTGGTTTGACTCGATCCCGATATCCCACACGTTAGGCCTGCCAGCAGCAGAACTTGTAGTAGAACCAAGGGTAGGTTCGTGTGTGGTGGGGGAGGGGTGGGGAGGGGTGAGGAAAGGCCATGGTTGTGTGTGTGGAGGGTACGGGAGAGGATAGGTGGCGTGGTAGGGGGGAGGGGAGAGGTTCGTGTGTGGTGGGGGAGGGGTCGGGAGGGGTGAGGAAAGGGCATGGTTGTGTGTGTAGGGTACGGTGTGGCGGTTTCAGCGTGTTCCCGTGCTCAGCCGTCTCCATCGCTTCTGCGCATGCGTCAGAATCTAATAAACATGGCCTTAATAGATTAACACAAGCCGGGCGACTCGGGTCATCCGAGTGGTCAGAATTTCAAATAGAACACGGCGAGTGGAGTCGACAAATACACGTGCCGTGTGCAAAAAAAGAATAACTTAGATTAATGAAATGGAACTATAGCTAAACTAGGCCATCATAAAATACTTTAAATCCTATTTTGCTGTAGTTTTATCGGTTATTAAAAAAAAAGAAGAAAAAATTGTCCACCCGAGCACGGAGAAGCGTATTCGATTATTCGACCCGAGTTTGTAGGATGTGCGCATGCGCATATAAGTGTCTCGGGTGACCCGAGTTGATGCGAAATCCGCGCATGCGCAGAAGCGATGGAGACGGCTGAGCACGGGAACATGCTGAAACCGCCACAACGGGAGAGGATAGGTCTGGTGTGGTAGGTGGGAGGAGGAGAGGTTCGTGCGTGATGGGGGCGGGGGGGGGGGGCGGCGACGGGAGGAGGGGGCATGGTTGTGTGAGTGGAGGTGGAAGAGATGCCGGTTTCTAGGGGGGAGGGTAAGAGAGAGGGAGCTTGTATGGAGCTGGTAGAGGAGTGGGAAGGTAGGTTAGAGAGAGGGTATGGTTCGATGTGGAAGGGTTATTGAAGGGTAGGGAAGGAGGGATGTTTGTAGGTGTGCGTGTATGTGTTTGGAGTGTAAGATAGGGTAAGAGGGTGGGTAAGTTTGTTTGTAGAGGGTATGGCTGGTTGGGAGTTGCAGTTTTACATCCTGGCACCATCTAAGGTCATATCAGGATGGGTACCGACTTGTGACAGTGCACACTTATGGTGCGGCCCCATTGGGAAATCAGGCAGCCAGCACCATGACCCGATATCTCACTCAGTCATATTATCCTGACACTGAGCTAACCAGTCCTTGCCCTATCCTATTAATGCCGAGCACCAGGCTAGGAAGCGACAAGTATCAATTTGATAAGTCTTTGGTTTGACTCGACCGGGAACCAAACTCCCGATCTCCCACATGCGAGGCCCAGGCTCTCCCGATTCGGCCACCGCGCCCGGTGTAGAGGGTACAAGAGCGGGCATGTTTGTGGGTACGCGCACGGGATGGAGGGCCGTAAGGTAGGATATGGGATAGAAGGTGCGTATGCTGGTGGTGAGGGGGGAGTGGGTGCAGGAGTGGGGTGCGGGGGAGGGGGGGGGGGTCTGTAAGTGGGAACTGGAGTGATCGATGGTGCTACCTGAGCAACTCCCAGCGGACGGAGCTGCTCAGGGCTGATAGGGGTGATCGGAAGGCAGCCGCCGCTGCCGCCGCTGGTGCTCGGGCCGTCTGGGGCTGGTGGGAACCACGGGCGTGTATGGGTGTGCGTGAATGTGCGGTGGCGGTGGGGGAGAGGGGGGGGGGGTTCCAGGAGGGGTCGAATTGCGGAGAATGCCTTATGGGAATATAGGCCCAGTACATACTGCATACACACTGCACGGCATGTTTGCCACACATCTTAGCAACTTCAGAACTGCTCATAACTGCTCATAACTAATCATAACTGTTCATAACTGCTCATAACTTCTCATAACTGATCATAGCTGCTCATAGCTTCTGATAAATAATCATAACTGTTCATAAATGCACATAACTGCACATAACTGCTCATTGTCATAACTGTTCATAACTAATCATAACTGTTCATAACTGCTCATAACTTCTCATAGATGCACATAGCTGCTCATAACTGCTCATAGCTGTTTATAACTGCACATAACTTCTCATAACTGCTCATATCTGCTCAGAACTTCTCAGAACTGCTCAGAGCTGTTCACCTCGGACCGCTGCTACACCATGCCTCGGGAAAGAGGAAACGGGCGTAAGGGCTCCCGGGGGGCCGCCCGCGGCACCCCAGGGCCGGCTTCAACCCCGCGGCGGGACGAGTCCCGGGCCTCCGCCCCGGCGTCGCCCTCGGACCCCACCTCGGGCGCCGAAACCTCGGCCATACTGGAGGCGCTCCAGCGTCTCCAACTCGAGCAGCGTCAGACTACCGCCGATATCCATGCCCGGATCGACGGCCTGGAGGCCGGAGGGGCTCCGCCCGCCCCCGAGGCGACCTCCCCTGCACCCAGACGCCAAACCGCCTACACTGCCGCCACCGCCCGCCCACCTCGGGCGTGCGCGCTCCGGCCGGAGCCCGGCCCCCGCCACCGCCTCCGGCGCCCTGCCGGGGGCCGCTCACCCCCAGTATGAGCGCTACCGTCACCTCGGGACCCAAGCCCCAGCTCCCCCGTCGCCGGCCTACCACGAGGAGCCGACGCACCACACCCCGGCGTCCGCGGCCGACGCCGTCCGGGAAATCCTGGCCTCCGCCGAGGCGCGGCACTCGGTCAGGCGGCGAGGGATCCCGGTCGAGTATATCTTCCCTTCGGACCTGGTAGAGAGGGGGCCTGAGAGGAAGTCGGTGAAGAGGGGGGAGGCAACCAAGGACGAATATAGCCTCGCCCTTCTCACCCTGATTGACCACCCCGACTTCCCGGCCCACTCCTTCCAGGGCCTACACCACCATCACCTCACCGTGCTCAGGGACGTCCTCCTCTACCCCTGGCCTACCGTCCGCCGCTACTCCGAGACGGTGTTCACATGGATAGCGGACGGGAGGCTCCCCCAGGGGTGGCACGACCCGGTCGCCCTCGACCTCCTGAGGGTCCAGACCCTCACCCTCCCCGCCCCTCAGGCCGCCCCGGCAGCAGCGGTCCCCCGAGGTGACGACCCTCCCCGAGGCACACACCTGCCCCGAGCCCAAGTCGACGCCCGCACCGCCTACGACAGGCACACCCACGGGACCCCCTGCCCGGCCTGGAACCGCGACCCCACCTCGTGCGATCGGGCCCCTGTCGGGGAGGCCCACGGCGAGGTGGGGGACAGGCGCCGTCACGTATGCGCCTACTGCGCAAACGTGAGGCGCATACTAACTATGCACTGCGAGGCCGGCTGCATAACCAAACAAGCCCGTGAGCGCCAGACCCCCCCCCCCGCCTCGGCGGATTTTTGATCCGCCGGCCCCCCCCCGGCCGGCCCGGGGGGCCCTTCCCGGCGCCTCACCCTCACCACTGCCGACAGCCCCGCGACCTCCACCGACAACCTCCCAGCGACCACCGATCGCAGCGCCGCCCAGTCCCAGCCGGGGATCATCACCTCGGGCCTCACGCCTCGGACCACATCCCAGCCCAGCCTCACGAGGAACCCTCTGCCGCCGACCTCACGACACCGCTTCAACAACCCGCCCGCCCAGACCCCGACCACCACCCCACCCAGCCCTGAGGACTTCGCTGCCCCCTGCTCGACCCTCGTCGGACCTCCTCACCGGATCCCGCCAAGGAGCGGGCCTCTTCCCTTTTGGCCGCCCGCTCCATGTCGACGCAGGCCCCGGACACTCGCCGCCCCCAGAGGGAACCTGACCCCTGACGCGGCCCGCCTCTATACCGGCCCACCCCACATGCTCCGCCCTGTCGACCCCCCTCGGGCGCGCCGCGAGCCCTCTCCGCCTTTTTTTGGTGGAGGGCTCCTCGGCACCCCCTCCTTCATCTACTGACACTCAACTATAAACTTCATTCACCTGTACATTGCTCCTCTTCTACTTTTTTCCATTTATTGTGATTTACTTACATTTGCTCCTTATCAGCTTATTTACTTTGCTCCTCCTGAGCCTCTCCCTTTCTCTGTTTGCTCTGTTGTTTGAGGCGTAAATAAACGCCTTACTTCCACCCCCGCCTTGCTTTCTTCCTTTTCGCGCATCGGTCGTAATGCGTAGCATTACGTTTGATGCGAGGAGAGGAAGAGACCCTCCCCCGCCCCGCGCTGTCGCGCTGCCCTCGCACCTCGGCCGCCGCCGCCGCCTCCCCCCGCCCCCCTGCCGCGCAGCATTCGCGCCTCACCCGACCCCCGCTGCTCGCCACCTCTCGCCCTCCCCCGGGCCGGCAGCATTCACACCTCACCCGCTGTCGCCCGTCCCTTCCCCTTATAAGGCTGCCCGCCGGCCTCCCTCAGGCACTCGCCCTCCTGCCGCCTTCCAGCTCTCTACCTCTTTTTCTCCACCCACCCACCCATCTTCCTCCTTATACTTTTTCTTCCAGCAGGGTGGAGGGCTCCTCGGCACCCCCTCCTTCATCTACTGACACTCAACTATAAACTTCATTCACCTGTACATTGCTCCTCATGAGCCTCTTCTACTTTATTCCATTTATTGTGATTTACTTACATTTGCTCCTTATCAGCTTATTTACTTTGCTCCTCCTGAGCCTCTCCCTTTCTCTGTTTGCTCTGTTGTTTGAGGCGTAAATAAACGCCTTACTTCCACCCCCGCCTTGCTTTCTTCCTTTTCGCGCATCAGTTTCTTGCCAAAACTAATTTTCCATGTTTGCATTCAAAATATCTGAAAAGTTTACCATTTAAAATTAAAATAACTTTGAACTAATGTAAAGTAGATGCTAGTGATTGATCTAATATATTTTATCTCAGAAAAAATACAGAAATTCAAAACCATCGGACTATGCAACTTTAATTAATTATATATATTTATTTAGTCGGTATTCCATGTTCCAAGCATAAGCTGAAATGTGCTGAAACTAACAGATTCCATAGCTACACTCAGTGCTTCAACATGAGCCATGTGCTTCTCGCGGGTTTGTTTTGCCTCCCGACATCCCACGATGCACCGCGCGGCTGGAATGGCGAGCTAGTCTATTGAATCGAGATGCATGAGTAGTGAGTTAAGGGCGCATTCCATATACGCGTAATGCGTTATGCGTTACGCGTTATGCGAATGCCAGCATTCCATATACGCGTAATGCGTAATGCGTTATGCGGCACACGACTGGCTATATTTAAAAAATAAAAATAAACAATTATTCTCCATACTGCTCTGTATATGACCAAATATTGCATTTATATCTATGTAACTTTTTGGATGTCACATGGGGGTTCCTACCTTTATAATAACCAAATTATAGATAAGTATTCATATTTTTGTGGCTCTGGTAGCATTTTTAGCAACCCGAACCCCCACCACAACCACTACCATATGTTTCCACTCAGCAGCCTTGACAACCCCCCTCCCTGACCCCTGTCCCGGCTGTCCGTAATTATCAGTCGCCTCCTCCAGCCTTATATCAATGGACAAATGCGACTGATGCTTTTCTATTCGCATGGCCTTTACGCATTACGCATTACGCATTACGCACCGATCGCTACATGGAGCGATCGGGATAATGAATTTCTGACGCATTCGCATTACGCATTATGCATGTATGGAATGTACCTCATAGGTTTCAAGGCATTTCGATTTTTTGTCGCATTCGCATTCGCATTACGCATTATGCGTATATGGAATGCGCCCTTTACTCAGTACAGTAATTGTGCATCGGTGCGTATGTAGCTCCTCTGTGTATGACTTCCCGGGGCCAGACCAAAACCAGTATCACAACTGTCCAGCTGTCCAGTGTTGAAAACAAGCACCCTCGCGGGAGCTTAGACACTAAGGCCCTGTCACACTACGACGTATGGCGGCGGCGTATGCGTAATATGGCGAAATAATTTGAAAATCATAATAGGTCGAGATACGGTGACCTTTTTGCACTGCGGGAGGTCCCAGTGACATATGAAGCATATGCATAGCCTATGCCTAACCTATGCCTAACCTATGACAGCATATGCAAAGCGTAGGATGACCTATACGTGGCGTACTGGGATGTTTGTTGACGGTAAAGGCGCTGTCACATTACGGCGTATGGCGGGAGCGTATGGCGGCGTAGCGGCTTACGTCATATACGTCGCCATACGCCGCATACGCTACGCATACGCTACGCATACGCCGCCAGGTGCCGCAACACGCCGGCGTATGTGAAGCCTATGTGCATACGCCGCCATACGCTTTCATAAATCCGTCCGTCCAAATTTTTTTGTGCATGCTCAAAAAAAACGCGACCTATGAGGGCGTATGGCCCATACTGTCAAAAAAATGTCACAGCACGCTCCCATACGCTCCCATACGCTACACATACGCTACGCATACGCTACGCATACGCTCTTCATACGCTCCTCATACGCTCAAACACACCCGAAAGTGGCACCCGATGGCGTACGTAGGTTTTCAATACGCTCCCGCCATACGCCGTAATGTGACAGCCCCTTTACAGATGACAGGTCTAGCCTATGAGTAACCTATGCCGACCTATGGCCAGTGTATGCATAACCTATGCCAGCATAGATCCAGTGTAGGTCTAGCATATGAGAAACCTATGAGCCACACGCCGGCATAGGTCTAAAATTCTGAACATGCACACAAATTTTTCGGCGGCCCAACCTATGACGACCTATGAAAAGCGTATATGACCTATGCCCAACCTATGCGTAACCTATGACGGTATATGCCGACATGTTGGTCGAAAAGCACATATGTCGGCATACGCTAACGCTATATGTCATAGTGTGACAGGCCCTTTACCCATACACTAGGCGTGCTATGTATGTCAGAGATATGCAGAGGACGCTGGTTCAACGTACGGCTAACCTATGCCGACCTATCCCATACCTATGCGTAACCTATGCCAGCATACGTCTAGCGTATGTATAGCGCATAAGAAACCTATGAGCCACACCCCGGCATAGGTTTAAAATTTTGAACATGCACAAACAAATTTTTGCGGCTCAACTTACACCGATCTATGATGACCTATGAAAAGTGTATACAACCTATGCCCAACCTATGCATAACCTATGACGGCCTATGCCGATGTGTTGGTCGAAAAGCGCATACATCGGCATACGCTAACGCCATAGGTCATAGTGTGACAGGCCCTTCATGAGCAGAATAAATACTTTGTCAATAAAAAAAGACGCACCACATTGAAGAACTCGACATGTTGGTGCATAGTCCCTCTGCATAAGCATTAGCTGTAGATCTGGATGCAGCGAGCAGTGCGTCCTCCTTCCAGTAAAAATGGCTTGCAATAGATAGCTGCGCAGTACGTGTACTTTCACACGGCAGCCTAGCCCAGAGGGTAAAGCGTAATGGCGCAGCCATTTACGCATGGCAAGTGTGACGTCACAGTCGCTTGGCTAATTCTCTTATGGCAGGTGCACAGTATATGGCTCACGCTCTCAAACGCTCAAACACAGGACTTTGATCCCATTGTAAGTCGCATTTAAAGTTGCATAGTCCGATGAAAACATCAAATTTGTTAAACCGAAGCACTTATCTAGATTTGATTCTACTTATTAAACATTTGTTGCTGCATAGAAGGGCATAATAAGTCAATTAATAGAACCCATTACTACTGAAGTCTACGGTGTTTTGGTGTGCTTGCCAACATTATTTTGGCATGTTTTGACATCAAATATCTCCAAACTTAGCCATTTAAAATTAAAGTTACTTCAAACTAAAGTAAAGTGGATTATAACGGTTAGTATAATATATTTATCTCAGAAAATAGCAGAAACTCAAAACCATCGGACTATGCAACTTTAATCCTAGCGGAAATAAGGTGTAAATGCTACCGCGAGGTCCAGCGTAAGTAAATTGAGGTTGGTTGTTGGATGTTTGTTTGTTTGTTGTTGTTTTATGTCCTAGCAACATCTACGGTCATATCAGGACGGGTACCGACTTGTGACAGCGCGCACTCATGGTGACTTTATAGTGCTGTCCCACTGGGAAACCAGGCCGGCGGCACCATGACCTAGTATCCAACTCAGTCACATTATCTTGACACTGAGCACACCAGTCCTTGCCCTATCCTAATAATGCTGAGCGCCTGGCTAGGAAGTGACAAGTATTAATTTTAAAGTCATTGGTTTGACTCGACCGGGACTCGAACCCACGACCCCACGATCTACCAGCACGGGAGACGGACGCTCTAACTCATTCGGCCATCCCATCTGGTCTGGTTGTTGGAAGCTTACGTCCTGGTAACATCTAAGGTCATATCAGTTATTGGTACCAGATTACTACGCTAATTCCAAACCACACTGTCAATGTAAATAAAAACACGGCCATGTCCACTACTGGTGCAACCCCGTCCTGATATGACCTTAGATGTTGCAAGGATGTAGAACCAACCGACAAACTGGTGCAAGTTTGTTCATTGTCTGTCCTCTAGAATTGGACAGACAGTGCAGGCTTCCTAGAACCTGTTACTGCAGAAGCCTATGGTTTCAGAGTTTTGGCATGCTTGCCAAAATTATTTTCACATGTTTGAATTTCAAATATCTCAAAAGGTAGCCATTTCAATTAAAAGTTACTTCAAACTAAAGTAAGGTAGATTATTATGATCAACCTAATATACTTATCTCAGAAAAATGTCAGAAACTCAAAATCATCGGACTATGCAACTTTAAGTCGATTGACTTGTTTTCGCCGCTAGACAGTAATAGTCTTGTGGCTCCCCTTGTTTTGTTACTTTCAGTTGTTGTGTAGCTATCTACGGCATGCATTCTTTCTGCATTATCCCACATCTCCCTACTCTCCATGAGTCTGCTAGTTCTACAATTTTAGTTGTTTGATTGCCAATAGTTTAAAGCTGCACGGACGATTCTTGTGGGGATGTGTGTGTGTGTGCAAATCGTGTGTGTGCAAATCGTTGATTAGATTAGTCTAGTGGGATATAGAAATTATTCGTTAGGATTTGTGTGTGTGATTAGAACAGTCTAGTGGGAATAAATTATTAGTTAGTTTAGGAAATATCAGACAAAAACTACATTCTTCCCCACCCCACAAAATGCCTGTACACATAAGCAACAGTTTCTGTAGATAACTGTATAAAGAACACCACAACAAGCTGTCCCCCCCCCCCCCTATCCCCCCTTGAAGCTACATAGCCCGATGAAAACATCAAATTTTCAAAACCAAATCAATTATCTAGATTTAATTCTACATATCTAATTTAGATAGTGGTGCACCTATTAAACATTTGTCACGACATAGAATGGACAACTGAGGCAAATTAACAGAATCTGTTGCTGCATAAGCCTCTGGCTCCAGAATTTTGGTGTGCTTGTCAAAATAATTTTGCTTGGTTGCACTCCAAATATCTCATGGGATGGCTGAATGAGTTAGAGCGTCCATCTCCAGTGTTGGTAGACCGTGGATTTGAACCCTGGTAGAGTCAAACCAATGACGTAAAAATTTATACTTGTCGCTTCCTAACCAAGCGCTTGGCATTATTAGGATAGGGCAAGGACTGGTTGGTTCAGTGCCAGGATAATGTGACAGTGGGATACCAAGTCATGGTGCGGGCGGCTTGGTCTCCCAGTGGAACAGCACTATAAAGCCACCATGAGTCACAAGTTGGTACCTGTCCTGATATTACCCTAGATGTTGCTAGGACGTAAAACAACAACAACAAAAGCCAAATATCTCAAAAGTTGGTCCTTTAAAATATAACTTATCTCAAACTAAAGTAAGGTAGAATGTAACGATTAACCCATCAGACTATACAACTATAAAAAAAGGAAAGAAAAAATCATGTCTGAAGCCGCCATTGAACACAACGCGCCTCTTGCCGCCCGCCGCTTCGCAGTGGGGTGGCACCGCGCGGCGGACTGCAGCGGAACTACGGCCGGAAGTGCGGACGGCCTTCTGCGCGGCGCAGATGCGCGCGGCGGGGAAGCTTGTTGGCCATGTTTACTCGGCAAACATGAGGTCTGCCGCACGATTTGCCACGACAACAGTCGGCCACTTGAGGCCGACCAGCGCTACAAGCCTCTCTCTCACCCACCACGCCCGCCTCTTGCATCGATACCCGCACACACTTCCACTTACCCGCACACACACACACACACACACACACACAGACACACACACACAACAGCAACCAGCGTAGCCACCTAGCGCAGAGATGCCTACATTGTGTGATCAAAAATAGGCAGATTTTAGCATTTTATTAGGAAGATGGATCTTGGTGGTTGCAGAGATTCCCAAAAATAGGCAGATTTTTAACATTTTATTAGAAAGTTCCAGGAGGGGGTCGAACTGCGGAGAATGCATTATGGGAATATAAAGCCCTCACATACTCCACGGGGCCGTCCTGATATGACCTTAGATGTTGGTAGGACCGTAACCAACAACAAACACGGGATCTTGGTGGTTGTAGAAGTTTTTGTGCGGCGACACATGGCACAGCAATCGGACATATATCATGACATAGTATAATCATGCAATACATAATATGTATATATAATTACTACTCATTGTTCTCTCTTTTCCTTACCGTAGCCTAAATTTATATTATATACTTTCGTATATCCCCCCATGTGTCTATGGTGTCATTTTCTCGGAGAGATTGAAGATTTGCACACATAATCGTAATATAAGAGAATAGCCAACATTGGAAGTATTCCTACAAAATCGGAGCAGTTGACATCTCTGCGATACCCGCACACACAATTCCATTAAAGCGCCTGTCACACCTTACCGGACTGAGTACCAGAGACCACCGGAATTTTCTAGTCCGGTGCTCTCCGGTACACAAAATGTATCAAAATGTATCGAAATGGAGCGTAATTGGGTCAATTGCCACCAGGTGACCGGACAAGTACCATACATGTACCGGACGAGAACCGGACACGTAACAGATGGGTACCGGACAAAACGGACATCAACAGATGGGTTCTGGACATCTACAGATGGGTACCGGACATGTACCAGACACCAACCGGACATGTCAGTCCAGTGGTGTCCGGTAGAAGTTTTGTGCATGTTCAAAACTTGTACCGGACACTGCCGGATGGGTACCGGACATGTACTGGACATCACCGTACAGTACCGGACAGTGTCCGGTTCTCGTCCGGTTCCCCAGTCCGGTAAGGTGTGACTGGGCCTTTAGCGACACACACACACACCAGCAACCAGCGTAGCCACCTAGCGGTAGGTGATGGGGTGCCTCAACATGACCGGAAGTACGCACATGAGGCATGACACATATGCCGCAATGTGTGCGGATAGCTCTTAAATCTTCATCATTATCTCTTTCAAAGTAAGAATTGCCCTTCCCACTGGCCCCAACATACTGTCCACAGAGCAGGGGTTCCAGTGACAAAAATATCAAAAAATATCTGGGGGTATGCTGCCCCTGGACATTTTTTTAATGTACGATAAAAGTGGTACAATCTGGCACCTACTTGGACTTGGAATTCCACCTTTAAGACTTCAAGACTAACAAATAATAAATGTTTGTTTTCGGACAGGATTTTTCCGACGCTAATTTGGTCAGTTTTTGCTGAAATCATCGATTTCGCTGAGAAATGGGATCCCTAACAGAGTGCACTATTCTGTTGTCCTTCTGAATGCAAGGAGAGAGCCCCTTACCTCTGACTTTGAGAGTAAAGTTGAGCCACGAGACGCCATATTTGTTTTCCGCTCTGCAGGAGTAGATGCCTGAGTCGTTCATGTAGACGGGGTGAATCTTCAGTGAGTACCGATGCACTTGGAACCTGAAAGCGGAAACAAGGCTGTCAACAACAAGAATATACTCCCACCTTCACCAATCAATGCTACAAACCTAACACAGCTTTACAGAACTAGTCAATTAACTTACAACTTTTACTGCGTGTAATACCCCACAAAAAGTGTGCCCATCCTCTGACCGGGATATCCATATCAATACATGTAGTGCGCAATGGCATTATATATAGCGTAATTAAATTTGTCGGGTGTCATGCAACATGGCAACATCTATGGTGGGGTACCAACCAACTTGGGACTGCACTCATGGTGACCTTCATAGTGCTGCCCCACTGGGAAATCAGGCTTACGTCCTGGCAACACCTAAATACAATATTGTTCTCCTATGTTACCTGGTCGAGTCAAACCAATGACGTAAAAATTGATTCTTGTCGCTACCTAGCCTGGCGCTCGGCATTAATAGGATAGGGAAAGGATTGCTTGGCTCAGTGTCAGGATACTTGATACTTGTCGCTTGCTAGGCTGGTGCTCGCAATTAATAGGATATGGCAATCACTGGTTGGCTCAGTGTCAGGATAATGTGAGTGTGTAGGATATCAGGTTATGATGCTGTTGACATAGTCTCCCAGTGCGGGAGTACTATAAAGTCACCTTTAGCGCGCACTGTCACAAGTCAGTGCCCATCCTGATATGACCTTCGATGTTGCCAGGATGTAAAACTCCAACAACCAACCAATCTCATATGTTAAAAAAACCCAAATAAGAACAATTTTTTTCCCTGAAGCTTTACCTAGTCAGCTGATGGTAAATTGTAGCTTACCACTTCCACATGTCATCACATTATTCTTTGTAACTTGGGCATACGATGAGGTGGTTAGGATCTACTACTGTCTGAATTCTTCAAATCATTTTGAGGTTACCATTTTCACATGTCATCACATTTTTCTTTACTTGCGGATGGGCGTGGGGTAATTAGGATCTATTACTGTTTGAATTCTTCAAACTATTTAAACCTACTTTGTTGTGTTATTCTATTAATTTGGTCGCGTGAACTAACTTCAACTAGACCAGACCTAGAAGGCAGAGTCCGCTCAAACTTGGCTCGTTACAACAGATGGACGCAGGACGCCTGCGTGGCCGGAAGTGCGCGTGGCCAACCGCATGCGCAGTGAGCAGCGCATCCCTCAACCCTCACCACGTGACCACGTGCGCGCCACACGCACTCACTCACTCACTCACTCTCCAAGCACAACTCCCCGCCATGCCGTCTCCATACACGTTACAGGTAGGTAACATAGATACAAAGATAACAGATTTATCCTGTACTTGCAGTCGGGGGGAATGACAATTTAGCCTAAATACGGGCGAAAATAGATTTAGTATGGAAGAGAAAGTAAGTAAGTAAGTAAAGTAAGTAAAGTAAGTAAGTAAGTAAAGTAAGTAAAGTAAGTAAAGTAAGTAAAGTAAGTAAAGTAAAGTAAGTAAAGTAAAGTAAGTAAAGTAAATAAAGTAAGTAAAGTAAATAAAGTAAGTAAAGTAAGGTAGGTTATAATAAGCGGTACACTCTATTTAGCTCAGAAAAATGATAGAAACCCCAAACCTTCGGACTATGCAACTTTAAAGTTGCATAGTCCGATGCTTTTGAGTTGCTATTTTCTGAGATAAATATATCATACTAATCTTTAGAATCTACTTTACTTTAGTTTGAAGTAACTTTAATTTTAAATTGCTAAGTTTGTTGATACTTGACGTTAAAACATGCCAAACTAATTTTGGCATGCACGCCAAAACTTCAGTATAGACTTCAGTAGTAACCGTTTCTATTAATTGACTCAGTATGCCCTTCTATGCAGCAACAAATGATTAATATAATAATAAGTGCACCAGTGTCTAAGTTGAATATATAGAATCAAATCAAGTGTTTTGGTTTTGAAAATTTGATGTTTTCATCGGACTGTGCAACTTTAAGCAAGTAGGGGGTGAATCTTTTATCTAATAGATACTCTGCGCCAGGAGGGTAACTAACTAACTGCGCACGCGCCGCTTCTGCCGAGGTTCCCGTCCATGCCGCTAGGCGCGTGTGACGTCACCTCGCGTGGTGGGTGCGCCGCGCCTGCCAGGTGACCTTTGCCCTTTGAATCCCGGCGGTCACAGAACGACATTCTTAGCTCGTTTAGTACGCGCCATCTGATTGGTTGTCTGCGTTGTAAGGGTCAGTTGTGTTTAACCTTCATGGTCGGTGTACACTCAGCGACTTTCATCTTAGTGAAGTCAGCCATACACTATGCGATGTTTTATCGCGGATTGGTGTACACTCAGCATCTTAGTGAAGGCTGCCGTACACCATGTTATGTTTTATTGTGGATCGGTGTACACATAGCGGTTTTCATCTTATTGAAGGCAGCTTTACACTATGCTATGTTTTATCGCGGATCGGTGTACACTCAGCGACTTTCATGTTTGTGAAGACAGCTGTATGTTATGTTTTATCACGGATCGGTGTAGGCTACACTCAACAACTCATCTTAGTGAAGGCTGCTGTACACTTCGTTATGTTTTATCGCAGATCGGTGTACACTCAGTAAGTTTCATCTTAGTGAAAGCAGCTTTACGCTATGCTATGTTTGATCGCAGATCGGTGTACACTCAGCGACTTACATCTTAGTGAAGGCAGCTGTACACTATGTTATGTTTTATCATGGATCGGTGTACACTCATTGCCTTTCATTTTTGTGAAGGCAGCTGTTCACTGCTGTTTTTATCGCAGATCGGTGTACACTCATCGACTTTCATCTTAGTTAAGGCAGCTGTGCACTGCTATGTTTTATCATGGATCGATGTACACTCAATGACTTTCATCTTAGTGAAGGCAGCTGTACACTGCTATGTTTTATCGCGGATCGGTGTACACTCATTGCCTTTCATCTTAGTGAAGGCAGCTGTGCACTGCTATGTTTTTATCGCGGATCGGTGTACACTCATCGACTTTCATCTTAGTTAAGGCAGCTGTACACTATGCTATCTTTTATCATGGATCGATGTACACTCAGGGACTTTCATCTTAGTGAAGTCGAACTTCATCTTAGTAAATGGAACTGTAGATTGTTTTATCGCGGATCGTAAACATATTTTACATCCCCCTAGAGTACCAGTAGGAGGAGCTCAGTGAGTGGGTACATAATCCAATGTTTTGGAGGTTTTTTTACGTGCTTGCCGAAAGTAATTTGACATGTTTTCACTTTAAACATCAAATAGATATTCAAATAAAAAAAATTACTAAACTAAAATATAGTAGATTATTACGATCAATGTAATATATTTATCTCAGAAAAATGTCCAAAAAACTACCGGACTATGCAACTTTAATATCTATCGTACTATTTCTCTATGCACTAAAGTAAAAGTTAAAGATCTATCGTACTTCTATGTTTAGCCCAAACTGCAAATGTCCCACTGAGCAGGATCGATCAGATGACCCACACCTTCACATGTGGACACTCTACCGCCTGCACTACGTCCCGCCCCCCCTCCTGTAATAAATTTGATTTGGCCTAGATTTGATTTGGCCTAGATTTGATTTGATCTAGATTTGATTTGACCTAGATTTGATTTGACCTAGATTTGATTTGACCTAGATTTGATTATACAGGTCTACCATATACTAGTGCAATTAGTAAGCTTATGTTGCTGCAACACAACACACACTTCTATCGTACTATTTCTTTACACACTGAATGGCAGCTTAATTATTTATTACATTCTTTCATGCTTTCACCATTAGACAACTCTGACTAACTCCTTCACACTCAATGTCTCACTGAGCCTTCACACTCACTATTTCTCACCTATTGAGGATTTGCATCAAACGATTAGCACCATGTGACC
The DNA here is from genome assembly GCA_030323885.1 of Branchipolynoe longqiensis. Classification (NCBI taxonomy): domain Eukaryota; kingdom Metazoa; phylum Annelida; class Polychaeta; order Phyllodocida; family Polynoidae; genus Branchipolynoe; species Branchipolynoe longqiensis. The sequence continues at coordinate 97,181,606 of CM059190.1, read as the reverse complement.
AGTGCCTCGTCGGCCATCATGGTTGGACAGAAAGTACAGCATAACACTGCCGATGCGGCGAGGCATTAGTATCACCAGGTTTTTGCGTTTAATTTGAACGGATTTCACTTTTTGAGTAGGCTATTCTCATAAATAACCTTATTTCAACCCCCGAGTGAATATTCATGGTTCTAAATAACAGAATTAAATCGTAGCAGTGAATAGATTTGTGCTTTTTGTTTTGTTTACCTTCGACAATATGATGAATACAGTCGGCGTCAATTTCGCTTGGATTTTGGGTTTAATTTGACAGGATTTCACTTTTTGAGTAAGCTATTCTCATAAATGTAATTATTTCAACCCCTGATTGAATATTCATGATTCTAAATAACAGAAATAGATTGTAGCAGTGAATAGATTTGTGCTTTTTGTTTTATTTACATACACTTGATAGTAGAAGGAACTGCTTCTATCCAACCATGATGCAGGAGTAGTGTGATGCCTACGTCACATGCAAATCCTCAATTCATTCCAAGCCTCATTCGTTCACCGACTCACCCCCCCCCCCCCAACCACCCTCCCACCCCAATCTCCCAATTGCCCTCCGTTGCTTCCCGGTGTTGCAGTTTCCGCGGTACGCCAGTTTGCGAGGGACACATACATTCAAATGCATTGTCAATGGCCGTGAGCAAATCTTCAATCAGAAAAAGTCAAATATCTCTCAAATTACACCACCTAGAAACAAACCGCTTGGCAGACAGAAAACATATTCAACAAACAGGTTATATTAAATTTATACAGTTATGGTTCTTGATTTCTATTAATTTTGAATAAAACTTTTGCACTGCGCATACCATCAAACTCAAGGCATTGTCAATGGTCATGAGCAATCTTCATACAGAAAATACAGAATAAGTGAAATATCTCTAAAGCCACACCACCTAGAAACAAATCGCTTGGTACACATATAGAAAACATCTTTACCAAAACATTATATTAAATTTATAAAGTTAGTGACGATGCTGTTCGATTTTGACCCATGCGCAGAAGCGATGTGTCCCTCGCAAACTGGCAAACCACCGAAACTGCAACACCGGTGTGGCGTTTTCAGCCGTGCGCCGTGTTCAGCCGTGTGCATAGACTCAAACTCAAGGCATTGTCAATGGTCGTGAGTCACTAACCTTATAAATTTAACACAATGTTTTTGGTAAAGATGTTTTCTATGTGTACCAAGCGATTTGTTTCTAGGTGGTATGGTTTTAGAGATATTTCACTTTTCCTGGATTTTCTGTATGAAGATTGCTCACCACCATTGACAATGGCTTTAGTTTGACGGTATGCGCAGTGCAAAACATTAGTTTTATTCAAAATGAATAGAAATCAAGAAAACTACCCTTATAAATGTAATATAATCTTTTTGGTAAAGATGTTTTCTATATGTGTACCAAGCGATTTGTTAATAGGTGGTGTGGTTTTAGAGATATTTCACTTTTTCGGTATTTTCTGTATGAAGATTGCTCACGACCATTGACAATGCCTTGAGTTTGAGTCTATGCGCACGGCTGAACACGGCGCACGGCTGAAAACGCAACACCGGCGTCATTCCCCGCTGCTTCCTGTGGGTGTCTCACCTGGTCTGGTTGGTGTCCAGCTTGTCACCGTGCCGGAACCAGTGTAACCACGGCGGCGGCCGGCCGACCGTGTGACACCGGAACTTGGCTTTGTCGCCCGCATGCGCCTCGCGCATCGTCATGTCGCGGTCACCCTGCCGGATCAACGGCTTGCTCCCTGCCGAGAGAACAAAGAACCAACATATTATGGTCTATGTAAATGCCACTACGGCAAGCAAGGACAAGAGAAGCCAGAAGTTGGGCTGAGTTCTATTTACAGTAAAACGTCTAGACATTGGTGTCTGAATAGTTACATCACTCGAAATAAACTACACTAAAACCTCTCTAAATCGACCGACCATGGGACCGATTTTAAATGGTCCATTTAGCGAAGTGGGAGGTTTAGGGAGTTTTTTCCTATCGCTACGGGCGATCGCTTGGGTCCCAAATAAAGCGATCGATATAGGGGAGTGGTCGATCTGTGCAGGTGGTCGGTTAGACAGGTTTTACTGTATTAGTTATGTGGCAAGGAAGCTACAGTAAAACCTTTCTAAATCGATCGACCATGGGAGCGATTTTAATGGTCCATTTATGGAGGTAGGAGGTTTAGGGAGAGTATTTTTCTAACGTTACAATGGTATTCTACGGACGATCGTTTGGGACCCAAATAAAGATATCGATATAGGGGAGTGGTCGATCTGTGGAGGTGGTTGGTTAGAGAGGTTTTACCACATTAGTTCTCTGGAAAAGGGAACTACATGTACATGTATTACCTATACAAAAAGAAAATTACAATCGAAGTGCGGGAAAAACAGGTAGGATTTAGTTTTAATTGCGCTCGCAGGTGGCGCACCGGTCGCGCCGTCCCGCTCCATTGACCTGAGGGGTGGGCGCGCGACTCTGAATACCTTGGAATATAATACAAACAATTTCAATTCAATTCTTTTATTTTAACTCTCTGCAAGGTATTTTTACAATAAACTAAGGTGATACAATACATGCATACAGATTCCTTACAGACAGAAAGGATCCCAGAAAAGCGATGCTTATCTAGCTGGTCTCCATGATACAATAAAATATAAAGTATTATCAAACCAACAAAAATAATACTGACCCCCCCCCCCCAGGGGGGAGGCTATGGACTAAAACGTGTATATATTATACACATAAACAATAGCCACCCATAGAAGTGGAAAATAAATCCACCAGAATCCAGCAACCAGAAACGGAAACAGCTCGTCAAACTTTGTTCCGCAGCAAACAGGGTGGGCGACAGTGATTGGTTAATAATATACTCGTGCTGATAAATAAATAAATGAATCATTCTCCGAGAGTTTACCAGGGGTCGGTCCTAAGGTCATATCAGGACCTAACGTAAATTACTCATCAACCTAATATATCTATCTGTTAAAAGATTGTAGGGACTATGTGCCTTTGCAACTTTAAGACAGGAGAAATACAAAAATCAACACAAAACGCACACTTCTAAGTTCTATTCTATTATAATGATCAACCTCATAAATATATATAGATATTAAAAGATGGTAAGGACTATAGGCCAATGCCACTTTAATACAGGAGAAATACAAAAAAAGCACAACCCGAAACAAGTGTCACCCAACTCTCAGAGCAAAGAAAACACCGGCAAGCCACATCTAGTATGCCACTCCGAATCCGTTATATTATCTTATACCCCCCCCCCTTCCTCCCCCATCAACCCACATTAATGTGAACTCAGTATAACTACACAACCCCGCCATACCCACAAACACACTCAATAGCCCCGTTTACACGGGCGATTTAAAACGCTTCATATAAAATGACTTGCCTAGATCGACTCACATTTGGCGTGTAAACGCGACTCTGAGGCGTTTTAGGGCTGAATCGATTCATATGAAACGGTTCATCTATACCACCTCGCGAGGTGGTTTATTTGAAGTGATTCAGATGGTTCCCGGGCGGCGATAGTATAAAATAGTAGTGCTTGCCGGCTACAGGGTGAGCAGTAACTAATCGCTGGTGCCCGGCAGTGTTAGGGCCCAATTACGCCGAAATCTAGTGAATGCGATCATATTTAACAGAATTACAGACTCAAATAATGAAATTTAATTAAATTAACCTTAAATTCCAAGCGATATTAACGTAGCAGCTACATCGGCATCGAATCGACTTGTGTAAACTAAACAAATAGCAGTGCTTGCCGGCTACAGGCGCAACACTAAGGCTGCTGGTTCCCGGTCGCCGACACACTTTCAAACTCGCTCGTATAAACGCGCCACTACATCGCTTCATATAAATCGATTTGTCTAGATCGTTTCACAATTCCCTGTGTAAACACGGCTAATAGCTGCAATGTTGATATGCACGCATATGCTGGAGGTGTGTGTGTGTGTGTGTTGTTCTTGCGAGTGTGTGTGTGTGTGTGTCTGTGTGGTGATACTGCCAGTGAAGACCAGACGGGATGGCCGAATGAGTTGAGCGTCCGCCTCCTGTTGTGAGAGATCGGGCGGATCCGAACTGATGCGTTTGTGCGGTTGAATCCTGGTCGAGTCAAACCAATGACATACAAATTGATGCTTCTTGCTTCCTAGCCAGGCGCTCGGCATTATTAGGATAGGGCAAGGACACCTCTCCCTCAACACTGCTGCCCCACTAGGCAACGACTGCTGGGCTCAGCGTCCGGATAATGTGGGATATCAGGTCATGGTGCTCATGGCCTGATATCCCAGTGGGACAGCACTATAAATTCACCATGAGTGTGCACTGTGACAATTCAGTACCCATCCAGATATGACCTTAGATGTTGCTGGGACTACAATAAGCAAACAACAAACACTGCCAGTGGCGCCACCTTACAGCCTGACACCACAACTTCCTACCGTGGATCATATTTGACGACGGTATCCGGCGGGGGGAAGGTGCTGCCTTATAATGCTAGTGCCTATTGACACGAGCAAACACACTGCATTTGCAGGTGCCTTTACAAATTGCCAACCACCGGCAATATGAGCAGTATGAATGATGCCTTTCTATGCTGTCAGGGGGCGCTCGACGGGAACCGGAAGTGGAGGGGGGTGGGGGGGGGGGAGGGGGGGGGGGGAGAGGGAGGCATAGGAGGTGAGGGGGTCCGAGGGGAGGGGACATGAAGGGAGAGGAGTGGAGGTGAGGGGATAGGATGGGATGGGAGGTGAGGGGAGGGATAGGAGGGGACGGGGAGGGGATGGGAGGGGAAAGATGGGAGAGGAGGGGAGAAGCGAGGAGGGGACGGGAGGGGAGAGGAGGGGAGAGGAGAGAGGAGGGGTAGTGGGGTGGGGTGAAGGTAGGGAAGGGTGTCATACAGGTAGGCACGTGGCAATAGACGAGATCACCATTCCGACTGCGCATGCGCTGAAAACGGCATTGGCAGCAAGGCAAATGCAGATGGCCATTCAGTTTGCCGATATGCATAGGGCAAAACTTCCATTATATTCTAAATTAATAGAAATACATAACAATTTGGCATAAACATGTATGCGCGCGTGCAAAATAATGATCTGATGAATATAACTAAGACAAAACTAGCCATAGTTAAACATTGAGCTTAGAAACATACAATTCCACACAAAACAATCAGTCACTTTAAGGCTGATGTCCACAGTACTATTATTAATTCTCATTATAAATATTAAAATACCAAATGTGTCAACAGACTCTTGTTTCAGAGAAATATATAACCAATATATGATTAACCCTACTCATTTTCTAGTCCTACATGTCATTAACCATATGATATATATAAACACATGAATAAAATAGGTAAAACTGACTCTTCCTGTGGCATTAACACTAGTCTGAGTGCCCAGATTTGTCTAAATCTAAATGCACATGGCATAAGATGTGCTGATTATATTGATGTAAATGCAAGGCTGGATACAAGATTAGCATCTTACTTTATTAGATATATTTTTTAGTTGGTATTCTATGTTTAAAACAAGAGCTGAGATGAGCTGAAACTAGCACATTTCACAGCTGCACCCAGGGTATTAGCATGTGCCATGTGCTTCTCGCGGGTTTGTTTTTCTTCTATGCATCCCACAATGCACCACGTGGCTGGAATGGTGATGTAGTCTATAGAACACATATTGCCAGCCGGAAGCCCTTAATGCTGCAGAGTCCGATGAGAAGCATCACATTTTCAAAACCAAAATACAAACCTAAATTTGATCCTAGATAGCCCAATTAGATTTTGAGCTAAGAAACATACAATTTCAGTCACTTTACAGGCTGGTGTTTACATCACCATTGATTACACATAAGTAATTCTTGTTCCAAATATTAAATTGTCAAACGTGTCAACAAAAACTTGTTTCAAAGAAATATATAACCAATGTCTGATTAATGCTCCTCATTTTCTATTTCTACATTTGTCATTTACCATAGGATATAAATATAAACATGAATAAAATAAGTCAAACTGACTCTGGCTATGGCTCTAACACCAGTCTGAGTGCCCAGATATGTCTAAATCTAAATGCACATGGCATAAGATGTGCTGATTATATTGATGTAAATGCAATGCTGGATACAAGATTAGCATCTTACTTTATTAGATATATTTTTTAGTTGGTATTCTATGTTTAAAACAAGAGCTGAGATGAGCTGAAACTAGCACATTTCACAGCTGCACCCAGGGTATTAGCATGTGCCATGTGCTTCTCGCGGGTTTGTTTTTCTTCTATGCATCCCACAATGCACCACGTGGCTGGAATGGTGATGTAGTCTATAGAACACATATTGCCAGCCGGAAGCCCTTAATGCTGCAGAGTCCGATGAGAAGCATCACATTTTCAAAACCAAAATACAAACCTAAATTTGATCCTAGATAGCCCAATTAGATTTGAGCTAAGAAACATACAATTTCAGTCACTTTACAGGCTGGTGTTTACATCACCATTGATTACACATAAGTAATTCTTGTTCCAAATATTAAATTGTCAAACGTGTCAACAAAAACTTGTTTCAAAGAAATATATAACCAATGTCTGATTAATCCTCCTCATTTTCTATTTCTACATTTGTCATTTACCATAGGATATAAATATAAACATGAATAAAATAAGTCAAACTGACTCTGGCTATGGCTCTAACACCAGTCTCAGTGCCCAGATATGTCTAAATCTAAATGCACATGGCATAAGATGTGCTGATTATATTGATGTAAATGCAAGGCTGGATACAAGATTAGCATCTTACTTTATTAGATATATTTTTTAGTTGGTATTCTATGTTTAAAACAAGAGCTGAGATGAGCTGAAACTAGCACATTTCACAGCTGCACCCAGGGTATTAGCATGTGCCATGTGCTTCTCGTGGGTTTGTTTTTCTTCTATGCATCCCACAATGCACCACGTGGCTGGAATGGTGATGTAGTCTATAGAACACATATTGCCAGCCGGAAGCCCTTAATGCTGCAGAGTCCGATGAGAAGCATCACATTTTCAAAACCAAAATACTAACCTAAATTTGATCCTAGATAGCCCAATTAGATGAACGAGCAGTTGTTCCAATCATAGAAGGCGATACTGAGCCAGTATACTAGAACATGTCATAATTATTTCCCCGCATGCTTAAATTAATTTTCACGTTTTCACTCTAGTCTAAATATTTCCGAAGTTTAAAATATAAGTTGCTTCAAAGTAAAGTAGATTTTAATGACTAATGTATTTATTCAAGAAAATAGCAGAAACCCCAAACCATTGGGCTTTGCAACTATAATGAACAATGAGGTAGAGATTATGTGAATTAGATCGGTGGTTTGATTTATTGACTGATTGAAATTATTGCCAATATGGAGTTTTCCTCTCTAGAAAAAATGCATTATCATGGATTTGTGAATGTTGATGGATTGGCTTAGTTTTACCTCCCAGCAACACTTATATATATATCTTAAATAGAAAATTATCTACCATATATTATATGTGGTGTTCTCTGTGGCGGAGTGGTTAGAGTGTCTGACTTTTTTCTAGGTCGGACTCCTAATCTGAAGGTCAGTGGTTCGATTGCCTGTCCCCCCACCTCTGCCAATTTGGATTTCCACCGCTGTGTATAACTTACAGTGTCATCAAAGGCCAGTTGCTCTCATACCATGTCTATGTGGTGTGGGAGGTTAAAAATCACTTGGGTCGGTAAAAGTGTAGGCTTGGGCTTTCTATTGACAAACTGTCTAATGGTGAAAACAAGTCTATTCAGACTTATCCATAATAGGCAGTATAAATCTTCAACAACAATGTCATATATATAATATATATCAATCCCAGTGGGACCAATCCCAGTGCATTTAGATCTTAAATTTTTACATTTTTATTTGGACTGTCATCATATATGGATCACTGGAAATGTTTGTTTGTTGTTTGTTTGTTGTTGTTTTACGTCCTAGCAACATCTAAGGTCATATCAGGACGGAAATAACAGAGGAACAGCAACAAATATAAAATTAAAAAATACAAATTAAAAAGGGGTTGGATTTTCTTAGGAACCGGCGACAATCATTTAGCACAGCAGGAGGGTGGGTTTACAATAGAATTCTTGCACCAGATGTATTTCTCTGACGTCTACTTGTCGTAGTAGTACTAGTAGTAGTAGTAGTAGTAGTAGTAGTAGTAGTAGTAGTAGTAGTAGTAGTAGTAGTAGTAGTAGTAGTAGTAGTAGTAGTAGTAGTAGTAGTCTTTGTTATAGTGTGCATTTTAAGTAGTAGCATTTTTTTCATTTCAGTATATAGTTTGGTATACTGAAATTGTATTACACTCTGTTAAGCAATATGTCCATTGTAACGAACTGCTTATGCATTTGCTCAGGATTAACTGATTTGTTTTTACATGGTGTTTCATAATCCCAATAGAATTCATATTGATTTGAAGCAAATGTCCTTGTGTTTTTAGTGTAACTGTTTCTGTGATGTTTTGTGTCAATCATTACAATGGCATTTTAAGTGGGTAATAGCATTTCGCGGGGGTAGTTGAGTGGCATTAGTTGTGTAGTGTCATTTGGTGTCAATTAAGGACACAGTTGGTGGGTATCAATTTACGTATAATTTTACTGATATAATTGATTATACAGCACATATTGTATACATTCTATAATTATATATTATGTATATTATTATGTTATGTATGTATATCATGTTTTATGTGTATGTTGTGCATGTTATCTATTGTGTGTATGTTGTGTATGTTGTGTATGTTATGTATCCTGTGTATGTTGTGTATGTTACGTGTGTCACATACGTCATGTATGTTATGCATGTTGTGTATATTATGCATATTGTGTATATTATGTATATTATCATCATCATCATCATGCTGTCGGTCGCGATGCGACAAAGAATGCTTTCATTACTTGACTGCTGCTCTCCATTTAGCTCTCTGCTGTGAGAGTGAGGTTTTGTGCGGTTGTACATTTCATGAAAGCTGCCTGCAAAAGTGTTGAAGTGCTGCTGGCTTTTCCAAGTTACCAGCGGCACTCTCTCGGGGAGCAAATAGAGGTTTCACGCCAGCAAGAACATGTGCAGACAGGCGCAAACTATTTGTCCCTGCAGTGGCTGGTCGGGAGATGTTGGGAGTTCCATACATCAACCGCCCTTGTTGCTGCCACAGTGACATGGTTTTCTGTTCGGGGTTTGATCCCTTAGCCTTCGGTTCTATCAAGAACCTGTACCACAAGGCAGTGGTTTACAACTCTGCAGGGCAGGGGCATCAAACTCCCTGAGGTATTGCATATTATATATGTGAAGTATAAATGACAGATGGTGTGATGAGTATTATACCCCCGCCGTCCCTCCGCCGCCCCCAGTACGACAACAGGTCGCTGTCACAAACCTGTCACGCCTCACTGCGCAGACAACCCCGGCCACCACTACATCTAAATCCGATACACATAGTAAACACGCGTGTGGGTATAATTTTGGCAATTGTGCATAATCTCGTGGGTAGGCAGCGAGCTTCGAACCGCGAGCATCAGCCACAAACCGAGCTTGGACCAGAAATCCAGCCACCTGGCGGTCAACTGGCGAATCATGCTTGTGTAAATATCATCAGTGGGGAATTGCCAGCCGAGTAAAATAAAAACCTATACAAAAAAAGAGCAAAAAAACAAGGACAACGAATAAATAGGCGTAAATATCATCAGTCGGGAATTGTCAGCCGAATAGAATAAAAGACTCTACAAAAGGAATATAAATAAATAAATAAATGTGTAAATAAATAAATGTGTAAATATCAGCAGTAGTTGCCATCCAATTAGAATAAAAGCCTCTACAAAAGAAATATAAAAAAATAAATGTGTAAATAAATAAATAAATAAATGTGTAAATATCAGTTGTCGGGAGTTGCCATTCAATTAGAATAAAAGCCCCTACAAAAGAAATATAAATAAATAAATAAATGGCGTTGCCAGCCGATTAGAATAAAAGCCCCCCCCCCCCCCCCCCGTCCCCCCAAAGTGTCCCTGAAATCGCTTGATTTGCTCCTTTGGAGTTTTAGGTCCATCTTAACTTGTCGCAATTGACTTCAGGTGTTAGTCCTTGACCCCCCCCCCCTCCCACACACACACACACACCCCTCACTCCCCTATCCTAGCAATGTAGATTGACGATCGAGGTGGCCAGAAGTATTTGCTTTGTCTGCAAGGCGGAAAGTTATAGGTTGACGCCTACACCTAAAGGCGCTGTCACATTACGGCGTATGGCGGGAGCGTATGGCGGCGTAGTGGCTTACGTCATATACGTCGCCATACGCCGCATACGCTACGCATACGCTACGCATACGCTACGCATACGCTACGCATACGCTACGCATACGCCGCCAGTGCCGCAACACGCCGGCGTATGTGAAGCCTATGATGCATACGCCGCCATACGCTTTCATAAATCCGTCCGTCCAAATTTTTTTGTGCATGCTCAAAAAAACGCGACCTATGAGGGCGTATGGCCCATACTGTCAAAAAATGTCACAGCACGCTCCCATACGCTCCGATACGCTACACATACGCTACGCATACGCTACGCATACGCTCTTCATACGCTCCTCATACGCTCAAACACACCCGAAAGTGGCACCCGATGGCGTACGTAGGTTTTCAATACGCTCCCGCCATACGCCGTAATGTGACAGCCCCTTTAGTCGGCCTACATTGACCAATGTCTCTTTAGTTAAAGCTGCATAGTCCGATGAAGCATCACATTTTCAAAACCAAAACTTGCTATTCAGACGCATACAGGGAAGCAATACCAGAGGTTACTCCAAGAAGCTTGGAATGAGCTACCGGAAGAAGCGGTGGAAGCATTTCTAACTTAAATACTGGTGCACTTGTCAAACATTTGTCACCACATAGAAGGGAATACTGAGGCAATTTAATAGAACCTATTAGTGCAGAAACCTATAGTGTCAGAGTTTTGGCAAGCTTGCCAAAATTAATTTTGCTTGTTTGCACTTCAAATATCTCAAAGGTTAGCTATTTAAAATAAAAGTTACTTCAAGTGAAAGTAGGGTAGATTATAATGATCACCCTAATATGTTTATCTCAGAAAATGACAGAAACTCAAAACCCATCGGATTATTCAACTTCAGAGCCTTGCATTGCCCTGATTAAGTAATTTATGCAGGTAATCCTACACCTGGACCTTTGTGCCTAAAGATCTGTTTAGATATGAATCTCAGCCATCTTATTATATATGTGGAGATGTATATTCATGCAACAATGGCGACGTGGTTTGCGATGTATCGATTTTTGGAGAGGGGAAGGGGATGGATATTTTTGGGCGAACTTTAAAGGGGTGTGTTTGTTCTTTTCGTCTTCTTCTTTTCAAATTTTGATGTTAAAATCTGAGCTTTTAGATTTGCTTGTTTTGTTTTGTTTGTTTGTTGTTTTACCTCCTAGCAACACCTAAGGTCATATGAGGACGGGTACCGACTTGTGACAGTGCACACACTTGCTGACTTTATAGTGCTGCCCCACTGGGAAATCAGGCCACCAGCACTAGGACCTGATATCCCACTCAGTCACATTATCCTGACTCCGAGCCAACCAGTCCTTGCCCTAGCCTAGTAATACCAAGTGCCAGGCTAAGAAGCGACAAGTATCAATTTTTAAGTCATTGGTTTGACAGGATTCGAACCCACGGATCCCCCTATCTCTCAAAAGAGTGGACGGACGCTCAACTCATTCGGCCAGCTCGTCTGGTCGAGCTTGTTGGATTGTTAGAAAGTAATGGGTTGTAAAAATTACGTCAGCAACAGGGTAGGGTGTTTTTTTTTGTCCGCGTGAATATATGCCTATAAATAACCATCCCCATCACTCTCTGACTCTCAATAAAACTTCTTAGCTATCGAATTGAAAGCTCACGCACTTCACCACAACAATAATTGCACACTGTACATGGCTAATTAGTTTAGGTAAAATATGTCTAATTACACGTAAGTACATGTAGGAAAAATTGTAAATACAGCGATAGAACTAAGCAAAAGTATATATATATAGTACAACCAAGAGGCTTGTGACTGAAATGTATACCGGGTGGGTCAGGGAGAAGGAAGCACATCCGAGTCCAGCAATCTTTTACATACTTTTTAGGATAAAAAATGATTTAACTCTATATGGATACTTGTTGTGTTTTCGATTCGGTTCCAGCGAAACTTGATAGTCGTGGTAGGGTAGGGTGGGTGGGTCCTGACCCATAACTATCCAAGGCTAGTACCTTGGAAAAACACCAGTTATCCATCATCTGTACCCAGGTAAGATTCATATAACTATACTATTTTACCTCGGTACTATGCCTCTGGCTACTCGTAGCCCAGGGAGAATTTTACATAATCTCATTTTTTATCCTTTTATCCTTTTATGTTGTAACCATGCTATGTATATGAGTGCATAATTTACCTGCTTCTTAGTTGGTGAGTAGGTGAGTCGCCAGGCCGCCTGGCTTTTCTAGTTGTTTGTTGTAATGTTTTGCAAACAATCTAGCCGTCTTCCACCCAGCGTGTGCAAGAATTCTCCTACCTCAGATTCCTAATTGTCTTGCCTCCACACGTTGAGTGAGACACATAGCTTACTTAAGCACCTTGATAGTCCACCTTGCGAGAGTGTCTCGAGATGTGATAAATCTGCAGTTCCGAGGCTGCAATCTCCTAAGCTGATGGATAACTGGCGTTTTGGAGATAGCTTTAGGTTGCCGTATAAAGCTGATGAGTAGTTGTCTGGAATTTCTGATTCCGCATGACTTGGATATATAAGCCCTAATGGCCGAAACTACCCATATTCGTTTATCCTCCGGAAAAGTAGTAACATGTACTATGGACAGTGGGTCTCCTGTATGATTTAATGTCTGTAGATCAAATGTAGCTTCATCCATATCTATTTCTAGTCCATCTACTGAAAGTGCCACAATGGTTTGGCCACTGTGTCCTATAAATAACAGTAATACAACTGCTAATTTAAATCCTATGTCTTTCATTGAATAATGTCTGTTGCTAGGCCATGAATTGAATAACTTGAACACTATTGATACATCCCCAAACCTATGGTATTTAGGTTTGGGTAGTTTCTTTCGTACACCGATCTAATGAATCAGTGTACTGATGTTTCCCAATGGTTTGTCCATCTATTCATGGGAGAATGGATAGGCCACATCTCGCTGCGTTAATAGCACTGAATCTTAGTCTTTCATCTTCTAATATTCTTAAGTCGTAACACTTGAGCTATTGTAGGTTTTACTGGTTTGACTCCTTTGAGACGGCAATGAAGTCCCCATTTCTTTAAATAACTTGTGTATAATTTCACTGTTCCTCCAGGCATGCGAAAATAGCCCAAGCTGCAAATGGATCCACTAAGGTGAAATGATCTGATCATGTGATGTAGACTAGGAAGCGTTCGCATAGTCTTATTTGTCAAACATGGATCACTTTTAACACTACTGTTATACACCTGTAAAAGTGACACATTTTACACCTGCAAACTGGTGGCAGCAGTGACAACTGACAAATTGAAAAAACACATTAAATAATAAATACCAAGACAACTACAATCATTGGTTGCTGACGACATCAGTGCTAATTGAGAAAAATGACACCTTGTAAAATATTCCGATATTACAGCATTGGTGGGGGAATGCAAATGTCCTATTACCAAACAGGTATACATGACCAGGTGAATATATATGTCTATGTAGGTGCTGGTGGTGCTTGATTGATAGGTAAATAGACATAGTGGTGCTGGCAGGACTGTGTATAAGGGGCACTCAGAGCCTATCCCTACGTCCTCTGCTAGTCAGGATCACCACACTCAGGCTCAAGGCAGGTGGTGGCCAGGGGAGCCACACAGCTGGGTGGTGGTGGGCAGATCACTGGTAACCATGGGGACCAGGAATGCTGGATCCCTATTGGTAGAGCTAGAAATGCTTGTTTCTCATTGGGAGAATGGGGTGGGGTGATACTCTATACTAAATCCATGTACCATATAAATAATAAACCAGAGGGCTTGACTCTCTCTCTTCTTTCACCCATTATACTCTTCCTTTCTCTTTGCCTGTATTGATTTCACTATAGCCTGCCTACACAACCACACATTCGAGCAGTAGACTTTACAACCTGATAGCGATGACTGAAATGACAGAAATGCCAACTGAGAGCAACGACAACTGACAGCAAATACAACTTAAAGCAATGACGACTGACAGCAAGGAAGGCTGACACTTGACAGCAATGATAACTGACAGGAGACTAAGAACTGAAGTAGTCCTCTCGGTGAACACAAATTTGAGTGAATGAGTGAGTGAGTGTTATTTCATGCTGTATCGACAGCAAACGCCACATTCAAGACACAAGGTGAATACGATATACATGAGTAGTTACGTGTATTGGTTGGCTCAGGGTCAGGTTAAGATGTTAGGACGTAAAACTACCGCTCGGATCAAACCAAATCAAACTGGGGACTTGTCAATTGATAGTTGTCGCTTCCTAGCCAAGTGCTCGGCGTTATTAGGATAGAGCAAGGATCGGTTGGCTCAGTGTCAGGATAATGTGACTGAGTGGGATATGGTCATGATGCTGGCTGCCTGATTTCCCAGTAGGGCAGCACCATGAGTGTGCACAGCCATACCCATCAGTACCCGTCCTGATATGACCTTAGATGTTGCCAGGACGTAAAACTCCCAACAACCAACTAACTATCTACAGATGAAATGCCGTCAGATTTGGCTAATCACTGCTACAGCTCCGGACATACGTGTAAACCAGATCATTAGGCTTACTTGTGGCAAGTAGACGCTGCGCCCCCAAGCGGTGGGTTGCTGAACTACCATCGCCACCATAAACTTTTTTTTTCAAACTTCCCTCCAATGGCATTTGAACAAAAAGAAATTGCCAGCAAGCGACAGAATGATACATTTCCATTTAACTAAATATCACCTCACAGTATATTGAAAGATCTAATCTTCGGAGAATTCTGCCTGATATGTCCAAATAATGTGTGCAGACGATGATCCATAGACAGGATGTCTTGGCATGATATATATACTTCTTTATGTACCAATTTTACCAAATATTACTTGACCAACTATTGTATAATTTACATGATATCTAGACATGATAGACCCACTATCTAAACATGGCATCCAGTGATGATATCTAGAAGTGACATTTTGAATCGATATTATATCTAGACATCGGGTTGGGTGGTTGTTGGAGTTTACATCCTGGCAACATCCAAGGTCATATCAGGACAGGTACTGACTTGTGACAGTGTGCATTCATGGCATCTCTATAGTGCTGCACCACTGGGCAGTCAGGCCACCATTACCATGACCAAATATCCCATTCAGTCACCTTATCCTGATACTGAGCTAACCAGTCCTTGCTCTATCCTAACAATGCCGAACACCAGCGGAGTAAGCAAAAATGATCAATTTTATAAGTCATTGCTTTGACTCGACCGGGAATCGAACTCCCGACCTTCCAGACTGAAAACCTGCGCCCTGCCGATTCGACCACCTCGACCACCTCGACCACCTCGACCACCTCGACCACCTCGACCACCTCGACCACCTCGACCACCTCGACCACCTCGACCACCTCGACTAGAAATAAAGCAGTATGAACGCCATATTGGAGTTTTAATCGGCAGGCAAATATTTCACAGTTAATTCGCAGCCACAAAATATGAAGCCGTCATCACAGCCATGGGGCATCCATCTATCAGCGAGAAGATGGCTAAGGTAAAGTTATTGTCGTGGGGCGAGAGCAACTGAGAATGATTGGTGGGTAGCATGGTTGGTTTGTTGTTGGAGCTTTACGTGCTGGCAACATCTAAGGTCATATCAGGAAGCGTACCGACTTGTGACAGTGCGCACTCATGGCAACTTTATAGTGCTGCCCCACAGGTAAATCAGGCTGCCAGATATCCCACTCAGTCACATTATCCTGATACTGAGCTATCCTCTAAGGTCATATCAGGATGGGTACCAACAGTGCACACTCATAGTGGCTTTATAGTGATGCCCCACTGGGAAATCAGGCTGCCAGTACCATGACCCGATATCCCACTCAGTCACATTATCCTGACACTGAGCTAACCAGTCCTTGCCCTATCCTATTAATGTGACATGCCAGGCTAGGAAGTAACAAGTATAAATTTTATAAGTCATCAGTTTGACTCGACCGGTAGCAAACTCCCGATCTCCCACATGCAAGGCATGCGCTCTGATTTGACCACCGCGCACAGGTAGCGGAACTCGGAATACCCTTATTGTAGACAATCGGTGAACACCATGTGCCTCCAGGCCTCCAGGTCAGCCATTTGTCATAACTGCTTGGTGACATAACTGCTTGGTGACAGAGTGTCGCGCCGGGCAGTCACGCTTGTCGCCATGGTTATGTGCTCTTTGTTCTGTAGCCGATGTAAAAAATAACACATATGGGATGGTCCATAAATATCGATGTTCTTTACAACTACAACCTGATGCTGTTTGGACTGAAGTGCGCGGGGGGTGGGGACTGGTGGGTGGGGGCGGAGAGGAGCAGGTGGTAGACGTAAATATCTACATTGTAGATTTCTTTTCAGGTGACCGAATGAGTTGAGCATCCATCTCCTGTTTTGTTAGGTCATGGGTTTCAAACCCTGGTCGAGTCAAATCGATGACATAAAAATGTATGTTATAGCCAGGCGCTCGGTATTATTAGGATAGGGTATGGACTGGTAGGTTCAGTGTAAGGATAATGGGCCTGATTGGGACATCAGATCATGGTGCTGATGGTGTGGTCTCCCAGTGGGGCAGCACTATAAAGTTACCATGAGTGTGCACTCTCAGAAGTCGGAACCTGTCCTGATGACCTTAGATATTGCCAGGACATAAAACTCCCAACAACCAAACCAAACAAATCCTTATATGTTGTGTGGATAATTTTAACAGTGCTTTTTTGTTAGGATTACGGGAGTGGGAAATAAAGTTATTGGGCTTGTCATAAGCATTGGAAGTTTATGAATCATCCATGAATTATAATTAGCTATCACATGTGGCATGTATGATTCGAACCCACGGAGTTCAATTCCCAGCCAAGTCAAATCAATGACATAAAAATGTATGCTTGCCGTTAGTTAGCCTGGTCCTCTGAATTACTAGGACAGTGCAATGAAAAGTGGATGAGGAAGACCTGTTTCATCAACTAATGTAATAACAAACAAACAAAAACTATCAATGTTGTGGTGCAAATGCATAGATTTGTATGGACAAGAGTTATTTGAGATTGCTGAAGAAATATACAATTCTAGTTTTCTCTGTCTAAATGAATATTACATGATAGCTAAGGTACATCTAGAGAGCGGTGCAATTGGCTTATAGTTTGGCTCAGGGTTCTAGAATTCACATCAACATCACTTTTAGCCCATCTGTAATCTAGAGGTAATGCGGTTTACCGGTCCGCCTGTGCAGGGTGATTTGATGGGTTCTTGAGATTTGGATTTAAACTGCTGTGTATAACTTACAGCATCACCAAAGGTCAGTTGCTCTGATAGTCACTCGTACCATGTGGTGTGGGAGGTTAAAACTCATTTGGGTCAGCAAAAGTGCAGGCTCGGGCTTTCTATTGACTAACTAACAATGAAATTCAGACTTATCCCTGATAGGCATTATAAATCTTCAAGAAAAGACGACCAGACGGGCTGGCCGAATGAGTTAGAGCATCCGTCTGCCATGCTGGTAGATCGTGGGGGTCGTGGGTTCGAACCCTGGTCGAGTCAAGCCAATACTTCAAAATTGATACTTGTCACTTCCTAGCCTGGAGCTCGGCATTATTAGGACAGGGCAATGACTGGTGTGCTCCATGTCAGGATAATGTGACTGAGTGGGATACCAGGTCATGGTGCCAACAGCCTGGTTTCCCAGTGGGACAGCACTATAAAGTCGCCATGAGTGCGCACTTTCACAAGTCGGTACCCATCCTGATATGACCTTAGATGTTGCTAGGACATAAAAGAACAACAAACAAACAAACTCAAGAAAAGACCATCCCAATATCTGGGTCATAGCTGGATCATGTGACCAGATCACGTGATCGGGGGGTGAGGGGGGCGCCACACACCTGAGTGTCAGTCAACGCAGATCTACATTGTCAGCAACCATCTCCCTCCTCCAGGACATAAAACTACAATAACCAAGCAACCAACCAAAACGAGGCCATCACTGCATCAACAACCACCCACCTGCTGACAATCGAAGCGTAAAACCTAGCAACTTGGGGAAATCGATTGGGGGCATCAAGATTTTTAAACAAAAAATGTTAATGTCATATAATAGCCTTCCCCACTACCTTGATTCACGAGCCTCGCTTCAGTTTTTGTGGTCTGCTGCATAGTCCGATGGTTTAGAGTTTCTGTCATTTTCTGAGATAAATACATTAGAGTGATCGCTATAGACTACCATACTTTAGTTTGAAGTAACTTTTATTTTAGATGGTTAACTTTGGAGATATTTGGATTTCAACCATGCAAAATTAATTTTGGCAAGCACACCAAAACTATGACACCATAGGCGTCTGCAGTGACAGATTCTCTTAAATTGCATCTGTATTCTGTTCAGTGTGATGACAAATGTTTAATAAGTGCATCAGTATCTAAGTTAGATATGTAGAATCAAATCTAGATAATTGTTTTGGTTTTTGAAAATTTTATATTTTCATCGGACTATGCAGCTTTAAGTTAAAACCAACTTGTGCACAAAACGTTGCATCCACGCCTTTTTGGGCATTCTTTTATCCAACACCATATTCGTCAAGAATTCATTAAAAAGAAAGATCACTCGCAAAATGGAGATATCCAGCAGTTGATTCCAGAACAGCTGGTTATTGTGGAAAGGTGAGTGTGCTAAGGGGTGGGAGAGGGGGTAGGAGGGGAGGGGTGGGAGGGGATGGGGATGGGGGTGGGGGAGTGGCAGGAGTGGGGTTGGAAGTATAATTGAATGAAGTTAAACGTCTCGGTGTTTGGATCAGTGACAGTTTTGTTGTTTATGTATCCTCACTCAACTCCCGCCTTACACTGCGCCCCCCCCCTCCCCCGCACCCCCATCACGCCCCTACATCTACAGACCGCTCTCCTAAGTGATCATCCAAAGTATTCAACATTTTCACCGCCGTACAAAATGTACGATCGAGGTGGTGGGTGGGTGGGGGGCGGGATGTCAGTCAAGTACGAGTTATTATCATTTTTCGGTGAACTTTTTAAAGTGCATTAGTTGGTGACTGGTGGTCGGGGGGGGGGGGTGTTCAATCGTGGACAATTCGTGTTCTTCATTCCACTGCTCCTTTGCCGTATCCTAGAAATGAGGAACGACGTGTTGGGTAGCGTCGGTTTAACGCGATCAGGGTTTGAACCTTGTGGTTCGAATCCCATGACGTACCAAAACAGATCAAATCAGAGACCGAATCAACTGCGACCGGTAACTTGGTTGGCCTGTTAAGGTTATTGCGGGTAATAGGTTGGTTGTTGGGAGTTTTACTCCCTTGCAACATCTAAGGTCAAATTGGTCCGGGTACCGACTTGTGACAGGGCGCACCCATGGCAACTTTTTAATGTTGTCCCACTGAGAAATTAGCCCATGACCCAATATCCCACTCAGCTACCCCATCCTGTGTTATCCTGACACTGAGCTAGCCAGTCCTTGCCCTATCCTATTAATGTCGAGCGAAGAGCTAGGTAGCGACAAGTATAAATTTGATAAGTCATTGCCAATCTCCCACACGCGAGGCCTGCGCTCTACCGATTCGGCCACCGCGCCCGTTATTTTTTTGTTTTTTTTGTCCATTAGTTGTTTAAGCAGGGGAAATTTCAGTCATAGACGACTGGTCTTCCTCATTCCACTGCTGGTCGATAGAAAGCCCGAGCCTACACTTTTACCGACCCAAGCGATTTCTAACCTCCCACACCACATAGACATGGTATGAGAGCAACCGGCCTTTGATGACGCTGTAAGTTATACACAGCAGTAGAAATCCAAATTGGCAGAGCTGGGGGCACGGGGACTCGAACCGCCGACCCTCAGATTAGGAGTCTGACCTAGAAAAAAGTCAGACAGTCTAACCACTCAGCCACAGGGAACGCCACATGCTTACCGTAATATATTGACTTCTGTTAACTGAATATATGTGCGCGATGTAGGCCCTGAGTACTACAGGTAGGCCTCAATGCACCTGCATATTATTAGAGCCAACATTTATTTTGTCTCACATTGGCGCCTTCACGCCGTGCATCGCTAAGAGCCATGACAAACTGCTTTTTTTTTAAGAAAAAAAATTCGATATTTTCATGTAAAAACCTAAGTTATCCATTATTCGGTTCAGACATGGTGGTTAATTGAACATTTTAAATAAAAATTGAAAATAGATAGACAAAGAATTTATTCAAGAACAAAACATGAATCTATGGCCTGTACTATTGGCAACAAAATGATACCATTGGCATGATGATGCTAGCTCTGGTGATTGGGCGCCGGA
Source organism: Branchipolynoe longqiensis (assembly GCA_030323885.1). Lineage (NCBI taxonomy): Eukaryota > Metazoa > Annelida > Polychaeta > Phyllodocida > Polynoidae > Branchipolynoe > Branchipolynoe longqiensis. The sequence continues at coordinate 97,161,007 of CM059190.1, read as the reverse complement.
GGTTTGAAGTAGCAGTGTAAAATTTCATGCATAAGTTAGTTGAAACAAAAGGGTGATTTTCTAGATAAATTAACTTGACAAAGGATTGGTTTTCTTTTGCAGAGCAAAGTCATCTCCTAATGTGCATGGTACTATTAGAAAGAAGAAATATAAAGCTTTATTGTGGTTTAAATTTGATTTCAATTGGTGAACAACTTAGAACACACCAACAGACTGAACATGATGAATTGTAAGGCTCCACACACAGATTATTGGTGGATTGGCAATGCACTTGGGATACCAACAGTACTTACTACAGGTAGGCCTGAATGCACCTGGGTGTAAAATTGTCTGATATAATACATGTGAACCGAGGTGAAGTTACTATAATAAATTACAAACTGTCTATATAATGATAAATGTTAAATTATAAAAACCCAAAGACATATAGAGGATGTGTGAACTTGGTAAACTATTATTCATTAGGTATAGAACTTGTATATTGAATAGTCTTTGAGAGGGAGTGTCACTTCCGAGTTTGACTAAGAACACTCTTTGGAAGAGTCACCTCACATGCCCCCTTCCCCCCCCACATGGTATTGTTATGATCATTGACCACTACATTGTACTCTGATTGGAGGAGTGAGTCATGTGACCACTGCATTGTACTGTGATTGATTAATAGGATCATGTGACAACGGCCATCTTGAATCTTGAGAACCTATATAAGCAATAAACCAGAGAGTCTCACTCTCTTACTTTTCCTTCTTACCCTGTTTTCCTTTATTACCTGTAGTGTTTTCACTTGACCTGTTCACACCACCCACACCACCAGCCGGCACGTTTACAAAATGGCGACCACGACTTGAGAAACTACCGAGATTGGTTAGTACTAACTATTGACGGTTTATTATAGAATTTCGGTGAGTTTCGGTAGCATTTTCTTTTTATTTGTTTTATAATACTATATACATTTATATTTCTTTACTTACTTGTTAGCTGACTACTGTTATTTTTGGACGCACGTGGATCATTTGAACGCACGTGGTGTGTCTTCAATACGCGTGTAGTTTCATTTTTGACGTTAGGAGTAGTACTAGAATTATTTAATAGAAATTATATTATTATGTAGTATTTTTATTTCATTTAATTTGATATGCTATTCTAAATTCTAAATTTCTTGAGGTTGAGAGATTTAAGGACTTGACATAGACTGTGACTGGTGGGTTGTTTGGAGTGGATAAGTTGTTTTCTTCTATTTGATTCTCTATTCTTTTTACTTTTTGCAAGGATTAAATTGAAGTAAATTACTTTGTCGACGAATTTCCGACGAAAGTGTCTTTTCTTAAGGGTTACATTAGTCTTGGACGTTGATATTACTGTAATATTACAGTTTTATCGTCTGTCTGAAGCCTCGTGTCGCCGCAAGAATTGTTTTCATTTTCGGACTACTTTCGGTAATTTTCTTTAACCTTGGAGTAATTAGGAGCGTATTAATACATACGGAGAGACTTTTCACTTTTCTGCTACGTTACAGGTAAATTCTATCGGTTGGATACAATTCTTGACTTTGTTTCTACCGCGCTTTACGCAACACACTAAATTTTCCATTGAACCGCTACAAGGAGGATTTCAATAGCGTGAAAAAATACTTAACTTCTGGTAGGTTAACAGGTTGTATTAAAATATATTTAACTTGTGGTAAGTTAATATATGGTGTATTGTATGTAAAAACATTTAACTTGTGGTAGGTTGATATATCGTATTTGAATTCATTTAACTTGTGGTGAGTTAATATAGTGTATTGAATACATTTGACTTGTGGTAGGTTGATATATCGTATTTAAATATATTTGACTTGTGGTGGGTTAATATATTATTAAATATATTCTATTTAAATACACTTGTACTACACAATACACACTACACATTCACAATGCCTAGAACACGATTAAAGGAGGATGCTTTACGTGAACAATTTGGATTGTGGTTACAGAACCAAGTAGATTTGGGAATTTTGAGTGATGATTGTGATAGATTAGAAGCATGGACTAAGTTTATGGCAGATAGCATAGAGAGCATAATTACTATTGATGTAGTTGCTCCTATAACTTATTTAACTAGTAATAAAAGTAGTTTTGAATGGACTATGGAATGTGAAATTGCATGGAATGATA